>JAPFRF010000001.1:103672251-104272251 GCA_029282475.1 Phrynocephalus forsythii
GCAAAATTTCACGAAAAACGGAAACGAGCCGAAACGGACTGCCTCCGACACACGACAACTCGAAAACATCATTTTCCCTAGTCGTGCCCATCTCTAGCTATGACACTTGCTCTTTTTACCATTATCTACCACACAAATACTAGGCTTTGACTTCCCCCCTTATCTCTTCCAAGTGACCAAGTTATTAAAAAAATATGCTTCTACTATAAATGTATACAAAAAAATTAAATATATTTGTATTATTTTATGGGGGAAAGAGAAGGAAACACACTCTCCCCACACACACACACACTTACATATACATATAAAAGACTGTACATTTTTTCATCATATTTCATCTGATAGAGTTAATCACTAAGTTCAACTTACACCAAATTCTTATTATTCAACTACAACCTTTTTTGTGTTTAGCCAATTCTAAAACATAATCCAGGATTGGAAAAATTCACATTCATCTTTGTCCTTCAATCTTTATGTTAGCCTGTCCATCTCTGCACATTCCATTATTTTATTCAATAGCATTTCTTCTGTTGATGTTGCTTCAGTTTTCCATAACTGTGCCCACACCATTCTTGCCACTGTTAGGACATGCAATATTAAATAGCTACAATCTTTGTTCACAAAGTTTGGCCTCGTGGTTAAATGCCTGTACTGCAGGTAAAACTGTGTTCATGACCTGGGGTTCAATTAACAGGCTCATGGTTGACTCAGCTTTCCAAGGTCGGTAAAATGAGTACCCAGGTTGTGGGGGGCAGCAATGTGTAGCCTGCATACTGTAAAACTGTAAACCACCCAGAGACTACCTGAAGTCATATGGGCCGGTATATAAGCAGAACACTTTGATATACCTAATAAACATTTCTAGTTTGAATTCTAGGTTTTGCTTTGTCATTTTTTTTAGCCATGTATGAATTTTTACCCAAAAAGTCTTTGCTTTATCGTACGTCCACCAAAGACGATAATAAGCACCCTCATGTTTTCTGCACTTCCAACATTTACTCAATGCACTGGGAAACATTCTAGCTAATTTGTGCAAATGTATACAAAACTTGAAATCCAATCTCGTAAGCCCAAAGAAAGCAAAATAGGCATGGCTGGCTTGCCCTCTTGGCATGAAAAATCCATCCTGCCCACCCATGGGCAATCAGCAGTGATTTGGGGAAAGGCCATTACAATGAATCACAGAATCATAAAAGAATGGAGTTGGAACGGGCATTTAAGGTGTTCAAGCCTAATGAAAGAAATATGTGTGTCTAAAAATGTCATAGGCTACATGTCAATTGCATTTACACCTTTAAACTTCATGAGACAGGGTTTCCACACATCTCATGAGTACTGACAAACAAAGGCTTTCGGGGTTGAACCCTTGGATGTAGAGATGGGCACGAAATGACCAATTTTCCGTTACCATTATCCGTTATTCATTCCATTACGGAACGGAACGAATAACGACCCTAGGGGCAAATTTTACACAAACCGAACAGAACCGAGAAAATTGGGTTCAGTTCAGTTGGGTTCGGTTTGGGGGGCGGAGATTCTCCTACCTGGTGCTGGCCCAGAAGTCCTTCAGGGATGGCGGTGAGTCAGCAACCAGGAAGGGGGAAAGCCTACCGCCACGCTGTAGCGCGGCCACTTGGTCGGCAAGGCAGTGAAAAAAACAATTAAAAATGGCCACAGCCTTCTTGAAAACGCCGCCGCCACCACCAGGGCCTCTCAGAGGCTTTCCTTGGGGCCTCTCAGAGGCTTTGCTGGGTGAATGGGACCAGTCAAGGCAAGCTGCTGGCCAGGCACGGGCTGAGCCTTGGGAGGCAGTGGCTGTCCCGGACTCCCACGTTCCTCCTTGCCTGCTCGGGCTGTGACTCTGTTCAAAGACGCTGCTGGCTAGGTAAGAAAAACAAACAAAAAGCCCTGCGTAACCCGGAAGTTCAGGTTCACTTCCGGGTTTGGCCCTGTGCAGGCTTTTTTTGTTTGCCAATGCCATGCACTGAGGTAGGGAGGGGAAGTGAGAGGGGGCTACGATCCGGCCTCGCACACTCCCCTCTCCAGCAATCTCTGTGGCGCTCCGGCAGCCCCTGAGCCCGGGAGGGCTCCCCACAGCTGAGGGAACACTCTCCCAGCCCACATGCTGCCGGCTCCGGATGGCGCCTGGCCCCGGGAGGGCTCTCTGCAGCTGTTCCAAAAACTGAAATAACAGAAACAAAGTGGGTCCCAGGGGCCTGAATAACGGTAACAGAATGAAGCGGGGGCCCAGGGGCCGAATAATGAAAAAGACCGCCATTTTGGCGTTTCGTGCCCATCTCTACTTGGATGTCTTAATTAGCAGGAACAATGAGGTTATCTGTCACCATGCAAGACAATCCCTGTTCCCTCTCAGGTAAGCTGCAGTCATCACATTAACTGGGAGACAAATGGATCCCCCCCCCCCAGAAACAATATAGTTTCATGCTATTGTTGTAATGCTACGTATCTGAGGGGCGTCTTCTGTAGAACGAGAGATTTACAGTCTTTAGCTTTACTAAAGGCATGTTCCCTATTTGTTGATGTTGCAGACCATTCCAGTCGCCTACATCTTTGGATCTGATTGGGTGGGATGGATAGGGTGACTGCCATGCACAATCAAATTTACTAGTACAGCACTATTCGTGAGCCTTCGAACTGAGCTTTGTTTAGTCCATGTCTTATGATGACCAGGAATCCAGTCATCTCAATGTCTACTGATTCTGGCCACAGTGCTGGCTGCAAATGGCTGAACACTGTGTTCTTTGTAGCTAATCCTTACCTTGAGCACCCCTACTACATTATCAAGGATAGGAGGGAGGCCTTGCCACACTATTCTTTACCTATATTCTTGGGTCTATTACAAGGCTACTTTATTCCTGTCACAATCCACTCTTCCCTGTCCAGAGCTTGGATTTGCAATGTTGATGACATTTCTCATGGAAGACTTTATCAAAACCTTATTTTGTGTGCATGTTTTTCCAGTACAAAGACCTTATTATGACTTCAATAAGTGTGCCACTCCCAGTGACCACAATACAGTACTAAATATCCCATTAGATGATGCAAAAGGATGTTTTGTCCTTTTAAATGGTCTCAGACAAACATTAGTGGCTTAGAAAACTAATTGACAAAAAGTCAGTCTGAACTGTTGTCTAAATGTTGTTGCTTTCCCCCAAACAACCTCCAGTTTCATAACTACGCCATTAAACGGTGTGCTAAAAATCTAATGCACAATGACATGATCACAATGCACTATGGAATTAGTTAACATGAACATATAAGAGTGACAAGGCAACAGATGCTTGGAGTGGTATTATTAAAAGGAGGAACAGAAGTAATTAAAACTCTTCTTGAAAGCAAAACACTTGTTTTCAGGTAAAATTTCTAGGAACATTCATGATGATCTTCTAGTTTTTCTATACTCAGAGTTTCATAACTGTCTTTAAATAAATATATATTTTAAATTTAGTTTGCATAAGTATGATTTCACAGGAAATAAGTTCTTTTTAGAATTAAATTTGACATGAGAGAGAACCTGTAATTTATTTTACCTACTCATGTTTACTCAAGCATAAATCTCAAAAACCAAGTGAGATTTGCTCCTGGGCTACATACGCTCTCCAGAGTCCTCATTTCCTCATTTCTTAAATTCCTAGCTTTTATGGGTGATTAAAGACAAATTACAAGTGATTAGAAACTGTTTTGTATTTCCAGAAAAATTCTGGTCCAGAAGATTTAATAAACTCCTAATGTTAATTTAAAAAAATATGATCCAGAGTGTGTTACAAATATAATAGAAGAAAGACCAGGTATCTCTTTCCACTAATTTTCATCCCAACTAAATGGCAGCAAAAGTTGTTCCTTGGCATTTAATCATGTTCACCATTGCTGCATATGTTCTATCATTCTTTTCATCTATTGATCCAGTGATGTCTAAACTTCAGCCTTCCAGATGTTTTGGACCACAACTCCCACAGTCACTTGTCATTGCCAATACAGGCTTGGAATTCTGGGAGTTGTGGTCCAAAACATCTGGAGGGCCAAAGTTTGGACACCCCTGCATTAATCACTAAATTCCATGGCATCTTACTGGGGAAAAGGTAATTAGCACTAAGCTGAAGAGGTGCATTATTCAAACATGCAAGATGCATTTTATAAAATACAAAAGATGAAGTCAAGGCTCAGTGATTGGGATGCATTTTCCTGAGTTTAAAAGATATGTGTCCGAGGGGAAGAAGGGAGTGTATGAGCAATTCAACTCATAGGTCACAGCATTTCCATGTTTACTCTTCAAGTTAGTCAAGCATCTATTGGCAGAAGTTAAAATTAGAGTATGAAGCACATCACGGATGGTCTCTGCTTAATGTTCAGTTATATTTGTCTCAAAACTGGCACAGTTCTGCCCCTCATTGGTCACCTCATTGCCCCAGAAGATGACACACTGCAGAGATGACAGACAAATGTGGAGATCTATTTAAAATCTCCACATTTCAAGGATTTTATTTTGCTTTTGGATAATGCACATTTCCCCACAAGCTCATTTCCACAAACTCGAAAGCAATTATTGCCAATAGTTTTTCAGACAAGTCTGCATTTGCTTCTCTCATGCATATAGAAAATGCTAAGATATGTACATAAATGTATGAAAATTATTATTATTACAGACAATTGATCAGTATACCATTCCGATAATAGGACATGGTGAGCAATATATGTGTACCTAAGTCAGTAATGGTATTAATTAGAATAACTGAAAACCAAAACCAGAAATGGAAATTGTGGTTATTTAAAATTTAAAGCTTCTCAACTCAAGAGTTGACAATGTCTTGTGCATTGTCAGGGCCAGATTACATTGCTGGAAAGAAGGAGCCTCTGTGTGGGTGCCTATACCATTCACACAGCATTGTTTGAGGCTCGAATGAACAGCACATAAAAGGAGAGTTAAGCTTTTGCATAGGTAAATTAGTAACTCGGCAAAATGTCAATAACTGAATCCAAGTGCCACAGAAATAGCAAAGCATGTTGATGGGGAGCATTTTGTATGGGCCGAAGATGGCTTGGTCAAAGGTGGAGAAAAAGAAGAGATGGAAAGGAAATCAGCAAACAAAGAAAGGAAAAAGCAGTAGGTGCCAGACAGAACTGGGGGCCTGTTGTAATCCCACGCTGATTGCGGGGGTTAGGGACCCAACCTGACCTGTGATAATGGAAAACATGTGATATTGGATGCTCGGTTGGGTCGGGACTGGGGGCCCTATTTGGGGGCTCCTACACTTACCTAAGGCCTGGTGCTGCCCTGAACGGGCCTCAGACAGGCTTCCGGGACCTGTCAGAGGCCCCAGAAGTGACTCCTGGTTAGCTTAAAAGCACTTCTAGGACCTCCAACAAGCTCAGGAAGCCTGTTGGAGGCTGGTTCAGGGCAGTGCCAGGCCTGGGGTAAGTGCAAGAGGTCTCAAACAGGCCCAAGCAGCTTACCCCAAGGGGCTGCTTGGGCCTGCAATATACTGGGATCGCAGTATATGAACCACGAAATGGCAGGAAAACACTGTAACTTTAGTGAACAGAAGCAGCAAGGAAGTAAGTTAACTAAAAGTTTGACAAGAGATGACAAAGGTTCAAAGTAACAAGTCATAAGTGACATACACCTTTAACTAGTTATTTAACTATCAAGAATATAACTTTTGGAAATTTTGCATTTCATCCAAGGGGATGGCCAGATAGCACTGGGACTTCTCATCAGCTGTGATCCCATATCTACTCTTGTAATTGTGTTGACCAAGCTCCGCAAGAAGATACTGGCCTATTTCCATGTATCTATAAGGTCGGTTTCTTCATCTTCTTATGTAAAGCCAAACAGTTATTTTCAACATGATCTATTCTTCCCAAGACCACACATCTTTTACATCTTCCTATTGCTATGATTGCTGTGATACTAGTATTATCATTAATCTATTTGATATTCGTGTCCTATGTTAATAATGCCATTCTCATTTTGGAAGCCTGTTACCAGGTATTTTAATACAAGTGTCATTCCAGCTGACTCCATGCCCATCCTCCCATCCCCTTGGTACCATTCCCATACCTATTATCATGTACCCTTATTTAAAACTGTGACACATATGTTGTGATTAGAGATGGGTGTTTGTTTCAGAAGGGTCTGGTTCCAAAATAAAACACGCCAGCACAGCTGGCATTCAGAACACACTCCCATACTCCGGAACAAAATCAACCATGGTCTTACCTTGCTGTACCTCACAGGGGGCCATACTCCAGGAAGGAGCCTCCAATGCATCGTCTTTCCCTCTCCCAGGAACTGGCCAATCAGGAGCTGTGCAAGGACATGCATCATGCCGCCTCCCAGGGAGAGGGAAATATGATGCATTGGAGGCTGCTTCCTGCTTTACTCCCTGAAGGAAGCCACAGAGCTAAGTTAGCAAGAGGTGAGCAGGGCCGTGGAGGACGGTACATTCTGGATATCGCTCATTCAGACAGAGGTGGCTTGGCAGCACATAACAATAGCAGAGGCAACACAGCTTTTGACATAATACCTTTTCCAGCTCTTGAATTCCTTCTTCCACGCAGCACACGGATGCCAGCGTCCTGAGGGTCTGAGGATATAGGCACCTGAAGCAATCCTGGCGGCAGATCTTGAAGAGGGCAACAATGCCACCTTCCTGTGGGAAAGTTCCAGAAGAAAAACAAGGGGGGGAATCATTACCCTGCAGGTTTGTGTGTTGTGTCATTACAGTTGTGACCAACTCTTTGTGACCCCATGTCCATGGAGTTTTCTTGGCAGGAATACTGGAGTGGCTTGCCAGTTCCTATTCTAGGCGCCTACAACAGCACGTGGTATTCCTTGGTGGTCTCCCATCCAAGTACTAACCAGGGCCAACCCTGCTTAGCTTCCGAAATCCGTCAAGAGCGGATGTGCTTAGGGCATCTAGGCATCTCCTACCCTGCAGGTTTAGCATGATGCTTAAATCTTACTTCAGGACTAATGTTGTCCTTTAAGTAATTTTGTTCTGAAATAAACTCTGAAATAAATTACAAATTCACCACAAAAACATGTTGAGAGAGCTGACCAGGTGGGGAAGCTGATTCACTTTCAAGTAAAGATGGTGAAAGAGGAATGTAAAAGGAATGTTAAGGCTCACGAAGAGAGGTTTTTAGTTATCCACTTCTGCCTTTCATCTTGATCTTTGACATTAGACTTGGGGCTCATACAGTGAGCAGCCATTGGCGTTCTGTTTCCAAGATCACAACATTATCTTGAAACATTAAAATGGAAATGATTTGCTTTGCAACTCAATACACCGAAGTAAATTTTTAAAAATGCATTATCAAATTCTGCATAAATCTATATTTCTAATTCTCTCATCCTTATCACCGCTTGTTTTAACATGATGGAGGCTTCTCAGAGGAGCGCGGGGGCGGCCCGAGGCTTCTCGGAGGAGCGTGGGGGTGGTGTGGAGCGACCCGATCGTCCCCCCCCCACGTGGCCTGAGGCTTCTTGGAGAAACGTGGAGGGGTGGCGCGGAGCGACCCAATCGTCCCCGCCGCCCCAAGGCTTCGCGGAGGAGCGCGGTGGGGCAGTGCGGAGCAATCCGATCGCCCCACCACCACCCCCTACACCACAGCCCCGGGTTGCAGGTACTGTGATCCCACAATGTAGTGGGACCACAGTACCTGAACCGCGAAATGGCGGGGGGTGACTGTATATGAAAAAAGGCCCCCTGGAGTGAGGAGGAAAGGCCTTCCCAGGCCCATTGGAGGCCCCCAAAATGCTTCCCCACAAACTGGAAGTGACTTTTGGGAAACCAGAAGTGACCTCCAGATCACTAGAAAGCACTTTGGGGGCTTCTGGGGGACTGGAAAGCCCCTTGCAGGCCCGTTTGGGGCAGCGCCAGGCCTGGAGTAATTACAAGAGCCCCCAGAGAGCCCACCCAGTCTCAACCTGGAAACAACTGGAAACATGTTGGGCTTTGTAAAGTCAAAGAAATGTGATGTCAAAGTCATGCTACTGACATTGTTTCCTGTTTTTGTATGGTCCTAGGTAAAAAAGGTAAAGGATTTCCCCGCACATGTGTGCTGGTCATGTCCAACTCTAGGGGTGGTGTTCACCTCTGTATTCAAGCCGAAGAGCCAGTGTCGTGCAAGTCCATGGTCATACTGTATGGTCATACAATTATATAAATGGTTGCATACATGCAATTGTACATTACTTATCCTGTGTGTGCATGTTGTGTTGTTACAGTCATGACCGACTCTTTGTGACTCCATGTCCATGGAGTTTTCTTGGCAGGAATACAGGAGTGGTTTGCCAGTTCCTACTCCTAATCCAATAGTGTACAATAATCTACTGTGTAGAATAGTCATCTCGCTTTTAAAATCCAGTATAGTTTATCAGTTTACAGAAAGACATCAACCCCTTAGGCTTTAGGGAACAGCTATCTTTCTTTTCTACAGCGTAATGAAGTGGAAGCTTGAAATGGTTGATACAGTACGGCTAGATTCTCTGGGACCTTAATACCTTATTTCAGGTAAAATATTTTTACCCTGTCTTTCTCCTTAAAAGGACCCAAGTATAAAACAAGTTTTTAATTTTAAAATGTTCAGTCAAGTAAATACTGAAAAAAATCTGAAAAAAAACAAAGCACAACTATCCATTAAAACAAAACTCACAGGCTGTCAGTCATTAAGGAAAAACCCGCCTGAAGAAAAAGGTATTTCCCTGCTTGGAGAAGGACAGCAAAGATGGGGCCAACCTGGCTTCCCACAACAAGGATGTCCATAGTCTGGGAGCAGAGACAGAGAAGGCCTCCTCCTGAGTCGCCACTAAGCATACCTGTGAAGGTGTATACCAGGGCTGTCCAACTTTGAACAGCCCGCAGGCTCCTTTTGCTCATGGAACGTCCAGGCGGGCTCCCTTCCCAAGCGTGTGCGTGCAAGCGCGCGCACACACACAGTCCTCAGGACTGCTTTGCTTGCTCCACCACCCCACCAAGCTCTGCAGTGCTGGTGGCGGCAGCGGAGGAGGAGGAGTGCCGCTCCCTCCCCGTACCAAGCTCTGCAGCGGTGGCCTACCTGCTCACACCCCACCCACCAAGCTCCCGGCAGCGGAGGAGGAGCACCCGCTCGCCCCCCCGCCAGGCTCCACGGCGGCGGCACGCCCGCTTGCTCCTCACCCACCCACCCTCCAAGTTCCCCAGCACTGGTGGTGGCAGCGGAGAAGGAACTGCCACTCGCCCCCCCCAAGCTCAGCGGCGGCAGCGCACCCGCCCGCCCACTCCCCACCCAGCCAGCCGTGGAGGAGGAGGAACGGCCACTCGACCCCCAAGCTCAGTGGCAGCGGCGCGCCCGCTCGCTCCCCACCCACCCAGCAGCAGAGGAGGAGGAGGAACGGCCACTCGCCCCCCCAAGCTCAGTGGCAGCGGCGCGCCCGCTCGCTCCCCACCCACCCAGCAGCAGAGGAGGAGGAGGAACGGCCACTTACTCCCCCACCAAGCTCTCGCTCTAGCGGTGGTGGTGGTGGAGGAGGAGCGCCCCCTCACCCCCCCAAGCTCCATGGCACTGGCAGCGGCGGTGGAGGAGGAGCGACTTGTAGCCCGTGAGGTGCTCACCCTCTCCCCCACCAAGAGGAGCGCCACCGGGTTGGGAGGTGGGCGGGGACCTGCCAGGCGACTTCTTAGCACCTCGCGGGCTACCAGTCGCCCGTGGTCGACGTATTGGGCAGCCCTGGTGTATACAAAATATGTAACACCATATGTCCAACAGTGCCCCCTACTGCTATACTGATAAAATGAATTGGGCAATATTACACACAGCAAAAGTGTATCAAATGCTAAGACTCATCTGCAGCTTGGCAATTCTATTTGGAAAGGAAAATCCAGATTTAGTATGAAATGATTGTCTCTCATCCAAACTTCAAAGTCCAACTCTCTAAAAAAGAAAGGGACACAGGCCATGCCCACCCAGCCGCCTTCTCTCCATTTGGCTCTTTTGAGACCATAGTCCCTGTGGCTGGAGGGGGTGAGGGGAAGGTAGATGCAGAAAAACCATGTACTCCATTTGGAAGTTGGGCAAAATTTAGTAAAACTCACTAGGCGTAGTCAATTGGGGCCAGATTAAAAAGAAGCATTTTTACTTGGTGTTTGCAGTCAAGACCTCTGGTGTCAACAATGTGCCTCCTTCTTCTTGGTACGTGGGGAGGGGCAGCTCTTTTTTTTTTGTTATCTCCATCAATCCAGAAAAACAAGTACAAAATTAGGCTATGTGATACCTTTATAGGTCACTAATAAAACAAAAAAATGCAAGAGAAGAGAGGTTTGGGTGGGCATGGTCTATGTCCCTTTGTTTGCAGAGGTGAGGCTTGAAACCCTGGACTTTGATGCAGTTTTAACACTAGTCTTGCTTCAGGCAAGCGCCTGGCTGATATAATCTGGCCACAAATCTCAACACCTAGCAAACTACATCTTTTAACAAGACTGTACTTTTAGCATAATCCTTTAATAAAGATGGCTTGCATTTTTGTTTTATTAGTGACCTATAAAGGCATAATCTTGCTATTTCAGAGAGTGAAACTCCTGTTTTCAATTGCTTTATCACTTAGAAACCCTTCCAAGCAAGACCTATCAGCACTCGCCTCAACCCTTCTCTTTCGCATTCCACAGCACAGAGGGGAATGAGCCTTGAGTTTAAAATGAAACCACATTTTTCCTCTTCCTCTTTTTCCATGAAGGACCCACTTTAGAGTATAATAACTCAGTCCCCTGAACCCCAAACCTCTCCAGATTTTGAAGCGTTAAAAGGAATAGTGCAAGGAAGCTACCCACCAAATTTGGTGCCTCTAGGACCCAGGGAAGCCATTTTATATTATAACAAATCATTTTGTTTTGTTTCATTACATTCTGAATATTCTTTTAAAAATTTGTTAATAACAAAATTAAAGGAAAGGAAAGGGATGGAAAAATGAAATTAAACGAAACAAAACAAAATGCTATATTTTCATTTTGTGCCCATCTCTGGTTGTGAGACATTACGCTGTGTAGAGAAGCTGGCATGATATAAAGGGCTTCTAAATATCAGAGGCACTGAACAGTATGTTTTTAATGGCAATCTCTTGTGCTTCTTTTATTAAAACAGCATTGATTTTCACAACATCAGGTGTGGGGAAAGAAGACATCAAATATGGGCAGGGTGGTGGTGTCCACAGAGACATATGAAAGCAGGAGAGAGCAAAATGAGAGTTAAAATGGCTGAGTCCCTTTTCTGCATCCTGTCACCTATGTTTCTTTTTAAAACAACAAGAAGAAAAACCTACTACTTTCATAAGGCTTAAACTCCAGCTTTACTAATTTGGAGATCAGGTTGTAAATCATGTCATTGTTTGTTGGGATTAATGGGTCCCATTGGAGAAAGCTACTCCTGAGGGGCATTACATCATGGTTAATGGTATTCATCCATTGTAGTCAAGGACTGTCTTTGTTCATTAATTGTCATAAAGCCAAACAAACTTACAAATAACTTGGTTAAAGAAAACAAGTAAAAGAATCCCTCCTTGAAATTTTACTGACGTTCCTGTGAAAAACTGTGAAAGCTGAAAGATTTCAGTGGATTAATGCCATTATGTTGCAGTCTTCACAACTCTGAGAGACTTATACAGGCCAGATTTTTTTAAATAAAGGGTTGGGAATCAATTAAATAGATTTAATTTAAACCTGCATCTGAATCTGTAAATAACTAAATTCATCAAATATCTCTGCATAATATGCAGCTACTGACAAACTTGGGGCTATTCAGTGACAAGGGCATGCAAGAATCACATACAAGTCATTTAATTATCAGAGAAGTTTGTCATAGCTCCTTATATGGCACCAGTGAAAGGACAATTGGGTATTCTCCAACCCCTTGAGAATGCTTCATGGCCTGGGAACGCCTTTTGTTAATAAAAGTGTATTTGTTGCTTTGTATGTTCACAACTTGCTTGAATCAAAGGCTTTGTTTTCATGCAACAAGTTAACAAAATGAAGAAATGGTCTGGAAACAAAAGTCTAATGTAATCTAGTTTCACAGATGACTAGATTCATGGAAGGATAAATCACTACCAGTGACTGATACGTTTGGTAGTTAAATGGAGGGTTGATAGCAATAAAGGAGGAGTGTAGAAATTAAATAAATAAATAAATAAATAAATAAATAAATAAATAAATAAATAAATATAGTGCCAGGTGGTGAAATCAAAGAAGACGTGGTAGAGATATTTTTAAGGCTCAGTCTAATGAAGAAGGCAAAATGTTGCCTTGGCCAGGTTTTTGTTTGTTTGTCTATTTGTTTATTTGCATTTTACTTGTGTTTTGTTTTGTTTTGCTTTAGTGTATGTAGGCTTGGTACATAATTCTGAGTGACTACGTAATATAAAAGTGGGAAGTCACAGTACAACGGTATAATAGAGTGCAATCCTATACATATAGTACATATGCAGAACAAAGACCCAACCAGAGTAGAGCCACTTATTAAATGAATGTGACTTACACACTGACTTAACAATGATTCTACTTTACACTGACTGAACAACTGGATTGAGCTCTCTGAGTTGAATGCGGCTTACTCCCAGTTATAAACAGGTTTGGCAGATTCTTATTCTTGTCCTCTTCCATGGGGCATTTTTTCTGTTTTTCTTAGTTGAGGATTCCAGACTCAGACTCCTCTCACATAACCATCTTGAACTGACTACACCAGGATAGGGATAAAATTTATTTTACCCCCACAGCCTGCTCTTCCCATCTTTTAATTACTAGTACCAATCCTTGGAACTGTACATAATTATGAAGGCTCAAAGCAACATCTACGTGTAAAGCCAATGTTTGTTGGCTTTACTCTTTGCTTTGTCTTTCAATCAAGGTGACTGGCAGCCAAGAATGACCTCTAAGACATACTTTGTCAACTGACCTTTTGAAATGAAAGATGTATGAACAGATAATCAATCAAACTAATAAAGTTCCTTGCATTCGGTTTACTTTTTTGTTAATAGTTTGCAATAGTTGCTTGTTTATTTGGAATTCAGACCACAGCCTCAGACAAATAATCATATAGTTTACCCCATATCCATGTAAAGGAAACCAGAATTAACTTTCCCTTTTTATTGTACTAAATGAAAGAGAAGAGGTTTAAAAAGTACCTAAGCTGACATTCCATCTATGATGAGCTCTCATTTGGTGCCAGTCCAATATAGTGATTAAGAGACAAACCAAGCACTGTAACCATATTTTGGAATCTCATATTTAAAACTTATTTCTTTTTTAAAAAGGAGGCACCCAAACACCCAAACATAGGACTCAAGCATGACTTTAATGCTATGCCTACGTTTGTTTACATAACAAGAGTTGAAGGTATACAATCATAAATCACCTTTTAAAAATTACACTTTCAATAACAATAAATAAATAAATAAATAAATAAATAAATAAATAAATAAATAACAATCCCTGTCTCCAATCTGTGATACTGTGTATACTAAAACTTCATTGTAGCATCATTGTAAAGACAACTAAAATTATGCATATTAAATGCTTTAAACAACTGCCCATAGTGACCTCACTGCCAGATGGGCGGTACAATAAATAAATAAAATAAATATTTGAAATGAATTAGCATTAAAATCTTTCCTGCACTAATGACAATCAATGTACCAATAACGTATTTAGATATGTCAACATATGTAAAAGTTGATAAAACATATGTTATGTATATTTAACAGAATGTGTAAAAGAGAATTGTAAAATGGAGGCAGTTAGATTCTGCAGTGTCATGATGTAAATCCACAAGTGTTAGAGACTAGTAATCACAGGCATGTTAAGTGATGAAGTGCAGGTGGAACTGATTGTAACATCATGATTTGTAATGGTTAGATCAGATTGCATCAGATTGTTAATTAGTGATTGCATCAGATCTTATGAGTGCTGAATAGTATAAAAGGCACTAGCTTGTCATTTGTAATTTGGGGGACTGTTATGGTGAGAACAGTTCACCCCACACTCTGTTTGTCTGTTTGCTATATTGTATATAATGCTTGGTTGTTATGCTGTGTATATTTTGATATATATATATGAATATATGAGTTTTTACTATATTCATTGTCATTGTCTTTCTGATAGACTAACTCTGCAAACCCTTTATATCAATACTAACATTTTATCTACGTTACTGCTGCACTGCTTTGTGTCAGGCACAAGTATATATTATTATTATTATATTTGCCTGCTGCCCCTTAAATCTGCTGACAGGGTTATGGGCCCAGCTGGGTCAGCAGCCTGATGGGTTTTGTTGTACCTGTATAGATAAAGTGTGTGTTGTGTAAAAGTTGTGTTTTTGCAGAGGAAACAGGTTGGAGTTGGAACGGAGACAAAGCAGAGCTGCAAAGGATTTTTCTCAGAGGCTTGGAATGAGAGCAGAGGAGAAAAGCAGCTGATAAGGACAAGCCAAGCAAAACAGAGTGTGATTTAAACTGGAAGCTGTGGAGGCTGAGGAAATATTTGCCAGAAGAAGCTGAAAGAAGTGTTGCAGATAACGGCAGATAAGGAGCCGGCACATATCAGCGAGAATGGCAAGTATAAATTTAAATTCAATGCCTCTTGTAAAGCTCTCTGACAGTAATTACCTGAATTGGTGTTTGCAAATGAAGCATTTCTTGATCTTCCATGAGCTATATCAGTATGTAGATAAACAGCTTGATGAGGAAGCTGATGAAGAAGATTTGAAGAAGGATAAAAAAGCCTTGGCAATTATAATGTTATCCTTGGAAGAAACGCAGTTTGTTTATGTGAAGGAAGCAAAAACAGCTCATGAGGCTTGGTCGTTTCTCAGAGCAGCTCACATCAAAGACACAGCTGGAAGTAAAGTATCTCTAATGAAAAGACTGTTCCGGACAAGGCAAAGCCCAGGTGAAACTATTTCTGATTATATAAGGAAAGTAAATAGTATATTTCAGCAATTGTCTGAAGTGGGCATAAATCATGAAGAGGAGTATAAATGTCTTGTTATATTATCAAGATTGGATGAGTCATATGACAATTTAGTAATGGGATTAGAAGCTATGAAAAGTGATGAATTGTCTATATCATATATACAGACAAGACTCCAGCAGGAAGAATCAAGGAGGAATGATTCTAAAGTTAATAAAAAGCCTGCTCAAGTTTCTGGAGAAACAATACAAGTAATTAGAAGATGCTATAATTGTGGGAGTGACCAACATGTTTTTCGTTACTGTGATAAGGTAATCAAGTGGCAAAAGCAAAATAGAGTTGCCGGCACAGGCTGGAAGAGTGAAGGTCAACAGCTGTCTGTAATTAATGATAAGGAACAAAAGGGCTCAAGACAGGAATTATTTATTGTAGATTCAGGAGCCAGTATTCATTGTGTAAACAAGAAATGTTTGTTTGAGAAACTAACTTTGTTTAATTGTAGAAATGTAACCTTGGCAGACGGGACTCAGGCAAAAGTCTGTGGAGAAGGTAATATATTTTTCAAACCTCTCAAATGTGTATTAGATAAAGTTCTGTATATACCATCTTTAAAGAATAATTTATTGAGTGTGCCTATGCTTGTAAAACAAGGTTTTCATGTACAGTTTAGTGAGAATAGTTGCAAGATTGTAAAGAATGGGAAAACAATAGCAACTGGAAGGCTCCAAAACAGTTTGTTTATGATAAGCACTTCTGAGAAAGTTTTGAACATGGTTGAAAATAAGCCTCTACATGACAAATGCATACATCTGATGCATAGAAGATTAGGGCACCTAAGTTTTGAAAACATTAAGAAAACTCTGCAACATGTGGAATATGGGTCAGTGCAAAGCTGTAAAAATTTTTTAGATTGCCATGTTTGTAAAGGCACAAAGGTGAAGTCTGCACCCATATCAAAAAAGAGTTTGAGAAAGTCACATCAACCACTACAGTTGGTACATATTGATGTGATTGGACCCATGGCTAATTCATTTGGTGGTGCCAAGTTTTGTCTTGTGATAACAGATGATTATTCACATTATTCTTGGGTTTACATAATAAAGCACAAAAGTGAAGTGAGTGCTGTATTTAAGAAATGGTTTGTGATGGCAGAAAGACAGTACAGGCAGAAAATTTTAGCTGTACAAAGTGACAGAGGTGGTGAATTTTTAGCAAAGCAGTTTGTTGAATATTTAGAAAAGAAGGGGGTGAAACATAGATTGACAAACCCTTCTGCTTCTGCTGAGCATGAATTAACTGAGAGGAAGAATGGGATTCTTCAAAATATCATGAATGCAATGTTGGCAGATGCAAAACTTCCCAAAGGTTACTGGGCTGAGGCAATGAAATATGCAAATTATGTGTCTAATAGAGTGTGGAGTTCAGCTGTGAATGAAGTTCCATATACTCTAATGCATGGAAAGAAACCTACAATCAAATATCTCCATTTATTTGGCTCTGAAGCCTGGGTATTAATTCCAAAGAGGTATAGACACAAGAACAGTCCAAAGTCTAGAAAGCTTATGTTTATTGGTGTTCAGCCTGCAGCTAAATCCTGGCGTTTTTGTGACAGTCATGGAAAAGTTTATATAAGCAGGTCAGCAAAATTTTGTGAACAAAAAAATTGGGAAGCTCTACATGCTAATAATGAAGTATTTTTGCTAAGTATTTGTCCCCACACTGAGGTTAAGAAGGTTGCCAGTGATGGAGGGGAGTCTACATCATTGCATGATAAAAAAGTGGAAGATGAGGAGCCAGTGTTGATCAGAAAATCTACTAGATCTAACAAAGGAGTGCCACCTGAAAGGTTTGTTGTGAATAATGTATTCCATGAGCCACAGAATTTTGAAGATGTGCTGCTGATGCCTGGAGAAGAAAGGAAGCAGTGGATGATGGGCCATGGACAAAGAGCATATGTCTCTGAAGGAATGGCAAGTGGATGCACCAGTAGATGGCGCCAAAGAGCAAAGGACATTTTGCAAGAGAAATAGGTTGATTGTACACAAAAGGTTTTTTAATATTGATAGTATTTGTTGATGAAGCATTGGAAAGGTATAAAGCATGTTTTGAAATATCTTAAGGGAACAATGCATGAAAAGTTGAAAGTATCCATATGTGATAATCTTGATCTGATTAGCTATGCAGATGCTGACTGGGGTTCAAGTCCAGAAAGGAGGTCAATGTCTGGATATGCCATATTTTTAGGTAACTCACTAATTAACTGGAAAGCCCGAAGACAAAGGTACATTTCGTGTTCTTCTACAGAAGCTGAGTATGGGGCTGTGAGTGATTTGTGTTGTGAGTTGACCTGGGTAGTACAGTTGTTAAAGGATGTGAATGTGAATATGAAATTACCAGTCAAAGTATATAATGATTTTTTTCGTGTATCCAATTAACACAGAATCAGAAGGTCGGATCCAGAAGCAAGCACATTGGGATCCGTTACCAGAATGTGAAAGACTGCATAGAACAACATTTGATTGTATTGGAATATTGTACAAGTGTTGATAATTATGCTGACATATTTACAAAGCCTTTGTGTAAAGATAAACATGTATGTTTTAAGAAAAGGCTAGGAGTTGAAATCTGTTAAATATAGGAGGGGTGTCAACATATGTAAAAGTTGATAAAACATATGTTATGTATATTTAACAGAATGTGTAAAAGAGAATTGTAAAATGGAGGCAGTTAGATTCTGCAGTGTCATGATGTAAATCCACAAGTGTTAGAGACTAGTAATCACAGGCATGTTAAGTGATGAAGTGCAGGTGGAACTGATTGTAACATCATGATTTGTAATGGTTAGATCAGATTGCATCAGATTGTTAATTAGTGATTGCATCAGATCTTATGAGTGCTGAATAGTATAAAAGGCACTAGCTTGTCATTTGTAATTTGGGGGACTGTTATGGTGAGAACAGTTCACCCCACACTCCGTTTGTCTGTTTGCTATATTGTATATAATGCTTGGTTGTTATGCTGTGTATATTTTGATATATATATATGAATATATGAGTTTTTACTATATTCATTGTCATTGTCTTTCTGATAGACTAACTCTGCAAACCCTTTATATCAATACTAACATTTTATCTACGTTACTGCTGCACTGCTTTGTGTCAGGCACAAGTATATATTATTATTATTATATTTGCCTGCTGCCCCTTAAATCTGCTGACAAGATACAGAAAAAGCATATAGACTAGAGGAAAACCTTTGCCAAATAAAAAAGCTACAACTAAGTTAATTGTCCCCACAAAAGTTAAAGGGACTACTTTCAATTGGATGGTGCTAATAAGACAGAGATATTACAAATTTCATAATATCCAAGACATGGTGTCCACTGGATACACTAGGAACTCTGGTCCAAAGATCTCTGCAAAAAATCCCTAAATATTTCAAGGGGTCACTTACTATTTTGAAAAGATTGATAGCTCTACTTAAACTAGCAACAAAACATTCTCAAGTTTAGTAAAAGGAAACTAAGTGTTACGTATTCTCAAAACATTACACATGTACACATTCAAAAATGATGCTGTTATTCAGCAGCGTTTTTTGGGGGGAGGGGGGTTGAAAATGCACATTTCTCAAAACTGGAAGGAAAATAAACAAAGTTATTCCAGGACTAACTAAAGCAGCAGACTCTGAAGACCCTCTCATAATATAATCCCAAAAGCAGAAGACTAATCATGGATGAATCCTTTTTGTAATACATGTATTAAGATTGCTGTGATCTAGAAAGAACAACTGATGTGTTTACTGTACCCCCAATAAGGATGTAAAAATCTGTCAGGTTCTTTTTCTTAGTACTGTATTTCTCAGACTCCCTCCATCATCCTCTTCTCGTATCATGGAACTGTCTCCATAAAGAATCACATTTGACCTGTTGATATTTTCCTCTCTTAGAAGATGGTCACCACCACCAGGGATTTTACTACTTTTAGATTATTGGGTTGTCTTTTTTAACTGCTGATTTGGTAGTTTTAATGCTGCATTTAGTTATTTTACTACATGCTGTATTGAACATTCTCATCTGATATGACTATACTAACAAGCAGGGCAGTGAATTTATTTGACTTTGTGTGTGTGTGTGTGTGTGTGTGTGTGTGTGTGTGTGTGTGTGTGTGTGTGTGTGTGTGTGTGTGTGTGTGTGTGTGTGTGTGTGTTGTGTCGTTACAGTTGTGACCGACCCTTCGTGACTCCACATCCATGGAGTTTTCTTGGCAGGAATACTGGAGTGGTTTGCCAGTTCCTACTCCAGGCGCCTACAGTACCTGGTATTCCCTGGTGGTCTCCCATCCACGTACTAACCAGGCCTGACACTGCTTAGCTTCCGAGATCAGGCAAGATTGGATGTGCTTAGGGCATCTAGGCAGCCACTTATTTGACTTTAGGAATGAACAAATCAAAAGACCCTTGTGGTTCCTCCCATAATACAGTATGCATTCATGACACATTATGGTATATAACATCATGGAATTTATTTGATAGCTTTCACCAACAAAACAAACATACACACAGCAACCTAAAGAAATGTTCCAATAGGCCATGACAGCAATATCCAAAGGTGGCCCTTCTTTGCCCACCCATGCAGACAATCACACCATGTGCTACAGGGTCAGGCGGGCAGGAACAAGGCACCCTACATAAGGGCTGCCCAATCCATGCCTGTTTTTGCCTCCTTTTATCTGATCACAACTTGACAGAGTGAGTATGAGAGTGGCTGGTGGTGTAAGGGCCAGGTGGGAATGTTTATCTTGCACCCAGAATTGGCTGTAAGGTGTAGGTGATTTTTTCACTCATCCCGGTCTCTCTCACTGGTGGGTTTACAGTATTAATCACATGGTGTCATGCATCATTTGGTCACAGCTGCGTGTAGTGCAAAACGGAAGAAATTCAGGTGAGTTCAATGGGAAGGCAACCTAGAGGGAGAGGTACAAGGCCTCCCTCCTCTCAGAACTAAGCAAACTGATGATTAGGTTAGGGGAAGAAGAACAGGAAAACCCCATGGGCTGCACAACACCAAAGGTCAGGTGGCTTGGCTGGAGGCTGGCCTTGGGGTACTCAGGAGTTCAGATGTGTAGTGAACATGTGGGCAGCATGCTTCCAAAGCAGGAACTCCCAGGAAAGGCCTGGGGTGGAGCTCAAGGGAGACTCTGGCCCCAGACCTACTTGCACTACATTAGGTCCCTTTATGAAAGGGGCAGTTTAAAGTCAATAGTTCAATAAAGCTGGTGCCCCACTATTGTGTCTCTCGACTCTTTATTCTGGGCCGGGTGGGCAAGAATCAATTCCAAGAGTAGCTTACCTTAGCAATGATGCGACACAAATGAGTGCCTTCCTGGGTAAGACTGAGTAAGCTGTTGATAGCTGATTCAGCAGAATCCACATTATCTGAGGAACTAATTTCCCTCACCAGGTTCTGTGTGACATAGAACACAATAAATTTCATTTATCTCTGTAATTGAAGCAGAACAAGTTGAGGAGCTGTATAGCCATCACAAAAACCAAATACAAAAGTAGAATAGGTGATACCTTTAGGCTACTAGAAAAATAACAAAAATGTTGCTAATACTTCAAGGGTAAAAGCCCTCTTCTCCAGAGCTCTACCAACAGGTTAAAACATGGCAAAAGATGGAGTTGCCAGGAGTTATTTCTTATATGTAAAGTCCTTGGCGAGATGGGAAATATGCCAGGTTGTTTCTTAGTTGAGGCCTGGAGCTTAGATGTTCTGAGGCTGCATCTGAAGTAAAGGTGGTGTTTTTATTGTCCCAGTCCTTCAAACATGTCAGGACTCAAGTACACATTTTTTTATTTTTCTAGTAGCCTAAATGTATCACATGTTCTATTTTTGTATTTATCTCTTTATGCACACAAAAGAAGTGATTTCAAAATGCTTTGTCAATTCAATCCTTTTAACCTTGGTAATAAAAAAAGAGATATTGTTTAGGGCAACTGCTCTCTTTTCCCAACTGCCAATAGTGTCCTTAAGTCCAAATTTCAATTCTAAAAGAATTATATGCAACTGTTGGGCTAGTTTGAGGCCAGTCTTTCCTCTCAGCCCTTCCCTGTGCCCTTAGCCAAAACAAAACGTGTAAAATATTACAAATATATAATGTATTACAAAATATGTATTATGTTGGAGACAAAGAGAAAGTAAGAGAGAGAAAAGGCAGGAACAGATCAGTTGGGCAAGCAGCCTCCCATTTGGCAACAGTTGCATGCAACCCATGATAAACAAATACTTTCCTGAGTACCACCATAATAACTTCAGTATATAATATAATGATTGAGCTCCCAGGAGCCTCTAGAGGGAGCCTTACTTTTGATACTATTTCAGCCCTTTCCCCATTTTAGGGAGAGGTAGGGTCCTATGCACTTGACGTTCCAATATTGAGGAAGACCAGTTTCCCCCTGGATGCTGAGAATAATCCAGTGCCCTTCTGATCCCTCCAGATGAGAAAACCAGTGATGCCAGGAAACTACAAATGCTTTAGTACATCATAGAGGGGTTAAAAATTATGCCAGAATGAAAACATTTCCAAGTATTTTCCTTATAGTCTTGGGGGGGGGCAACCAAACCATCCACTAACCTTTATTTCGTGGGTTAAAGCTAGTTCTATCAATTGGCCAAAATACTGGGCAACTGTGGTTAGTGCATCATTAATGCAAGCCTTCATCGCCTTCAGTATTTGTTCATCTTCAATTTGAATGCATCTGAAACAAAAGAAAAGACAAAGCAAGGCATTTGCCCTTGAGGTGGAGATGGACATGTGAACTACACCTAAACCAAACACAAATATACCTGCTATTTAAATTCAGAAAATGGGGGGAAAGTAAGCCAAAGGCATAAAGTCAGCAAGGGCCTCCTATCCTCTCTTTGTTAAGTGAAAGGCACTCACCCCCACTCTAAAAATATGGAGATTTGCCACTAAGCATGTCCACATTCCCCTCTCCCATCCCCCAAGAGTTGGGTACTCAATATACATGTAGTGGAAGGATGGAATGTTGAGTCAGTCTTGAACTGGATACTTGCACCCAGAATAGAAAGCAGGTCAAGGAGCAGAGTCTTTGCTGCAGTACTGCAGTTTTAACCACTGTTCTGTGAAGCACCTTTAGTTGCACCCTTTGTGTACTTGTAGGTACACCCTTTAACTAACCGATGCCTTTTCCCTTCATGGAATAACGTGTATTTGAGCATTTTCCCAATTATGCTGGAATGTACAGGCTGTTTTGTGTTTTACTTTATTTCTCTGGAATTCTAAGCATCAGAAGATGTTGAAAGGGCTGTCTTTGCAGAGACTGCCAGGTCCCATACAAATCTTTCTGATCCCTAGTCAGAGATGGTAGATGCCAAACACTGTCTGATAGTGAAAATAAATCCATTTATTTTTATGGGTTAATAATTGCAATAATGTGTGTGTTGTGTCGTTACAGTCGTGACCGACTCTACGTGACCCCATGTCCATGGAGTTTTCTTGGCAGGAGTACTGGAGTCGCTTGCCAGTTCCTACTCCAGGTGCCTACAGCACCTGGTATTCCCTGGTGGTCGCCCATCCAAGTTCTAACCAGGGCCTGCTTAGCTTCCGAAATCAAGTGAGATCGGATGTGCTTAGGGCATCTAGACAGTTTATATAATTGTTCAAAATATTCAACAGACTACAGAATTTACAAGAGGTTGGCCAAAGTTAATAAAATGTATTACCTTTCAGTAACAGTTGTAAGTTCTGAACATTTTTCCACTAGCATTTTTTCATACTGTAGAGAAAAGGAAAAGGGATGTGTTAGTGTTTTCACTCTTTCTTTCTTTCTTTCTTTCTTTCTTTCTTTCTTTCTTTCTTTCTTTCTTTCTTTCTTTCTTTCTTTCCATGCCAAATACATTTTCTTTTTGCTGTAGGAGCAGACCTTGGAATCAATCTGATAAAATTACTTCATTGCCCATGATTTGTTCCAACTTTCACAATGCATATGAAACCTGATTTTTTTAAAAAAATATTTTAATGTTGATAACATTAGCAGGTTGAATAACCATCAATATTCCATTTCTCTGTGATTAATTACTTCCCGGGGTGGAGGCAACTTTTGAAATAATCACAGTTGGTTTTTCCAAAACATAAAATGCATTTCTAACAATTGACACAATGAAATAATTTCCTAATGTTAACTAAAATGGATTAGAGATGATGATCTAATTCAGTGTTGACATTTCCAAGCTTTGAATTGAAAACAAACAATATGTAAGCAGAATCATCTAATAGATTTCCTTTTTAAAATATTCACTATTACTGTCATCTCTGGTTTCACCAAAAATATGCACCTAATATTAAATCACGACCAGTTAGAGATATGTATTAGAGTTGGAGAACTCTTAAAATCTGATCCAAATTATCTTGATTTAGACTGGTTTTATGACATCCAGATTTGAAGCAGAATGGCCAGATTCAGATCTAAGGCAAAGCCAAGTCCTCATCAAGGAGAATCAAACTTCCAGCTTCCGGGTTTGCAGCTAAATACCTTAAGCAATTGTTAAGAGTGCCTTATGCAAATGCTTGAAGGTAACTACCTGAAATCTGGCAGGTTTACTCCTGTCTCCAAATTTCATATGAAACAAGGCAAACCCTAAGAAGGCAGAACTGTTTTGGTTTTTGAGTGCATTGAGTTTGCAAATGGATAAATGGTCTCAGATCTGGAGGTATTCCACATATCCACACTGGCCATAGTGAGCACATAATAAACATTTGAAAAAGGGTGTGAAACATGGCTCCGGGACCAGATTAGAGCAGGAAATTTGCTTCCTATGTTCTTTTGAAGCATTTTCTCCTCTCTATGTTTTGGTGTTTTTTGTTTTTAAAAGGAGTTCATCTAAGTATCCTGGATGCAGACTCTCAATTCAAAATAAAGCTACCTGTCATAGTAAACCTACCTGATGCATTTCTTCCCACGAATTTCTTGCGAATGTATTATATTCACTTATCATTGAGCGGACTTGGCAATTGACTCTTACTGTCATGCTGTGAACCCGCTGCCATCTATTCTTCTCCAGTTTTTGGACAATCCTGGTCAGCTCAGTGCTTATAATCCAAGCCCTTTTCAGCAACAACTGCAGGTTGTCACAGGCACTGGGTTGTGATGAAAGGGAACATTCACTCTGTGTGTCGTCTTCTGTGCTGATGGGTTTAGACTGAAGAATACACATGCATTCGCAATCTGTCATGAGCTTCAAGTCTTCCATCCAGCGCTGGACTGAGTCCATTTGGATTAAGTGCATACTAAAGGGTAAAATGAAAAATAATGAAACGTACGTACTAGCTGTCAGAGCCTAACTACACAAGAAGAAATGAAGGCAATACTACAAGTTTGGAGCTGGCGGATTTGCATCTTTTCCATTGATCACGTGATGGAATGGGAAAATGTAAATCATCCTCAAATCCCATACTCCCAATCTGTAGTTTTCTCCACCCCTCCAGAAACCCTTCTACTTTTTAAAAGTTGACTACTTTTACTTCATTTCAAAACATATGATTGCTTGAACAGAGGCACAAAGGACTGACCACTAGAAATGGGCACGAAACGAACTTTTTTTCATTTCCGTTATTCATTATTTGTTTCGTTACGTAATGAAATGAATAACGAACATTGTGATGAAATTGGAACGAACCGAACAGAACCACAAAAATTAGGTTTGTTACGTTTCGTTTTTCGTTAATGGCAATGCACAATGAAATGAGCTGTTTTAAAGGTTTAAAAAGCCCTGGACATCCATAAAAATGCAGCGATAATTATTTATACTGTCTGATAATACCTGCCAGGGGGGATGGGGTCCTTAAAATGTTTGTTTTTGTCTTCTCCCATTGCAATGTATTTTTCTTTTCCCTTTAAGGATGACAAAATGGATGTCACCAGCCACAAAATGGAGGCAAGCCATGTGATGGGATCATGTAAATTCTTGGACAACTTCAACCAATAGCATGCCCAGGTTGCAGACTGGGCAGGTCTGGCAGCCACAGAGGGCTTAAAAAGCTCTGGCAGCCCCTGTCCTCCTTGCAATCTCCGGTGGGAGTTAGGGTGGGATTGCTGTCTCTGCGACTCATTATTTTCACTTTAGGCCAACCAGGCTGGTGTGTGTCTCTGTGTTCCTGCCGGCTGCAGCCTGGCTCTTAGGTGAGAAAAAGAAGAGATTTCTCTCGCTTCAGTCTTGTAGCCTCCCTGTGTGCATGCGTCCATACCTCTCGGTGAGTACCCTCCCCTGCCCTGCAGTGCAGTCACTCTGCGGCTGCCTTGCACCCTGGGCAATGCCCACCGCTGCCTTTGCAGCCTCCCTGCGTACCTAGTCTATACTGTGTCTCTGCCAGCATCATTTTTTTTTAGTGTTTTCCCTCTGGTCTAGGGCGTTGGGGGACGCCCATGCATGGAAATGCTTTAAAATTCACGCAAAAAACAGGTAAAAATGAAAAACGAAAAATGAATAAACGAAAACAATTGTTTTTCAAAAATTCACAAAAAATGAAAATGAACCAAAACGGACCCCTCAATGAAAATGAAAAACCGAAATGCCATTTTTTGATTCATGCCCATCTCTACTGACCACCCAAGCACTTGCATTCCCTCTCTCTCTCTCTCTCTCTCTCTCTCTCTCTCTCTCTCTCTCTCTCTCTCTCTCTCTCACACACACACACACACACACACACACACACACACACACACACACACACAGGGGGAGGGAGAGAGGGAGAGAGAGTTTTGTGGTAGTTTTGCAATGGCCAACAACCCACTGTGATCCTCTAAGAACTTTTGCCAATCCATTGTGCAATAAATCATGTTAGAGATGTGTGACCAACTGCACTAGTGCATGGCATAATCCCTTGTTGCTATGCATAACGCCTGGCAAATTTACACACACAATGAACAGAATACTGCCCATCACATATTACATGGAGAAAAACTTATCTGTCCTATAGATAATTTGCATTGTCTAATTTTTCGAGGAAAATAATCTGGTGCATTATTATCATCAGGTCAATAATTGTACTTATCTAAGTCACAGTCATGATTAACAGGCAGGACTCTTCAGATGTTGTTAGAATGCAAATCTGATTATCCTGATCCTATTGACCAGGATTAGGACTGATAGGCGTTGCCTTCCAACAATATCTATGGAGGTACCATATGTTGCCTACCCTGGTCTAAACTGAGGAGTCGTCGCTCGTTCAAAGCACAATTCTTTACACATCATCCTAAAATGCAGTCCAGAATTGCATGTGTGGCAGGCTGAATGGAGTCTCACAGCCATTTTCTTGAGCCATTTTCTAGCTCAAGGAAACCCTGCAGCAGCAGGAGAGGACTCCAGCTGAAAAACAGGAATTGCTACTTTGGTGGCCCTTGCTTTAAGGGTGTTTGTTTGTTTTTGTTGTTTTGTTTGTTTTATTTGTATACTTCCCATCTGGCACCGAGGCCACTCTGGGCGGCAAACAACAATTAGTCAATACAATACAGTATAAACACATATACAGTAACTCATACAATTAAAAAAACATAAAATACAGTAAATATAGTAAAAATAAAAATAAAATGACATAAAATAGCATATAATTCTTATGTGCCTTGAGAAGCCCTATTGGGGTTGCCAGCAGTCAGAAACTACTTACTGTTTTAAGTCAAGGTTGGCATGAATTGAAAAGCAAATTGCAAAAAAATCATGACAAATTGCTAATTTGTCCATTTGTATCCTCACGAATCCTGAACGTGTAACGTAATGTATAATTAACATATAATGGTCATGATGTTCTAGGTTTTTTTAAAAAAATAATCCAGAAATGGATATTTGTTCACTTTTGGATTTGAAAACCCAAGTTTTTATTTGTATTTTTCTATCCGAGTTTCCAAGAGATGGGCCTCTGAGTGGTATGATTACTCTACTAATGTTTTAAAAGGTCATCCTGGAGTTACGGATGAGTGATTCATAGCATGATTCAGTCATGATATTATGATATTTGGGGTCATCACTACAAGACTGCTTCCACAGCTGCTGGAATAGGAGAATGCGTGTGCCATGTGTACCTAACAGGCTGCTACTTGTTTACCAAACAAGACACATATACTGAAGAGCCAGAATTATATACAGGCGAAACACTGATTTAAAAATATGTGGACATGAAAAACATGAACTGAAAAGAAGAGCTTTTTCCACTGTGAAAAAAAGATTAAAGTACAGTGGACCCTTGTATAACAAACAGCTTGTATAACATACAATTTGTACAACATAAAAAATTCCAGAGATAGGGGAAATGTGCTTAACATAATCGCCTATGGGAAAAATCTGTACAACATAAAAATGGGATTACTCCATTTTCAATGCATTCCTATGGGAATTTGTATAAAGGAAAATTTGCTTAACATAATTTCATTTGGAACGAATTAATTCCTTTATACAAGGTACCACTGTATCTACTTTTACATCACAGCTGCACATGGCATACAATTGGAGCACAAGGGTGAACTATACAGTTACTCCCATCCTTGCAGTATTTGAAGACTGGTTGAGTTATATGTCTTTTAAAAAGATCAAAACTCCTAAAATTATTCAACACATCATATGAATGAAACCATTAAAATTAAACACAGTTGTGCCATCCACAATAGCATGTGGCACAATGATTGAACTGCAGTACTTTAGTCAAGGCTCTGCTTATGGCCTGAGTTTAATCCCAATGAGTTTATGCAGCTGATCTGAGGTTGGTTTATATTTGTTATATTTTTGTCATATCGGTGTGTGTTTTGATTAGTATGTTCCTTTCCTTTACCGTATTGGAAATTTGTTGTTCTGTGTGGTTTTTTTGCATTGTAATTTTATAATTCTTAATAAAAATGAAATAAAAAAGACAAGGTTAGTAAAATGAGTACCCAACGTGCTGGGAGGGCAAAGTGTTATTTGCATAATTAAGTTATCAATTGCCCAGTGAGTGCTCTAGCACTATGGGGTGGTATTTAAGTCAAAACAGCAACAATATTCAAAAGCTTGCTTAACCTAAAACCATTCCAAAGCATAGAAAGGCTTTTGACCTCCCCCTTTACCTACACTTTACCTACAACCTCTAGCTACTAGGCTGGCTGCAGAATTCTGAGTGGGGACCCCAATAATAACCTAGAAAATATTTGATCCACAGCCCCACCACAATGATAATTTGTTGTATTTGTGAAAGCTTCTTTAACATAACCACATTTTTATATAATTTCCAAATGATTATCTCAGTAGGCCATACTTCTAGGTATAGCCCTATGCAAGTACTTGAGTGGACACAAGTAATGCTAAACTGTGCAGTGGATCTGGGGATCCATTTAAGCCCAACTCTAGATATCCCTTCATATTGGCCACTATCTCCATCTCTGTGTATTTGGCATACAGATCCAAAAAGGGGGTCTTTTCTAGCCTTAGAATTCAAAAGCCTTTTCAGGGTATCCAGACTGCTGGACCGTCTTTTCAGATCTTCACTCTAAGCGTGCAAAGTTCTGGACAGCAGCCAAGCAAGAAAGGAATGTTCCTAGAGGTGGAACGTGCTTGTCCTACAGAGTCCATGCCCACATTCCCTACACAATTTGGCCCTACTTGTATATGCATGAGGCTGGTGTATACCTAGAATGCAGTGGATCATATATTTAGATATGTACACCTGCAATCAGAGCATAAATGCTATTTTGTATGACAGTTGTCTACAGAGGCATACAAACTGACCTCACTGGCATGGGCACCTTAAACTAACAATGTGCTCTGTTGTTCTTTGGAGGTTTTTATGCAGAGGCTGGATGGCTATCTGTCGGAAATATTGTGATGGGGTTCCTGCATGGCAGGGGGCTGGACTAGATGGCCCTTGAGGTCTCTTCCAACTCTATGATTCTATGATTCTATAATTCTATGATTCTAGGAGACACTGCTCCCACTTTTACATGGGTTTTGCAAACTCTTAGTTTGACACATCCACTGGTTGAAGGAAGCTGAACAGCTGTCACACCTGAACACAATTATTCTTGCTCCGTCTGAATTAAGCCACTGCTGCTGACAACCCCAAAACGGCCTCTGCCACACTGTGCCCAACAGCCTCTTGAAAGAAAAGTTTGCTTGCCTCACTCACAAGCTATAAGAGCAGAAGGGACTGTCCTATATTTTTGTTGTTTAGAATGCAGCTAAACTACTCCCAACCCAGACCTACAGTTTGTACTAAGTAGAGATGGGCACAAAATGGAAAAAGAGTGTCTTGTTTTGTTTCATTTTGTTTCTTAAGAAGTTTCATTTTGTTTCATTTATAACAACTTTTAAAGTAGTTTTTGTTACAAAACGAAATGAAATGAAATGAAACATTATGCATCCCTGGGTTCTAGAGGCATCAAAATTGCTTGGGAGCATCCTCAAGCTCTTTAAGCCCCCCAAATTTGGAGAGGTTTGGGGGTCAGGAGGCTGAGTTATTAAGCTCCAAAGGGGGTGCTCCTAAAATCTTTCTAATTGAGGAAGTCAATTAACAACAACAACAACACCCCGGGCAAGCTATTAGCAGATCCAAGATCCAAAGGAGGTGCAGGTATTTAAGTGAAAGTGTGTGTGTGGTATGTGCCAGCAATTTAGGGGTTAATAGCAGTTAAGATGGTGGCTAAATTAACCTCTAAATTGCTGGTGTGTGCCATACAACTCTTATGTGTAGCCTGCATACTGTTATTAAAAACTGTAAACAGCTCAAAGACTACATGAAGTGGTATGGGGCAGTATATAAGCAGAACACTTTGCTTTCAATTAACTACCAGCACCCCCTTTGGAGCTTCAACACAGCTCCCTGACCCTATGCAAATTTCAGGGGCTTACCTAGAATTGCTTGAGGAAGCTAATCCTGTGGTTTTGGTGCTGATGCTGAATCAATATTGGTCGCAATCACTATTTTTGATTATATAAAATATGTACTCCAAAATAATGATCACAGTCACCCAAACTGCAGGGTCAGCTTCCTCAAGTGATTCTAGATAAGCTCCCAAAATTTGGAAAGGTTTGGGGGTCAGGGAGCTGAGTTATTAAGCTCCAAAGGGGGTTCTCCTAGGAAAAAAATATTTCTAATTGATTTCAGATTTGGAAACCAAGCCACAGTGCTAATCACTTGGCCACGGTGGGGGCTATAGCAGTTTCCAGATTCAATGAGAAATGTTTTTTCTAGGGGCACTCCCTTTGGAGCTTATTAACTCAGCTCCCTGACCCCCAGGCCTTTCCAATTTTCGGGTGCTTACAGGGAAGAGCTTGAGTTCCCCTGCCATTGATTCCTCTAGGATGAATCATTACGTTCTAGAGGAGGGAAATGGTGTTTCATTACAAAACACATCCTACCATTTCATTACATAGCAAAGTAATTTGTTACCTAACAAAACAAAAAAAGCATTTTTTTTGTTCTGTGCCCATCTCTACCAGTTAAGGTTATTTGCCACCTAATGACTGAAGAAAGTATTGCAGCATTAGACATACAGATTTTGATTCATTATAAACTATGAGATAAGCTAGAGCAGCAAATATCACTTTCATATTTCTCAAGCAGGAGAGTAATGCGAATGGAATTCTGTCTATGAATAATCTGGATCTAATATACATCTTGTGCAAACATGTATGAATAGGTATGACCGATGAATAGGATTGTTATAAATGGTTGTGCTCTCGCTCTCTCTTCTCCCTTGAATTGCATAGATCTGAGCAGCATGGATTTGATCACAGACTTTTAAAAAATAAATCAATCACTACATATTTCAATAAATAAATAAAAGGTATTCAATAAATACTGTGTTGCTATTCCTCCATGAAAGGTGAACCCTGGGCTTACCTGCGGCCCTGATATTCATAGTGTCAGGCTCTGAACTGATGGTGGTAGCTCAGAGAGAGAGAGAGAGAGAGAGAGAGAGAGAGAGAGAAATCTGCATCTTTTCTGGAAATTCTAATAGAAATTTCACAGACAACTAATTATGGCTCACCTGGGACAAAGGTTGAGCTTTGATAATAGAGAATGATGGTATTTATAGTCCCCAAAGTCCAAAACTCTTATCTTATCTTATCTTCTCTTATCTTATCTTCTCTTATCTTATCTTCTCTTCTCTTATCTATCTGCTACATCAAAAATATTTCTTCATTTCTAATTTATAATTGAATTGAATAGCACAGCTACTACTTCACCACACAAAGCACACAAAACCCTCCAAAGCAAGGTGCAATTATATAGCTGTAAGCCTCAATATGTTCTATATTACTTCTTTCACAGTTAAAATTAAAATCAATATGTGAACCAGCACACAGGATGTTGTACAGGGCAAGAATGGCTAGCTTGATTTTCCTAGGCTTATTGGCGGTAATAGAATGGCAGTCATTTGGAACTCAAACTAACAGCTGTAGGACCAGTATCTCCATTACTGTCCTCAGTGGTGTTTCATTCAGATGATTAATAGATTTATGTTGGAAGTGCCAGGAAAAAGTCTTGAAAAGAAGCAGAATAAGGGATGGACCATGAGCGGGCTTACTGAGAATGTTTAGTCTATTTCCAGACATGCCATGGTTTGAATCAGTACCATCAGTGTTGGCCCTTTGTTTTAGCTTTAAGATTTGTTAGGCATACATCTATCAGCCAATGGAAGCCTTGGTATTCAAGTGCATCATGAGTCATTTGTATAAAAGGTCCACAACATACAGTAACACTCCCTCCCTCCCTCCCTATCTCTGAATTCTAATGTTGCTGATATGTGCTATAAAATCTCTTCTGCCTTAGAGCAAAAATGACTTCTTGATACACACAAACAACATGGCCTTCAACTCACACAAGCATTGTGACAAGTTAGACTTGTGTTGCCTTGGGAGCCATCTCATCATAAGAACTACTTTTTAAGAGACAATGCAAAACGTTTGAGTATTGGGCTTTTGCACCTAATTTACAAGAGGCATGAGATGTGTCTTCTTACGAGGGCTGATGAACCATAGCTCAGTTTTAGCAAAAACACAAGTGTTGTGCACATTCAGTCTCCACATATGGTTTGGGAAGACTTCTGTCTGAATCCCTGGGGTGCTGCTGCCATTAAGCCTGTATTGAGTCTACACTGTACAGCCCAATTGTTGGGTTGCTTTGATAGTAGTTGGGTGACTATGTTTCAATGAATGTACATATAATATGTTTATTATGAGTACTTTTTACTTAATCTAGAGATAGGAAGAGCAACAAGCTGAACATCTGTGTGCAAATCTAAACAGGCAAGATTACTTAATATAACAATAGAGATCATCTGTTTATAGCAGGGGTCCTCAACCTAAGGCCCCGGGGCCGGATGCGGCCCCTCAAGGTCCTGAATCTGCCCGCCAGTCAATTGCAACCCCCCCCACCTACCCCCTGCTTTGTAAGCAAGCCAGCCTCCACAGCTGCTTCTATTGCTGAGGCAGTTCAAAGCAGTGGGCTATGTCGCTCCTCCCACTCCCCCTAACTACCACCCAGATGATCAGCATGTTGGCTAGTGGTGCATTCAGAGTGGGAGGCCTACGGCAAGGTCCCCCACACACCTCCCACCCACTGCCCAGATGGTCAGGGCGCCGGGTGCAGCCGAGTGGGGCAGTTTAAAATAGGAAGGCTGTGGCAAGGTCTCCTACTCCCTCCATGGCCCTGAGGCCCCACCACTGCTCCTCCTCCACCCTGCCCACCTGCTTGTGGTCCGGCCCCCAGTGGTGTCTGGGGCGTGGCGGACCGGCCCACTGGTTTAGAGGGATGAAATGTTTGATGCAGCCTTTGACTTTCACCTCCAGATGTCAAAGTAGGCATTTACAGCATGTATGCCATGCCTGCATCATTTTTTCAGATTCCAAAGGATGGTATTGTAAAATAAAAATGAAAGTTTCCAATGTTCTTCCAGCAATCCAGTCCAGAACACTTTAGATAATAAAGTAAGTGATATGATAAAAAAGGGCAGTCACATTTTCAGTCTAACTAAAGTACTATTGATTGTTCAGCATGACAAGCTTCTAAATCTTGTCATTCCTTAGAATGATTTAGGTTGCTCACATACTCTTAAAAGATATTGTGCTAAGTCCAGATGAAGTTAATAGGTTCAGTCCCAATGAAGAGTTTGAAGATTCTATTGCCCGTCTACTTATTAAAACAACAGGAATGGAAAAAATACACACTTCTTAAAGATCAGCATACATATGCCAAAAAAGAAAAAGTCACAAAACAAGAAGCGTAACTCTAGAACTTTAAGACAAGAAGCATAACTCTAGAAATTTAGACAAGAAAGGACAGCGGCTCAGTCCAATCTCAGGTCTCAGTGGTGAATCTTCTTCATACGGTCATGTGGAAATCACTAAGCCAACGATATGCAGTTGTTAGGCACCTAGTTGTAGCCTTGGATTCCCGATGACATGATTCACACACCAGTGCACTTGTACTAATGCCAGATCCCTTCCATTAAAGACAACAGAACTAAACAGCACTATGGGTAATAGCTCAGGTTTAATTGGTATGAAGCTTGTGCCATAAATCAGTTGGGATGCACTCCTGCAGCCAGGTACTTCAGAGTAAGCTCACTGAATTCCATGGGACATACTTCAAAGGAGACATGCATAGGATTTCATAGTCAGGATATATGCATGCAGTGCATAAGGTAGTAATGAATCCTTTTGTCCTTGGTGCAATGTTCCCTGAAATGGCATGCTGAAAATGCAAATTTCCACATTATTTTTAATTGATCGGTAACAGACTTGGCCACATTTTCAGTACCATTAAAGGGTAGCTAGGGCATTTTAGTGGAACTGTTCATTTTTCTCCAACCATAAAAGTTTGGGGAAGAGGGAAGTGAAAGAATTTCTGTCTAGTTTGCAAGGAAGCAGTAAAGGTAAAAGCTCTAACCAAAGTATCTGCTTCCTCAACTTCTGAAATGCAATAGAAACCATCAGAAAAGTCTTCCAAATTTGAAATGAATAATATATTCATTTTTACAACGCAGAGTCTAAAATTTCAGTTTCAGGTGTAAAAGTGAAAAAGCCATTCTTGCAACAATAACAAAGAGCTGGGGCCCAAGAAGTATGAAAAAACATGACATGCTCTGTGAGGATGCAATTTCCCACCATGAAATTTAATTTAGAATGCATGACACAGTCCCTTAGTCTCAGAGCCATGAGTAGAGAAGGCGTGAGGGTGAGCAATAACATGAACTTGATTCTGCTAGAAGAGATTTCCATGTTTTAGAAGATATGAGCAAAGGATGGGTAGCTGAATGACCTGGACCTGTGTATGCTGGAGCAACAATGAAGTCTTATTGTAATAGCAGCTGCCGTTTGTTCTTTTAAAAGTAGCACATTTTTCACACAAGACAGGCAGTCAAAGAGAGGATGCCATGAGCAAAGTGCATTGGATAGTCACTGAGCAGTACTGGAAAGGTTAGGTTCCCAGAAGGTTACCTTTTAAATGTATTATCTGAAGTTGTCTTGTGCAACGCAGCAATGGCAATGATAGATTGTTGCTGGTTAAGGGGTCCCTTTGGTGATTTCTGGCTGCACATGACTTCATTACACTGTGTACAAGATGCATGTGCCCTAAAATTGGCATTCAGCAGCAGCAATTTGCCAATATTGATGACGTCATCCTTGTTTTGCAAAAGGAACAGCACAACAGAATCTCAGACAATTTGTTAAATAATTCGTTACAAAAATCCAAAAAGGGTTTCACTGCCTTTGTCACTAGGGATAGGCACGAAACGGAAAAATAGTGTTTCGTTTCATTCCATTTTGTCCCCCCTTGCATTTTGTATCATATGAAATGAAATGAATCCCCTCAGCACCAGCGCTGTAGCTGGTGCGGTGGAGGATTTAAAAGCCTCCTCCTTTTTTTTGACAGCTTGAGCTATCAAAATAAGCTGGGGGGCAGTGGTAAGAATGGGGAAACAGCTGCCGGATCACAGCCCCTTGCCTTAAGGAAGATCTGGCAGCGTCTTCCCTGTTCAGAGGAACCGAACCGAAAACATAATTTCGTTTTTGGTTCAGACAACATGCTGTCCACATTTCATTTCATTTTGTAATGTTTTGAAACCTTACAAAATGACAAAACAGTGTGCTGGTTTTTGTAAAGTGCCCATCACTACAAAAAAAAACTAAAAAAAAAAAAAGCTTGGCATTACTCATTGTTTTCCATCCCTTTTTAAGAAGTAACAGCTCCTAAGACTGATATGAAAATGAATTTAATAATATGATCAGATGGGCCGTTGTCCTGCTGTTTGCTCTGCTTTAGGGATAGGCCAGTTCACCCATTTTTCTGCTGATCAGACAATGTAACTGCTAGAGCAAACCAGTCTGTCTCTAGAGCTTTCCTATCTACATTTATTTTTATTTATTTATTTATTTATTATTGTATTTGTACCCCGCTTATCTTCCATGCGGAACTCTAAGCAGCTCACACAGGGTGAACAGGCGCCAATAAACACAAAACAATAATTATATAATATACAACAAAGAAAAAAAGAAAGATTAAAACAGTTAAAACCTGGTGAGTCCAAAGACCAGCAATAAAATAGCTATCAAGCCAATCGACTAACTAACAGCATAGCCCTACAATACACACAAACATGATTGCTTGGGAGTTAGAGATGGCGGGACCAAAAAAAAAAAAAACCAGGACTCGCCAAAGGCCTCTCGAAATAAAAAGTTTTTACGGCTTTTCGAAAGGCCAGCAGGGACTCTGCAGAGCGCACCTCGCTAGGGATGGAATTCCATAGGGAAGGGGCTGCCACCGAGAAAGCCCGGTTCCGGGTGGCCAACTTCCAGGCTTCTCGTGGGGTGGCAACCCGGAGCGAGTACGCTCGCGCCTGCCGAACAGGTCGGGCCGAGGTGGATCGCTCAGCGATACGCTCTACCAGGCAGTCCGGTCCCAAGCCATGGAGGGTTTTATAAGCTAAAACCAAGACCTTGAATCTAATCCGGGCCGCAACGGGCAGCCAGTGCAAGCGGGCCAGGACTGGGGAGATGTGGTCATACCGACGCACACCCGCCACCAGCCTGGCCGCCACATTCTGCATGGTGAGGGCCGAGCTTGGCACCGGAGGAGGCGCTTAGGGGCGATCCGGTCTATGGTGTGGGCAGCTGTTACAAACCAATGGTTGGCCACAACCTCGGCCGGAGCGCCAGTCAGTCCACCAGGAAACTCCCCGAAGACCTCCTGGAACCGATGAGGGTCCATGAGTCTGTGAGGGCGGGCCAAAACAGGAGGCCGAAGGTCCCCGCGAGGGGGGGCGCGATCACCAAGGAAAAAGTGAGCAGGTGGTGGTCCGACCATGACACAGGTAGGGAGATAAAATCCCCCACCTCCAGACTCGAAATCCCCGACATGGAGGAAAACACCAGGTCCAGGGTGTGGCCTGACCTGTGGGTGGGACATACAACATGCTGGGACAGACCCATGGAAGCCATGGTTTCCATGAATTCCAGAGCTGCACCGGAAAGTTCACTGCCAACGTGCACATTGAAGTCACCCGCCACCAAAAGGCGCGGGGACCTCAAAAGTGCAGCCGCGATGAACTCCGAGAGCTCTGGTAGGGATTGAGCTGGGTTGCGGGGAGCACGGTAGCCCAGCACAATGCCAAATCTGTCCCGCTGCCCCACTGACAGGTGAAGGCATTCTAACCCCTGGCTAACCAATGTCGAGGTCCTGCTAACATGAAAAGAGTCCCGATGGACGATGGCGACTCCCCCTCCCTTCTGACCCCCCAACCTTCCCACCCCCTGAACCAGATACCCAGGCGGGCAAAGCTGGGAGAGCGAAGCCCCCCATCATCGCCCACCCAGGTCTCGGTAATAAGGGCCAGGTCAGCCCGGCCGTCAAAAATGGCATCATATATGACGGGGATCTTATTGCGGACTGACCTGGCATTCAACAGGAGACAGGAAAGTTTGGGGGCCCTGGGGGAATGACTCCTGGACTCGTGGCAGAGAGCCAGGGGGTCAGAACGAGGGACAGGCACGAGTTGCCTGACCCGTGTTCTTCTTGTCCGACTAACCCCATGACTACAAGCGTACCGCCCACGGCCCGATACAGTTGGTATGTGAGTCCCTGCAAACATGGCGGCCCTACAAAAAAAAAAGCTAACAAAGGAAAAACGAATCTAACTTACAATACAATATCTAACAACTACAAACCACCTTCAATAACACCACCCAAAATTACAACAAAGGTGCAATAAACAGTAACAAAAATAACAATAAGGATAAATAACCATAAAAATATGACCACCAAAGGAGAGATGGAATCATGAGGGAGGCTAAGCAGGGAAGATGGAGCAGAGGGCTAAAAGGACACAAAAGGGAACCAAGGGGGGGGAGGGGACACCCAACAGTCCGTGGCTCAGCCCGCCGCCCAGGAATAAAGGCAGCAATACGCTGGCAACCACCCTGCCACCCCAGATGGTCTCTAGAGGCTGCACCCCAGCGACCTGCCGCCCCAGATGGCAAGCGGCAACAACACCCCGACGGCCGATATGCCGCCCGAGATGGTACGCCGGCGGCAATGCACCGGTAGTCTGTCAGGCCGTCCTTCCTTCCACCCCGAACTGATAGTCGGTGTGTGGGGGAGAGCCGGTGGGTGAGCAGTCGCCCAAATCAATAGATGGCGGCAAACGTATCAGATACCCGCCGGTGGCCAAGCTGCCACCCGAGTTGGTTACCGGCGGCAGTTCAACAGGGCTAGCCTTCCGCCCAGGACGGTAGCCAGCGGCAGTACACCGGCGGCCGCCCTGCCGCCCGAACAGATGATCTGTGGCGATACGCCGACGGCCGCCCTGCCGCCCGAGATAGAGAACGGCTAGCATGCCGCCCTTGATAGTAACCGGCGGCAGTACACCGGCGGCCGCCCTGCCGCCCGAGTAGGTGATCAGCGGCAGCAGTTCGCCGGCGGCCAACCAGCCGCCCGAATGAATGGACGCCTGGGTGCGCCGGTGAGAAACGCCAGCACTCGGCACGCTGCAGAAGGAGTGCCGGCGACAGGTTGCCACGAGAAGGGAGCTGCCGGAGAAAACGCCGAGCGCCGCCATGATGGTTCCTTAGTAGAGCGGCACCCAGGCAATCGCCGGCAGCCGAAATGCTGCCCGAAATCCATAAAAGGGCCTTCTCAGCTGCTGCGACCAGACTCTGGAACTCCCTCCCACTAGAGGCCAGGACTGCCTCACCTCTTCCAGAAACAGGCAAAGACCTTTCTCTTCAGGCAAGCTTTCCCTGAATGATGGTCTACCTACCTATTATGTGTCTTTTACATGAATCTACAGGATCACATAGACTTTATGTTTATAACTACTGTCTTATAGCATGGGTTTACATTGACACTATGTTTTCAATGTTAGTTTCCATCACTCTTAACTTTACATGGAACTTTACTCTCCTTTAACTGCTCACATTCTCTTGTAGCTTTAATGTAAGTTTGTCTATTAATGCTGTAAGATGTTCCTCAATTCCCTGTTCTCAATACTTGAACATGTCTTAATTTTACTGGGCTCATTCTGTAAGCTGCCTTGGGTCCTTTTTCTAAAGAGAAAGGTGGGGTAAAACTAACCTATATAAATGAATAAATAAATAAATAAATATTTCATCTCATCCAGAATACTCCAGTTGAGCCCATATAAACAAGACCTGAAACTCCAAAGATTCCAGTCAAAGTGATTCTGAAAACGCTATACAACCTGATCTAGAAAATATTATTCACTAGACACACAGAACTCCAGATGAATGCTGTTCCCACCTCCTGTGTTACTTTTTAAATGTAACCATGTCTCACCATTACTAAAGGGGAAAGGGAAATAGAGACACTAGTGTGATGTGTAACTCTTTATATCCAAACTTTGGAGAAGAGAAGGGATATTTGAAGCTGAGGAAGGGGGGTAGGTGCGCGTATGTAGAACTGTGGTCTGTTTCCAAAGAGGCTATATTGTAAAGCAATGTAATTTCAGTAGAACAGTATGAGTCAAACACAACTATGCCATTGTTGTTGGACTGCAATTCCCACCATTCCTCCCCACTGACTATGCAATCCCACCGCCTGTATTTTGAATAGGGAGGATGCATAAAGGTATAAGCTAGGGATGGGCACGAAACAGAAAAATAGAGATTCATTTCATTTGGTTTTGTTTCTACTTGTGGTTTGTTTCATTACATTTTAAATGAATTTGTGTAAAAAAATGTAATGCAACAAAGCAATAGTGAAATGATTCGTTACTCTATAAAATGGCTCCCCTGGGTCCTAGAGGCACCACATTTGGTGGGCAGCTTTTTACAAGGGAGCCAGTTTACAGAGTAACAAAAAGTTTCATTTTCAAAGAGGAAAAGAAGAGTTTCATTTCATTTCATAACAAAATGCTTTTTCCAGTTTTGTTTCATTTTGTAATGTTTCAAAAGCCTACGAAATGACAAAACAGCATGTCGTCATTTAGGTGCCCATCACTGGTATAGGCTGAAGGAGATATACTACAACAGCATTCTGGTAGTAGGTAGTGAAAAAGAAAGTGGGGGGGGAGAGAAATGGCTGCTGTGTTAAATGGCAGGTCCCAGTTCCCTGACAGGATGTCTTGGGAGGCCATGAGACACAATACATGCCACCCTTCCTGGGGAGAAAAGGAAGCCTGCTTTAGGACCCACCCCTGCAGCACTACCACCAAGGTCTGCCAGTGGTGCTCTGGTGAAGCCTGGGTGAAAAGAAGACATCCCAGAGAGTGTTTCTAAAGGAGGTTTTTAAGACCAGGACAAATGTGTGATTCCAGACAGTGCAGACAGAAAGCCAATGTGGGGATTTAAGCAGGGGTGCCATGTGGACCTGAGCAATGAGTATGGTAAGCTAATTCTATTAAAAGCGTAATGTATTAAAGTTGCTACTGTTAACTTCAGGATATATACAACCATGTGTCAGGCTGACAAAGGGGCAATTTATCCAGATATAACAAAGAGGGAAAATACCTTCATAAAAAGAAGAAATAAAAATAATTCAGGGGAAAGTGAAATGTATATTCTCCCTCCCCCACCCCTTTACCCTCAAAGGTATTATTCTCTTCTAGTTTAAGATATAAAATATCTATGCATGAATAACTGGGACTGCACAGAGCATTGTTCACACCAACATGGCTTTGGCTGTTCCTGGGTGTGGCAAGCAGAACAGATCCTCTGTCCTACATTTTCAAAACTAGTCCTCCCATTAGAGAGAGCGGAGGAGCCACCTCTGGCAGCAGGCAGCAGGGGTCAGCAACAGCAGTCCCCTGACTGATCCCTTTCTCCTGTGGGAGAGAGAGCAGTGTCCAGCACACAGCCTGCCCTACATTCCCCTAACCTGCCTTGCTGCCCCACAGATGTGGCAGAGGCTTTCCTATCACAGAAGCAGAAGTATTCCTGGCATTTCTTTGTAAAAGTGTGCCAGTTCATTAACAATCTTTCAGACCTGTTGCGTAGAGTTTTGTGTCAGAAAGAAGCTAAAAGTCAATGTCAGCAGTTCAGCAGGTGTCTGGATTTCTTGAGCACTCTTGGATAATTGCCATACAGTCCTGGTGGCTTATCATTGTTTAATCTATTAGCTACTTTGAAAAGTTCCTCCACAGAAATGTTAATGTGCGACCGTTTTTCACATACATTATTTTGAAGGACCAATAGGTGGTGGGGACAGTGTTCTTTCTCCAGTTTTTTTCAGCAAGGACAAAAGATAAAACAGGCCTGCACAACATGTCAACTGCAGGCCACTTGTTGCCGCTGGTACAGCCAGAAGTTGCCCGCCAGGTCCCTGCCAGCCTCCCAATGGTAGGCAAGTGGGTGGGCAAGCCAGTGGCGTATTTAGGGGTGGGGAGGTGCATCTGCCCTCAAGCGCAGCATCTTAGGCACAAGATTGATGGATACTCTCCATCTGTTCCCTCCCTCCCTCACCAACACATCTCTCTCAACTTTCCTGTTCACTTGCCACCTTCAGTCTGGTGGTGGGAGGAATGATCTGAATGACCAGTGCACATGTACCCTTCTTCCCCAAAAGCCACACATGCACCAAGGGAGGAATGGGAGCAAAGGAATGTGCTTGCACTTGGCTTCCCTTTGAGGCATTGTGCAAGCCATTGACCAAGGCAGGAGAGGCTGCCTGCAACTTCATGTGTGTGCATCTGGCAAGCTTGGACTTGTACCCAGGCAGGCATGCGGGGGGGAATGGTGGCTGCAGTGCCCTCCTCCTCCTCTTCCTTGCCTTGCTTGAGGCCACTGTGGGAGAAGTGTAAGGTGCACGCATTACTGCATGCACGCACACACACAAATGCCCATCTGCCCACATGCATGCGCACACCCACCCTGTGCCCACAGGATTGGGCCCCGTTTGCTGGGTGGGTGCAATGCAGTGGGGGCGGTAGGAGGGGCTCAAAAACGAACGTTGTCCCCAGGTGCTCAAAGCCCTTGCTACACCTCCACCTTCCAAGCCCCACAAGTTCTTCCGTCCTTCTGCCACCATGCCACACCCCCTCATTGGGCTCAGGAGCACCAGCGAAGCATTTCTGGGTGTAGCCTGTGAGGACGTGCAGCGCTTCAGAAAGTGGGCTGCAGGAACGTCCAGCGGGTGGAAGTAGCCTGTGGGCTGTTCAAAGTCTGAGATAGAAGATGGAAAGCTCTCATACCCTTTACATTTTTCATGAGAGTTTGTCACTTACCCTGTGAGGGCCCACATACCCTTGTGAACCCACCCCACACTAACCTCGGCCCTCCAGATGTTTTGGATCACAACTCCCACAGTCCTTTGCCATTTGCAATCTAAGCTTAGAATTCTGAGAGTTGTGGCCCAAAACATCAGGAGGGCTGAAGTTTGGACACACCTGTTTTAAGTCATCAGTGAGAGGCAACCTGCGCATCTTTAGTTATTTTTGGACTACAGTTCCCTCCACACCCAATCATTAGGCATGTTGCATTGGGGTACATTGGCAGTAAAAGTCCACCACCACACAAGAGGCCATGAGTTGCCCATCTCGGAAAAAGATTCTGCAGCTGATCTTCTTCTTCTTCTTCTTCTTCTTCTTCTTCTTCTTCTTCTTCTTCTTCTTCTTCTTCTTCTTCTTCTTCTTCTTCTTCTTCTTCTTCTTCAAGTAACATAATATCAGGGGATACTTGTGGAACTCTGCAGATGAAGGTCTGCAAAGTCCATGCATTCTGAGTCTGAAAAGCCCTGTCCTTGGAAATGGTTCTATGGAGTTTGGCAAAGCCCCAACTTCATACCCACACCATCAATCACATTAACAGTGAAATGCTGGTCAATAAACGTCTATTTTGAATAAGCTTAGGACATTCAATACTTTTGCACTGAGATAATATAATATATTTGTCAACATATGTAAAAGTTGATAAAACATATGTTATGTATATTTAACAGAATGTGTAAAGTGAGTTGTAAAATGGAGGCAGTTAGATTCTGCAGTGTCATGATGTTAATCCACAAGTGTTAGAGACTAGTAATCACAGGCATGTTAAGTGATGAAGTGCAGGTGGAACTGATTGTAACATCATGATTTGTAATGGTTAGATCAGATTGCATCAGATTGTTAATTAGTGATTGCATCAGATCTTATGAGTGCTGAATAAGTATAAAAGGCACTAGCTTACCATTTGTAATTTGGGGACTGTTATGGTGAGAACAGTTCACCCCATACTCTGTTTGTCTGTTTGCTATATTGTATATAATGCTTGGTGGTTATGCTGTGTATATTTTGATGTATATATGAATATATGAGTTTTTACTCTATTCATTGTCATTGTCTTTCTGATAGACTAACTCTGCAAACCCTTTATATCAATGCTGACATTTTATCTACGTTACTGCTGCACTGCTTTGTGTCAGGCACAAGTATATATTATTATTATTATATTTGCTGCCCCCTTAAATCTGCTGACAGGGTTATGGGCCCAGCTGGGTCAGCAGCCTGATAGGTTTTGTTGTACCTATATAGATAAAGTGTGTGTTGTGTAAAGTTGTGTATTTTGCAGAGGAAACAGGTTGAAGTTGGAACGGTAACAAAGCAGAGCTGCAAAGGATTTTTCTCAGAGGCTTGGAATGAGAGCAGAGGAGAAAAGCAGCTGATAAGGACAAGCCAAGCAAAACAGAGTGTGATTTAAACTGGAAGCTGTGGAGGCTGAGGAAATATTTGCCGGGAAAAGCTGAAAAAAGTGTTGCAGATAACGGCAGATAAGGAGCCGGCACATATCAGCGAGAATGGCAAGTATAAATTTAAATTCAATGCCTCTTGTAAAGCTCTCTGACAGTAATTACCTTAATTGGTGTCTGCAAATGAAGCATTTCTTGATCTTCCATGAGCTCTATCAGTATGTAGATAAGCAGCTTGATGAGGAAGCTGATGAGGAAGATTTGAAGAAGGATGAAAAAGCATTGGCAATTATAATGTTATCCTTGGAAGAAACGCAGTTCGTTTATGTGAAGGAAGCAAAAACAGCTCATGAGGCTTGGTCGTTTCTCAGAGCAGCTCACATAAGAGACACAGCTGGGAGTAAAGTATCTCTAATGAAAAAACTGTTCAGGTTAAGACAGAGCCCAGGTGAAACTATTTCTGATTATATAAGGAAAGTAAATAGTATATTTCAGCAATTGTCTGAAGTGGGCATAAATCATGAAGAGGAGTATAAATGTCTAGTTATATTGTCAAGCTTGGATGAGTCATATGATAATTTAGTAATGGGATTAGAAGCTATGAAGAGTGATGAATTGTATATCTCATATATACAGTCAAGACTCCAGCAGGAAGAATCAAGAAGGAATGATTCTAAAGTAAATAAAAAGCCTGCTCAAGTGTCTGAAGAAACAATACAAGTAATTAGAAGATGCTATAATTGTGGGAGTGACCAACATGTTTTTCGTTACTGTGATAAGGTAAACAAAAGGCAAAAGCAAAACAGAGTTGCCGGCACAAGCTGGAAGAGTGAAGGTCAACAGCTGTCTGTAATTAATGATAATGAACAAAAGTGCTCAAGACAGGAATTGTTTGTTGTAGATTCAGGGGCCAGTATTCATTGTGTAAACAAGAAATATTTGTTTGAGAAACTAACTTTGTTTAATTGTAGAAATGTAACCTTGGCAGACGGGACTCAGGCAAAAGTCTGTGGTGAAGGTAATATATTTTTCAAACCTCTCAAATGTGTATTTGATAAGGTCCTGTATATACCGTCTTTAAAGAATAATTTATTAAGTGTGCCTATGCTTGTAAAACAAGGTTTTCATGTACAGTTTAGTGAGAATAGTTGCAAGATTGTAAAGGATGGGAAAACAATAGCAACTGGACGGCTCCAAAACAGTTTGTTTATGATAAGCACTTCTGAGAAAGTTTTGAATATGGTTGAAAATAAGCCTGTACATGACAAATGCATACATTTGATGCATAGAAGATTAGGGCACCTAAGTTTTGAAAGCATTAGGAAAACTCTGCAACATGTGGAACATGGGTCTGTGCAAAGCTGTAAAAAGTTTTTAGATTGCCATGTTTGTAAAGGCACAAAGGTGAAGTCTGCACCCATATCAAAAAAGAGTTTGAGAAAGTCACAACAACCTCTACAGCTGGTACATATTGATGTGATTGGACCCATGGCTAATTCATTTGGTGGTGCCAAGTTTTGTCTTGTGATAACAGATGATTATTCACGTTATTCTTGGGTTTACATAATAAAGCACAAAAGTGAAGTGAGTGCTGTATTTAGGAAATGGTTTCAGATGGCAGAAAGACAGTACAGGCAGAAAATTTTAGCTGTACAAAGTGACAGAGGTGGTGAATTTTTAGCAAAGCAGTTTGTTGAATATTTAGAAAAGAAAGGGGTGAAACATAGATTGACAAACCCTTCTGCTTCTGCTGAGCATGGATTATCTGAGAGGAAGAATGGGATTCTTCAAAATATCATGAATGCAATGTTGGCAGATGCAAAACTTCCCAAAGATTACTGGGCTGAGGCAATGAAATATGCAAATTATGTGTCTAATAGAGTGTGGAGTTCAGCTGTGAATGAAGTTCCATATACTCTAATGCATGGTAAGAAAGCTTCAATCAAATATCTCCATTTATTTGGCTCTGAAGCCTGGGTATTAATTCCAAAGAGGTATAGACACAAAAATGGCCCAAAGTCAAGAAAGCTTATGTTTATTGGTGTTCAGCCTGCAGCTAAATCCTGGCGTTTTTGTGACAGTCATGGAAAAGTTTATATAAGCAGGTCAGCAAAATTTTGTGAACAGAAAAATTGGGAAGCTCTACATGCTAATAATGAAGTATTTTTGCCAAGTATTTATCCCCACACTGAGGTTAAGAAGGTTGCCAGTGATGGAGGGGAGTCTACAGCATTACATGATGGAAAAGTGAAAGATGAGATTGCCAGTGATGGAGGGGAGTCTACAGCATTACATGATGGAAAAGTGAAAGATGAGATTGCCAGTGATGGAGGGGAGTCTACATCATTTCATGATGAAAAAGTGAAAGATGAGGAGCCAGTGTTGATCAGAAAATCTACAAGATCTAATAAAGGAGTGCCACCTGAAAGGTTTGTAGTAAATAATGTATTCCATGAGCCACAGAAATTTGAAGATTTGCTGCTGATGCCTGGAGAAGAAAGGAAGCAGTGGATGATGGGCCATGGAAAAAGAGCATATGTCTCTGAAGGAACGGCAAGTGGATGCACCAGTAGATGGCGCCAAAGAGCAAAGGACATTTTGCAAGAGAAATAGGTTGATTGTATACAAAAAGGTTTTTTGATAGTATTTGTTGATGAAGCATTGGAAAGGTATAAAGCATGTTTTGAAATATCTAAAAGGAACAATGCATGAAAAGTTGAAGATATCCATATGTGATAATCGATTTGATTAGCTATGCAGATGCTGACTGGGGTTCAAGTCCAGAAAGGAGGTCAATGTCTGGATATGCCATATTTTTAGGTAACTCACTAATTATCTGGAAAGCCCGAAGACAAAGGTACATGTCGTGTTCTTCTACAGAAGCTGAGTATGGGGCTGTGAGTGATTTGTGTTGTGAGTTAACCTGGGTAGTACAGTTGTTAAAGGATGTGAATGTGAATTTAAAACTACCAGTCAAAGTATATAATGATTCTTTTTCGTGTATCCAATTAACACAGAATCAGAAGGTCGGATCCAGAAGCAAGCACATTGGGATCCGTTACCAGAATGTGAAAGACTGCATAGAACAACATTTGATTGTATTGGAATATTGTACAAGTGTTGATAATTATGCTGACATATTTACAAAGCCTTTGTGTAAAGATAAACATGTATGTTTTAAGAAAAGGCTAGGAGTTGAAACCTGTTAAATATAGGAGGGGTGTCAACATATGTAAAAGTTGATAAAACATATGTTATGTATATTTAACAGAATGTGTAAAGTGAGTTGTAAAATGGAGGCAGTTAGATTCTGCAGTGTCATGATGTTAATCCACAAGTGTTAGAGACTAGTAATCACAGGCATGTTAAGTGATGAAGTGCAGGTGGAACTGATTGTAACATCATGATTTGTAATGGTTAGATCAGATTGCATCAGATTGTTAATTAGTGATTGCATCAGATCTTATGAGTGCTGAATAAGTATAAAAGGCACTAGCTTACCATTTGTAATTTGGGGACTGTTATGGTGAGAACAGTTCACCCCATACTCTGTTTGTCTGTTTGCTATATTGTATATAATGCTTGGTGGTTATGCTGTGTATATTTTGATGTATATATGAATATATGAGTTTTTACTCTATTCATTGTCATTGTCTTTCTGATAGACTAACTCTGCAAACCCTTTATATCAATGCTGACATTTTATCTACGTTACTGCTGCACTGCTTTGTGTCAGGCACAAGTATATATTATTATTATTATATTTGCTGCCCCCTTAAATCTGCTGACAATATTAATGCATTGACTCTTGGCAATTTCAGTTTTAAATCAAGTTTGATAATACTAGAAATTTATTGAGCATTATGAAGTTCTGCATCCTAAAGTCTAAATCTCAAACGTAGTGATAATTATGATGGAACATTTCTTTAAAAAGAACAGGCTATTTCAAAAATAGGATAAGAAACAAAAGACAATAGAACAAAACTATCTTTAATCATAAAATAACTGAAAGGAAATCCTCACTGTATTTATGACTGAATGATGCACAAACCCATTGTTTATGTAAAATGTGGAGTCAGAAAAATCTTTCATCACACTAAGTGTGCACTAAAAATGTAATTTTTTATCATGGCTTCTGGTAGTTGTAAAATGACATGGTGAATTTTGTCACAGAAAGATGTCGACATTACTTCAACCAGAGCAAATGTAAGAAAGACATCCAAGGTCTTTATCTTCTGTTTTAAAAGTCTACTCAATTGACTGGCTAGCCTCACAATCAGATGTTTAGTCCTTAGCTTTCATTACTGTTGTTTCAGCTTGATTTTAAGTATTTGGATTATCATTTTGTTTCATTTCATTTCATATATTTTTGTTACCTGCCTTGAAACATTGAGAAAAATTTGTTTATAAATCTCTCAAGAAAGATAATAAATAATTAATACATCATCCAATCAAAGCCACGACATCCTGGATTTACAGTAAACTGGAATGTGCAGGTTGGTGCACCCCATGGTGAGATTACAACAGTATCTATCTTGAGATATTTATTTATTTATTTATTTATTTATTTATTGGATTGATTGATTGATTGATTGATTGAGTGAGTGAGTGAGTGAGTGAGTGAGTGAGTGAGTGAGTGAGTGAGTGAGTGAGTGATTTTTATGTATCCAAAAAAAGAACCAGGCAGAATTTGTTTTCATTAATTCCAGGATGTATCATAAAATAGAACCAAAGTATTTTTTTTCTTTTTATTAAAAGGATGAAGCCAACCTATCCATTTGTCTTTACCATCTAAGACTGAAGTTAATTCCATTCTCATTGAACCTAAAATACAAATAAAACACCGAGTTTCTATTATTCATAAATGCATTCAGATACAATACTGTGTAAAATTATGAAAAGCAAACAATTTTTTCCAGGAAAACAACAGACAGGACAAAAAATAAGCCCATTATCCTGCAATAATTACCACTTTGGGCTAAAATAAAACTATTATTACCCATGAAAACAACATCAGAGGAGAGCAACAGTGGTACAGTAGATGCTATTATCTTTTCCACAACATGCCCTCAGGCTGAAGGGCATAACTTACAGCACTTATTATCAATGAAGAGTAATTTTCTGTATGGGACTCATTTTGCAATGTAACAAAAGGGTTAGACTAAAGCTTTGCTTCAATTACACCTCTGTCTAATTTTTATCCTAAACAAACTTCTTTATTAAAAATACTAGAAATTTTAGAATATACAAGATACCAACAAGCCACTTAAGGAAGACCACTGCCATAACAGATGCTTAATAAGGAAGTGATATAATAATCTATACTGTAGTCAGGGGGTAGACACTATAGTTTAGACCAGTGGTTCTCAACCTTCCTAATGCCGCAACCCTTTAATACAGTTCCTCATGTGGTGGTGACCCCTTGCCCTGCTTGGAAGAGGCCACAAGCTCCCCTTTAGCAGGCCACTGCTGCAGGCGCCATAGAGAACTTCCCTCTACAGGCACACTCAGCCAATCGCAGCCTCTGGTGCCATTAACTGACATCCCTTCCAACCTATCCCCCCTTCCTCCCCCTCTTCCTCCAGACCCAAGCCGTTTGTGCCTTTTTCTTCACTGACTCATGGGGACCCTTGTGAAATGATTGTTTGACCACCAAAGGGGTCCTGACCGCCAGGTTGGGAACCATTGATTTAGACCAATTATGGCCCAACATTGGAAGAGATGCTTTTCACATCCAAGAAAGTGAAATGAAAGCAAGAAGTAGTCAAGACAGCTTCAAAATTTTTTTAAAAAACTGACTTATTCTGTTTGTTCTCTATTGCCTCAAATGAAACAATGCCTCCTGGCAGAATGACACATTGTACAAAATTTGCTTCCAACACATCTTACAACTTGGTTGAAAATGACTGTATGTTAATCCTTAATACTTAAAAACATGGGAAATATCTAGTTGCCACATCTGGATATCAAAAACTATCCAGATTCACATTAATGGGTTATGCTTGTGTTTTGGTGCCCTATCAAACCTCTGACATGAGGTTACAGTTGTTTTTTAACAAGAGAGGAAAGCTGCTGTAGAAATATTAGCAGATTTGGGAGAAAGAGAATATCTAGACCCCAAAGCAACTGAAGATATTAAGCATCTATCATCCTCCATCCTCATTTCACAAAGCAGGTTTACTGAAAATCAGCAGTAGCATTCAAATGGATACTCAAAGGGCCTTTTTACACGACCCCTAAGATCCGCTGGCCACTTAAATTCAGACCAGATATCTTAGGGGTTCCTCGCTCTACCTCTGTCCCCACCCCCCTCCGCACTTCCTGGTTGCTGGCTGGCTGAGGGAGGGAGAAAAAAGAAAGAAAATAATGCCGGTTTACCTCCATTTTGTTCCCGGCAGCATACAGATCTCTTAAAGGGGCGGGGCGCAAAAAAAGAACAAACAGAAGCCAGGAGAGCCCCGCACTCACTATCCTTACACTGGATCAAATATTTGTCACATCCAAAAAGCAGGTACAAGAAAACTGCTGTTTGGTCGTGCTAAAGTGGGCGGGGTCACACTTAATTGTCTGCAAAGTCCGGAGCTGGTGGGTAAACATTTTTAAGGTCCGAACCTTGCAGCCATTTGTGGCGGAGCTTAGGGGTCGTGTATAAACGCCCAAAGGGAGAATGTTGGAAGGTGGCTATTGCAATAGAGCCCATCAGAGCCAAATCAAACAGAAGATCCATTATCCCTCAAATTGTTTGCTTTGCTAATTAGCAGGTCCATTATGCTACCTGGTACATTAGAGATATAGATTTTGCTTTACACATCTTAAGGTTTAGAAGAAAGAGTTCAACCCTTTCCTCCTATATAGTGTCCCTAACAGAAAAAGAATGTCATTTCCAGAACAAAGTATTTTGTAATTATTTGATTGAAAACATCCATTTTAGTTCCCTCACACCAAATATTGCTAAGTTTAAAACGTCTGTTTTCGTTTTATAGTTTCAAGATTGCTTTGATTCATACTTCAAGGTCTGACATTCAGTGTCCTAATTAGATGCATTGTCCAGCACCCAAAATCTGACTCACAGATATATTTTAGCATGGGTTTGTGATGATGTCCTGTCTTCCTTACAGAAATGCTCAGATGAGTCAGTTCATTGGTCTATTCTAGAAAAGAAAGAACCATGGATCTTGTGGCTCCTTAAAACTAATACCTTTTTTTGACTTACGGTTTGATGACAGCAGACTTTCAGGCATCTGAAGAAGTGGGCTGCGTGCCACAAAAATATTATGCCAAGTAAAACCTGTTAGTCTTTAAGGTGCCACCAGGCACTTTGTGGTTTTTCACTACTTCTGAAATGCTTGATACCATCCCAAAGTTGCCTTTATCTCTGTGGTCCATTAAGCTATGTGAACAATAATGATAATGTGCTTTCAAGTTGATTCAGACTTAGGGCAACCCTTTCCAGGACTTTCTGGATTGAAAGTCCTCAGAAGTGGTTTTTGTCTGCACTCGGAGACCGTGAAGCTTGCCTAAGACTGTGCAGGCTAGCTCTTCTTCTGGGAGACGCAGTATGGAATCACACTCTTCTTAGCCTGTAGATATGCATGTAGGTACTCAACTCACAGAGCTATCCAGATGGTAAGAATATAGACTGTGACTAGGTGACACTTAATGACCAAAATCCAAGGAAGAGAAACTACACATTTAAGAGCAGTTCCTCAGAGTGGTTTTTGTTTTTTTGTTTTTTTGTTTTTACTTCTTATTTATTTAAAATATTTTTATCCTGCCTTTCTTCTTAAAAGGGCCCAAGGCAGCTTACATCCCCCTGCATGTAAGCCACACAAACAGGGCACACAATTTACCTTTTTCAAATTTAACGGCATATTAAAAAACAAGGTACTATCCACCTTAGCAGATACCATTTTCTTTCCTTTTTTCACTTAAAAGGCTAAGAGTTGGACAGTGCAATATTGGACCGGTCCGGACAGACAAAAGCCTCTCCTGCATCCAATGGAACTATATAAGAACAGATTTTTTTCCACTTGTTCTTATCTTGAATTGTCGAACCATTTTGATTTATTGTATTTGTGCTTATTTGCTTATTTGTTCTTTTTTAATTTTTATTAATTTTTATAAATTTTTGAACAAAAATTTGTTCTTTTTATTATGACGATTTCATTATTTGGTTTGATTGATTAGTTTTATTTACTATTTTAAGTTGTTTAATCTGTTTTCGTATTTTGTATATGTTTGTAAACTGCCCAGAGTAGCTTTTTTGCTAGATGGTTGTGGTATAAATGCCTGTGGTTAAATGCCTGTACTGCAGGTAAAACTGTGCTCACGACCTGGGTTCAATCCCTGGTAGCAGGCTCAAGGTTCACTCAGCCTTCCATCCTTCCGAGGTCGGTAAAATGAGTACCCAGCTTGCTGGGGGGGGGGGAATGTGTAGCCTGCACACTGTAATTAAAATTGTAAACCGCCCAGAGACTACTTGAAGTGGTATGGGGTGGTATATAAGCAGAACACTTTGCTTTAATGTGACTAATCAGTTTTCCAAATGATGCACAATCACCTATGCTAGGGGCAAGGGAGGGAACACACAAATTTCCTCATTCAGTTGTATAAGCAAATAGGATTTTAGCCAGCAAGAATGGTGCTGCCATCAGCACCTGATCACCAGTAATTAAAGAGTTCCTTAATCAATGATGGGAAGCACACAACTCATACTCAATAATATAAAACTACACATGCCTCAAAATAAAATAAAAAATAGGATACTGGCAACTATATTCTAATGATATGCATCATTTGGCTGGATTCTGTCAATAAAAGTGTATCACTTAACTCAGAGGATGAAGGCTCCGAAAACTGTCGGCTGCAAAGTCGACAGCTCGGCAGTTTGAATCCCGGGTGCCACACAGCGAAGTGAGCTCCCACTGATAATCCCAGCTCCTGCCAACCTAGCAGTTCGAAAGCATGTAAATGCAAGTAGATAAACAGGTACCATCAAAAAAAGTGGGACGTTAAAACAGTGTTTCTTTGCAGCCATACCCACCACGTGGCCATGGACTTGCACAACACTAGCTCTTCAGTTTGAATACGGAGGTGAGCACCACCCCTAGAGTTGGACATGACCAGCACACATGTGTAGGCAAAACCTTTACCTTTTTTACCTAGGACCATACAAAAACAGGAAACAATGTCAGTAGCATGACTTTGACATCACATTTCTTTGACTTTACAAAGCCCAACATGTTTCCGGTTGTATCACTGGTCTCTTCCTCTAGTGTAATATGAGCTAGGAGAATGGAACACAGAAAGACGGAGAATGATAAGTGGTTTTAAAAAAAATCTTCTAGGAGGAGTTATTGACGGACTGACTATGAAAAGAATCTCAGCTTGTTTGCTAGGTGATACAGAGGAAGATGTAGTCCATTATAAGACATGAATCATGGGTAAAAATAATCCACACATTACATTCTTCACACTTAGTCTTCCAAAGTCCTGGTTACATCCATCATTCCCACCTTTGCTTTAAAAATGTATTTCAAGGGTATTAACAACATTTCAGCATAATCTAGCACATAATACTTCACATTCAGAAGCATCTTGAAAATGACATATGGGTAGTTTTGCAAGGAAGTAAGATGGTTTGTAAGCCGCCCAGAGTTCCCGTGGGAAGATGGGCGGGGTACAAATTCAAAAATAAATAAATAAAATAAATAAATAAAAACCATCCAGTGACACAAGCAAGCATGAAAGCCACCATTATCTCCCAGACTGAAAGCCAGTGCCAGACTGACAGTGTGGTATCATCAGCCATGCACAACCCTGCAAATTACCACCAGGGTGCAGCCAAGGGATGGCTCTTTTACATTCTGATTCTATTTTTCCAATTCTCACCAGATTTTTTGTTCCAGATACTCATAGCCATACAGATTCCTTCTAGGGAATCTAGTCGCAGGCTTATTGGCAAAGCTTAGAAACAGTGACCCGGTCCTTTTCTGACCTCTTGTCTCCAAGGGGTTTTACAGAGATGGTTACTTAAATTCTATGGATGGGCCTTTCAAATACTGTAATAGAGATATTATTAATAATCTCCTACAACTCCATAAAGACCTAAATCAAAGAGACTAATCCCCAATCCTCAATATCAATCAGATTGCCTAGAGCTGTTCATATCTGATCTAAGAGGTAAGACTTGAAGCCTAAAACTGAGCACCTCAGCCACAGTGGAAAATCCTGTTGCATAACTTTGTGCCAACGTAACCAAAACAAGACCAGGAATGGATTGCTGAATAGAGATGGGCACGAAATGAATTTTTTATTCATTTCATTATTCATTATTTGTTTCGTTAGGGAATGAAATGAATAACGAAGGAACGCATCAAAGAAAAAAGAAACAAAATGGAAATGGAAATACCTTTCCTGGCCATGCCAGGGGGAAATAGAAAAACAACACAGGCACTAGCGCCTCTCAGCTGGGAAGTGCTGGCCCCAAGCCAGTGCTTCTCAGCTGTAAAAAATAAAAAAGAGGGGGGAAAGCCCCACAACGAGGACAATTTAAAATAATAACAAAAATACAAAAACATTCAAAATTAAAAACCCACATTCCCCCCCCCCGGAGACCCCCACCCAAGCCAGGACCAGGCAGGTGGGCAGCAGCTCTGGGGGGCCCCAACTTCCTCCATGGGGGGGTTCCTCAGTCCACCCTCAGCATCCCATCGGTGTGGGCAGGCACGGAGGCAGAGGAAGCAGATGGATCGGCCGCTTGGGGCGGCTGGAAACTTCTCCCAATCTCCCTTGCTCGCTGCCCCGACACCTCTCGGCCTCCCCCAGCTCCCTCCACTCTCGCTCTTGCTTGCTCTGTGTGTGGCGGCAGCGCGTTCCCACCTCTCTCACCTTTCTCGTGATGCAGGCTCCCTTGCTGGTGCCTGGAGCCCATCTGCCCCACACGGTGGCTGCTCCTCCTCCTCCTGATGATGATGATGATCCAGCCACCACCGCCACCTCCACCGCCCCAGCAAAGGAGGTGCGAGAGTGAGAGAGCCAGGCATCGGGGAAGCGCCACCGGTCGCCACCCATGCTCACCCCCAGCTGTGCCCCGCCCCACCCAGAGGTGTGTGTGTGAGAGGGGGGATCTCCCTCTCTCCCTCCCTAAGCCAGCACTTCTCAGCTCTATAAAAAAAATAAAAAGCCCCACAACAGGGACTATTTAAAATAATACCCCCCAAAAAATAAACATGTCCCTCAGTTGCGCGCAGCCAGAAAAAAATAAAACAAAAAGTTTAAAAAGAAAAATGAAACAAACAAACTATGAAATGATTTTTTTTAAAAAAAATCATTTCGTATTAAACGAAACAAAACAGGGGCCGGGGCAACGAATAACTAAACAAAACACCATTTTGGCATTTTGTGCCCATCTCTATTGCTGAATAAACATGGGCACGACTCGGCGAAATCCTCGTTTCCGTTTCCGTTCCTCGTTTCCGTTACTACTAACGAAACGAAGAACGACAATTACTCCGCCAGAACTCGAACTCGAACCGACTAAAGAAAAATTGGGTCTGATTTGTCGTGGTCGTTCCTGGTGGCATCGCAGCGATCGCGCGATGCCAAGCGGCACAGGAAAAAAAGTTTTAAAAATAAAAAAAAAACCCGATTCCCGGCCAAAAAATCAGGCGAAAATATGCTTGCCTGAGGACACCTACCAGAGGGGTGGTTTCTTGGGGGTCCCCGGCCTCCCCCCTCCTCTCCTGGGCTGCGAGTGCCTGCGCATCCATTCCTCGTTGTCTTGCCAACTCGCCAAGCGGCGCGGCACAGAAAAAAAGTTTTAAAAAAAAACCCGATTCCCGGCCAAAAAAGCAGGCGAAAATTGCCTGCTTGAGTGAGGGCACCTACCAGAGGGGTGGTTTCTGGGGGGGGGTCCCTGGCCTCCCCCCTCTCCTCTCCTGGGCTGCACATCCATTCCTCGTCGTCTCGCCAACTCGCCATGCCATGCGGTGCGGGCGGGGGATCCAAAATGGGGTGACCGCAAGCAATATTTATTTATTTTGAAATCATGGTGGTCCAAAAACACACCAAAGCACCACAGAAACATGCGAAAATAGCTATTTTAAAACTGCCTGAATTTTTACAGTAGCAGCAGTGGGTTTTTCTTGCAACAAAACGTCTCCATTGATTTTATTTTTTTTATTTTTATTTTATTTTTTTTATACCTGCGCAATGATGGGCTGGCCATGGGAGTGGACCATGCAATTTTTGGAGCCATTCCACCAATTGCATGGCCACTTGACCAGGTTTTGACCGAGACTTCTGGGATGTGCCTGTCGGGCATAAAAAGCCCACTAACCATAGCCCGAACCCGAACCCGAACCCTAACCCTAACCCATACGCCAGTACACTGTCCTTCTTAGTGGGTCAGAGAGGCACCCAGAGGTGCACCCCATGAACTCACCCTAACCTTACCTGTAACAACCCTAAGCCTAGCCCTTGCACTAACCCCCCTAACCCTAAGCCAAATCTGTACTCGCATTGCACACACACAAGTATAGTTCCCTTCTTGGTGGACCACAGAGCACCCCAGACTGAGGAGGAGCCTTCCCCCAGTGTGCGCACTGTGACACTGCAGTTAGCAGTGGGCCTGTGGTCAACAGAGAGAGGCACCCAAAAAAGAGGTGCCTCAGTCTCAACTTGGTATGCATATCCAATTGGCTATGCATGCCATTTTGTAGCGGGCCAGAGGAGGCACCCACCCCAGAGAGGTGCCTCCAGGAGCCCGCTTTCCCTTCATAGCGGGCCAGAGGAGGCACCCACCCCAGAGAGGTGCCTCCAGGAGCCCGCTCTCCCCCCCCAACCAGTACTAAAAACGAAAAAACGACAAACAAAATGACAAATTTTTGGAAAATTTCGCGAAAACCGGAAACGAGCCGAAACGGGCCGGCTCCGACACACGACAACTCAAAAACGCCATTTTCCCTGGTCGTGCCCATCTCTATTGCTGAATACTGAACTGATCATGTACTGTTAATATCCAACATCAGAGTAAAGCTGGAAAAGGACACTACATGAATCACTGGGCCAAAATATAACTTAAACAACATTCCTGATGGATTTGAAGCCCATATGAAGAACTAATTTGCATTACTAAATGCAATTGACCATGAACCAGAAGAACTATGGAGTCAAACCAGAGATCTTATTAAGGAAGAATGCAAAAATAACAAAAACCTAGATGAACGATGGAAGAAACTCTTAAAATAGAAAAAGACAGATGAGAAGCAAAACTAAAAGGTGCCAAAAGTAGATGCAAAATCCTGAATGCTGTTTCTCATATACAAAGAGAACTACTGTTTCTCATATACAAATGCAAAAAGGGTAATACAAGAGAGCTCTTCCAAAATATCCAAGAAATCAAGGAGAAATTTGAAGTGAGAGCTGCACTGAATATTAGGAACATTAGGAAGAAATAAATCACCAAGAGTAGATGGAATAATAGAATTGTTTTAAGCCACAGAAACTGTCAGACTCAAAATCCTAACAAGACTATGACAATAAATATGGGAAACAATGCAACGGCCTGCAGACCAGAAACACTTAACATATATTCCAATTCCCAAGAAGGATTTGCCAAGGAATGCAGCAATTATAATGTCATTTCTTTGAATTCCTGTACAAGCATGATGCTCAAGGTGTCACAACAAAGGCTTTCACCTTATACAGAGTGAGAAATGCATGATGTCCGAGATGGATTTCAAAAAGGAAGAGGTACTAGAGATCACATAGCAAATATCCACTGGGAATGAACCAAAGAGTTTCAGAAGATCAGTCTATGCTTTATAGACTGCAGCAATGACTTTACTGTGTGGGTGGCACAAAACTAGGCATTCTTCTGAAAGACATGTGTGTGCCTCAGCACTTGATTGTCCTGATACATAACTTGCACTATGGACAAGAAGCACCACTAGGAAATATTATGAAGAGACAGTAAGGGCTCTATGAAGAGCCAAAAGGATCAAATAAGGATGAATTTTATGCCCTTATCAGTTCAATCCGTACACAGAACATATCATATGGAAAATCATACTAGATTAAGATGAGAGAGAATTAAACATTGATGGAAGAAACATTAATAATTTAAGATATGCAGGTGACATTGTTTTACCAGTAGAAAACAGCAATGACAAAGTAGATTTTAGGGAAAGCGAAAGAAGAAAGTGCCAAAGGAGGGCTGCAGTTGCACATTTTTAAAAAAAGACTAAAAGCATGATTACAGAGGAAATACACAACTTTCTAACTTGGCAATGAAGAAAATGAAGGCATTAGAGAGTTTGTATACCTTGGTTCAAGCCTCAACTGAAATGAGCCAAGAAATCATCCATACTAAGACTTAAGAATTAGAAAGTGCAGCAACGAAGAAACTAGAAAAGATCACCAAGTGTTAAGATGTGTCACTGGAGATAAAGGCCAATTTCATCTATACTATTGTATTTACAATAGAGATGGGCATTTCATTTTGGAAGGGGTCCGGTTCCAAAGTGAAACACAGCAGTGTAGCTGCTGTTCAAGTATCAGGACCCACCTTCCAGAACGAAATCAGCCAGTCTCTTACCTTGTTTTGGGTTGCATGGGGCTAAACTCCAACGAAGAAGCAGCCTCTGATGCATCATTTTTCCTTCTCCCTGGCACTGGCCAATCAGGAACTATGCAAGGACATGCATCATCCCACCTCCCTGTCTGACTGGCCAGCACTAGAGAGAAGAAAAGATGATGTGTCAGAAACTGCTTCCTCATTGGAGTTTCACCCCTGCATGACCCAAAGAAAGGTAAGTCAGTGGTTGATTTCATTTCGGAGGCTGATTCCCAGTTCCAAATGGCAGTGGGGCTGCCACGTTTCATTTTGGAACCAGACTCCTTCCAAAATGAAAAGCTCATCTCTATTTTACAATCAACATATATGGGCATTAAAGTTGGACAGGAAAGGAAGCTGACAGGAAAAAGTTTGAAATGTGGTTCTGGAGGAGAGCTTTGTGGATACCCTGGACTGTCGGAAAGACAAACAAATGGTTTCTAGTTCAAATGAGCCCTGAGCTACCTAGGAAGGCAAAAAATGTTGAAGCTAAACTTGTCCTGTTTTTGGCAGATCTGGAGAAAGCAGAAGACAACAATTCTGGGAAAGGCAGGAGGCATCAGGAAAACAGGAAGATCAAATATGAGATAAACTGATTCCTTTGAGGAAGCCATGGACCTGGGTTTGCAGAAGATAAGCAGGGCAGCCTAGGACATTTTGGAGATTGCTCACTCATGAGGTTACCACAAAGGGCAACTTGGCAGCACTTAAACTACAAGAAAATAGTTGAAGTACAGCTTTTCCTGCTGCCATTTGTCAAGACACTTCAGGGTGAAGTTGTCTTTGGAGGCAAGGTGAGTTAGTGACTCAGCTGGGGAATTTTCTCTCTGGATCCATGTGACCAGAACCCACTCTAAAATGTCTTTAGAACATCCCGAGATAAATGATTCAGATTACCAGGGAATTTTGAATGAGATTATCTAAATGTGCGACGGGAAGTCCTGAGGAAGGACAAAGGTATTGGATGCAGACACTATTTGTTTACTTATTCATTTAAAACATTTATATGCCACCTTCCTCCTAAAAACTTGATCTTACACTATTTTTAAAAAGCAGTGGGTTTTTTTTACTTGTATGGCAGAGAGAACCTTGAGACTTATTTTTTTTCCTCACACCTTCATGTTATGGGTAAAAGAAAGCCTATTGAATTCAGCAGGGTTACATCCAAGTAAGCCTGCTTCTGTCTCTAGGCACTTACTGTACTTTGTATTCATCTGGGCTCTGTTGTTTTAATGTTCATAGTTTTATTATGTATTGCTTTCAACTCCCATTTCAGGCCACCTGGGGAATCTACAAGAAATGGTGTACAGATTATTTCAATGAATCAATAAGCTCTGGTGGAGTCATATTAAACACTTCAATATTTGTGTGGCAAGGAAGAAGATGAAAAACAGGATTAATCATTGCATTGGCTGCACATTTTAATACTTGATTGGGTTTTGTTTTATTTTGGTTTGTTTTTGGACAAGGGCTTTGAATACAAAATCAAACATTCCCCCCTCGGAAAAAATGTATTTAACAGAAAACAAACCAGAAGCTTCTGTGTCAGACAGTGCGTCATTGTCAATATTAGACACAAAAACCAATAATGAGAAATCCCACTCATAGCACAACCTCATGCACACAGGTTAATAACTCAAATGGCAAAAAAGCAAGGTTCTTAAAATAGCACAGAGAGTACAAAAACAGTAAGGATATTCACATTCAAATACCTGATTAAGAGGCTCTAGGAAAGAGAAATCATAAGTGTCATGAATTTTTTTAAAAAGTATATATCCCCCCCCCAAAAAAAAGTTACCATGTTGGAGAAATGCTTCAGGAGGGTTGTCTTTTGTGTAGAGATGGGCATGAACTGGGGAAATGTCAGTTCGTAATGTTCCTTTGGTGAACTATTCACCAATTTCCTGATGAACGTTGTGGCCTGTGCTTTTCAGGACTTCCAGAAGTGGCAGAACAGCTCCTGCATGAGCTTGAGATTCCAAACTCACAGTATGTCTTCAGCTGACTCTCGCCCCCCCCACCCCGGGTTTGGCAAAGATATGATTTGGGATATCTGAGTTACACACACACACACACACACACACACACACACACACACACACACACACACACACAAATAGAGCACCCCAGGAAAATGCTCTTGAACAGCTGGCTTGAGGTAAAATAAATAAGTGGTCTTGTGGAGGAACTTGAGATGGTGTCAACTCATAATGAGGTAGACTGGGAAGAGAACAAGGGCACAGGATGAATGGACTACATAGCTAGCTAAGCATTCTCTTCTCATGCCTGCTTCTGCCAAATTGAAACCACCAACTGAGCTCCCTAGCATGTGATTCCTAGGCAGAACTCGGAAGCCTCAATGCGTGGATGAGGCGATGGTGTCGAGAGGAGGGCTTTAGATTTGTCAGGAACTGGAGAACATTTTGGGACAAGCCAAACCTCTTCAGGAGGGATGGGTTGCACTTGAATCATGATGGGACCAGATTGCTGGCACTCAACCTCAAAAAGGCAGCAGAGCAGCTTTTAAACTGATAACTGGGGAAAGCCGACAGGAGCTGTGTGGCATCCGGTTTGAACACCTCATCCTCGGGAATGAGGTTGGAGAGGGTAGAGAATCACATAGAGATGACATAGCAAGTATTAACACTGGCAGAATAGCGGAATGTGACAGTTCGTCTACTGAAAATAAAAGCTGTGGGGGAGAAGAACAAGGCAGCAGCTGTTGCGGGACCCACTGTACAAGTGCTTTACGCCAATGCTCGAAGCCTCCGAGCAAAGATGGGAGAACTTGAACATCTGGCAGCTAGGGATAACATTGATATAATAGCCATAACAGAAACCTGGTGGAATGTGGAGAACCAGTGGGACACAGCAATCCCAGGCTATAAACTCTATAGAAGGGATAGAGAGGGGCGGGTTGGAGGAGGAGTGGCCATCTATGTCAAGGAAGGCATAAAATCCAGCAGAATGGAGATTGACAGAGGGTCTGACTCCGCCATAGAATCACTGTGGGTTAAACTACCAGGTCCAAAGAGTGATATGATAGTTGGAGTATTCTATCGTCCACCAGATCAAAAACTTGAGGGGGACCTTGAAATGAGGAGAGAAATCATGGAGGTGGCTAAGAGGGATAGGATAGTAATCATGGGGGACTTTAATTATCCCCACATTGACTGGGCCAATGCGAGCTCCGGGCAAGAAAGAGAAACTGGGTTTCTCGACTTGTTGAATGACTGTGCCTTAGAGCAACTTGTCATGGAGCCCACCCGAGAACAGGCAACTCTAGATCTAATATTGTGTGATACTCAGGACCTCGTCAGGGATGTGAATGTCACTGAGCCTCTGGGGAACAGTGACCATGCTGCAATTACCTTTGCCATGCATGTCGGAGGAAGAGTGTCAACCAAATCAGACATAAAAACCCTTGATTTTCGAAGGGCAAACTTCCCTCAGATGAGGAAACTAGTTAGAGAGAAACTGAAGGGGAGGGTTAGAAGAATCCAATCTCTTCAGAGTGCATGGAGCCTGTTTAAAACAACAATAATAGAGGCCCAGCACAAGTGCATACCACAAAGAAAGAAGAGCTCATTTAAGTCCAAGAGGACACCGGCATGGTTAACGAGTGGAGTTAGAGAGGCTCTAAAGCACAAAGAGAGGTCCTTCTGTAAATGGAAATCCTCCCCAAATGAGGAAAATAAAAAGGAACACAAACTCTGGCAAAAGAAATGTAAAAAGATGATAAGGGAGGCAAAGAAAGACTTTGAGGAACGCATGGCTAGCAATATAAAGGGTAATAATAAAAGCTTCTTTAAATATGTTAGAAGTAGAAAACCTGCCAGAGAACCAATTGGGCCTCTGGATGGTGAGAGAGGAAAAGGGGAGGTTAAGGAGGACTTGGACATTGCAGAGAAATTGAACGAGTTCTTTGCGTCTGTCTTCACGACAGAGGACCTTGAGCGGATTCCGCTGCCTGAGCCGCCTCTTGACTAAAGAATTAAATCAAATACAGGTTAAAAGAGAGGAGGTTTTAGGACTAATTGATAAATTGAGGATTAACAAGTCACCGGGCCCAGATGGCATCCACCCAAGGGTTATTAGGGAACTGAGAAATGAAATTGCAGATCTCTTAACGGTAATATGCAACTTGTCTCTTCAAACGGCCACAGTGCCGGAGGACTGGAGGATAGCGGATGTCACACCAATTTTTAAAAAAGGAAGGAGGGGGACCCAGGAAACTACAGGCCAGTTAGCCTTACATCTGTCCCAGGGAAGATGGTGGAAGGCCTCATCCAAGAGAAAATCTTAAAACACATAAAAGAACAAACCTTGCTGAGAGAAAATCAGCATGGCTTCTGTAAGGGTAAATCTTGTCTTACAAACCTTTTAGAATTTTTGAAAAGGTCAACAGGCACGTGGATTTGGGTGAACCGGTGGATATAGTCTATCTGGATTTTCAAAAGGCTTTTGACACAGTCCCTCACCAAAGGCTGCTGAGAAAATTGCATAGTCAGGGGATAAGAGGGCAGGTCCTCTTATGGACTGAGAACTGGTTGAGATCCCGGAAACAAAGAGTAGGTGTCAATGGGAAATTTTCACAATGGAGAGAAGTGAAAAGCGGTGTGCCCCAGGGCTCGGTCCTGGGACCGGTGCTTTTCAATCTGTTCATAAATGACCTGGAGACAGGGATAAACAGTGTGGTGGCCAAGTTTGCAGATGACACAAAACTTTTCCATGTGGTAAAAACCAGAGAAGATTGTGAAGAGCTCCAGAAGGATCTCTCCAAACTGGGGGAGTGGGCTGAGAAATGGCAAATGCGTTTTAATGTAACCAAATGTAAAGTAATGCATATTGGGGCAAAAAAATCCAAACTTCATCTATCAACTCATGGGCTCTGAGTTATCCGTGACGGATCAGGAAAGAGATCTTGGTGTGTTGGTGGACAGCTCCATGAAGGTGTCTCCCCAATGTGTGGCAGCAGTGAAGAAGGCCAATTCCATGCTAGGGATTATCAAAAGGGGATTGAAAATAAAACAGCCAACATTATAATGCCGTTATACAAAACAATAGTAAGGCCCCACCTGGAGTATTGTGTACAATTCTGGTCACCGCATCTCAAGAAAGACATAGTGGAACTGGAAAAGGTGCAGAAGAGAGCGACTAAAATGATTACTGGGCTGGGGCACCTCCCTTATGAAGAAAGGCTAAAACAATTGGGCCTCTTCAGTCTGGAAAAAAGGCGCTTGAGGGGGGATATGATTGAGACATACAAAATAATGCAGGGTATGAGTAAAGTGGATAGAGGGAAGCTCTTCTCCCTCTCTCAAAATACCAGAACTAGGGGACATACACTCAAATTGAGTGCTGGGAGAGTAAGAACTGACAAAAGAAAATATTTTTTCACCCAGCGCGTTGTAAGTCTATGGAACTCCCTGCCACAGGATGTGGTGATGGCATCTGGCCTGGATGCCTTCAAAAGGGGATTGGACAGATTCCTGGAGGAAATGTCCATCACAGGTTACAAACCATGATGGAGATGTGTAATCTCCAGGCTTTAAACCAGGGTACTTCAAGGGCCAGATGCAGGGGAGTGGTATCAGGAGACAGATATCTAGTCTCATGCGCTCCCAAACGCATCTGGTGGGGCCGCTGTGAGATACAGGAAGCTGGACTAGATGGGCCTTTGGCCTGATCCAGCATGGCTCTTCTTATGTTCTTATGTTCTTATGTTCTTATGTTCTTATAATCAGCTGCTCCCAAAGGGTGGACTTGGAGCTCCATCATTGACTGCCCAATCTGACAATCAATCTTATATAGTTTCGTCTAGGTCTACCCTACCTGGCTGTCTGGCCAGGGATAACATGACCCAAACTAAAGTGTGCAAATCACTGACCTTTAAAAAAGCCTTGAAAACCCATCTCTTCAAGGAGATGTTTAATTTTCCTTTTTTTTCCTCTTCCTGTGCCGCCCATGCCATTCTCAGCGGAGGGTATTGTACCCTCCTACTTTTACTGGTGCCTCTGATTTTTATGCTTGTTTTTGGTTGTTTTATTCTTTTTTAGTGTACACTGCCCCGAGTTCCATCTCGGAAGATGGGGTGGTATATAAATATAATAAATAAAAAAATAAATAAATAAATAAATAAATAAATAAATAAATAAATAAATAAAATAAGCAAGAGAGAAGAAATATCCTACATGTGTATAAGTGTCCACACACTCTCAGAGGCCTATAGACAAGCGGCCTACAGACATAAGCTCAGAGTGACAATTGGTCATATGGAGTGGTGTATTAATTAATTAAACAAACAGTGCAACCCCTCGGCCCTTAATCATCCAATGGTAAACTGAGCATTTTATTTATTTATTTATGTCTAGTATATTTATGTTTCCCATTCCTTTCCTGGAATGAGCTCAGCATACTCTCCCACTCAACATCCTTCCTTTCTTCAACGTTATGGTTGAGTTTGCCTATTTCATTTTAATAGTTTATGCAAGAACCTACACTTGACACCACCACCTCACAACGACTTTGAGAAGCATACTGGACTGACTGATGAGGATCAATCCAAGATCAGCCAATGAGTTTCATGCCAGAGTGGGAAATAAGACCTGGTCATCCCCAACCCAACTCCATCGCTCTAGCCACCCTGCCACATAGCTGATTGTCAGTGAGCAGTTTACAGCAGATTAAGCCTCCAGAGATTCTCCAAACCCATCTACCCCTACTGTCTTTCCACCTTTTTGTAGGATGGCCAATTTTAAAAAGCAATTGTGTCAAGTGAATGCTAATATTGGTTATCTACCAAAACATTCCAGTTCTGTCTTTTTGTCTCAAATCCCTTAGGTAGCTCACAGTACAATCATTGGTCCTAGTGATGAACATAAGAACATAAGAAGAGCCATGCTGGATCAGACTAAAGGCCCATCTAGTCCAGTTTCCTGTATCTCACAGTGGCCCCACCAGATGTGTCCAGGCACGCACGAGACTAGATATCTGTCTCCTGATACCACTCCCCTGCATCTGGCCCTTGAAGTACCCTGGTTTTAAGCCTGGAGATTACACATCTCCATCATAGTTTGTAACCTGTAATGGACTTTTCCTCCAGGAATCTGTCCAATCCCCTTTTGAAGGCATCCAGGCCAGATGCCATCACCACATCCTGTGGCAGGGAGTTCCACAGACTAACAATGTGCTGGGTGAAAAAAATATTTTCTTTTGTTTGTTCTTACTCTCCCAGCCCTCAATTTGAGTGTATGTCCCCTAGTTGTGGTATTTTGTGAGAGGGAGAAGAGAGTCCCTCTATCCACTTTACTCATGCCCTGCATTATTTTGTACGTCTCAAACAAACAAACAAACAAACAAACAAAAAGGAAGAACAAACAAGCAAGTGTTCATGTACAGCTATTTTGCAATGACAATTCCTGGTAGCAGGGAACTGCTGTGATTCCCTTTGTCTCTAGGCAGGGGGACAGGTTGTACTGTGAGCAGTACTGAGTTTTCTCATCATTGCAAGAAGGCCATTAAAGGGGGAAATTGTATATTCGCTTAGCAAAACAGTGTGGAAAATATTAGAAGTAGATATCGTTATCCTCTTGTTTCCTTCCATGGTATAAAAGAAAAACAAGGAATTTCTATCAAAGAACCGTAGTTTAACTAGGAGTTCTCTCTGCTCTCTGGGGTATAGAGTGAGTGAAACTGCTGGGTTTCAAAGTTGCCTTTAAAGCCTGGGAATCAATCTCTGTTTATATCCAGATGGCACTAAGTCTTCCTGGCCCAGCACAAAGGTGTGTTGCTCCACATGGGATAGCAGATTTAATGCATGAATGTGATAGTTCTTTCTATCTCTACAATAATTCTATATTTAGTTTTTAATTTATGAACTTGATTTTTTTTAAACTAGAGGAGTTGAGAATGTCACTAGAGGGAAATTTCTAGGGGCTATGTAAGGAACATATTGCTCTCTGCTTGCTCTTGACTTTTTGGTGTATCAATGAAGGGCCCATCATTTATTTGGAGCAAGACAGGGAGTGGAGCACCTGTGCCACAACTTATACAAGCCATCTTTTTGCATAAACTGCCATCTTCACTGGACCTTCTTTACAGCCAGCCCTATTATTAGGCAAAGTGACTACCAGCCTCACATGCTGAAATAACTTGGCTAGATTTAAATACTACTTAATGCCTTTACGTTGGGGGCGGGGGGGGCAGATTGGCTCCATTTGTTCTGCTTCCAGAAACAATATGTTGGCAATCAGTCCTGGCCTCCCTTCCAGTCTGTTGTGTCTGCCTCTTGCCCATCATGTCTGTTCTATCTGCTTAGTTTATCTCCTATACATCCATTCCTGAAGTTTGTCTGTCTCTCTCTCTCTGATCATTGAGCCTGCCTTCCTATCAAGTGTGCCTACTAGTCGATCTGCTCTTTTATCTGTTTGCCTCTGGTTCCAACCTGCCTTCTGCCTGTGAGTTCTTGCCAGCCCCTTGCAACTCTTCATTCACTTGTGTCGATTTTTCCTCTCTCTTTCCACCTGTCCCCTCATTCTATGCCTGCTCACTCTGCCTCAACTTACTGTCTCCAGGCAAGTTGTAACTGCCTATCTTTTACTTTGGGACTATGTAGACTCCTCACCAGAGATGGGCACGACTCAAAAAAATTGTGTTTTGTTTGTCGTTTGGTCATTTAGGGGTCCGTTTCGGTTCGTTTTCGTTTTCATGATGTTTTTTGCAAAAAAATCGTTTTCATTTCATTAGGTAATGAAACAGAAAAACGAAAACAAAAATGAAAAATTGCAGTTTCGTTAGCATTCTTTTTAGTTCAATGCATCTGCTGCAATGAAAACGAAAAACACGGCAAATTTGGTCGTTTTGTTTTTGTTTTCGTTTTGTTTTAAGAAATTTTTTCGTTTCATTTTCGTTGCGAAATGAAATGAAAAACAAAAACAAAAACAAAAATCGCTCAGTTTCGTGCCCATCTCTACTCCTCACACATGCACACACCTCTGGTCTATCAATTCTTTCATGGACTCTGGCTCTGTCTATAAGAGACTGTATGGCAAAGTTTGTCATATCCAACTTCCACATTCACAATCCCTGCAATTTTAGGAAGATAAGAATAAGTGAACATGCAGTACTAATAGCTCCATAAACCATTTAAAAAGTACAGATTCTCTCTCATCTGCAGATCACATTTTCTTTGAGGTATGAGCAGCTAAAGGGCTCCTAGCTTCCATTAAATAAAAATAAAAATATTTATTTTAATTTATTGTCTTATGGAGCAGTACAGCACACTGCTTTTTCCCAAATTATCATCTTGTCTTCACAATAAACACACAAAATGCAGAAATACCCATATGAAGAGACACAAAATGGCAACAAGAGAAAAGCAGCTCAACATTTATCCTCAATGTTTTCTAAAACAATGGATTCTGTCTGTTCACTGATGGGACTGAATGCAGAAAAGGGCTTTGAGAACTGCCTTTATAGCAGCATTTCACTGCAGAAAACCATATGCCACTACAGCTGAAGAGGAGCAAAAGGACAGGAAATGCTACTCAGCAGCCCTGGGTCTTGTTCAAAAGCTCTAATAACAGAGGGACATTTGAAGAATATAAGGAAAGGGGACAAGAAGTGGGAATGTAAGCATTCCTTTTGAAGATGTTTGGCTACAGAAAACCTCTCATGGTCTTTTTACAGACTGGCTATTCCAGATAGAAGCAGATGCATTAGGAAGCACTTCCCGATATGGAACTAGATTGGATACAGAGCCCTGCCTTAATTGGTCTTGAAGCTTCTCAGTGAAACTTGATTCAGTGTCCACAGCATAACACATTTCCCCAACCTCATACTGAACAAGGCTGCAGTTTGGCTTTGACTAAATTAAGAAATGATGGAACATTGCTCCCCCCCCCCCGCCACACTACATTCCCAAAATACTGTATAGAAGGTGCAGCAGTTTGTCCTCACTTACTACATGTTGCTAGCTCCTCTTTTTATATAAAACAAAAACATTTTAGCCAATCTGATACCATCTGAGAACTCACCTCCCACCACCCAAAATGTCTGTCCCAAACGCTGTATCTCACGCTCGACCTCAAAATGAGTCAGCTTTGTTTCTTACATAGGTACAGGCCAGGATCCCGTTTGAGTCAAACCACCTGATGCACGTGATGGTGTTTCAATGTTTTCACCTCCCCACAAGGAAGGAGCTTGGGTTTCTTCCAAAATCTAGCTCTTTTGTATACAGATCTTTGCTTATATCAACATATGACATGCAACAAGTATGAGATCCTATGTGACTGTGCCAGTGGGCCTTTATGCTCCACCAGTGCTTGGCCACAAATGGTGAGAGGTCTCCCAGAATGCCTGAGCAAGAACCAGACATCAGCTTCTAGCCCTTCACCTGTAGATTATTCCAGCACCAGATAGATAGATAGATAGATAGATAGATAGATAGATAGATAGATAGATAGATAGATAGATAGATAGATAGATAGATAGATAGATAGATAGATAGATAGATAGATAGATAGATAGATAGATATTTCCATACCGCTCCCTTAGTGCAAACTGCAGTAACCGATGAGTTTGGTAACAATATTACTGATAGTCAAAATAATTTTAAACAGTTATACTGTGCCCCTTAATCTGTTTCTATTCAGTCCTGGATTCTTTTCTGGAACTCAGGTAGTGAACTTATAATAGTAGTTGTTTGTAGCAAGGTTCTTAATTTAGGTTGGGAACTACCTTGGATTCTGTACTGGAAGCAGGGAAAATAAAATAAATGAGTTAGAAAATATAATTCTCCTATGGTCTTCCTACATAAATTACTCCAAGAACACGTGAAGAGGTCAGAGACAGGAAACCTGGCCCCTTTCTCCATAGCTTTGAGTGAAAAATGCATGACTGAACAAGGCTGATGCAAATGCAGCATTCTGCAAATCTTTCAACAAGGAAAGCAGAAACTTCTGGTTTCAGATCAGCCTCAAGTCAGTAGTTCATATTCATTTAACAGAAAATACAATATGGATGTATGGCAAAAAGATATAAATCCAGACCCACTTCTCTGCATTGGAACCCATTCATTTCACATGAATTATGATAGCAATGAATTATTCCACAGTAGTGAATCATGCTCCCAGCAATTGTTTATTTTATTTCTTACCCCTAAATGATACATTCCTCTGACAAGTACAGAGCACATACATTATTTTTAGATCCACAGAAACATGATAGCTTTCCTTCTTTTCAGCAAAAAACATTTCTTTCTCTGTACTTTTTTCAGTAAGAAGTCCCAATAAGGTAGTTGTTCTTAACCAGGGATGTGTGTGAGAAAGCATTTCAAGTGATGAGAGTGATCATGATTACTTTCTTAACTTTAAGATTTATAACATAAAATTGAAAGCTTGTTGTTGTTGTTCAGTCGTTCAGTCGTGTCCAACTCTTCGTGACCCCATGGACCAGAGTTCTCCAGGCCTTCCTATCTTCCACTGCCTCCTGGAGTTTTGTCAAATCCATATTGGTTCCATCGACGACACCGTCCAACCATCTCATTCTCTGCGGTCCTCTTTTCCTTTTGCCTTCAATCTTTCCCAACATCAGCGACTTTTCCAAGGAGTCCTCTCTCCTTATGAGGTGGCCAAAGTACTGGAGCCTCAGCTTCAAAATCTGTCTTTCCAGTGAACATTCGTTGATTTCTTTCAGGATGGATAGGTTTGATCTCCTCACAGGCCAGTTGAAAGCTACTGCTCTATAAATTTGATCTGAATGTTGATGTGAGCCCACATTTACTGGCAAACACTATGGCTAGGTGCTACAACAATACATTCCCCACTACTACCTACTAGGCATGCACTCACCAGTACCATGAGAAATTGCTCTAAAGGTGCACTTTGCCATACGCAAATATTACCAAAGCATGCCAATGCACAAACAAATGCTAATTTTCATTGTTTTCCATAATCAGTTAAAATTACTGTATATACTCGAATATAAGTCTAGGTTTTCAGCCCTAATTTTGGGCTGAAAAAGGGGGCTCTTGACTTATATTCAGGTCAATACTTTTAGCCACTGAGGCAAGTGCTTGGATTGGTGGCTAAAAGTAATTTTAAACATTGTGCACCGCTTCTCCTGACCCCTACCTCCGCGTTGCAGGGAAGCGGCGTGCAATGTTTAAAATGACTTTTAGCCACTGAGGCAAGTTCTTGGGTTGGTGGCTAAAAGTCATTTTAAACATCGTGCACTGCTTCTCCTGACCCACCTATGCATCACGGAGGAGCAGTGCACAATGTTTAAAATGACTTTTAGCTACCGAGGCAAGCGCTTGCCTCGGTGGCAAAAAGTCATTTTAAACATCACACACTGCTCCCCCAGCTCACAAAGGAGGAGCTGCCAGGCCCTGCTGCATTTCCCATACTAGGCTTATACTCGAGTCAATAAGTTTCCCCAGTTTTGGGGGGTTAAATTAGGGGGCTCAACTGATACTCGGGTTGACTTATACTTGAGTGTATATGGTAATTATTGTAAACCACCCAGAATTCTGTTCAAAGATGGGTGGTATATAAATAAATAAATAAATAAATAAATAAATAAATAAATAAATAAATAAATAAATAAATAAATAAATAAAATTTGTTTATACATTATTTTATAATTTACTTTACATGTATAGTTAAAATAATGTGTTGATATTCCTTTATTATTTGTAGTATCCCTTGCCATGTTCAAAATATGCCAATGGAAATACAATTATGTTGCTTCCCGATTCACTTGTACAACAGAGAAAGATGGTACCCATCCGCCACAATACATTTTATGTTGCAAGATATTGTCACACTCCAATATGAAAGCATTTGAAGCTTTTAGAACATTGCAACAATCAGCAGAGTGGTGATGCTGCAGAACATACAATTAAGATCTTGAAGTCTAAGAAGGCACAATTTGATACCAGCGGTATTATCACAACATTTGACTTTGTGGTGGTTCAGAAGCCTTTGTTAGAAACTTCTTATCAGGTGGCATCTCTGTGTGCTAGGAGGGAAAAGCCTCATATAATAGCTGAGGAATTGGTAAAACCATGTGCATTGAAAATTGTATTAGGTTTGAAGCACATAAGAATGTTCAGGATATTCCCCTATCAAATGATGTGATTCGATTACTCATTCATGATTTCATTCAGGCTACTTTACTACAAGTAGTACAATATATTAACGTCAGTCCTCTGAAACTGAGTATTCAATTGGATGAGTCAACTAATCTTGATAACTGCAGTCAGCTATTAGTATTTGTGCAATACATAAAAGAAAAGGAAATTTTGCAAGAATCTTATTTTGTGAGCCACTGGAGTTGACGTCAAAAGGAACTGATGTTTTCAATCACAATATAGACTTTTTTAAAAGAAAAAGTCAAATATCAATTACTGGTAATGTAATAGGTTCAGTTTCAATTGAGAATGTTAGAGACACATTCCTGTGAGTTTCAGTAACACATTGCATGTTGTACTACCATTCAATTGCATTGGAAAATTTGCCAGAGAATTAAGCTACTGTACTACTGCAGTAAATGTGATAAATTATCTATGAGGATGGAGGAGGGGTTAATCATTGTATTTTTCATGCCTTTTTAGAAGAAATTGGTGTAGGAGGAAGTCCCGCCCACCAAGACATGCCGGCAGCCTGATCTTAGAGCTCTGTGCCGCGATCCAAAAAGAGCTTTAAAACTACTGTTTAAATGCCGTAGTGCCGTGAGTAATGCATCAATAAATTACTTGGGTGTCAGGAGAAGCAATATATGTGTTTTTCTAGACTAGATAAGCTTGATTTATAAGCTAAAGGAGCTACTTTCGGTTTTGCCTGCTTTGATTCTGCTGGCCGCTGGCTGCTTAGAAAACTGAATCCCGGCTGTTTGGAAAGTCACCAGATGATTACAAACAGTTAGACTGTCTGATACCTGCCTTTTGTCTAATTATATGCCGGCTAAGAGAGCAAAAAAGAAACTCCAGCCTATAGGTTGGACTAGGAAATTATCTGATACAGCACACAATCGCCCAGCTCTACAGCGTATCGAGCAACCCTCAGACGACGGAGGGGTAAAAATGGCGTCAGGATCTGAGAAAGGAAAGAGGGAGACTACCCCTCCTCCCGCAGATCAAGACTTCATGAAGGAACTGCGTTTAATGAGGACGGAGCTAGCTAGCATCATGAGTGTTAATCAACAGGATGTGATCCGCAGAATGGATGGCCTTTCAAAGGATCTCCAAAGCACTAAACAAGATTTATCACATGAAATAAAGTTAAATGGCCAGCGGCTTGATAATTTGGCAGGAGAATTTAAAAATCTGGAGATACGTGTAACTGAAAACGAAACTCAAATTAACTCTCAGAAGCAGGCTTTACTGATAATAAATAAGAAACTGACTTATATTGAAGATTATTCTCGGAGGCAGAACGTCAAACTGATTAATTTTGTTATTCCAAACAAGGGGGCATCATTAAAACAGGAAGTTTTAACCTGGTTTAACTCCTTTCTGCCCAAACAACTAGAGGACGACGATCTAGAGAGAGTTCACTATCTGGGCAAGTCAAGAGATGGGGCCCCAAAACCAGTGATAGTAAGATTTGCTTCTTATGTAAATAAAGAGCGTCTTATGTCTTCAATTAGAGCCAATCCTAATATTCTGAAGAGAGGAGGTGCAACTGTGCAAGTTTTTCAAGATTTTTCTAAAGGAACTGCTGATTGGCGTAAATCGATGAGACCAGTTACAATCATATTAAGAAAGAACAACTATCGCTATTCTTGGGGTCACCCCCTATTTTTGAAAGTTTGGAAAGGCTCTGTTCAACACACTATCTACTCTCTAGAAGAAGGCCAACATCTTCTTGAAGCATGGAACATACAGGATGACTCAGGTTCTGCCTGTTCTCCCCGGGAACTTCAGTGGCAACATCAGGACAGTGAATTTCTCTCTTTTACTCCGACTCCAGGAATCTTCGATGAAGATGAAGAATATTTGAAACTCATTTAACTTACTCCTCTCTCTTTCCCCTCTCTCACCTCCTATCATCCCCTTTGTTTTTCTTCTTTTACTCTTCTCCCCTTTTCCCTTCCACTTCCCTTCCCCCTCCCCCTTTTTTTTTTTTTTTTTTTTTTTTTCCAATTTTAATTTTTGTTTTTGGGATGTTTCTTTTCTTTTTCTTTTCATTATCCCTTTTCTTCCCTTTCCCCTCCTCTCCACCCTTCCCTTTTTTGTTTTTGTTTGTTTGTTTGCTTGTTTTGAGGGGGCGGTGGTGGTGAGAGGGTGGTTTAGAGGGGGTAGAACAACTTATAGAATTTTCAGTAACACGCTACTTAAGAGTTAAGGAGATCTAGGCTGGCTAATGTCTGTGGACAACTTCCTCCCTCCCATCCCCTTGATGCACATGCTAAACAGTATGATAGCTGGTGGGGTGGGAGAAAAGAATAGTTTTTTAGGGTGGAGGATTAGATTTATTTTAGTTTATTTTTATTAATTGATGGTGTTTCTACTTTTGTATGCACAACGGGACCATTCCAGAATATTGAAACCAAAAGAAATAGGTTATGGGAAAGTTTATAAAATTAGCAACGTTGAATGTGAAAGGTCTGGGGTCATTTTCGAAGAGAAATAGAATCAAAGCGATGATCAAAAGGCACAAAATAGATATTGCCTTTTTGCAAGAGACTCATCAAATAAGAGATGGTATTAATGAATTAAAAATTCCAAATGTTGATATTTATGAAAAAGCTTTGGCACATCTAAAGCAAGAGGGGTTGCCATTATAATCTCAAGGAATTGTGAATGTGTTGTTGAAAATGTGGTAAAAGATTCAGAAGGTAGATATATAATATTGCAAGTTCTAATGGGGAAAGATCATTATACTTTGGTTAATCTGTATGCACCAAACGTTAACCAAGGCCGCTTTTACAATCTCCTTTGGGATCAGATTGAATTGGTTAAAAAGGGGTATTTAATAATGGCAGGGGATTTCAATATGGTCTTAGATAAAATTAAAGATAAATCAGTATGTAAAAAGGAAGAGTGGAAGACAAGACATACAACTCTAGCAAAGTTTATAAATACAACAGGATTGAAGGATGTCTGGAGAGAACTGAAAGGAGATGAAATAAAATACACCTTCTACTCACCAGTGCACAAAACCTATTCTAGGATAGATTTTGTGTTTGTTTCACAAAGCCTAATACCCAAGATAAATAATACTGAAATTGAGATCATAAAAACATCTGATCATGCTTTAATGTCAATTGATTTAGCAACAAATAAAAATTATAGAGAAGCTAAAAGGTGGAGAATGAATTTAAAAATATTTCAATATCCAGAAGTGCTGGAAAAGGTCAAAAAAGATTGGTTGGAAACTTGGGATATAAACGGAAAGGCAGGTAGCCAAACGCCAATCATATGGGACACCCTGAAAGCGGTAGCTAGAGGCCTTATCATAAAAGAAAATATTAAAACTAAAAACAGGAAGAACTCAATAAAAGAAAATTAGAAAAACTAATAGCAGATTTAGAATCCCAATTTTTTTCTTACTAAGGATAATAAGATATTGAGGTTGATTGAAGCAAGGAAAAAGAGTTAGAAGATCTAGATTTACAACAAACACAAAGGAATCTTCTGTACCTAAAAAGAAATTTTTTTGAATACAGCAACAAGAACTCAAAACTTTTAGCCAGATTAGCACAGAAAAGACAAGACAAGAATACAATAGGGATTATAAAAGACTCCTCAGGTAAGACATGCACACAAATGAAGGAAAAGTTGTCAGCTATACAAGAGTTTTATCAGTTGTTATATACTACAAAAAATAAACCTAAGGAGGATATAGAAAGGTATATCACTAAGAATTTAAAGAGGGTCTTGGAACAGGAAGATATGCTGGAAATGGAAAAGCCTATTACAGATCAAGAGATAAGCGAGGTAATAGACAAATTAAAGAATAATAAAACGCCCGGAGTGGACGCTCTGGGACCTGAATTTTACAAACTTTTTAAAGCAGTATTAATACCTAAATTAAAGAAGCTATATAATGAAATTTTGAATGGAGAACAAATTCCGAGATCTTGGACCCATTCTTTAACTATTTTAATTCCAAAACCTAATAAAAATTTAATGGATATTGGGTCATACAGACCAATATCCTTATTAAATCAAGATGCTAAGATTTTCACAGCAATTTTGGCTGAAAGAATGAATAAATTTATAGCTAAATATATTAAAGAGGATCAATGTGGTTTTATTAAAGGTAGACAAATGGCAAATATTATTAGAAGGAATTTGAATGTTCTTTATGAAATGAGTAAGAGTACTACTAAAGCTGGGATGTTATCTCTAGATCTTTATAAAGCTTTTGATTGTGTTCAATGGCCTACATTAAAAATATTGTTAAAAAAATGGGATTTGGGAAATCCTTTTTGGGAGTAATAAATCAACTATATTCAACGGGCACTTCCTCAATAATAGTTAATGATGGATTGACTGAACAAATCACCCTAGGCCGAGGAACTAGACAAGGATGTCCTCTTTCTCCAGTCCTTTTTGTATTGTTATAGAGCTCCTGGCAAATGCCATAAGGGACGACAAATTTATTAAAGGTATAGGGAAAGATGGGGCAACTAAAATTAGTTTAATGACGATGCTCTTTTGACTATTGTAAACCCAATAGAGAATATTCAAAGAGTAAAAACTCATTTAGAAGAATTTGGAGAAATAACAGGATTATGTGTAAACTGGCAAAAATCAGAGAGTTTATTCTTCAATTATGGAAAACATGACTTAAAGATGATTGAAAAATCTGGACTTAAACCGGGAAAAAGCATTAAATATCTAGGATTAGAACTCCATAAAGAATTTACTAAAACTAAAGAAAGAAATATTTGAAATTAGAAGAGGAGATGAAAAACAAATTATTATCCTACTCTAAACTAAAATTATCGTGGTTTGGCAGAATTGCATTGATAAAAATGAAAATACTTCCAAAAATTAACTTTATTTTTAAAATGTTACCGGTTCAGTTTTTAGAAAAGGAAATTAAAACTCTCCAAGACATGATAAATAGGTATTGTAATGCAGGGAAAAAATCAAGAATAAATAAAAGTCTATGGTATAGATCTCAGAAAGAAGGAGGAATAGGTATACCCAATATAAAAAATTATTATATAGCCAATCAACTTAGTTCTTTGGGGGAAATTCTTTTTAAACCACAGAAGTTAATATGGTGGGAGCAAGAGTCTTTGGATATAAAGGGGGAAATAAACGCATTTTTATTCACGGAAGTTAAAAACAAAGTAAAGATTGACAACCCCCTATTGAATAGTTTAATTGCTACATGGAGAACATATAGGAAAATCTTGTCTCCGAAGGGATCCCCACTGGCTTTAGTTACTGACTTGGAAAGCTTTCCAGACAACTTGAAGCATTATTTGGAGTTATTTAAAATTAAGAAAATAGCTAGACTAAAGGATTGGATGCTCAAGATTAAAACAATTCAGGATATAAAAATATTTTGCAACCCAGTGATTTAACATGGTTAAATTATATTCAACTAGGAAAATGGATAAAGGACTGGGGAAAGAGAAATAATCAAATCAGAGAATGCACAAAATTTGAACATTTCCTACTATCGCTTGAGTCTGAACAGGAAAATTCAGAGAAAGGAATAACACGTAAAATATATAAAATACTAGGGGAATTATCAGAAATGAAGGACTTAAACATCTTGAGAGAAGTTTGGAACCAAGACCTTAATGTACAGATAGAGAAAGAAGACTGGAAAAAAATTTGGAATATGAGAATTTTGAGATCATTGTCAGTCAGGATAAAAGAAAACTACTTCAAATTGGTTTCCAGATGGTATTTAACCCCAGTAAGACTAAATAGAATGAATCCTGCTTACTCTAAGATATGTTGGAAATGTGAAAAAGAGCTTGGTACTTACTTGCATCTTTGGTGGGAATGTGAAATAGTCCAAAGGTTCTGGAAAAAGTGTTTTTAGAGCTAAGTAATATGATTAAGATGGATATAGATTGTAATCCAGAGATAGCATTATTATCATTGTTAACAAGTAAAGATTTTGTTGTTACAACAAAGGAACTAATAGCAAATTTTATGACAGCTGCTAGATTAATTATAGCAAAAAATTGGAAGTCAAAACTAGAATTCAAGATGGAAGACTGGTATAATGAACTTTGGGATATAGCTATAAACGATAAACTCTCCTGCAGTTTAAAGGTTAAACGAGGAGAAATGAAAAAAGACATTTTCTACGATATCTGGGGTAAATTTTTAGATTATGTACTAGTCGAAGGAAAAGGGAAAGAGTCCACGAGTATTTCACAACAATTCTGGAGAAGAGAACTTTAAGAAGACTACTAGAAGAACAGAAGATGGAGCAACGAATAAGAATGTATGGATGGCCCCGTGGGATGGGGGTGCACTTATATTGTTTGTTGTAGTTTTTTTTTACTTTCATTTTTTATGTCGTTGTATGTAGTTTAAAATTTAATAAAAAAAACATTTAAAAAAAAAAGAAGAAATTGGTGTAGACCACACCATGCTTCTTAATAACACTGACATAAGGTGGCTCTCCAAGTGACATATGCTAAACAGGATTATTCAGTTTCTTACTAACCAAAATTGCAATTTAGTTAAATACTTTGAAAGAAGACTCACTCAACTGGTGAATTAAATATATCAATACAAGGATATGGTAAGAAAATAATAACACCTAATGAAAATTATCTGCTTTTATTGAAAAACTAAAAATTTGGATATACTGAGTTGAAAATTGTAATTTTGCAAACTTTCCCTTGCTTGATGAAATTGTTTTGGAAAATGAGAAAATCACAATTTTATTTGATACATTTGCAACAACTGAGTGCAATTTTTTTCATAGATATTTTTCCATGGGACATATTGACAAAGACCAGAGATGGATGCTGGATCCATTTATTTTTTACCTTAATTCTATAGATGAAGGTAACTTAATATAAGACAATCTTATTGAAATATGGGCCAAATGGAATTTGAAAAATTGGACAGAACAATTCTGGTGTGCTCAATTAGAACCATTTCCACAACTGGTGAAGGCAGCATTGAAGAGACTTCTACCATTTGCTACCACTCATCTGTGTGAGTTTTCATCACATTTGCATCTAAAAACAATAAACAGAAGTTGCTTAAATGCAAGTGATGACACACATTGCTCTTTCAGAAAATGAACTCCATTTTCAAAATACTATTATGAATAAATAACAAATTAGCCACTAAAATGGAAAAAGTTTATTAATGTATGTTAATACAGTGGTGCCTCTACTTCCAAATTTAATCTGTTCTAAATGCATACTCTTAAGTCGAACAACTCTTAAATAAGGGTGCCATATCTTTAAAAAATAAAAATAAAAATAAAAAAAAAAAAAAAAAATCATTTGTAGACCGCATCTAAAATTTGTAAGGCAGCAATTAAAACGCCAACGGCTTTCTGCTATTAAGTCAAATTGCTCTTAAGTAGAGCCACTCTTAAGCAGAGGTACCACTGTGTATGTGTATAAATACAGTGGTACCTCTTAAAACAAATTTAATTTGTTCAACGGGTCAATTTGTTTTGTTTTTTTTTAAATTATCTTACGAAACAGTTTCCCATAGGAATGCATTGAAAATGGATTAATCTTTTCCAGAGGCTATGGGTCGCTTCATTTTATAAAATTTTATGTCTTACAAAACACAGTTTCCCATAGGAATGCATTGGGAACAAATTAATCCATTCCGGAGGCTAGAATAAAGACAAAAATAACAGTTTTTCCTCCTGGGTACATGTAGAATGGTTTTTTGTCTTTGGACGCATCCCATTGGGCATTTTTTGTCATATGAAACATGCCTATTCCTGGATTTTTTTCTTCCTATGAGTTTTTTGTCTTATGAGTTATTTGTCTTAAAAGCTACCCCTGTATATCTATTTTTCAGTGAATAAATAAAGTGTTTTGCAATACATGCATTTTTCTAACACATCAGTATACAAATCAAATCAATCAATCAATCAATAGGAATACATTTGTTTAGTTTAAGGCAATACCAACTTATGCAGTTGTCATAAGGGCACACCATTCTTTTTAGACCAGATGACTTAACAAGAAGAAGTGCAAGCCCTCCTTGATTCTCTCCCCAATCCCCATCTCCCATTCCTTGTCTTTTGGTGCACTGATATTGTAGGACTGTAACACATGTATAAACAACTTTGTATCAAACAAGTTAACTCTAATTGCCAGCCAGAAACAGAACAAGACGAGCATTTATATAATTCCAAACTATTTTATTTCAAAACTTCTAGTAAGTTGGAATCCCACAAACTTATGCCTTTGTTTTCTCTACTTTTAATGGTCTTTCACCAATAATTTAGAGCACTTATGTTTAATAATAATAATAATAATAATAATAATAATAATAATAATAATAATAATAATAATAATAATAATAATAATAATAAACTTTATTTTTATGCCGCCTTTCTCCCTGAATGGATGAATTATCAAATTCATCTTCACAGTATAAATGGGGGGGTAAAAATAATAACTACATTTAAATAGAAATAAGTGCCTACCATAATTTCAGACATGCATGAAACTATCCACATTTATCCAGAGAGATGAAAGATATCTTATGTATGGCTATCTTAGCAGAAGAGGTTATATAGATATTAATTTATGGGGCAATACATTTAAGTAGCATCCATGTGTAGATAAATTATGTCTTTTCAAGTATGCTGAAAAGCTGTACCAAGCTATAAATATGCATGAGGTGACCGTATCTTGATTGTTCCCCATTATCCCCTGTCTAAACCCTTACATTACCAAATGGAAAATAGTAGAACAAAGAGAGTGAAGCTTTTATCATGCTTAAGGCACTGCCCTGAGAATCAGGAAACCTTAAAAAAAAACAAGAATCATAAAACCTTTTAAAAAAACAAGAATCAGAAAACCTGCAGCTGTTTCTCAACTTGCCATAGAATCTCCTTTTGGCTTCTATGAATTCACAAATAGACACAGGCTTTGCACTTGTGTAATGACATTCTGAAGTCTACAACCGGAGTAGCTGACCATGATAGTCTCGTAACACTCCAGCCTTCAACAAGAAGGGGAAATGGGACTTACTTATTGTGGCAATCATGTAGTAGATGAGCATTGTACTCTCCAAAGAGATAACTATGCTAAACTAAGTAACATCTTACACTATTTTATATCCACAATTCCAGACTCCAGACCTTTCAGAAAATCTACCAAGCAACTGTTGTGTTTCTCCAAACATTCTGAAAGAACAGTAACTGTTTCCCCTCACCTCATTTAGCTAAAACCATTACTTTTAATTAACTGCATCAAGAAGGGAGCTCATTCTCACAGAAGGCTTAAATGGTTCCTATATTCCAAACATGTGACAGTAACTACATGGATTTTCCTCCATAGATTTAGACATCTCCTGGTATCAGTATTGTTGGTATCCAGTGTATATGTCTCCTGCCTCCCGACATTTATATTTCTTTCCCTTCAACTATAAACAACAGGCTTTTGCTGGTGAACTAAGTCACAAGTATCTGATACAGATTCAGAAATTTCAAAAAGAAGATTTCTACTTCTTTAAATTCCTGTAAATCACAGTCCTTGCAAGTTTTCGTAATAGCAATTAAAAGCCTTTGGTTTTGACTAACAAATGAGTTCATCTGCAAAGGACATGGATCACACTGGGTATAAGTTGTTTGATTCTAATTTAGTGGATAGGGAAAAAGCTATGAACCTAAATTGCTGGTGAGTTAATTTGCTCAAGCACTAAGTTTTGTTTTGTTTTGTTTTCTCAATTGATTACTTTCATGTTTGGCTGTCAGGTGTGATAGAGACACTGTTGATTTTGACATTTCATCCAGTGCCTCTTCCAGCTACTAACCCAGATTGCCAAACAGCTAATGTGGTTTTCACCTTCCATGGGGCATCCCCTTGTACGCTATACACTGCTTTAGATAATTTTCTCACAGCTTTGGCAGATCAAAACTAATCATGGAGATTTAAATCCACATAAAGAAATGCAACACAACAGCAATTAGAGACATGGGGGGGGCAGAAATGCTGGTGCAACTGGTAGAAATGGGAATTATATGAAACCCAATGCCTAGACTGAAATAGTGACACAAGGCTCAGTCTTGTGCCAAAAGCAAAAGGAATCACAAAGGAATGGACAGCTAGGCTTCTCCTTGAACTCACAAGAGGGGTAAGAAAAATAACAGCCATTATGCCTTCCCACCTGTGTCTTAGTTGATCGATCATGCCTGAAAATTAAATAAACTTATGGACTACTGTCCTGCCCTTCCTGCCAATAACATCTGAGCAATTCTAACAGTTGACTCCTTGTTAAATGCTTGCCAATTCACAGCTGACTCATGAACTGACTCACCATCAAGGCTAGTTTCAATCTGCATTGCACCATTGAGCAGTGGAATAAACCAGGAATAAGAAATGTGCTGCTCTTCTTTTCAGCTTAGACTCAGATACTCACCACTTCTAGCAGCAGAGCCAGTGGCAAGGGATGATGGGAGTTTTAGGACAGCAGCATCTGCAAAACCACTATTTGCCTAACCCTTGGAGGAAACCAATGGTTTCACCTTCATGGAGAAATCACAGCAAATTATTCCTGTTTAATGATAACTGTGGCCCTCCTGTCTCAGTGATATCATGCAGAGTTGGCTAATCTAAAAGCATAAAGAGGACATGCTAATACTTTTTAATAAGCATTTGCCGGAGACATGGAGTAACAGACAATTAAAAGATGGAAATAATCAGCATACTTATTGCAGATATTCCCAAAATGTTTGCCCAAAATTTGATAAAACTACACTGCAATGTTACTGCACTATAAGACTGAGAGAAGCAGATTGGAAATTGCATCTCCTTGTTTCTCATTGTTTACATAAAGTTATTTGAAGATTAAATCTGATTTTACAAGAAAGCACTGTGATATCATTGTTCCTTACAATTGGGTTGGACACAGAGACACTACAAATGTAATGAAATTATACAGACATTAGCATGGTACAGTGAACAGCATACAGAAGAGCATTCCTCTTATACAAATATCTGTTACTTGGAATTCCTATTTTTCAGGATTCATAATGTTTCCCCATGGATTACCTTTTAAGTACTATTCATCTATGCAGTTATTACTGATATGGTCAGGAAAAGTAATTTGCTAATTATACTGCTGCAATAAAGTTTTGTGCATGACTCTTTTACATTGACACACCCCAACACTAATATCACTGCTTTGATTTCTAATTATCAACTCCTAACCATCAATGTCATTTCTCTACCTGGAAATTTCATAGATCATCCAGATGCCATATTATTTGAATTAATAAGAAGAAAGGAAGGAAGGAGCCCCATGGTGCAGTCAGTGGTTAAATGCCTGTACTGCAGGTGAAACTGTGCTCATGACCTGGGGTTCAATCCCAGGTAGCAGGCTCGTGGTTGACTCAGCCTTCCATCCTTCCGAGGTCAGTACAATGAGTCCCTAACTTGCGGTAGGGGGGGCAATGTGTAGCCTGCATAATTAAATTGTAAACCCCCCAGAGAGTGCTTGAAGTGCTATGGGGAGGTGAATATGCAGAAGGCTTGGGGAGCTGGGAATATTTAGCCTTTCAAAAAGAAGGCTGAGGGGGGATATGATAGCTATGTTTAAATATTTGAAAGGATGTCATATTGAAGAGGGAACAGTTTGTTTTCCATGGCTTCAGAGACTAGGACTCAGGGAAATGGTTTCAAAATACAGGAAAAGAGATTCCATTTGAACATCAGGATGAACTTCATGACAGTTAGAGCTGTTCGGCAGTGGAATATGCTACCACAGAGGGTGGTTTAGTCTCCTTCTTTGGAGGTTTTCAAGCAGAGGCTGGACAGTCATCTGTCAGAAATACTGTGATGGGGGTTCCTGCATGGCAGGGGGTTGGACTGTATTTTCATTTCCAAATTGGACCCTGTGAAATCAATCACCATTATATTTCTATAAAGGCCAAATAAACTAAATGAGATTTTTATTACAACAAGTTTGTTTTCTCCTCTGTATGTTGTTATTTTAGCCAGATGTCAATTACAGTGTATAAATCTGGCAGCACAAAAAAAGCCACTGGAAATGGAAATACCCAAGGGATTAAGAAAGCTGTGTTTTTTTCCTCAGATGGGGGGAAAGAAACAAAGGATACAAATGTGCGGGAACAGAACAAAAATGGACTATAAAAACTACTGAAAGGGCATACACATTTAACCTGTCACAATGGACAATTTGAATGGTAGAGGATAGAGCTTGCATGTAAAAGTTACTGGGCCAAAAACTAGAATTTCTAGGTACAACAGATGGGAAAACCTCCTCTCTGAAGCTCTGGAGAGGTAACAATGAAACAGAAGGAACAATTCTCTCATTCAGTGATCCCTGACCTTTCCCCCCCCCCTGATGTACCCCTTAGTAGCCCATTTCCATAAATTTTACTCTCCACCATTCACCAAAATTTCAAAACATATCCATGTCCTATGTCAGCCCATCACATTCTTTACCCCTAGAATTCTATTAAGCTCTGGATATCTCCCAACCTGGCTCTTTCCACAGGCCTCCCTCACTTTCTTTCCTTTCTGGAGGTAACTAGCACAGTACAAACCACACAAACTGCAACCTTGCGCCTCCACTCCCTCTTCTTTTCCACACAACCCCACCCCATTCCCCCAATCCACAAGGGGAGCAATCTGCAGACCCAAAATGCAGCAGAAAAGGGCCTCCATCCTCTTGGTGAGGAGAGTCTTGACCCCAGAGAGCCTCATCCTCTAAGTTGTACTGCAGCCCACCCAGGCCTTGGCCCTGAAAGGAGAAGCTGGGATTAACCAAGCTCCTTATGTTGCAACAGCCACCTCAGTCTACTGTCACCATGTTTCCCCTACTCCAGTCCCAAAGGACCTCCAAACCACTGATGCTCTACTTTGGGAAGCCCTTCAAAACTCGCCAGCTTCCTTCAATCAATCAATCAATCAATCAATCAATCAATCAATCAATCAATCAATCAATCATTTATTTGCATTAGCCATGGCCTTAGCAAAAAAGGACAACATTTAAATAGATATAAAATTGGCATACCAAATCATAATAGAAAATGCATATACATGCAACATTCCTATACAAGATCTGGACAAATAATCTGTAAATGATTATTATTTTAAAATAATAGTTGGCCTCATTTTAATTGCTTCTGCTAAAAATTTAGCTGTCAGCAGTGTCACCTGTTTGTCTCGGTCTCCGAGGAGTAATGATATATAAAAATCAGATAAACGACCTGGCTTCTTTACTAACATGGGGAAAAGTAATTCTTGCCACACCTCTCTATAAAAGGAACATAACAGTAACACATGGGCAAGTGTTTCAACACCTTCACCACATGGACATGTGCAATTTTGTAGAGGTGTTCCTTTAAATCGACCCTCTAGCATAGCTGAAGGCATGACATTAAATTGTGCACATGAAAAGGCCCTTCTGTACTTTGGAACTGTTAGCACGTTTAGATATTGTGCCATTGTTTTTTGATGTCTTATCGCTGAGTTGTCATACCAGGGACATAATTTATTGGTGACAGACAGATAATCCTCTTGGTGAGGAGAGTCTTGACCCCAGAGAGCCTCATCCTCTAAGTCAGGCCTGCCCAAAGTCCGGCCCGGGGGCCAAATCCAGCCCGCCAGGCCATTCTGAGTGGCCCATGGCTGGCTGGTCCACCCCTCCCTCCCCCTCCTTCACCCCATGTTTTTTTAAAAGAAAATGGGTTGGGCTTGCAGTGGGGTGGCAGGGTTGGGGAGCAACCGGCCCCTGACACATTCTCAGCCACCAAATCTGGCCTTCCTTACAAAAAGTTTGGGCACCCCTGCTCTAAGTTGTACTGCAGCCCACCCAGGCCTTGGCCCTGAAAGGAGAAGCTGGAATTAACCAAGCTCCTTATGTTGCAACAGCCACCTCAGTCTACTGTCACCATGTTTCCCCTACTCCAGTCCCAAAGGACCTCCAAACCACTGGTGCTCTACTTTGTGAAGCCCTTCAAAACTCGCCAGCTGCCTTCAGAGCTAGTGGTTTCCAATCTTGCATGGCCCAGGTATTCTTAGACTGCAGCTCCCAAAAGCCCTAGGCAGGATAGCTTATGGTGAAGACTTGAGCACCTGGGTTCCCCCGAGTTGGAAACTACTGGGCCTCTGCATTTCTGGCAGAATGGAAAGGCAGCCCAGCAAATCTCGTGCCATGGCATCGATGGAACCCACCTCTCACCAATTAAACAGAAGTCAATTGAGGAAGAAAATCAAGTCAATAGATGAAAAGACCCCACCCACTGAGAGAACTGTGGAGAGATGTGGATTGTTTGCCAGGTAGCTCTCAGACACATTTTGTTCAAGTGTCAATCCATAATGTATACCTCTGTTCCACCTCCATCCACTTCCCTCATTCTTCTCCTCTCATTACATAGGGTTGTATGTACATTTTCACATACTACTAAATGTCCGTGGAGTACATGCAGCCACTGTATGTTGGGACCACTGCTCTACTTCTTATAACGTGTAAGCAACATTACTCATAGGCTGCATGGAGTTCCCCCAGTGCCATTTGAAGCTGATAAAGCCACCCCACAGCCCCTTTTTAATTTTAACAGCTTTTCAGAACATTTATTTCTGTCCTAGGTCATCTCTGGGATAGCACATCAGAGGCCTTCAGGAGATGTCCCCTAAGGACCGTCTATCCCCTAAAATGTATTTTAAAAGGCCAAAACCAGAGGTCTGGATCTGGGCTCCATTGTTTTAGTGAAAGCAGCTTTTTCCATGCCTAGAAACATGGGCCCTAAGCCCTGTCCATACAAGTCTGCCCAAGATGTGAGAACCCAAAACAATCAGAAAGAACATCTACCTTTCTATATGGTTTCATTGCTTTTCCACACATAGTATGATGTGGAGGGGGTTAAAAGCAATTAATGGGTCTCATTTACACAGTGATCAGGCATTATTTTACACAATGCTTCAAGTTTATAAGATTTATTATGGTGGTCAACCACACATGCCTTGACAGTGTTCTGCAAAACAACTAAAAACCATGTAGACTGAAATGGTAGATGGGATAGCAAGTCATTTTTTAAAATTTATTTTTATTTTGGAACCAATTTAGGGGACTGGTGGCCTCTGAGTCACCAGCTAGCTCTATACAAAGCCAATGCTGAAAAGATACTTTTCTTTCTCCTCACAGGATCCGCAGTGACTATCTCATGCCAAAGAAACTAAGTTATTGGAAGCAATGGAATTAATTGCACTTATCACTCAATTGCTGTTCTTTTTCAAGGATCTCTGTAAAAAATTGCAAAGTACAATTAAAAAATAATAAAGCTTCCCATTTTTAAAGAAAATCAAAGAAGCTTCCTGAAAGGCAGCCAGCCTCACTAAAACTAGCACAAGGCATTCATAGACTGCATGTATGTTCTAATCATGCATCTCCTTTAGGTCAGCATATTTGACTACATACAACTCCGTACCATACATTCATGTGAATTATCATCATAGGGCAAATTTGTATTAGGCAACAGGGAGCAGGTCTGTGAAGATTCTCAGTCATCCAGGTGAGTTTATGTGGAAGTTGAGTCATGGCAACTGGACTTTTTTCTTGAGAGATTGAAACATTTCGCTGCTCATCCAACAGCTTTGAGCCTTTTCACATGATCCCTAAGATCTGCTGGCCACTTAAATTCGGACCAGAGATCTTGGGGGTTCGTTGCTCTTCCTGTGTTCCTACCCCTCCACACTTCCTTGCTCCTGTCTGCGTGAGGGGAGGGAGAAAAAAGGGAGAAATGAATGCAGGCTCACCTCCCTCTGCCAGTCGAAGCCGCCCCGAGCCCCGTCATCCTGATTCCTGTCTCTTAAACGGGCGGGGGGGGGGCAAAAAAGCAACAAACAGAAGTGAGGAGAGCCCCGCACTCACTAGGTTACATCCGCATCAGGGATTTTCACCCCTGGAGAGCAGGTACCTGAAAAGTGCACTGGGACGCGCTTAGGTGGGTGTGGTCGCACTTAATTTTCTGTAAACTCCAGAGCTGGTGGGGAAACAATTTTAAGCTCCGGAGCTGGGAGCCATTTGCCGCGGAGTTTAGGGGTCATGTGAAAAGGCCCTTTGTCAGTCTGAGGAAAGCTAGTTGCAAGTCCTCCATTTTATATTCCACTTTGACATCTTGTAACCCTGGCCTGAAATAGGCTCATAAGAGGAACAATGTCCTGAGTAGGCTCACATCAATAGCCTTAAGGTGAACATTGGCCTAAGGTGCTCAAACCCATAATGTATGGGTTGTTAGCTATGGACTTGGTGGTGAAGGTGTGAAGTATCTTTGATTTGTCTGGGTATTGTTGAAATCACAACCTGAGAAGTGGCAGATTGACTGTGCCTGAGCCCTCCACCTCTATTGAGAGAGGGGTTTTCTATGCTCACATGAATGGCTTCCCGACTCCTCTCTCAAACCACCTCTCTTCTCTGTCTGATATGTGTACATCCTCATCTTTGAAAGAGTGCCCTTTGTCCTTCAAGTGGAGGTGTACTGCTGATTCTGGTCTTGAGCTGTTATCCCTCCTATGTTGGGCCATCCTTTTTTTTCAATGACTGTTTAGTTTCTCCAAAGCAACAGGGAGCAGGATGACTGCAAAAGAAAAGCCCCATCTGCAAATACCTGCTATTAGTTTACAATAGAAATACCCATGCACCCTCAAGGTGCTTCCAGGAGAGGATTTTGCTATACCATGTCTCATTCACAGGACATTTTGAGAGATAAGGGTTTCAAGTGCAGTGGTACCTTGACTTACAAGTGCCTTGACAACCAAGGAATTCAACTTACAAGCAGAAATCATTGGAAATGGATTTCTGAAAAAACTTGAGTTACAAGTGGAAATCCATTGATCTCCCAGGTGGGCAATTTTAAAAGGGGGGACCTGCAATCAAAATTTAATTACCTTGGGGCTCCAAAGCAGCAGGGGTTCCTTCCCGGAGCAATTTTAGGGAACCCCCTGAAATCTGGAAAGATTTGAGGGTCAGAGGACTGAGTTTTGAAGCTCTAAAGGGAGTCTGGGTACTTAATTGGCAACTTGTGCTGGAAGTGTGGAGGCAATTAAGGAGTTACACACTTTGCCAATATGTTGTTTCTGCTTTTCTTCAGCGTCTTTGAGTATTCCTTCCCCCATCCTATCTTGACACTAAAGGACAGAGTCTGTTTCACTTAATTTTTTGTCAAAAAGGAGGAGTGTGGATTTGATTTAAATCATGATTTATATATATTTTTAAATGATATTTGAACATTTACCAGTAAATGAAAATGATTTTTAAAAATAAATTAAATCATGATTTAAATCAATTTGATTTTTTTAAAAATGCATTGCTTTTTATCCATGCTGAGAAGTCATAGTTCTTGTCTGTAGTACTTACCGTTGAACTGGTAACTCAGGGAAAGCCATGCTTGTCTCAAATCACTGGTGTGCTTCTTCAGAGACCACAACCTAAGGCAAGAAGAAATAATTTAAATACAGAGTGCAGTTTTCCACAGAGTGAGTGAGTGAGTGAGTGAGTGAGTGAGTTAGTGATTGCATGGAGTTCATCCTCAACAAGCTCCAGCTGGCTAGCTTATAGGAAGCAACAATTATAATAAGTCCTGTGGTAACTATTGCAGTTAAAAGCACATAGCTACCTTGCACACAAATTAAGATATAAACATTTCTGATACAATTTTAAAAGCAATAACGAAAAAAACTTGTAAGGACTTGCGAGGCCCTGGACCCACACAATTTCATTTACCAGACAAAGTGGTCTCTACTGTAAAAAAAAAAAAAAACACTAGTTCTGTGAGTAATTTACTAGTCTTTAAAATACCATAAAATTATTTTATTAAACATACACCTCAGAGCATAAGTAGACTCTGGTCAGAGCAGGGAGGTGGAAATTCCCCATCCCAAAATTGTGGGGTGACAGCCAATCCTCCAAACTCCCCCATCCCAAAATTGTGGAGTGACAACCAATCCTCTACTACACACATACACACACACACACACACACACACACACACACACACACATTTCAATATGTAGGACTCTGAGACAAGAAGTTTCCCCTTTTCAGCCAGGGAGAATTGTTTTCTTTCAACAGTAAAAATGAAAGTGGGATAAGAGTTGAGCTCCTGATTCCACGTATCCATCTGCGAGGAAGAGCCAAGGATGACATAGGATGCAAGGAATGAGCTGTTCCCTCTTTTAGCCAAGGGAAAGGAGCCTGACCTGGTTTGCCCCTTGTTGTCAGCTGTAAAGGGAGTGAGCCTGCAGAGGGCAGAATGCAGGGGTGTGAAGGTGGAGAAAAGGGACCCAAGCTTGGAAGGCTTCCTGGTGATGGAGGACTGGGGGAGGGTTGGGAAGAGAGGGGGGAGTTTAAAAGCATGCACACACACAGAGAGAGAGAGAGAGAGAGTAGACATGGGCACGACTTAGCAAAACTGTCGTTTCCGTTTTCGGTTATCGTTTCCGTTATGTAACGGAAACGGTAATGATAATTAAGCCGTCAGAACTCGAACTCGAACCGAAAAAAGAAAAATTTGGTCGGGTTTTTGTTTCCGTTTGTGGCATCGTGGCAATCGCGTGATGCGAAGCACAGAAAAAGTTTTAAAGGTTTTTTTTAAAAAAACCCGACTCCCGGCCAAAAAAGCAGGCGAAAATATGCCTGCCTGAGGTTTTGCCACCTACCAGAGGGGTGATTTCTGGGGGGTCCCCAACCTTTCCCCCCTCTTCTCCTGTCCTGGGCTGCTTGCACCAGGCTGGGGGGGTCATCCTCGTCATCTGTCTCGCTGCATGCCATGCGGTGGGCGGGGTCCAAAATGGCGACCGCAATTTTTCTTTTGGAATTGTGGTCAAAAAACACACCAAATCACCACAGAAACATGTGAAATTTATTTATTTTAAATGCCTGAATTTTTATAGTAGCAGCAGTGGGTTTTTTATAGCAATAAAACGTCGTATTGATTTTATTTTATTTTATTTTATTTTTATTTTTTTAGACCTGCCCATTTGGGCTGGGCATCGGATGGGACCATGCAAATTTTTTGAACCAATCCACCAATGGCATCGCCAGGTTTTTGACTGACACTTCTGGATGCCGGCACCTTCCAGAAATCGCAGTCGGGTGTATGGATGTGGTTGAGGGAGGAGGGCTGGCTGCTGGTGCTGGTGTGATCCGATCGAGATTGAGGAGGGAGCTGGAGGCTTTAGGATTTAAGTTAGGCAGGCAGGGAGGGAATTGAATTTAGAAAATAATTTCTTTGATTCCCTGCAGCTTTGTCTGCTGAAGGGAATAGCAGTTTATTCTTTATTTCTTCTCTGGCAGTTTGATGATTTTTTTCTGATATTGGATAAAGGGGGAGGTTCGACTGGGAGTGAGAGGTGTGGATTTATTTTAAAAATATATTATATACTACCATTTATTTTCTATTTTCCCAACTTCAATTTGCTTGCACACACACACATTTGGGGTGCAAGCCAAGAACAGAACCTCTATCCTTCCTAAGTGATATCCTAACTGCCCACTCGCCCGTCCGCCCACGCCGCCACCCGCCTGTGGCCTGCGCTGCCACCCACCCATGGCCGCCGACCACCCATGGCCACCCGCCACCGCCACCCGCCTGCCCCTCCCCCCACCCCCTGCCCCGCCCCCCGCCTAGGGCGCAAAAACACATAGCGCCGGCCCTGATTGCGGGACGCCCCTATGCTCTGGGAAGTCAAATCACGCTAAATCGCAGTGGAAACGACAAACGACAAATGGAAATGACAAATTTTTGAAAAATTTTGTGACAAACGGAAAGGAGCCGAAACGGACCCGTTCTGACAAACAAAAACTTGAAACGTCATTTTTTCTGGTCGTGCCCATGTCCAACAGGGGGGGGGGAGAGAGAGAGACTCAACTGGCGAGGTGGAGCCAGTGGAATGGATGGTCTTGGTCCATCTGAAAGAGAAGCATCCCGAAAGGATGAGCACGCCAGTATTGCAGAGGATGACAGAGCCGAAAAATCAGGAGCCAGAATGGGACAGGCACCCTTGCTGCACAACTATATGTAAAGGCAGGTATCAGTCCCCTGAGGAAACCTACAGGCAAGGAATGGCTCAGCACATACCAGTTCTAAGGAAGGTATTTGAGACATCTGAGCTAGCCTATAACTGGTGTCAGAGTTCCAAAAAAGAAGAGTCTGACATGTTACATTTAATGATGTTAAGTTTAATGAAGTTGCAGATTTCTTAAATAAAAAGATGTTTGTTACACCTTCAATTCCTGTCATGGGGCTAGGCTGGGAGGAACTGCCAAAGTTAAAACCAGTCACGCCACCTTAGGTGGTAATCCTGCCATCCTAGAAGCACATCTATCTTATCATGGAATCATAAAATCATAAAAATCATAGGATCATAGAGTTGGAAGAGACCTCAAGGGTCATCCAGTCCAACCCCCTGCCATGCAGGAACCCCCATCCTGACATATAGTCATCCAGCCTCTGCTTAAAAACCTCCAAAGAAGGAGACTCCACCACCCTCTGTGGCAGCATATTCCACTGCCAAACAGCTCTAACTGTCACAAAGTTCTTCCGAATGTTTAAACTGAATCTCCTTTCCTGTAGTTTGAGACCCTTGCCCCATATCCTACTCTCTGAACCCATGGGAAACAAACCAGTTAAGTCAGTAGAACCCAAACTGAACCCAATCCCCAACTTTTCTAGTTTCTTTCTGAGATGTTTTGCCTTCTGGAATCTGATGCAAACTATTGTCACTGTGAAGACCAAATCTGCTTAGAAAAACTTATTCAGATGTTAAAGTGTAGATACATAGAGACAAGAATTTAGCTGTGTTACCTGCGGAGTTTGGGCTTGTGTTACCTGTGGAGGCCTCCAGGTTTATGGCTTATTGCCGGCCGGCAGCCTCCCCTTTTGACCCTTGCCCAGCTTGGCTTATTAAATCCACTGGAGGGAACATGCCGGAGTGGGCTTCTTCCATCGCCACTGCTTCCTTCAGGGAAGGAATTTTTCCTTCCCGCCTGAAGGAGACGGTGGTAAAGCCCACTTTAAAGAAGCCCAGCTTGGCATCTGACGATTTAGCCAGCTATTGCCCAATTGCCATTGTTCCCTTCCTGGGCAAGCTTGTCGAGAGGGTGGCTGCTGTCCAGCTTCAGTCGTACCTGGAGGAAAATCACATCCTGGATCCCTTCCAGTCCAGGTTCAGGCCGCTTCGTGGGACCGAGACTGCCCTGGTCGCTCTGCAGGATGACCTCCTCAGGGAGGCTGACAGGGTGTGTTCCTCCCTGTTGGTCCTCCTTGATCTGTCAGTGGCCTTTGATACCGTCGACCACAGTAACCTGCTGGATCAGCCCGCCGAGATGGGAATCAGGGGCTCGGTGCTCTGCTGGCTCCGATCCTTCCTCGTCAGCTGGTCTCAGTGGGTTCCGCTGGAGGACGAGTTGTCGGCTGCTTGGATGCTCCCTTGTGGGGTGCCCCAGGGGTCGGCAATCTCCCCTTATGTTGTTCAACGTTTATATGAGGCCGCTGGCGGAGGTCATCAGGAGATTTAGAGTTTGCTGTCATCAGTATCCTGGTGATATGCAGCTCTATCTCTCCTTTTCTATGTCTGCAGTGGAGGCAGTACGCTCCCTTGATCTGTGCCTGGAGGCGGTTCTGGAATGGACCAGGATTAACAGGCTCAAACTGAATCCGGAGAAGACCGAGGTACTGTTCTTCAGGGGGCCCTCATCCGGGTACAATGGCCCCCTCCCTAGTCTGGGGGGAGTTTCCCTCCAGCCCATGGACAGGGCCAGGAATCTGGGCGTGGTCCTGGACTCTGCCCTCTCCCAGGAAGCCCAGATGATGGCTGTCTCCAGGGCCACTTTTTTCCAACTCTGCAGGATCGCCCAGATCCGTCCGTACCTCGATGAGTCCTCCTTGAGGACAGTTGTTCAGGCCCTCATGATCTCAAGGATTGATTACTGCAACGTGCTCTACGTGGGGTTGCCCTTGACCCTTGTCCGGATATTCCAATGGGTGCAGAGTGCAGCAGCTAGACTGGTGGTGGGTGCTCATAGATACAATCACATCACCCCAGTTCTGGTTCACCTGCATTGGCTGCCCGTGGCTCTCTGGATAAGGTTCAAGGTCCTGGTTTTGGTTTTCAAACCCCTCCACAGCTTGGGCCCTGAATACCTGTCAGAGCATATCTCCCAGAGGTCAGCTGAAGCCAGGCGCACACCTAGGGAGGTGCGGAGGTCAGCTACACGCAACTGCGCCTTCTCTGTTGTGGGTCCCTTGTTATGGAACCACCTCCCGAGTGAGCTGCGCCTTGCACAGTCCCTGCCCGCCTTCAGAAAGGCTTTGAAAACCATGCTTTTCAGGGAGGCATATGGCGACCTTTAATTTAATTTATTTTTTTCTTCTTCTTCTGTCTCCTGCCCATTGATCCATGTTGTTAGGGTTTTCCCTATTTTTTGTATTGTACTGCTATTTTTTTAACTTGTAAACTGCCCAGAGTTCCAGATTGGAAGATGGGCAGTATAAAAATGAAGCAAATAAATAATAATAATAAATAATATACATATTGGTTGTTATGGTTTGAGGAAAAAATGATTAATTAACATTTGAAATACTGAGATAATAGAAATGGGGCAGGGGAGGAGTTAAAGCAGAGAAACTAAGCATTTTACCAGAGAAAATATTAGAGAAATACTAAATAAAATGTTACCTGTACTTCAAGGTATGTGTGGACATCATATTACTATAAAGGTGCAGAAGAGAGCAAGTAAAATGATTACTGGGCTGGGGCACCTCCCTTATGAGGAAAGGCTAAAACATTTGGGGCTCTTTAGTCTGGAAAAATGTGCTGGGGGGATATGATTGAGACGTACAAAATAATGCAGGGAATGAGTAAAGTGGATAGAGGGACACTCTTCTCCCTCTCACAAAATACCAGAACTACGGGACATACACTCAAATTGTGGGCTGGGAGACTAAGAACAGACAAAAGAAAATATTTTTTCACCCAGCATGTTGTTAGTCTGTGGAACTCCCTGCCACAGGATGTGGTGATGGCATCTGGCCTGGATGCCTTCAAAAGGGGATTGGACAGATTCCTGTAGGAAAAATCCATAACAGGTTACAAACCATGGGCGCTTTTACATGACCCCTAGAATCCGAGGCAAATGGCTCCCAGATCCGGAGCTTAAAATTGTTTTCCCACCAGCTCCAGAGTTTTAAAAAAATTAAGTGTGACCACGCCCACCTAAGCGCATCCCAGCGCACTTTTCAAGTACCTGCTCTCCGGAGGTGAAAATTTTCTGGTGTAAAGCGAATGTAAAGCAGTGAATGCCGGACTCTCCTCGCCTTGTGTTTGTTGTTGTTTTTGCCCCCGCCCCTTTAAGAGATATTAAGAGACTGGAATGCTTCCCGGAGCAGAGCAAGATGGCAGAACGGAGGTGAGCCAGCATTCTTTTCTCCTTTTTTTCTCCCTCCCCTCAGGCAGACAGGAGCCAGGGAGTGGGGAGGGGTGGGGACACAGAAAGAGTGACAAACCCCCAAGATCTCTGGTCCAAATTTAAGTGGCCAGCGGATCTTCGGGGTTGTGTAAAAGCACCCCATGATGGAGATGTATCATCTCTAGGCTTAAAACCAGGGTACTTCAAGGGCCAGATGCAGGGGAGTGGTATCAGGACACAGATATCTAGTTTTGTCCGCTGCCAGATGCATTTGGTGGGGCCACTGTGAGATACAGAGAGCTGGACTAGATGGGCCTTTAGCCTAATCCAGCATGGTTCTTCCTATGTTCTTATGTTCTTAAGCCTTAGTTTAGTCTGATTTATATTAGATCACTTTGGTGTGCAGATTTTTTTTAAAATATGGCTCCTAACAATGAGTTCTTATCACTAATCTTTTACTTGCTTTGTTCCAAAATGTGCACATGACAACCCACAAATATTGTCTAAAAGTAGCCATTTAGCCAATAATTCAGATAATAACATGGTTTGTTTGGAACTTGTTCTCTTTTTCCTGGAAGCAATGTGCCTACGTATTAAAAAAAATTCCATCTCTAACTCAAGAAACAACACTAAAAATTGAATGTAATAGTGTGATCTAAACAGCTCTTGTGGTTTAAAATAGCAATGATGAATGTTTTGCTAGTCAAATAGTGTCTTATAACACATCCTGAAATTTTATGAACTATGTTCAAAATTCTTCCAGGTACCTTTTTTTTATAAATTATTTATTGTAAATTACATTTCCTCTGAAAAGAAAAAAAACAGTATTTTCCCCATTTCTAGCTTTATTTTTCCATGAAAAGAGAAAAATATACAACTTAATTGTGTCTTTTCAAAGAAAAGAGGCATGCATCTCACTGCAAAAATAAAGATAATTAACACAAAGTTTCTGGAGTAATAATCCAGAGTCCTGTGTTCAAGTACAGTGGTACCTTGTATAAAGGAATTAATTCGTTCCAAATGAAATTATGTTAAGCAAATTTTCCTTTATACAAATTCCCATAGGAATGCATTGAAAACGGAGTAATCCCATTTTATGTTGTACGGATTCGCCCCATTATGTTAAGCAAATTTCTCCTATCTCTGGAATTTTTTATGTTGTACAAACTTTATGTTATACAAGCTGTTTGTTATACAAGGGTCCACTGTACATGTTTTCTGTTCTTGCAATATTTTCTCTCCAGATAAAAAATTCTTTCAAAGCAAAGTCAGACTTTCAAATTGAGGCCTATACTTCTTTCCTAAAGATCAACCAGTACACTTAGGCGTCCCTTGAACAACTGCATGAAGCCACCAAATCTTTAACTTCCACAAGTATTACAAGTGAACGGTACCCACCCACTTCATGAACACAAATGCCTGGATGAAAGCAGAGGGCCAGAAAAAGTTTCTGTACACATCTCAAGCTCTGACCATTTCTAGTAAAAAAACAAAAAAGTGTGATTTTCTTCAAACTTTCATTAGGTTTTTTTTTACTATTTTGCCTATATTTCCTATGTGCCCATGATGCATTGTGCATCACTCTGATACAAATAAAGAAAACCCACAAAACAAAAGCAAACTGCAATGGTACCTCTGTTTAAGTAATTAATTCGTTCTCTGGGACATTTTGTATTGCAACAAATTCATAAACCAAAATGTGGTTTCTCATAGAAACACATTAAAAACCAATTAATCTGTTCTGGAAGTAAGAACAAAAAGGCAAACCGGGGCTTTCAATTTAAAATTTTCTTGAACTGAGGCATCCTCATTCTTTTTGTCAAGTGAACATCGCACATTTAAATGCCTTACGAAAAAAAATGTAAACCAAGGCATTCCATTGAAATATTTTCTTAAACCGAGGCATCCCCATTTCCAATAATTTCTTTTCTTAAAATGATTTTTTTTGCTAACCGAGGCATTCTTAAACCAAGGTACCACTGTACTTTGCACAAAGCAGATTCAAGAAGTTTCATCTCGAATTTGTTTTTATTTGTTTTATGGATTTCAGCCAACTGGTATTTATAACACCAAGATTACAAGAGCTCTCCAAAGAAACAAACCTAGAATCATTGGAACGGACAAAGACACAAGGATGCAGATACATACACAAATTGAGAAGGCACCAACAAAGACATGTTGAGTTTATTATCCTTTCACTAAAGTTCTGTTAAAATCATCCCTTAATTTGTTTATTTATATGAAAAAAATTAAAACTATGCATTGCAAGATTTCAAAATAATAGACAGCGAATGCAAAATATACGTTTTAATACATAACACTAAGACATAAAGTTTCAAGAAGTATCAATCATTATTGTCCTTACTGCTCCCCATCCCACATTCAGGTGGCCTGCTAGGTTAGAGGAAAAGACTGGTAAAACCAAGCAGTTCTTCGTCAATTATGCAGAATCCCTGTGAACTATTTAGCTTAGCCTAAGGGGTGGAGAAATCCTTAAAAATGATTGATCTTGCTCCTTCTGCTCCCTTCAGAAAAAGAGCTAGGCCGTCATTGGTTTAAAGATCCCCCCCCCCAACTCCTGGAAGCAACATAACTTTGTGCCTTTGAACCTTGTACAAAAGACAACTCAGAGAAAGACCCTTCTCCATTAAAGAGACATTACAGGGCGTTCCTGCAGGTTTATCAAGCCCTTATTCTTCCTCAGTGCAATGTGCATGCAACTCAAGGGCTATACCATTATGTAGTGTCCAGTTTAGGCTGAGTTGCTGTTTGATTGCTTGCTTGTTTTTTGCTGTTATTTTTGCTTTCATTGCCTGATTTAAATTTCTAAACCTTTACAAAGTCCATTATGTTTGCAATAATTTGTAAGTGCCCACGCAAGAGAGTGGTTCATTCATGCACCTAACAACAAAATTATTGTCTGAAATCAGAGGATGGAAACAAGGGAATCAAAATTACAGTGAATCAGAGCATCACTAGCTCCTCCAACAAACCTCTCCTGGAGGCAGAAAACACAACGGAGTGACCCCATGCTGGGTGTAGCTCTAGCCCCAGTCCTTTGTATAAGGTCATCTATGGGCACAGTAATGAGAGGACTACAAATTCCATGTTGGCAGCAATGCTCCATCACAGAAAAAGGATGGTGTATGGTAAAAGGTCCACAGAAAGGCAGGGATTCCCATTCTTCCCTCAGCCTAGCACTATCAGCAGCTGGTTGGCATTTTCCAAGCCCACCTCCCCATCAGCCTTTGTCCACCCAGCCCGAAATAAAGAGACAATGCACATTTTGGGCCACACTTTATTAACGTTTTATTGTACTATTTGTCCTACTGTTTAGTCTTTAACGGGGAACCTGAACAGAGCAAGTGGTGCTGGGGGGATGTCCGCATAACCAAACTCAGGTATTACCTGGTGGGGCAGTGCCCCCCAGCAATAGAGTTACGGGCAGCCGTTTGCCGATCTTTACATAAATGACAAAGACCCTTCTGATGGGCTGCTAGCCTCTTACCTAGAGGCTATTCTTAGGGGTCAGCTGACCAGTGGTCATTCTCTGGCCAATCTCACCAGCTGTGCTGGCAATCCCGATTGGCCAGCCTAGTAGCTGGCCAGCCTGTCTCTGTCAGGCGAGGGACAAAGAAGCCCCTCCCAGGACAAACCTGGTCAAAGCCCCCTTGTTCTCTTTCAGTACATGAAATGGCAAACCTAAATCTGAATTCCAAAGAGATGGGTGGGGAGTGCAGCTGAGGTAGAAAATTGCAGTGGAACAATGGGTGGAATGAGGTGTCCCTGAAGGTCATTTTTGGCAGCTGTACTCCTCCTGGACCTCTCACCAAAAACAAAAAGCAGGATGATAAATGAGAATCATTATGCCTAGAATGTCCTAACGTTGCACGTTCCCCTCTAAAGTAACGCCTTGCTTAGAGGTGAGATATCCAGAGTTTTTCAGAATTGAAAGTGAGCTTACAAAACAATATTGAATGGGTGATTGCAGAGGGAGGCAGACCTGGCGTCTGAATCTCCAGAGGTCCTGGGTGCCTATGTTGATAGGCTGTGCACCTCTGATTTATCAATGCAAAAAACAAAACCTACTTTGAATTACGCAGAGAAGAAGCAATGCCCACAAAGTATCCTTTCAGAAGAGTATGTACTTCTGCCCTAAAGGGTCTGTGGGAACAAGAATTAAGACTCCTAGAATGTGAAGTGCTTGTTGCAGACAGAAAAAAATTGGCAGTCTTACATAAAATCAGTTATTCAGTCATGAGTGCTTCCTGGAAGGGCCTAAAGCTATGTATCATAGTAGAGATAATTATGTATCAGATAAAGAAAAAGCTAGAAAGTTGACTGGTGGATGGTAGTGGACATTCTATACTTCTTTCATTTTTTCAACTCATTTTTGAAATATTAAACTTAATTCACAAATCCCACTTCTGCTTTGGCTGTGGGCCTGTTCAGGCAGAGAGCTCTTCAGAGGAGGCACCTGCTATTCTCCAGAACAGATCTTCCAGTAAGGGGGCAGGGGAAGGGAGAAAGAAGTTGCTAAAACAGGAAGGGAGGGCTTTGAGTGGAGGACATCATTATCTGAAGCTACTAAAAATTTGAAATGCTTGTCTACAATCTTTATACCCCTTGACAGTTGCTGTTTTGAAGTCTTCGTACAAGACGTGAGACCTGAAGTGTGGGAATCCTACCTGTGGAGGGTAGCAGTTTGAAACAGTGAACTTCCACTTTCTATGGATGCTCTGCAACTGTTAGAACTCTGATTTTGAGACTCACATGGATGAGTTCAGCAACTCAACAGCAACGTTTCCCTGGGCAGCACTCCCAGCTCTGGCAAGCTTGCCTTCCTCCTATAACACCTCCCACACCTCATTATTCAGGCAGGCCACCCATGTCCGCATAGTCCTTGGCCATGCCTCCAAAGAAGAGCACTGCATGTATGGAGTAGTTGCCACCAGTGGTGACCATCGGTGAGTAGCAGAAGAAGGCACCCAGGCTATGCTATCCAGGGATAGTAGAGTGCATCCATCACCTTCAGTGCAGTGCTCAGTGTTTGGATAACCTGCACTGAGTATTGGAGCTAATAGAGAAGGCAGGGCCTGCTTCTCCCAGTGAAGGACATTCATGAACTGATTCTATTAACCTGGACTGTTGGGAGTGTAGTTAACTCCCTGGTTCCCTCAGAGGTCCTTAGGTTTTGTTGTTGAGACTCAATGGCTTGGTTACAGTTGTGTTCCTCTGATAACAGAGCCTGTTTCTGTATACACATCAAGATGGAGGGGATGCAGGGAGCACTCACAGCTTCCCAAGTAGTTGTTCTTAATGTCTAAGGTCAAACCAGTTTATGCCCTTCTGGCACTGGATTACAGTGTCACAAGAGAAGGGCCCTAATACTATGTTTGGGTTACCTTTATGGGCTCCCGGGCTCAAAGTGCTCTCGCCTTCATAGGTTATCAAGGTGACCAGTTTTGAGGTTTTATGCCAGATTTGAGTCCAGGTATGTTTTGCCTACGTAGTCCAGCCGAAGTCATTCTCTGTTTGAGGGGGGGGGCTGGGAGTCCAGAAGGCCAGTCAAAAAGTCTTATGTGGCTTTATTCACACAGTTAAAATAGCTGTTAACAAGAGTAGTAATTAGTATTCATATAATACTTTCAAGACTTCACCGCAGTATCTAATTGCAATTCATACTAGGAATGGGCAACTTGTTTCGGAACCTACTGGTTCCGAAATGACCCGCACAAGCCCAAGTGGTGTTCAGAAGTCTACAACACACAAGCAGCCAATCTCTTACCTTGATCTGGGCTCACTTGGGGTTAAACTCCAATGAGGAAGCAGGCTGTGACATCATCTTTGCTTCTCCGTGGTGCTGACCAATCAGACAGGGAGGTGGGATGATGCCTGCCCCTGCACAGCTCCTGATTGGCTAGCACCACAGAGAAGCAAATATGATGTCACAGCCTGCTTCCACATTGGAGCTCAGGTCCATGCGGATGCAGACCAAAGTAAGAGATTGGCTGCTTGTGTGTCAGATGCTTCCAAACACCACCTGGATCTGCTCAGGTCATTTCGGAACCCACCAATTCCTAAACGAATTGCCCTACATATAATTCCTACATATAAGATAATTTAGCATTATTGTTCTCAATATTGTAGCAGATACAATGAATTCATGGCCAAAGTAAGATTCAAATCAGGGTTAAATCCTGTAAGCTTCTTTTCAATTTTATTATACAGTAATTCAATTTAAATGGTCTTTTTTTCTTTTGTCAGACTTTGTAAGCCACTGCACAAGTCTGATGGCATTTAAGTCTGGATAATAGACATTCTTTCATTAATAACATAGGAGTGTAGTAGGTTATTTATAGGAGAAATTAATATACAGTGACGCCCTTGAATTACAAAATTAATCCATTCCAACAGATATTTCGTAATTCAAAATTTTTGTAGGTTTCCCATAGGGATGCACTGAAAACCGATTAATCCATTCCAAAGGGGACAGATTACAATAGGCTTCCATTGCCTTCATATGGGAAGCTTGTCCCAACCCAAAAAAGCAGGGGAAGAACTTCCCCTGATTTGCTGAGTTGCCAGGAAACCCTCTCAATGAGCTGTCAACATCAGCTGTGTGGCAGTGGAAAGTGGTGGTGCTTTAGTCCTGCCACATGGTCTTGCTTCTACAGCCATATGACTGAAGCCAGACCGGAGGGCAAGAGTGAAACATTGCCTCCTTCCCCATTTCCATACAGCTGGGAAAGATTTTGACAGCTGGGCAACATCGGGTCTCATTTTGAGACAGAGACAGAGACCTGGCAAAGGCGGGGGGTTGCGGTACCTTGTTTGCTCATTCATAGCCCATTTACTCTCCTGGCACACCACTCTGGGCATCCCAAAAGTGACATGCCTGGAGAGTAAATGGGCTACAAATGAGCACACAAGGCACTGCCACCACCCCCTTCACCCAGCTCTGTGCAGGAGGTTCACCACCTGTTGTACCCCTACCAAAAGAACAGGAGGACCTGATCTTGCCCAGCTGTCGAAATCAACTGTAGGGCAGTGGGGAGGGGGGTAATGCTTCACTCCTGCCCTCCGGCCTGGCTTCAGCCAAATGGCTGCAGAAGCAAGACCACGTGCCAGGACCCTGCCTGTCATAGAACCTGAATGTGAAGGGTTAAATGCTGAAGAACAGCAGGAGGAGCCTTGCAGTTCAACTCAGCAGGCAGCTGAGTCTGAGGACGCAGCTGAGGGCACATCTCCTCCTCCTATGAGGGCTAGGAACAGGATCCTGCAAAGAAGAACTAACAGGAGAGCCAGGGAAAGGGTCTTTAATGATAGGCATAGAATTAGATCTGAAAGCCCTGAGTTCTAGCAGGAGCCTTGCCAGAGATATGGGTGTGTTCCCTGGTTTAGGATAAAAGCAAGTTTACCCTGAAACCTCTGGGGAGGGGTCACTTACCTTGTCACCACATTCCTGTGTGTATCCAGACTCTGTTTCCTGACCTTGGACCGGCTTTCTGACTAAGCTCTGTACCCTTGAACTTGGCATTTGGCTCTGTAAGGTATTTTGGCTTTGATTCGGAATGATTACAACTAAAGTTCCTGGCAAAGAACATGCATATTCTGTGTGTGGGGCGCCATCAGGAGTAAAGCGCCACAACTCACCACCTCCACACAGCTGATGTTGACAGCTCATTGAGGGGGGTTCCCAGCAACCCAGTAAAGCAGGGGAAGCTCTTCCCCTATGAATGCCTTGAAAAATGATTACTTGAATTTTTTCATTAATCAAAAAAATCCACCTTTTTCATAATTTAAAATTACAAAAAATTACCCTATACAGTGGTACCTCGGATAACGACTTTAATTCCTTCTCCGAGGTTAGTTGTTATCCAAAGAAATCGTTATCTGAAACATGGTTTCCCATTGAAATGAATGGGAAACCATTTTAATCCATTCCGGAGGTCTGGAAAAAGGCCCAAGAAAGCCTTTTTCCCCTGAGACCTCTTTAAAGTGCACTTTCAAAGTGCACTCCTCCCCCTCCTCGCCCACCCCTGCCACCGGTGCTTCCTCCCCCCACCCCCGGCCCCCACCTCACTTCCTCCATCATCGCCACTGCTGCCGGGTGTTTGGGCGATGGGAGAGCCTAGAGGCGGCTGGCACTTCCCCCACCCCACCCCGGCCCCCACCTCACCTCCTCCTACTTCTCCTCTGCCACCGCCGCTGCTGCCAGGCATTCAGGTAGTGGGAGAGCCAAGCAGCAGCTGGCACTTTCCCCCACCCACCCCCACCCCCCACCTCTCCTCCTCCTCCTCCTCCACTGCCACTGTGTGTTCAGGTGGCACGAGAGCCGGGCAGCGTGTGCCGGTTCCTCCCCCTCGGCCCCCACCTCTGCATGTTGCCTCCCCTCCTCCTCTGCAGGTCAGTTAAAGAGAAATGTGGAGGGAGGCTGGGGCTGTGGGCTGTGGAGGGGGGTGAAAATAACGAGTCATTATCCGAATTATTCGTTATCCGGGGCAGTCGTTATCCGAGGAATTACTGTACTGTATTTCCTTTCAAAATTCAAGTTTTTTTTTTTTTTTTGTTCAAGGCATTGATAATTCAAGGCACCACTGTAATGGTATACTGAAATCATCTATAACTGAGGATAGGAGGAGGATGTTTTGGGACACAGAGGATCATCTTACCATTCTTACTTATGGATTACTTCAGTATATCATTATATTTATTCATCTTTAAAACAGCTTAGCAAGCCCTAACTAAACTTCCCTTGTAATCATATCATGACATCCCATGTTGCTTTTTAATCTGAATCACTACGTAAATGTTTTATCATTAAACTGCTGCTAGAAATGGACACTGATTGTTCTTTGTTTTTCCAGTAATTAAAAAGTGGCCAAATGTAGGAGCAAAACACAGCTTGCTTTTAAAGTACAGGAACCAAGGAAAACATATTTCATCAGTTTATTCCATGTTCAGTGATTTTCCCAAACTACTGTTGTAGTAAATCATACAGAAATGCTGCAACGTGACCCTTTTTTTATGCCTACATCTTCATCCCACAACAGGCTTAATGACTTTTCAAGAGCCTCATGGCCTCGCTCAATAATATCAGGTTACAGATAGCTTTTTTTCCCTCTCCAAATAACAATTTCTTAAACACTTTTCTGTTCTTGAGTGAGTGTGTGTTTGTCTTTGCTACTGACATCAGGAGGCAATCACTTTAATGGGGTCTTCATCCATCGCATCACAAATGGGTTAAACCTTCTCTTCTTTTAATGTGGTTAGGTGTGTTAATGATGGCTGGCATTCCACCAGCACCTGAAATACCCTAATTTTAATATCTTCAGCCTCCTGTACCTCCCATATCTCCTCTCAGCACTCTGACCATCAGGGCCGGTGCTAGGTTTTTTGTGCCCTAGGTGAGGTGTGGGGTGGGTGGAGGGTGGGTGGGTGGGGCAGGGGGTGGCAGGCGGGTGGTGGGTGGGCAGGGGGTGGCAGGCGGGTGGTGGGGTGGGTGGGGCAGCGGGGCGGCGGTGGGGGGTGGCAGGGTGGCAGTGGATGGCGGGGGACAGCAATGGGCGGGGGCGGGGTGATGGGCATGGAGGGTGGGTGGTGATGGGCGCGGGCAGATGGCGACGGGCAGCGATGGGCAGACAGTGACAGGTGGCTGGTGGGGGGGGGGGACAGACAGCGCCCTCTCTCCATTTTGGCGCCCTAGGCAACTGCCTAGTTCACCTTAATGGAAGTGCCGGCCCTGCTGACCATGCAGGCTTCACTGCTTCAACTTCCTATCATCTCTTGCCTCTGCTTTTTCAACAGCTTGTTGCAACATCTTGCCTGATGTGGAGACTGTTTCTGCTCTTTCTGGGGTGACTTTTGATTTGACCTCAGAAAAGTATCATACTAACAATAGATTATGGAATCAAGGAGCATGCCAGGAATGAGAGAGGACCAGAGCTTTGCGTGATGCTCCCACCAGCTTTGCAGTACTGTTTCTATTGGCTCCCAGGCAGCAGCTGTTCCACTGCTGAGATTTCCCAGATTGGTCTACAGAGGGATAAGTGATGCACACACCAGGCGAGCATTGGCAACCAAAACTACATATTCTGTCCCTTTTGGCTCCCAGTTCTTCTTTCCAAATGCTGGCTAGGAGCCTCTCATGTCACCATCAAGCACACCTGTGAGGATGGTGGCGTTGAGAGAAAGGCCTCCCTTGATGATCTTAAAGCTCATGCAACCTTCTATATAAAAAAGAGTTGTAATGACTGAAGCCTTTGTCTCTTTGCTCTCCTTCACTAATACTTCTCTGCTTTGCTGCTGGTGGTCATTTTAATAAAAGACACTGGTCACCCTACACTTGCCTATACATGCTTCTTTCCACTTCACCGTATGTGCTACCTGCCTCAGTAAGAGACATGGACCTCAACTCCAGTGCTGCCTACCTAAAGAGTAAAGATTGGTCAATGGAAAATATCAGCCAGAAGAGAGCAGACATGAGAACAGACATTTCTCCTCTTTAGCTGAGACACTGTCCACAGAGAGAAAGTGATGACAGAGAGTGAAGGCGCCAGCTGACCAAAGAGGTAGTGACCAATTAAGGGCACAAAATGGAAATATAGTGTTTCATTTTATTTCATTTTTTGTAGTTTTGTTTTCTTGGTAATCAATTTTAAAGTAGTTTCGTTATGAAATGATACAAAATGAAACAAAATGCTATGCTCCCCTAGTCTAGAGGAACAAAAATGGCAGGGGAGCTTCCTCAAGCTCTTCCCTGTAAGCCCACAAAATGTGGAGAGGTTTGGGGCTCAGGGGGCTGAGTTGCTAAGCTCCAAAGGGGATGCCCCTAGGAAAAAAAATCTAATTAAATCCAGATTTGGAAGCAAAGCCACCAACCATTCTCCCACGGGGGGAAGGGTTAATTCCAGCTTCCTGATTCAATTACAAAGAATTTTTCCTAGGGGTACCCCCCTTTGTAGCTTAATAACTCAGCCCCCTGAGCCACAAAACTTTTCCAAATTTCAGGGACTTACAGGGAAGAGCTTGAGGAAGACCCCCTGCCATCTCCTCTAGGACAGATCATTACATTCCTAGAGGGGGGAAATGGCATTTTGTTTCATTTCATGACAAAACACATCCTACCATTTTGTTACATAATGAAACAATGTAACAGCATTTCATTTTTTGTTTTGTGCCCATCTCTGGAAGTATTCTGATTGAGAGAGAGAGAGAGAGAGAGAGAGAGAGAGAGAGAGGAGGGAAGGAGGGAGGGAGAGACAGACAGACAGACAGACAGACAGACAGACAGACAGACACACACACACACACACACACACACACACACACACACACCGTAGCCATTAAAATATTTGGGATTGACATGTGGCATAACTGAAAACCATATATTTGGTGATTATTCACTGCTTTTGAGAAATATTCTTCAGTGCATTTTAGACATGGGCACGACTTGGTGAAATTCTCGTTTCCGTTTCCGTTCCTCATTTCCGTTACGCAACGGAAACGGTAACGACAATTAAGCCATCAGAACTCGAACTCGAACCGATAAAAGAAAAATTGGGTCTGATTTGTCGTTGTCGTTCATGGCATCGCAGCGATCGCGCGATGCCAAGCGGCACAGAAAAAAAATGTTTTTAAAAACCCGATTCCCGGCCAAAAAAGCAGGCGAAAATATGCCTGCCTGAGTGAGGGCACCTACCAGAGGGGTGGTTTCTGGGGAGGGGGGGTCCCCGGCCTCCCCCCCTCTCCTGTCCTGGGCTGCTCTGGTGGGGGGCATCCTCGTCGTCTCGCCATGCCATGAGGGGGATCCAAAATTGTGGTCCAAAAACCCACCAAAGCACCACACAGAAACATGCGAAAATTAGGTATTTTAACTGCCTGAATTTTTACAGTAGCAGCAGTGGGTTTTTCTTGCAATAAACGTCTGTCTCCAATCCCATTGATTTTATTTTATTTTTATTTTTATTTTTATTTTTTTACACCTGCGCAATGATGGGCTGGCCATGGGATGGGACCATGCAAATTTTTGGAGCCATTCCACCAATCGCATGGCCACTTGGCCAGGTTTTAACTGAGACTTCTGGGATGTGCCACTTGGGCATAAAAAGCCCACTATAACCCTAGCCCTAACCCTAACCCTAACCCTAACCCACACGCCAGTACACTGTCCTTCTTAGTGGGTCAGAGGCACCCAGAGGTGCAGCCCACTAACTCACCCTAACCTTACCCGTAATGACCCTAAGCCTAGCCCTTGCCCTAACCCCAACCCTAAGCCAGATCTGTACTCACATTGCACTACACGCAAGTACATTTCCCTTCTTAGTTAGCCAGAGGACGCCCAGCAGAGGCATTCTGCTCCCATCTCGCTCACCAGTCCAAAGTTCCAAAAAACTCTGTATGCCAGTATGCTGTCCTTCTTAGTGAGCTAGAGGCACCCAAAAGAGCGGTGCCTCTGCCAGTGCCACTTGGTACGCAATGGCTACACGGTCATGTACCCTTCCTTTTCCCTTTGTAGGGTGCCAGAGGAGGCATCCACCCCAGAGAGGTGCCTCCAGGAGCCTACTAAATGCCTTCCCTTCGTAGCGGGCCACAGGAGGCACCCACCCCAGAGAGGTGCCTCCAGCAACCCGCTACCCTACCCCCCCCAAACCAGTACTAACGACAGACGACAAACGAAACAACAATTTTTTTGAAAAATTTCGCGACAAACGGAAACGAGCTGAAACGGGCCGGCTCCGACACACGACAACTCAAAACGTCATTTTTCCTGGTCGTGCCCATCTCTAGTGCCTTTAGTGGGGTTTGCCAGAGTCATGTGGTGGTTAGAGCAATGAACCAGACCTCAGGAAACCTGGGTTGAGATCTCATTAAAACTACAGGGAAGCCTTAGGTCAGTCGCACTCTGTTAGCCTGTTCTGCATCACAGGTTGTTAAGAAGATAAAGCAAGAGAGATAATTTGTATCTGCCTCCTTGAGTTCATTCATTATATAGAAGGATATAAAAGTGATAAAACAGAGCAAATGTGGTGGAGTAGATAAGGGTGTCAGACTAGGATTCAGGAGACCTGGTTTTAAATCCCTACTTGGCCTTGGAAGCTCACTCCTTGAACATCCTACTTCAAAAACCATACTAGTGTCACCATAGATTGGAAGTAGTTGGTAGCACATAGCAATGACAGACAGACAGACAGACAGACAGACAGACAGACAGACAGACAGACAGACAGACAGACAGTGAGGCAATATCATTTAAAATCTGCTATAAAGCAAACTATGAGATGAGATAATATTACTGGAAGCACCACAATGTATGCCCAGGTACACAGTGGTGGCATTTATCATATTATTTACAAGCTGTCTCTCCATTGATTAAACCAGATTACTGCTGCTAGTGCTGACCTTAACCTGAGCATTTTAAAGCCAACCCTTGTAGCACAACAGAACTGACACACAGAGAAGTCTCAAAGCAATTATCTCTCACAGGAGAGTAAACAGGATGTGTTATTAAGCTTGCTTTTATTTTCCCAAACTCTTTTTACCTCAGTATGAAAGAGGAAAGAGGAAACTAATAGCACATAGCCAAAAGATAGAGCAGTACACTAATAAGGAAGATGTATACAATGTGTGTGGAAAGTCAGAGACAAGCTGTTAAAGCATCTGCACTGAACACCCAAGAGCTCCACCCAGGAAGCCAGATTTAATTACAAGTTCGGAGCTGCTTCAACAAGGAGCTGAGGTGTCAGTCCCAAGAACCTTATGATTTCTAAACCTCATTCTGCTTCCTAGAAGATGAAAATGACACAGCTATTTAGCAACAGATACTTTTTTAAAAAAAACCCTTTGTAAGAACCTACCACATACTTATAATCCAAAACATATTTAGGAGATACAGAAAAAGGATGGTGATCAGATATGATTGAGAAATCCCATTTCTTCATCCCCTGGCTTTATTAGAGATTCGCTAAGGCCAATTAAATACCTAATGGAAGATAATACATAGGTTCTTTCATAAACAGACTCATGAACTTCAGGCATTTTGCCAGTGTTAAGGAGAACTCTTAACTAGTTGCGCTAATTTTAGTCTGATTGACTCTACTCTCTTTTAACCAATTAAATGAGTAACCATATAAAAGCAGGAAAAGTAGCAAAAATCACAATATAATCATCATCTTGAAAGACCAAAGGGGACAAAAGATGCTTTATTTATTTATTTATTTATTTATTTATTTATTTATTTATTTATTTATTTATTTATTTATTTATTTATTATTTTAACCCAACCTTTCTCCTTGGAAAAGGACCCAAGGTTCACAAAAATGAGGGACAATATACATCCCGGATCATTTAAGTCATATTCCAGTTAAGAACAAGGAATTAGAAGAGGCATCTTACAACATTAAAAGACAACATTAAAAAGCACAAAGAGCACATGAAAAGAAAAGAAAAAATCCATTATGAGAGATGGAAACTGACATGGAAAACACTAGTGTTCTTATGAAATCAGTCAATGCAATAATGCATGGTAATCCATCTAAAAGTCACATTATAGGTAGTCCATCATTCAGCAAAAACGTGCCTGAAGAGGAAAGTATTTGCCTGCTTCCAGAAAGACAGCAGAGATGGGGCAGTCCTGGCCTCCAGTGGGAGGGAATTCCAAAGTCTGGGAGCAGCAACAGAGAAGGCCCTTGCACACCAGTGAGGGTGGCGGGATGGAGAGAAAAGCCTCTCCTGATGACCTTAGCACCTGAGCCAGTTCATACTGTGAGATTCAATCTTTGAGGTAGCTTGGACCCAGCCATTTTGTGCTTTGTAGGTTAAAACCAGCACTTTGAATTGTGCCCAACAGCTGATTGGCAGCCAGTGGAGCTACTTTGGTAGAGGTGTAATGTGATATCTGTACCCTGCCCCAGTCAGCAATCTGGCTGCTGCATTTTGGACCCGTTGAAGTTTCTTGAGATTTTCTGTCATCAACCTTCCACTTATATTAATCTTTCCTATGATCAATAGATCAGTAAACATTTGTTGTTGTATTAGTACTGAACATATCTGATTCAAAACAGATTTGCATTTAAACTAAAGCCATGCAAATTATAAATAGTTATCCTCAGTAACATGCATTACACCAATTTAAATGGCTGCTAATGAATCAATAAAAGTAAGATTCTGCTTGATAGACTTAAAGTTTCAAAAGGATGAGAAAGTGAAAGCAGAGCACAAGATATAAAGAAATGTATATTTCAGATAAAATACACTGGATGTTACAACATAAAGAACTCGTGCTTTATTAATATTTTATTATTGCCAGAGGTTGAGGTGGACCCAGATGATACTACTTGGCACAAGACTATGTGCAGGGTAACAGAGTGCAGTTTAACTTATTAACCTCCCACTAAAATTGTAGGACCTGAAATTAAGAATCAAGCTGCCAGCAGCGGGTAGGAAAAGATAGAGAGAGCAAGGGGGCAGCATAAAACAAAAAGAAAGCTATGGTGCTTTAAATCTGGTTTGAAAGTGCTTTGAAATGGGAAAAAAGCACAGGCATCAGAAGTAGTAAACTGAGTAAGAAAGTTTTTGTTGTTACTCATCAGTCAAGTCAACTCTGATTTTATAGTGACTCTACGAGTGAGCATAGCATCCTATCCTGTACAGCCCTGCAGAGCTCTTGTAAACTCAAGCCTGGCTTCCTTCAATCCATCTCTTCCACTTTTCATGCTGTCTTTCCCAACATCAACAGTCATTCTAGTTGTCAGCCCCACTGAGCGGAGCTCTGCCCCCTCATCTGTGTGACTTCACCCCTGTGCAACTTCACACACACACACACCTCAACGTGGGGTTCCATTGTGACTGGAGCCAAAGGGGCTGAAAAAAATTGCACAGAAGAGGAACATCACTGTGTGAAGGAAAGTCTTGCAGTCACGTAGTTTAGCAGGGACCTTGCTCAACATTGTTGTCTTTTCCAGAGAATCTTGCCTTTTCATAATTAACTCAACGTGGGACAGCTTCAGCTACATCACTTCCTCCTCCATATATTATTAAGGCTTGCTTTGCTCTAGCAGCCATGTTTTCATCTTTTGGACAGTCCATGGTATCAACAAAGCTCTCCTCTAGCACCTAATTTCAAATGGATCAATATTTTCCCTGAGAACTTTCTTAAATGTCCAGCTTTCACATCCATACATGGTAATCAGAACTACAAGAGTGTGCATGATCTTAGTCTTGATCGCTAGTGAAGCATCCTTACACTTGATGATCTTATCTGAATCCTTCATTGCTGTCTTTCTGAGTCACAGTCTTCTTCTGATTTCTTGATGCAACCTGCATTTGACTTGAAGATTGAACGAAGGTATACAAAATCTTTAACCATTGAAATTTCTTCATTGTCACCGTTAAAGTTTTTCTGTAGTCGTGATTTTGGTCTTCTTATATCCAACTATAGTCCTGCTTTGGCACTTTCTTCTATTTTGTTGGGGGGTGTCTTTAAAATTGTGCAGTATACTGTAATTCCCCTGCATTTGGTGTAAGATGCAAAGCAGATAACATCTGTTGAAAAGGTAGTTGTAGTACAATAACATTCTGAGGTACTTGGTATTTGTAGTAGTTCATTAGGACAATGCAATTGTAGAGATGCAGTGTTCCCTAGATGCCCTAAGCACATCTGATCTCGCTTGATTTCAGAAGCTAATCAGGGTCAGCCCTGGTTAGTACTTGGATGGGAGACCACCAGGGAACACCAGGTGCTGTGGGCACCTGTAGTAGGAAATGGCAAGCCAGTCCAGTATTCCTGGCAAGAAAACTCCATGAACATGGGGTCATGAAGAGTTGCATCACACACACACACAGTTGTTTGCTACAAGGCTTTGAGTGGGCAGGAAGTAGTGAAAGTGAGGGGGAAGAAGATAACAACCATGCACATGGGGGAGAAAGAAACATATGTACCAGTTCAAGAAACTTTGCTGCCTTTGGTAGAGTTCAGACAAACAGGTGCAAATATCTTTTACCTTTCTAGTATAATAAAACTTGCTACACCACTGAAACACTCATATCAGTTTTCATTCAGTCCCACTGTCACCCCGGTGACTTCACTGGTTCTCTGTCATGCCTGATCTTCCTCTTAATAGCCAGGGAAGTGATTTGATTTTCCAGGGGTTGAGCAATCGGGTAAGATGAGGATGAGCGACTGGGCAAGCAGACAAGTTTGGGCGATCAGGTTGGCCCCAGCGTTTTTTGGCAATCAAGGTGCTTATATTTGTTTGTTTTTAATTCCTTCTATCTGCTACACTGCTGTATTAGAGCTGAAAAAAATTGCTCCCAGGCACAGTCCTCTGGCACATGTACCTTGTGAGTACAGTGTGGTCTAAAGTCCTTTTAAATATAGATAGATAGATACTGCTGATGGCTGTTTAGATAGATGCTGATGGGATAGATAGATAGATAGATAGAGTGGGGTCCTGTGTAGACGTGTCTGTGGTCTAGATGGTGACTGGAGATAGATAGATAGATGGGAAGGGTCTGGGTTTGTGATAGAATGGCATCTTGATCAGTCTTTGTGACAGAGGCTCGTCTGTTGATAGCCCATCACCAAGGATAGAAACAAAAGATAGATCCAGATAGGATGATAGCCATCTAACCCACCAGCATATTTTAAAGCAGAACCTGGAAAAACAGTGGGCTTCAGGAGGATTGAGCTCTTATATGGATAAAGCAGTCTCCAGATCTTCGGACTTCCCACTAAAGTAAGATTTGCCAGAAGAGGCAGACCAAGCACATTCACACTTCAGAACAGCTGAACAGGGCTGGATTCTCTCTCAGAATCAAAGTACAGGACCCTTGACTGTACAAGTAGACTATCTACTGGTATTTCCCACCATATATTAACTGTCCATAAGAATATCTGAGGAGAATTAATGCAACCCTAACCCTAACCCAAACTAGATTGACAGGATTAGATGACACATGAACAAGGGCAATTCTTTAACCCCTAAACCTGAATATTGATTTGATATTTCCACACTTATTGACAAGGTACAACATGCACAAAAACTTGCACAGAGCACAAGTTGCAATGCTGTACAACACAGATCTTGCAATACAACCATATATGGTTTAGGTTAATCAGATTCTAATCTATGAACTCTATCATCTTTTTATGGTCCATGAAGTGAAGCAGAGAGTAAATGATGAGGGTGGGTGAGAGAGAGGTCAAAAATAACAACCCAAAGCATGAAACCAAAGGTTTGTCTGGCCCTGTTTCCCACTCAGAGGATGCTGAGCAGCCACTAGAATAGCATAACTTAATTTTAGATGGATCTGTAGGAATATGCACTTCAGATTACTCCCATATTCTGAAGATATTTACTTACAATAAAAACCAATTACAAGAGAATTTACTTCCCAGACAACCTGTTCAAGATTCTTATCTTAATAATCTTATCCATAGGCATTCAGACTTATGTTGTCTATGTTCAGCAGGGCTTAATACAGAACCATGATTCAGTCAGCCGTATACCTAGTCATTTGATCATCAGGGGTGAGCTGCACCACCTCTCCCCTATTCCATCCTGAGGCATGAGCCTAAACCAACCAACAGAAAAATGAGAAGATTCTGGTACAGTATTCCCCTAAAAAAAAGTTGATGCTTTCAGTTACTGCACTCTAGTTGAAGTCCTGCCACAAGTGAAGGTTTAGGAACTTGGCCTATTCCAACTTCACAAGAACAAATTTCATGAAAAATGCCTGCACTGTTTTTTTACTGCTAGTCTTGGAAACTGATGGCAAGCAGAAACAACCAAAATATTATAACGGTACTTGCAAGACTAACAAAACTGAAGCTTTGTTCCAGATAGCTACAATTAATACTCAAGTTTGGCCTCCAATTCTAGGTAACGTTAAAAACAAAACACTAGACTTTTCCCCCTAAGAAGAGTTGTCTATGATCTAGCATTTGTGTTTTAGTATTAAGCTTAAATCAATGATTACCCAATTTTTGATGTTTCTCTCTGCAAATAAATAGTATTTTATTGATCCCAAGATTCAAGGGAGGAGACATGATAAATTGCTAAGAAAACAGAGTTTGATTTTATTGCTGAGATGAATAGAAATCATTTGAAACAGTCAGCCATCTAACTCCATTAAGACAGCAGAAAAAGAAAGGATGCTTCCTTTAATTAAAATGTCCAGCGATTATAAGAAAATAGCAAGCATTACTCATGAAAGGATTTCAGCATAAGAGGTGGGTTTTTCCCCTGTGACTCACCCAATCAACACAGGAGTCCATTATAAGAGAGTGGTTAAGGACAAATTCAGTGCATCGGTGCACGTGAATTTAAAAGATAAGCAACAGGTGACATTAAGCTGTAAGAGACATTGCCCACCTGATAGCTTTAGACTCTTTCTGAATTTTTAACAAAAAAGGTTGAAAAGCCATAGCCTTTGGGGCAGGCATGTCCAAACTTTGGCCCTCCAGATGTTTTCGACTGCAAGCTTAGAATTCTGGGAATTCTGGTCCAAACATCAGGAGGCCCGAAGTTTGGACATGCCTGCTTTGGGGTGTATTCCAGGTATGTAAAAATATATTGGTTGGAATCCGGTACATGTAAGTTCTAAGGCATGCACACAATGATATTACCAGCCAGAACAATATTTTGGAAACTAAGCATTTCCTCCTCCTGTCACAAAGCCCCTATGGCTCTTGAGGTTAGCTCCATAGTTGAGGCATTTGGCTGTGGAGCCAGAGATTGGGAATTTGATTTCCTTGACAATGACTGGACTTGATCATCCATATGGCTCTTTCCAGCTCTGCATTTTTAAGGTTATTAAGCATCCCTTTTACCTGTGGGCACTAGACATGGGCATGGAGCAGCAAAATTGTCGTTTCCGTTTTTGGTTATCGTTTCCGTTACATAACAGAAACGGTAACGATAATTACGCCACTCCAGCTCGAACCCGACCTGAAAAAAGAAAAATTGGGTCGGGTTTTTCGTTTTCGTTAATGGCATCGCAGCGATCGCACGATGCCAAGCAGCACAGAAAAAAAGTTTTAAAAGGTAAAAAAAAAAAACCCTACTTCCGGCCAAAAAAGCAGGCGAAAATATGCCTGCCTGAGGACACCTACCAGAAGGGTGGTTTCTGGGGAGGGGGTCCCCAGCCTCCCCCCCCATCCTGGGCTGCTTGCACCAGGCTGGGGGGGGGTCATCCTCGTCATCTGTCTCGCTGCATGCCATGCGGTGGGGAGGGATCCAAAATGGCGACCGCAATTTTTCTTTTGAAATCGTGGTCAAAAAACACACCAAATCACCACAGAAACATGTGAAATTTATTTATTTAAAATGCCTGAATTTTAATAGTAGCAGCAGTGGGTTTTTTATAGCAATAAAATTTCATATTTATTTTATTTTATTTTATTTTATTTTTTATTTTTTTAGACCTGCCCATTTGGGCTGGGCATGGGATGGGACCATGCAAATTGTTTGAACCATTCCACCAATGGCATCGCCAGGTTTTTGACTGACACTTCTGGATGTCTCGGAGGGCATAAAAAGCCGAGGCACCTTCCAGAAATCACAGTCGGGTGTATGGATGTGGTTGAGGGAGGAGGGCTGGCTGCTGGTGCTGGTGTGATCCGATCGAGATTGAGGAGGGATGCTGGAGGCTTTAGGATTTAAGTTAGGCAGGCAGGGAGGGAATTGAATTTAGAAAATAATTTATTTGATTCCCTGCAGCTTTGTCTGCTGAAGGGAATAGCAGTTTATTCTTTATTTATTCTCTTGCAGTTTGTGAGGATTTTTTTTCTGATATTGGATAAAGGGGGAGTTTCGACTGGGAGTGGGAGGTGTGGATTTATTTTAAAAATATATTATATACTACAATTTATTTTCTATTTTCCCAACTTCAATTTGCTTGCACACGCACACATTTGGGGTGCAAGTCAAGAACAGAACCTCTATCCTATCCTAAGTGATATCCTAACTGCCCACTCGCCCGTCCACCCGCGCCGCCACCTGCCTGCGGCCCGCACCGCCGCCCACCCACTTGCCCACCCGCGCCTCTCCCCTGCTGCTGTCGCCGCCCGCCCATGGCCCACCACCACCACTACCCACCCGCACCTCCCCCCTGCCACCCGCTACCCACCCCGCCTGCCGCCTAGGGCGCAAAAACACCTAGCGCCGGCCCTGATTGCGGGACGCCCCTATGCTCTGGGGGAAGTCAAATCACGCTAAATTGCGGTGGAAACAACAAACAACAAACAAAATGACAAATTTTTGAAAAATTTCGCGACAAACGGAAACGACCTGAAACGGATCCGTTCCGACAAACGAAAACTCGAAACGTCATTTTTTCTGGTTGTGCCATGTTTAGTGGGCACCTCTGGACAGAAGGAAGCAAAATGTTCTGCTTATATACCACCCAATAGTACTTAAAGCACTCTCCAGGCAGTTTACAATTTATTTATGCAGGCTACACATTGCTGCCCCCTCCCTGCATGCTAAGTGCTCATTTTACGGACCTTGAAAGGAGAGAAGGTACAGTCAACTTTGAGCCAGCTACCTGGTCGTGAGCACAGTGATAGCTGCAGTACAGCAATCTAACTATTGCACCAGGAGGCTTCCTGGAAGAAGTCTTTAATTGCCAAAAAATATCTGCCTCTAAGATGGCTTTACCATCAGGAACCATTTTGGGTAATTAAAGACTTCCCATTTTTGCCTCCATGGGTTTCCAGAGATGAAAGCTCATGATCCATAGGGCTTTGTAGTGGTAGGAGGAAATGTTTAATTTCCAGAAAACTGCCTTGACTGATAATACAGTGACTGTTGCAATTGCAATCCTATGTTTTGTGTCTGGCAATGTGTGTGTCCTTCTGGAGCAGCATATGCTAGTGCTGTGCAGAAAAAAAAAACACCCATGAGAACTCAGGTCATTTTCAATTGATCTCTTAAAAAAAGAAATTTAAAAACAATTTTGAAAGAGAAATTTTAGAGAAGTTTCATATGTGGGCTTCAGGTTTCTTCCGGTTATCATTCATACCAGATGTATCAAAAGGAAGTGTGTATCTTCTTTTAAAGGATATCTAATGACCATGGGAACTCAAAAGTTGTAGAAAGTGTTTTCCATGGCTCAGTTGACGTAGTAATACTATGGAGTGGTAATTGCCAATAAATACCTCATTAAATAGTAGGGCCATAGATTTTGTTGTTGTTTTGACTTGTATACCAACGCATTGTGCTAAAACAATATAATCATGCAAATAAAATGTTTCTCCCTAGTAAGGTACCCTGTTTCCCTGAAAATAAGACATCCCCAAAAAATAAGCCCTAGCAGGATTTCTATGCATTTGTTAAATATAAGCCCTCCCCTGATAATAAGACCTAGTGATGGGCGTGGCTATGGTTGTGTGCAGGGCTGATATTCAAGCATATTATACTTAATATAAGACCTAGTGTGAAAATAAGCCCTAGTGTGTCTTCTTGAGAAAAAATAAATTTAAGACAGTGTCTTATTTTCGGGGAAACACGGTAGGTATTCATATTACCAACCTCGGAAGGATGGAAGCCTGCCTCAAGCACTCCCAACTTTGTGCCGGTTCTGATGGCACCTTTTCAGCAGATGCAATGCCTCAGAGGTAGCATCTTTCCTCTTTTTAAACTGAAGCTGAACTTTCAAACAGAAGTTTCATTGGTCCCCAACTGAGCTCACCATTTTGAGAGCTAAGTAAATTGGCCAGCGCTTAGCTCATATGAGGCAGCCTCTCGGCTATATACAAAAGCGGGCTGAAATTAGGCAATTAGTAAGGCCAGATGTCCCGGCTATTTTATTACTTGCTCGTCTCGACTTCTCCCCTAGAGAATTCAGCCAATATTAGTCAGCACAAGTATTGGTTGCAGCAGGCACTCCAGGGAGGGCGAGATAATTAAATGAAGGGATCCAAAACACAGCTACACCTGTAAAATGGTATTACTATCTCCATTTTTTAAAAAAAATAAGCAGAAGCAAAGCTGTTTTGGAGAGGGTGCCATATTTTATGTGAATTTTTGATTCCTTTTTTCCTGCAGACTGAATATGTAATTTACAAGAAAGGGGACTTGAAACCTTAAGTGCTTATGGGCTTTATTCAGGTTGCTGTATTGATGGCCCCATTAAGATGATTCCATTTTAGACCCTCCTCGAACGCATTAAAGCCATGACTTACTCACATCCATTTGGCTAATGATACCCTACTCCTCTGAAAGTAAATGACAGCTATTTACAGTAAATTATTCAATTAGATAGAGAGAGAAGTGCTGTGTTCATTTTATATTGTTTGACGTAGCAGAAACAGAAGTGTGCAAGTATGCAGGTGGGGCATTTTAATCTTACAAAATCAATTGTTTAATCTACAGCCAGAGAGTAAATAAATACGCTTCCATATGTGGTTGTCAGCATCCAATTACCATAACCAAAAGCAGGCAAGATGCTGAAGTGTGATATGTTCTGTTTATTTGCAATTTAATTGTAACTACACAGCCCTCCTCCCCTCCATCTGGCTAACAGAATAATAAGACTTCTATGCTTCCACAAGCTATTACTTTACTATAAACACATTTCGGAACATGATAATGCAGGACATATGCAAAACCAAGACAAACAGACAGAGCTGTTGGGTTGTCATTAGACCATACATTAGAGAGCAAAGAAAGCCTTGGATAGACGTAGGAAAAGAACTGAACATAGGGTCACAATTAATTTAGGACAGCGGGGGGGGGGGGCAATCTCTGTAGATGGGCAATCGCTGGGGATATGGGACCCACACTGGCATTCCCTAACCCACCAAAGCCAACGCACAAGCGCACGCGCACACTCACTCACTCACACACACACACACACACACACACACACACACACACACACACACACACACACACACACACACAGAGAGAGAGAGAGAGAGAGAGAGACAGAGACAGACAGAGACAGACAGACAGAGACAGACAGACAGACAGACCCATATAGGGCTGCTGTTAAATTTACTAAGATTCCTTCACTATAAACAGTGGCATACTACTGAAGCAAATAAACTGTGGCAAAAATTCACTTTTCCTTTAAAATAGGACATATGTTCCTTTTACAATTAGAATTGTGTTTTTCAGAGGCTTTGGGAAGCATGATTCTAAGGAAACAAGATATGGGAGGAGAGTGGGCTTTGTCTTACAGGAATAGCACCTCTTGATCATTGCAGCAATTTCAGTGGTAGGGCAGAACAGACACAAGGGGTAGGGACAGAAATGATGGGAGGCTCTATGTAGCACATGAATTATCTCTGTTACCATTATCAGTCTTATTCAGAGTTATCTATGTTAGTTTTATACTAGTTTAACAAACAAAAAGCCCTACCCAATTTTAAAAAACATGGGACTAGTATATGTGAAGTTGGTCTTGAAAATTCTGTTAGAGATAGCATAGAAACAGGTACCCTTTACACAACTGTAAACAACTGATGATGTGTGCAGAGTGGGGACATTCACATATGTGTTCTACTTGCAAGCAAGACACTGGGAAACTGGGTTTCTTGTTCATACGTAGCATTGACATGCAAGCAGTAGCTTCTCTTCAGACACATTGCTCTCCATATGGAAAAGGCCATGACAGAGACCAGGGGTCCTTGTTGCTTCTCTTAAACATGTTGATTATGAACAGGAAGGCAATGGCTGGATAAAGTTGTCACAAAAATCTTTCCTTCGAGTACCTGACATTTTTCTGTATAGACAATATGCAGCCTTTGGATATAATATTCTTAATTGATGTAAACAGATTTACCATTTATACTTTTAAGGAGCTAGCTCTCACACCCCCCCTTTTCCCCCAGAAGTTTAAGAGGTCAACTCTATTGTTTCAGGAGATCTTTTTACTAGACTTGTGTGAAAATAATATTAAGGAAAATAATCAATTCAGATGCTCTGAAACACATTTTTTTTTTTTTGCTCCACTCGGGACTTCATACAATATCTTCTTTGTTCTCTTTACCATCATCAGACTAAACATATCCAATATCTGCTGAGCTTTCTTTAGCACTGAAGGATCTGGCTGTCTGTTAACCTTACGATATTTGACTATCTTCTAAAACTCCATTTAGCTTTCATTTTTACATCCATCTACTTGCCAGAAAAAAATGGCATTGGCTTTTGACCAAATTGGAAAACCACTTTTCATCTAGGCTAGGGCATTCCCGTCAGGGAGTGTGTCTGGAGTTCTCTATAGAAAAGATTAACCAGTGGGGGCTAAGGGCTACCTAATCAGATTCAGTCTAATCCTCCTTTTCATTTCCTTAATTTAAAACTCAAAACAATTAGCTGCTTATTCCGTTTACATAAATACAGATAAATTTGAAATAGGCCAAAAAAACTTGTGAGTTTGCTTGTTTCTAGAGATGGGCAAGAATTTGGAAAATGGCAATTAGTTTTGACTGTGATTCATTATCAGTGAATCTTGAATAACAAATTTATGATTTTTTCTGCTGTATTGATGAATCATTTTGTCGATGCATTTTTCCTTTTAAACACCTATAAAATAGGGCCTACACATCTAGAGGATAGCCATGGGCCTTTCATTTCAGAATGGCTCATGGTCTGCAATAAATCATGGCAGCACAGCTGCTGTTTGGAATTTGAACCCACCCTCCAAAACGAAATCATCCATTGACTTACCTTGACTTACCTCGCATGGGGCTAAACGCCAACCAGGAAGTAGTCTCTGATGCGTCGTCATTTTTTCTCCCTGGCACTGGCCAATCAGACAGGGAGGCAGGATGATGCATGTCCCTGCACAGCTCCTGATTGGCCAGCACCAGGGAGAAGGAACAATGACGCATTGGAGGCTACTTCCTGGTTGGAGTTTAGCCCCTGCAAAGAAAGGCAAGGTATGTCAATGGGTGATTTCATTTTGGAGGGTGGGTCCAAGTTCCGAACAGCAGCTGTGCTGCTGTGAATCTTTTTGGAACCTGACCCATTCCAAAATGCCTACTAGAGACAACAAAATTCCAGACAGCCTTCCCCTGACTCTCCCCTACAACCCTGCCATGCTTGATGAAGACTGGACATACTTCAGACATCCATGTTATACACCCACAAAATTCCAACCCCCAAAAATGTGCCTTTTAGCAGCTATCTTGTGGCAACGCAATATTCATGAAACTTGGAGGGATTATAGAAGAGAATTGGGGGAAGCATCTCTCTTATTTTGGTTACTCTGGAGTGGGTACTGCAGCGTAGACAATCCGAAAACCAGTCTTTGCCAGACTTGGCAGGATTGTGGAGGAGAGTTAGGGGAAGCCTCTCTGAAATTGGTTTGGACAAACACAAATGAACAAATTCTAATAATTTCTTCATAAACAGAACAATTTGGCAAGAATGGGTAGAAATTTCACATTTTGTTTTACAAAATTATACCATTTGGGAAAATGTTCATAGACTTGCTAGATGGAGATGGTGGAAGTTATGGTCCAATGTGTTGGGCTGGGGAAACAGGTTGGGGAAGGCAGCAGTACAAGGGACCAAGTTCTGCCCTTTTTGCACTGACCTCTATCAGATCACATATAGCTGAACAAAGTCATTTCACAAAAAAATGCAATGCAAAAAAAAAACCTGTCTGGGTAGGACTTTTTTAAAAAAATTAAGGTCAGTAAAATATAGAAAAACCTCCAAACCTACCACACTCACATGTAGTAATTAGAGATGGGCACGAATCAAAAAATGGTCTTTCGGTTTTTAGTTTGTTGTTGAGAGGTCTGTTTCAGTTCGTTTCCGTTTGTCATGAATTTTTTGAAAAATTTCGTTACCATTCTTTGTTTTTTCATTTGTCATTTCTACCCGCTTTTTGCGTGATTTTTAAAGCATTTCCGTGCGCAGGCATCCCCCAATGCCCCAGACCAGAGGGAAAACACTAAAAAAATGGATGCTGGCAGAGACACAGTATAGACTAGGTATGCAGGGAGGCTGCAAAGGCAGCGGCGGGTGTTGCCCAGGGTGCAAGGCAGCCAGAGAGTGACTGCACTGCGGGGCAAAGGAGGGTACTCACCGAGAGGTACACAGCACGCACGCACGCAGGGAGGCTGCAGGACTGAAGCTAGAGTCGCAGAGACAGCAATCCCACCCTAACTCCCACCAGAGACTGCAAGGAGGACGGGGGCTGCCAGAGCTTTTTATGCCCTCTGTGGCTGCCAGACCTGCCCACCCAGTCTGCGACCTGGGCATGCTATTGGTTCAACATGATCCCATCACATGGCTTGCCTCCATTTTGTGGCTGGTGGCAACATCCATTTTAAAGGGAAAAGAGAAATACATCATGATGGGAGAAGAGTAGAAGACAAAAACAAATGTTTTAAGGACCCCAACCCCCCTGGCAGGTATTATCAGACAATATAAATAATTATCGCTGCGTTTTTACGGATGTCCAGGGCGTTTTTTAACATTTAAAACAGCTCATTTCATTGCACGTCGCCATTAACGGAAACAAAATGTAACGACCACAATTTTCATTGTTCTGTTCATTTTATTTCATTTTCATCACAATTTTCATTTGTCGTTTCGTTGCGTAACGGAAACGACAAACAGTAACGGAAACGAAAAAATATTCGTTCTGTGCCCATCTCTAGTAGTAACTGCTCTAGCCTTGCACACAGTCTAGAAAGCTTTCAGGCATTTCCTTTAATGCGTTATTTGAAAGGTTTCTGGTTCAGCTTGCACTTTTTAATATAAAAAGTGGGAACTGCGGACATTACCCGTTATAGCTCTTGGCCAACAGCAACCTCATGTGACATGGATGTACTGTACTGAAAAGCAAAGCTGAAAAGGTAGCCAGCCTAAGCTGGAGCCAAATACCCAGTCTGCAGGAAAAGAGAAAGGTGAAGCATAAGCAGAAAGAAGACAGCAAAAGGGAAATAGGCACTTGAGTGCTGATCAGAGTGATGAGTCTCTCGCACTAAAGAATAAGAGGCAGTTCTAAAGGTTTTCAGCAAGAAGTGCCGCCTCTTCAGTAGTTTCCCAGATTTCCTGACAGACTGCTGAATCAGCAGGGCAGGCTAGATGAATGTGGTTTGTCGTTTTGCTGGGTGTTGCTTCCCTAGCCCCCCTGCTTCTATGAGGAAGTCTCAGAAATCCAAAGTAATTCACATTTATTAAAGTTGGACAAATCTGGTGATGTTACTTACAGCCGTTTTTAAAAAATTGGTTTAACTCCTCTCAGTTTTCCATCCCACATATGGGAAAGATGCAAACTCTGGCAGATTCTTATATTAAAAAACGAACTGAAACGAAATTCTCTCATCTGCACCAGTTGTTGCCACCATGGAGAGCTATATCTTGTGTTTGCCTACTTGCCAACCTAAGAAGCCTGTTAGGAGTTGTGGGGGGGGGGTAAGAAGGTGGCAATTTTCACCTGGGACCACAAATAGGGTTCAATACACAGGGACTCAAGCTCATTGTTTAAAATTTTCAAAGACTTCTTGGCTACAGAGATCTTTCTGGTTCTGCTTCATTTTTCATTTTTCATTTTTCATTTTTCATTTTTCATTTCATATTCATTTTTTGTTTAATCTCAAGTTCTTTCTATCCTATATATGACGTTTCTGAATTTGGTCAAAGTACAAAAACCAATATCTTGCTCAGCATTATCCAATAAATTGTTATCCATGAGTGGTGATGTACCAGGTTGTCAGATTTCCTGATTCTGTGTTGGAGTTGGTATGGTTACATTTGATGTATTTCCTATTGACAACACAATGTACAGCCAAGCGCAAGTAAACCTGGTATAATTTTTTTACTGCATCCATTGCTTTTTGTTCACTCAGCAGGGGCTTGTAGTGATTCGGCTTGCATTGCTTCTGTTTAGTTTCTGAAATATGAAAAGTAGGAGAAACCAGGAGCATTCACTTGGGGGAGATGTTCTTGCTGTAGGGCAACATCTCCTTCTGGAGAGCACCACTTGTCTTTCCTCCAAACAACGTTTTTATTGTGCTTGTCCAATTCAGTACTATATCAGACAAATGCTGCAATTTCAGTAGCTGTTTTAGAGGTTCAGTGCTATGTCACTTGCCAATATTGTAAAGTGTCATGGAAGAAAGTGGTATTATTGACAGAAGAGGGTGGGTCACCTGTGATCCCAATGAGAAATTGGGCAGAATAATTAAACATTCCATGTGAATGACAACTGCAATTTAACCACCATAAAAGGTAGAGATGGGCACGAAACAAATATTTTTTCCTTTCCATTATTCATTAGTCGTTCCGTTACATAACGAAATGACAAACGAAAATTGTGATGAAAATGCAACGAAACGAACAGAACCACGAAAATTGTGGTTGTTACGTTTGTTTCCGTTAATGGTGACGCACAATGAAATGAGCTGTTTTAAATGTTAAAACACGCCCTGGACATTCGTAAAAACGCAATGATAATTATTTATATTGTCTGATAATACCTACCAGGGGGGTTGGGGTCCTTAAAACGTTTGTTTTTGTCTTCTACTCTTCTCCCATCGTGATGTATTTTTCTTTTCCCTTTAAAATGGATGTCGCCACCAGCCACAAAATGGAGGCAAGCCATGTGATGGGATCATGTTCAACCAATAGCATGCCCAGGTTGCAGACTGGGCAGGTCTGGCAGCCACAGAGGGCATAAAAAGCTCTGGCAACCCCTGTCCTCCTTGCAGTCTCCGATGGGAGTAAGGGTGGGATTGCTGTCTCTGTGACTCTAGCTTCAGTCCTGCAGCCTCCCTGTGTGCGTGCGTGCATACCTCTCAGTGAGTACCCTCCCTTGCCCCGCAGTGCAGTCACTCTGTGGCTGCCTTGCAGCCTGGGCAACGCCCGCTGCTGCTTTTGCAGCCTCCCCGCGTACCTAGTCTATACTGTGTCTCTGCCAGCATCCATTTTTTTTAGTGTTTTCCCTCTGGTCTGGGACGTTGGGGGACGCCCGCGCATGGAAATGCTTTAAAAACCGCGCAAAAAGCGGGTAGAAATGACAAACGGAAAAACAAAAAACGGAAATGAAATTTTTCCAAAAATTCGTGACAAACGGAAATGAACCGAAATGCCATTTTTTTTATTCGTAATAAAAGGTAAAGATCCCCCTCCATACATGCGTGGTAGTCATATCCGACTCTAGGAGCGGTGCTCATCTCCATTTCTGAGCCAAAGAGCCAGTGTTGTGCAAGTTTGTGGCCATGTGGCCAGCATGGCTGTATGCATTTGTGTACACGGAACACTGTTTACCTTTCCGCTTTTTATGGCAGTACCTATTTATCTACTTGCATTTACATACTTTCAAACTGCTAGGTTGACAGGAGCTGAGGTTAACTGTGGGAGCTCGCTCCGCTGCGTGGGACTCAGGATTTGAACCACCAAGTTGCTGACTTTGCAGCTGACAGTTTCAGTGCTCTGTCCCACTGAGCCACCACAGCCTTCTCTTACCACCACAGCAAACTCCAAATCAACCAAATCTGCCTCCCTATCTAGTTGTACCTATACTGAATTATTTCTGTAGCATTGTGATTGTGCACAAGATATTGGGTAAAATCCAATACTAAGTCACAGCTAGAGTAGGCCTCCTTGGATCATAAGTCAGGCCTGGACCCTTAGCTGTTTCTCCCATACTATACTGCTGCATTTTTCAGGGCTCAGTTGACATTTAAAAATATAAAAGAGAATCAGCTTGTTTTCCATTTATATCATGTAATCTTAATATTAAGATATTTCAGCCAACAGCCTAGATGGCATCTACTTCCTGCTTCTTCCTGGAAAATACACCCTCTGTCTCCATGAATTCAAGTATGATTTCTGGTATCAGCAGGTATGGCCCAAACAATTAAAAAGAAGAGAAGGAAGTTATGGAAGTTTTCATATGCTCACCATTTCCAAGGAAACCACTTCCCATAACAAAACTGTTCCATTCATTTATCTAACTTCACATCGAGTTTAGGAAACTGATATGAAGGTGAAAGGAAATTATATCAGAACAAGAACAAAAATTCCATCCCAATCTTTTATCTCATATTTCAGCCCCTGAACCTAAAATAGAATTGCAACCTTAATTCCTTAATTTATTAATTCCTTAATAAATAATTCACACCTCCACCACTGAGGCCATAGCTAACGACCCATACTTTCCACCACTGAGGCCATAGCTAACAACCCATACTTTATGGGTTTCAGCACCTTAGGCCATTGTTCACCTAATGGCCTATTGAGGCTATTGTCCACCTAATGAGCCTATTCAGGCTGTTGTTCATCTTATGAACCTACAGTGACCCCCCACCTATTGCGGAGGTTAGGGACCTGCCCCGATCCGTGATAACTGAAAATCCGTGATATGTGGTTGCAAGTCGGGTTGGGCCTGGGGAAGCCTAGCTGGGGGCCATTGTACTTACCCCCAGCCTGGTGCTGCCTCAAACGGGCCTTCAAGGGCCTTCAAGGGCCTTCTGGAGGCACCAAAAGGGCCTCCCTGCAGACTGAAAATGACTTCTGGATTGCCAAAAATCATTTCTGAGTCCTCAGACAGGCCTAGAAATGCCCTTGGAGGCCTCAGAAATGATTTTTTGTGATCCTGAAGTCACTTCTGGTCTGCAGGGAGGCCCTTTTGGGGCCTCCTGAAGGCCCAAGGCCCTTGCAGGCCTGTTCAGGGCAGTGCCAGTCCTGGGGTAAATATGGTAGGCCTGAAACAGCCCCTTTCCCCCTTAACCCAGGGGGCTTTTTTTTGTCTACTGCGGTCCCGTGATATAGCCAGAACGCAGTATGTGAACTTCAAAAGGGTGGGGGACCACTGTATTTCAGACCAGGGTGACATGAGGTCAAAGTGAACTATAAAATGGAAGACTCACAAACTAGTTTTCCTCAGACTGACGAATGAGCAGTGAAACATTTCACTCTCTCAAGAAAAGAAGTCCAGTTGCCATGACTCAACTTCCAGATAACCTTAATTCCTATTTTTTTATAATTTTTATAATCAGCTGACATAGCTTTTGCTGTTTCTTTGGTTCCTTTCTGGCTATCTTGAATGGGATGGCATCACCTGCTCAATACCTGTTTCTTATGTTGCTGTTAAAGCTTTGTATTTTTAAAAAAGTTGGCAAACCAACACTCAAACCACTGGCAAATCCAGCTTAGAAGCTATAAAGAACAATTAAGTAGATTTCCTTTACATGTCTAGCTGTCATGTAGCAAGAAAGCAGGCCAGCAAGGGGGGGGGGCAGAGAGAAAGAGAGAGAGAGAGAGAGAGAGAGAGAGAGAGAGAGAGAACAAAGCCAGCTGCTAAAATGATATTAATGGGAAAAATCGTGCCGTCAGCATTTTTGCCAGAAGATCTTAGCACCTCAACAGCTGTTGAAAAGTAGATTCACAGCCAAAGGATGTAATTCTGATTATCAGTTTATTCAGAAAGCACACTATAATTATTAATATATATTTTTAATGATGGTACACTCACATGCTATAATGCAGGGGTCCTCAACCTAAGGTCCCGGGGCCAGATGCGGCCCCCAAAGGTCCTGAATCCGGCCCCTGGGACCAATTGCAACCCCCCTACCTACCCCCTGCTTTGCGAGCAAGCCAGCCTCCGCAGCTGCTTCTATTGCTGAGGTAGTTCAAAGCAATGGGCCATGTCGCCTCTGGAGATCTGGTGATCTGAAGCAGGAGGCATTGCTGGGGCCCTGGAGACACAATGATCATGGGCCAATCGTGGGGGGCTCTGCCCACTTGCCCCTCCCCCCTTTTTTCCATGTCAGCCTTTTTTTTTTTTTTGGGGGGACTGTGGTCCGGCCCCCAGTGGTGTCTGGAGGGTGGTGGACCAGCCCGCTGTTTGAAAACTTTAAGGACCCCTGCTATAATGGATCAAGGGCCATTCCAGACCTTACAAACCATTAAATTAGGAGCACCCTACCTGCATGGGGGCATGGGGGAGTGAGACGGGCAAATGTGTGTGGGGGGGTAGGTTTTGACAGCCATAGCAGGGTAAAGTGGAGACACTTGGGGGTTACTGAAAAGAATAGAGGATGAGGCCAAGACATGAAGAAATGCAATGTGATCAACTCAAAACAGTAGGTAGGCATAAGCCCCAAAGGTTCAACATGCTGCAGGTAAAAGAATATCTCATACTAGGGTTATTCACAGAAAACAATAGTTGAGTATTTGCTCTCTCAGGTGCCTGCAAAACTGGGGGGTGGGGGAGGGTACCTGCAAGCTGTGTTCAGACATTCAGGTTTCCTGCGTCGTGTGACTGGACTACCCATTTCAGAACAATTTCTACTATGGTATGTGAGAGCCCTTCATAGGATTCCACAAGACATACTATAGTAATTCTCCCAGTTGTAAATCTCATGGCAAATTTAACTGCCCACTCTGAGGATTTGTTTTAACTTGTTAACAGCACGACCCGGTTGCCAGAGTTTCCAATTCTTCGGGAACTATGATTCCAAGATCTCAGTAATTGCTGCCATATATCTTTATCCTCACAAATGAGTCCCATGAGATAAGATTGAGAGCTGGATTCCTCAGTATTGCTTTTCAGTTCATTATAAAAAACAAAAACAAAGAGAGGGAATGAGAGAGAGAGAAGCACAGTATAAATTGCTCTTATTTACAAGGATTACTCAGTTGAACATACAGCATTGGCAATAGCTGTAGGTACATCCAGTTAACACAATCAATGGGACCAGTGGGGGATTCCAGCCAAATCACTTGCATTCATCTAAGTGACAGGTTTTGCTAGAGATATAATAGGGGACACTAACAAGCGTTTCATGGAGGCAGAGTACTTCCATGCTGTACACTTACATAGTCTTTAAATTGTCAGCTGGAACATAGAGCCACTATAGTACCATCTGGAGGAAGTGTACTTCCAAACTACATTTTGCTTTTTATTTTACTGTAGATTTCAGTTTTTATGTCCATAACTCACTTATGATTAAAGTATATCAAAACAGATCCAGGGCTATGATTTGTTGTGTGGGGTAACATAGTGCAAATATATACCTGGTAAAAGAAAGTGTGCTCTTTACATGCTGCCCCTTTTTACTTAAAGCACTCTCTTTGTGGTTTACAATTTAATTATGCAGGCTACACATGGGCTGCCCCCCTCCCCCAGCAAACTGGGTGCTTAATTTACCAACCATGAAAGGACGGAAGTCAGAGTCAACCTTGAGCCAGCTACCTGAGCCCATCAGGGTCAAACTCAGTTTGCAGTACTGCACTTCAGTCAGTGCACCACAAGCGTAGTAATTAAAGATGGGCACAGACTAATGTTTTGATGGTTCATGCCAGGTAGTCCTTCAGATGAACAGGTGTTTGGTGCTTCCCAGCCCTGCTTCCTTTGGTGGGCATCCACTTGATGGAGTCTGATTCAGACAGTTGGGATAAGGCCTAGAGGACATTTCACGAGAAGGGAAGTCCCTCCTGATGAACTCTGGCTAAATCCACATGTTGCAGACCTTATAATCCCTCTAAACCAGCTTGGGTAAATTTTGTTTATCTATTATTTACTATTTAGCTCAAGCCTCATTTACCTTTCATTTACTCACCTTGTTTACTCACTCTGACTCTACTCTGTTCATCTTTCATTTATTTACTCTTGGTTACTGGGCTAATTCCATTTACTTTTCATTTCCCTTTACCTATTCCTGTCTACTCCTCATTTGCTCTACTTCCGTCTGTAAACAGCAAGGACATGTGTTATTGTAATCAATAACTGTGCAAGGCATGCTCTGTTCATGAGACAACTGCCTATGTTTCATCCATCCAACCAGCATGTGCCACCTTTACTTCTGGAACTTTTGTAACCAATCACTGATGTTGTGCATACCATATGTATAAACCATATGTAATAAAATGTGCCAATGGCAAGGGGCGTGTTCACTCCGCTGGTAGGACAACTGGACTCGAGTCTTCTTTCTTCAGGATCCTCCCACACCCACTCAGGCAGTGCTCCTACCCTGCCTCCTCTGGACACTGCCTCTGAGCAGGTACCCACTAGAGGAGGCAGACCTTGGAAAGTGCTGACCACCAATTTGTCCAAATGACAAAAAGGCACCAACGGCTAAGCCAGCAGTTCATGCCCATCTGTACTAAGTAGGTAAGTTGACTGGTGCCTGATAAAACTGCCAGAGCCCTCTTCTTTCTTTTATTCACCGTGTGTTACTCAACATGCCTCTGTGGTTATACAGTAACAAATTTGAGCTTCCTCACCTCATTGCCCTGTATTACCATTGACTCTGAGGAAAAAATTTGCCAGTCTCTGGATCCCTGCACATTCCATTCTTCAGCTTTATCCCGCTCGAGCTATGGTAGGAAGCTATGGTAGATAGGAACCGTAGGATGTTACCTGATCCTTATAATCCCCTATTGGTTATTCTTCTTTAACTGCCATGTCCTTGTAGAACATTGGTGATCACTAGCATAATCTTTTTTTTATCTAAAACTATTCTAAATGCCACCGGTCCCATCACCTCCTGGCAAATAGAAGGGGAAGAAATGGAGGCAATGACAGAGTTTATTTTCTTGGGCTCCTTGATCACTGCAGATGGCGACTGCAGGAATTAAATTAGAAGATGGTTGCTTCTTGGGATGGAAGTGATGGCAAACCTAGGCAGCATCTTAAAGAGCAGAGACATGACTTTGCCAACAAAGGTCCAGATAGTCAAAGCTATGGTTTTTCCAGTAGTGATGCATGGAAGTAAAAATTGGACTATAAAGAAGAATGATTGCCCCAGAATCAATGCTTTTGAGTTGTAGTGCTGGAGGAAACTCAGAGAGTCCCCTGGTCTGCAAGGAGATCAAACCTATCCATCCTGAAAGAAATCAACCCTGAATGTTCACTGGAAGGACAGATTTTGAAACTGAGGCTCCAGTACTTTGGCCACCTCATGAGGAGAGAGGACTCCTTGGAAAAGTCCCTGAGGTTAGGAAAGACTGAAGGCAAAAGGAAAAGGGGATAGCACAGAATGAGATGGCTGGATGGTGTCATCAATGCAACCAACATGGATTTGACCAAACTCCTGTGGAAAACAGGAGGGCCTGGAGAGCTCTGGTCCATGGGGTCACAAAGAGTCAGTCATGACTTAACGACTGAACAACAACAAATTCTAAATAGAGAAGCTGTGCCCACTGCAAACCACTGGCTTGAATTCTTAAGCCAGAATCTTCTTTTGGTCCCAGTCCACACTTCCTAACTATTTTTACTAGACATGGGCATGACTTGACGAAATTGTCGTTTCCGTTTTCGGATATCGTTTCCGTTACGTAACGGAAATGGTAATGACAATTAAGCTGTCAGAACTCGAACTCGAACCGAAAAAAGAAAAATTGGGTCTGATTTGTCGTTGTCGTTCCTGGCATCGTGCAGCGATCGCGCGATGCCAAGCGGCACAGAAAAAAAGTTTTAAAAATAAAAAACCCCGATTCCCGGGCAAAAAAGCAGGCGAAAATATGCCTGCCTGAGGGCACCTACCAGATGGGTGGTTTCTGGGGGGGTCCCCAGCCTTCCCCCCCTCCTGTCCTGGGCTGCTGGTACCAGGATAGGAGGGGCATCCTCGGCGTCTCCATTTGCCATGCGGTGCGGGGGGATCCAAAATGGCGTCTGCAATATTTTTTTTGAAATCGTGGTCCAAAAAACCACCAAAGCACCACAGAAACATGTGAAAATTAGCTATTTTAAATGCTTGAATTTTTACAGTAGCAGTCACACTGATTTTATTTTATTTTATTTTTATTTTTATTTCTTTACACCTGCGCAATGATGGGCTGGCCATGGGATGGGACCATGCAAATTTTTGGACCCATTCTACCAATCGCATGGCCAGGTTTTGACTGACACTTCTGGATGTGCAAGAGGGCATAAAAAGGCGAGGCACTCCCAGAAGAGTCGCAGTCCGGGCTTGGATGTGGGTGGGAGAGGGCTGTGTGTAGCTGGCTGCTGTGCTAGACTAGTTTCGATTTCGCGGAGCCTTTAGATTTCAGTTAGGCAGGCAGGGAGGGAATTGATTCAATTGAATTTTTAGGAAATAATAATAATTCCTTTCATTCTCTGTCTGCTGTGGGAAATAGCAACGCAGTTTATTCTTTTTTATTCTCCTGCAGTTTGTTAGGATTTCTTTTCTGATAGTGCTTCAAAGGGGGGGGGAGGTTTGAGTGGGAGGGGAGGTGTGGATTTATTTTAAAAATTTCATTTGCTTGGTGGCAAGCCAAGGTCCTTTCATACCCTGCCTGCAGCTCTGCTGTGGGTGCACTGCCCACTTTGTTTGCAAAAATTGCAATTGCTTTATTCGATGCAGTCTTGTGCAGCAAGTCCATTTAAAGTGTTTTCCGCCTGCTCTGGGTCATTGCGGGACCCGCACCCGCTGCCCGCGCACCCGTGCGCCCGCCCCTCCCCCCTGCCACTGCCGCCGCCCGCCCATGCCACCCCGCCACCTCACCTGCTGCCTAGGGCGCAAAAACACCTAGTGCCGGCGGGACACCACTCGCTGGGATGTCAAATCGCGCAAAATTGCGGCGGCGGTAACGACAAACGACAAACGACATGACAAAACGACAATTTTTAAAAAAAATTCGCGAAAAATGGAAACGACCCGAAACGGACCGTCCCGAAAAATGACAACTCGAAAAAAAAAATTCTGGTCATGCCCATCTCTAATTTTTACTTTAAGGATAATCTACAGCAGATGATTATTTATTGGTTGGTTAGAATTACTGTACTCTTCTCAGGATCTGGCTATCTTCTGACCTATGCCAACAAATAATTTTGATTTGGAAAATCCCTTTTATACATATAGAACAATGAAGAAAGATTAACATATGTTGGACAGCTCCCATGTTTGCCTCGCAGTGTATTTTTAGTAACTTTTTCAGTGTTTTTAGTCACTTGTCTGTCTATGAGAGTCAAAATGATATACTGATAATTGTAAACAATTATTTAAAAACCAATCGAATTCCATATTTGAAGGCCAACTTTTAAAAAACAGTTACAAACCAAGCTGTAATGAATGGCACCAATTTGACTATCTGCTGGAGGCACAGCAAAGACAAAACCAACTTAACTTATGTTGAGAGATAGTTAGGCAGGACATCTGCTGAAAATCTCATATAAGCTGCTTTGGTGAGTTGTTCTTAGAAACGTGAAAAGTGCTAGTTAGATATGTGCGTTTTATCTTATTTTAAAGTAAATGGCCATTTATGGGGGGTTTTCTCCTTTAGTTATTCAGTAACTGCATTTAAATAAAATGAAAACATACAGAATGATAAACTGGAGTTGAAGTTCATCCAACATTTGCCAGTCCACTAGACTGCTTGGCAGACACATGCTCTTCTGATTATGAAGGCATATAATGCGAAAGAGTCCTTCTCCCTGTGCTGTAAACATGTAAGTTTTTACACATCTGAGACATAAGAGATTTAAAATGGCACAACCTGTGAGAGCAATAGACACTGGGGGTCTGAGCATGTCTTGCTTGTCATGGTTGAAAGTTACATATATACTCATAATGATCGCTCCACAGTAGAGATGGGCATGAGATGAAAAATAAAAAGCTTTTTGTTGCTTTGTTAGGTAACAAATTACATCATTACCTAACAAAATGGTAGAATGCATTTTGTTTTGTTTCGTCACAAAATGCCATTTTCCCCTCTAGAACAAAATTATTCATCCTAGAGAAATCAATGGCAGGGGAGCTCAAGCTCTTCCTGAAAGTCCCCCCAAATTTGGAAATGTTTGGGGGTTAGGAGCTGAGTTATAAAGCTCCAAAGGGGTGCCCTAGGAAAAAACTTTCTAATTAAAATTGAAAGCCAAGCCGATTCCAATAGAAAGATTTTTCCCTCAGGGCACCCCCTTTGGAGCTTCATAATTCAACCCCTTGAACCCCAAACCTTTCCAAATTTCAAAAGGTTACCTAGAATCACTTGCCGAAGCTTCCCTGCCATTTTGGTCTTTTAGGACCCAGGAGAACATAGTGTTTCATTTCATTTTGTTTCATTTCATAATGAAACTACTTTAAAATTTTGTTACAAACAAAACAAAATTACTACAGAAACAAAATTCAAGAAAATGATATTTTTCTGTTTTGTGCCCATTTCTACTCTGCAGGGACACAGTTCCCAGGCAGGGCTTTTTTATTTATTTATTTATTTATTTAAAGACTTATATCCCGCACCATCTTCCCTAACGGGAACTCTGGGCGGCGAACAACGATAAAAAGCATTAAAAAAAACAAAATCTCACGCAAATACAGCGGAGAACAAGATGGCGGCAGGTGATAGGAAAAAAACCTAACTAATAAGGTCACCATAAGCTTCTTTAAAGAGGTAGGTCTTCAGAGCCCTCAAGGGACTTCGGAAGGAAGATGGTTCCAAAGAGAGGGCCCCACCACAGAGAAGGCGCGGTTCCGCGTGAGCGTTTTCTGCGCCTCTCTGGGTGTGGCCACTCTCAATGAGCGCGCCTGCGACGATCTCGTGGGTCTGGATCCGGATGCCCTCTGGGAGATGCGCTCCGCCAGGTATCCTGGTCCCAAGCCGTGGAGGGCTTTGAAAATCAAAACCAGGACCTTGAACCTGATCCGGAAGACAACGGGGGAGCCAATGCAGGCGGACCAGAACTGGGGTGATGTGCTCGTATCTCGAGCACCCACCACCAGCCTGGCCGCCGCATTTTGGACCCGCTGTAACCTCCGGACCAGGGTCAAGGGCAAACCCACGTAGAGGGCATTGCAATAGTCGATCCTCGAGATCACCAGGGCCTGCACAACTGCCCTCAGGAGGACTCATCAAGGTACTGACGGATTGGGCGATCCTGCGGAGGTGGGAAAAAGCGGCCCTGGAGACGGCCATCACCTGGGCTTCCAGGGAGAGGGCCGAGTCCAGGACCACGCCCAGATTCCTGGCCCTGTCTGTAGGCTGGAGGAAATACCCCCAGACTAGGGAGGGGGCCATTGTACCGAGACGAGGGCGCCCCAAAGAACAGAACCTCCATCTTCTCCGGATTGAACTTGAGCAGGTTATCTCTGGTCCATTCCAGAACGGCCTCCAGGCACAGATCGAGGGAGCAAACCGCCTCCTCTGCAGATGTAGAAAAGGAGATATAGAGCTGCGTGTCATCAGCGTACTGATGACAGCGAACTCCATATCTCCTGATGACCTCCCCAGCGGCCTCATATAAACATTGAACAGCACGGGGAGATTGCCGACCCTGGGGCACCCCACAAGGGAGAGTCCAAGGAGCCGACAAGACATCCCCCAGCTGTACCCGCTGAGTCCGGCCGCGGAGGAAGGAACGGAGCCAGGCCAAAGCCTGACCACCAATTCCCACCTCAGCGAGCCGGGCCAGAAGGTTACCGTGGTCGACGGTATCAAAGGCTGCTGAGAGATCAAGGAGGACGAGCAGGGAGGAACACCCCCTGTCGGCCTCCCTGAGGAGGTCATCCTGCAGAGCGACCAGGGCGGTCTCGGTCCCGCGAAGAGGCCTGAATCCAGACTGGAAGGGATCCAGGATATGATTTACCTCCAGGTATGACTGGAGCCGGACAGCGGCCACCCCCTCGACAACCTTGCCCAGGAAGGGAACAATGGTGATTGGATGAAAGTTGGAAAGATCGTCTGTTGCCAGGTTTCTTAAAGTGGGTTTCACCAGGAAACAACCCTCCCGAAAGGAGGCCGTGGCGATAGAGGAAACCCACTCTGGCATGTTCATTTCGGGCAGATTTTATAACCCAAGCTGGGCAAGGGTGCCATAGCTTTGGAGGCCTCGGCCCGAAGTCATCCAGGAGGGGAGAACGGAGGGTGAGGCACCGGAGGTCCCGAAGGAAGGGCTAGAGCAACTGGGGGGCAAGTCGGAACGGATGGCCTCAATTTTTGATCTAAAATGGGCTGCAAATTGCTCATTAGTGAAATCATTAGGAGGAGGCCGCAGCTGACTGGGATTGGAGAGGTCTTGAACCACCCGGAATAACTCCCCTGGCGGTTCAATTCTCAGGGAGGCATAAGATCTTCTAGCGTCCTGATCGCGCGAAGATAGCGGCCAGTCAGCTGTTTAAGAGCAGCCCTATTTACTTCCGTCCGGTTTGCCCTCCATATGAATCGACCGCAACTCCTTTGTTACATCGTAGGAGACGCTTAGGGCGATCCGGTCCCACGCCCAGCGGAACCCCACATACCACCTTTCCACCAGGGCAACCGGATCGTCTGCCAGACCGCTAGAAAGCTCCCGAAGGCTTCCATAAACCTGGCCAGGTCCAAAGCCCAAAATTGGGGGCGATCGACAGGGAGAATTTTGCAGGTAGTGGTTGACACGGGCAGGGGCAAAATGCCCCCAACCCCCAGACACAAATCCGGCGACATGGAGGAAAAGACCAGGTCTAGGGTGTGGCCAGCTCTATGGGTGGGGCATAAAACATGCTAGATAAGTTCATGGAAGTCATGGATTCCATGAATTCCAGAGCCGCACCAGAGAGTTCCCCTTCGGCATGCAAGTTGAGGTCCCCAGCCACCAAAAGGCGGGGGGATCTCAACAAAGTGGCCAAGATGAACTCAGCGATCTCTGGTAGGGATTGCGCTGGGTTGCGGGGAGCACGGTACACCAGCACAATGCCAAACTTATCTCGCTGACCCACAGATAGATGAAGGCATTCCACCCCAGAACATACCATTGTCGCGGACCTGCTAACACAAAGGGATTCCCTGTAAACGATGGCCACCCCATCCCCCTACCCTCCGATCTGCCTGCCCACTGAACCTGAAACCCAGGTGGGCACAGGAGAGAGAGGGAAGCCCCACCCTCCATGCCCACCCAAGTCTCGGTAATACACGCCAGGTCGGCGCGCTCATCCAAGATAGATTTGGGTGCAAAACAAAACACAGCTGCTACAGGGCCGGGCCTGCAGGGGCTGAGCAGCCTATATAGCAACTGGCCTCCCTTTTGGCTTCAGCAATTTTTCCTTCCCACCCACCCTTTGAGAATGAGATTTGCTGGTTGTGTAAGGGCCAGATGGGAGTTTTTGGCTGTCAGTCAGATTGGCCTTGAGTGACCGTGAGTTTTCACCCATCCCATTCTCACTCGAGGATTGGCAAGTATATATAATAGCTTCTTTGGTCACAATTGGCAGGTAGTGCAAGAAGCAACAGAAATCAGGTGCACCCCATGATAAGACACCCGTAAGGTGCTTGGCAGCCCTCATATAAAATCAATCATAAAGATTAGGAATATTAAGCATAATAAAATCTCAGGTCTGATGTGGAATTAGAGGGCTGTCCTTGGGTAATTAGAGCTCTAGAGTTTTAGGACGATGCTGAACAGGTGAGCAGCATCCTTCTGATATAGGAACTCACTGAATTCATGCATGGGCAGGAAGTCAACAACTGGACTATAGTTCCCACAATTCCCTGGCCAACATGATTACTGACTGGGGTATTCTGGGAGATATAGTCCCAAAAGCAATGCTTCCAAGCTTGCTCAATCATTGTTAGTTGCAGTGATTTTATTTGTATATTTAGCCAGGGGGGAGTACAAGTAGTAGTAACAGACTGATCATTATAGAGATGGTAGTACAGATTGAAAGAGATTTTTAACCTCCCTCCCCCTCCCTCTCCCCTGGATTCCTAAGGAAACTCTTTCCTCTGAAGTCATCTTTTGATTTGTACAATACATTTTCCAGCTAGTATCAATCAGGCTTTCTCCTAAAGTAGCCACTACTATCAAACAATATGCTTTTTTCAGCACTACATCAGGGGAGGAATGGGTTAAATTCCTCGTTTAAGTGTATTCAGATCTATTTGCTATCAGTCTCTCTGCCCTGATAATGCAGTTCTCATTTTTTTAAAAAGGCAAAGGCATTAACAGCAAGGGTGCCTTTAATGTCTCTTCCAATTTGGCACTGAGCTGCCATCTAAACTAGGAATGATCTATGCAAGCTCATCCATCTTTAATCTGAAGCTTGTTATCTACAAATTGCGAAGGGTTTCCAACTAGAACCTTTAATTCTAAACAGCTCCTGTCTTTTTTTAGGGATCTACTGCAGGCAGCCTCAAACATGATGACTTCCCCAGATGTTGAGTACTTATGTGCCAAGAATCATGTGACCATTGGATGCACATCTATTTTTACTGGAAGACCTGTAGGGAACCCTTCTATGGGCAGTAGCTTTATAGTGTTAGTTACAAAATGGGTTGTTATTGATTTAGTATGCGTACATCCCCCATCCCCACCCATACCTCTTCCCCATCAGGAAGGCCAGTGATAGCAACCCACACTTAATGGGGGTTGGGAAGGGCTATTGTCCACCTAATGAGCCTAATCAGATCAGGGTAGTGGTGAAAACAAAGTGAACTATAAATTGGAAGCCTCCCACCAACCTTTCTTAGACTGAAGAAGATACTTGGATGAGTAGTGAAACATTTTGATCCCACAAGAAAAGAAGTCCAGTTGCCATGGGTCAGCTCCCAGATAACCTCACCTGAATGACTAGGAATCTCCACAGACATGGGGCACTATAGGAAGTCTGAGTACTTCTGAAGCTGCAATAAAAAGAGCAGACCCCATGAACAGAGGTCATTGTCGTGTCCTCTGTTGGCTGCATTTCTCTTTTATACGAGCATATTTTCCATCCCCGTATGATAAAGACAAACATATGCCAATTCTGCATTACAAAATTAACTCACAAGTCTTCTAAACATTTATGCTAATAACAAAGGCCTTCTGAAAAATTGATTTCATTTGGTACCTGGAATCCCACCTGCCGATTTCTTCTTCAATAATGAATGATGGTTTACAATGGGGAAAATGGATTGGACAAATATAACAAGCAAAGAAAGTATGGCCACATACTTTTCCTGGCACAGTTATAAATCATTCATTAAGATGTGCCACTTGTCACAGAATTCTATTTGAGTACCAGATGTGTCAAAAGGAAATGCAAAAGAACCCAGCCATGTTGTTTATTCTTTTCTGGGACTTCAAAAAAGTTGTTAGATAACTAGTCTCTTTTGCCTTTCACATCCTGCAGAGGAACAAGAGAGTTCTGACCTGAGCACCAAAGTCATTCTCAACATATTACCCACTGTTTTATTATGCTTTGTACTGCAAACTACCCTCTGGGGAGATGGGTGGTGACAAATCTAAATAAATAATTAAATAATACAGTTATAAGACATGGGGGAGGAGCTGAGTGAGCAAGAAGAAAGAGCAAAAAACCACTAACGGCCTTTGATGGGCATCCAAATGACTGGAAGCTGAGTGTATCCATTGTCTCATAAACCATTTTAGCATCAGAGCAAGCTAAACAACAGAAAGGAGAAAATGAACAGGAATCCTAAAACAGCAAATTAGAATTCCATCAGGTATGCTGTGTTTGGATGTTCTGATTGTTTCCATATAAGCAGAAAGATGTCCCAGCACCCTGGGACCTCTCACTAACATCCAACATTGACGGTGACAGAGGGATAACAAGTTGGAGAATGGGCTCATGTAAGAACTGAATGAAAACATCACAGAGGAGTGGGCACAGACAAGGCTTACAAAATCCTTCCCTATTTATACACTTTAGGTGACTAAGGTTAACAAAACAAAGGCTTCTACATTGAAAAAGTTTCATTCCATGTATGTGTGTTGTGTCGTTGCAGTCATGACTGACTCTTTGTGACCCCATGTCCATGGAATTTTCTTGGCAGAAATACTGAGTGGCTTGCCAGTTCCTACTCCAGGCACCTGCAGCACCTGGCATTCCCTGATGGTCACCCATCCAAGTACTAGCCAGGGCCGACCCTGCTTAGCTTCTGAGATCAGGCGAGATCAGATGTGCTCAGGGCATCTATGAGCAGCATGAGAAACAGATAGTCTGATAGTTATGTGTGTGGCAACTAAGTGTATACAAGAGAGAGAGAGAGAGAGAGAGAGAGAGAGAGAGAGAGAGAGAGAGATCTTTACTGTTCGAGGTCTGCAAAGAATTGGAATAAAAATGAAGTCTGCAAAGGACATTCCCATTAGTCGACACCATCCTGGCACGAGGAAGCTTTGGACCTCTAGATGCTTTATACTTCAATTACCAGAAGCCATGGCTACCGAGCCCACCTGGGAAGTGACAGTGTGAGTTGCTGTCCAAAACGCCTGGAGCATCTAAACTTTGGAGAGTAGGTGTGAGTTTTTCAGTGTCACTGGCACCTCAAAAATTAATACTACTTGATTGATTTCATTGTAAAACAGCACACAAGATATTTTGTGGATTACACTCCATTCGTGGCGGGACAACTCTTCTCTGGTGGGATGTTTTTTACTATCTGTTTAAAATGGGATGGCAAATGTAGAGCCTTCAGATGCTAGAATAGAATCCTGTCATCCCTTACCATTGACTAACTTGACTAGGACTGACAGGAGGTACAGCCCAGCAATAGGGCCATACGCTATTTTTTTCTAGATTTGCATACTTACATCATTCCCTTTTTGGATTATATCAACATGCCTAGAGAGAACTAGCAACACACGCACGCGCACATGCGCACACACACACACACACACACACACACACACACACACACACACACACACACACACACACACACACACACACACGCACACACACACACACACACACACACACACACACACACACACACACACTTTCCATGATATCTTTCCTTACATGGAGACTGGCATATCTGAAAAGGAGAGCCTGCTGTTCTTGTGCCAACTCTAAACCTAAGCAATAACCTAGATTGTCCAGGATTCTGGGTGGCATTGTGGACCCTACATGTGAACACAAGGTCCCCCTCTTAAATACATTGTTTAAAATGCATAGCAATTCCCTGAGATGGTAGCTGCCTCCTTGAGACCTTGCAGCCCTGAAGGCATAGAAGAAAACCAAGGCGGCTGATCACAGGAACACCTCTTCACAAGCTGATAGAACTTTGTCCAGGCATTGGTTATGTATAGTAGGTGCCATGTAGCAAAGTCGTTAGGGCAAGAGGTGGTTAAAAAAAAACCTGGAAACCATGAGCAACGTGTATAATCCAGAGGCCATAAAAGCAGAATCCTGGTGTCAAAAGCTACATGCATGGGCAAAAAAAATCTACAAAACGGCCTTAGTCCAACAAAGCCCCCAACATTCTTTTACACCGCAGGAATCAGATTCCAAAGATATTGTATAATTTTCTTTTTCTCTCTTGACCAAGCAATGCAGGAAGCCCACTGTGATTGTCAGCTTCCCTTCCCTTTTCTTCTTCAGTGTTACCTGAGGTCATTAACTCCCCTTATGTGTAGTTGGTAGAAGTACATGAGACAAAAACAAACAATTAGCAATGAATAATTTATTAAACGATCTGCTTTTCTTTGTTTGTGTATCCCCTTTGAAGTGTTGATAACATCTCTCAGCAGGTTTAAAGAATCCCTTGGAAGAAGAAACTGGAAAACCTTTTCATGACAGCCTTAGGTAGAATGCAAGTTATTTGTTTAAATTTTTCAGTGGTCCAATAAAGTTCTCAACCACCCTTCCTGATTGCATTGCGTAAACACAACAGATCTTTGGTTGCTTTGTTTTTTCTTCTTCTAATGTTGTCTGCAGATTTTATATATGCTTCCCAGTAACCCAAGCTTCAAGCTTTGGAGATTTGACCAGGATCTCCTTAACCCGCTCCAACATTTGCACATCTGCACAAGAGCACAGGAGCTAGAAAGGCCATTTGTAATGATGATTTTTTGCACTCCAATGTAGTTGGCCACATCAGATTTAAAAACCTCTCCCGAACAGCCCAAGGTTGAGACAAGCTTGCTAGGTGTTGTAAAGCTTGTGCTTCTATAGCATCTGCAGAACCTTTCCAATTTTAGGCTGTAGCTTAAAATGGGCAAGCAGCTGTGGGTAGAAACACATGATATACTGTATACTAGGCATACATATTTACCTGGAAGTTGAGTCATGGCAACTGGACTTCTTTTCTTGAGAGATTGAAACATTTCACTACTCACCCATGGCCTAGGGTGTGTGAAAGCCCCACCTATGCAACCTTTCCCAACACCCATTAAGTATGGGTCATTAGCTATGGCCTTGCTGGTCAAGGTGTGAATTGCTTCTGTTTTGTCTGGGGACTGATCAAAGGGCAGCTTGATGAGTAGCAGACAGATTGTGTCTGAGTCCCCCACCTCTGCTGAGAGAGGGGTTTTCTCTGCTTACATGAATGGCTTCCCTGCCCTCTCTCTCAAACCACCTATCTTCTCTGTCTAATATGTATACATCCTCATCTTTGAATGAGTGCCCTTTTTCCTTCAAATGCAGGTACACTGCAGACTCTGTTCCTGAGCTGTTGCTTTTCCTGTTCTGGGCCATCCTCCCATTTAATGGCTATTTAGTTTCTCCAGTGTAGAAGGCTGCACACTCCTCACTGCATTGGATCACATATACTCTATTGCTCCTTATGTGTTTTGTTGTTGGGTCCTTTGGATGGGCGAGTCTCTGCCTTAGTTTGTTTGTGGGTTTGAAGTAAACAGGAATGAGATGTTTTACAAAAATCTTTTTAAGCTTCTCAGACACCCCAGTTGTGTAAGGAATGACCAGGTTCTTCCATTGGCTCTGGGTCTCAGGCTGATCCATTGTTCTTCTGGGTTGGGACACTGCTTTGTTGAAGGCCCACTTTGGATATCCACAAGCATTAAGTCCTATCTTCAGATGACTGTCTTCCTTCTTCTTGGCTTCTGTGGAGTTGGTGGGGGGATCCAAAATGGCGACCACAATTTTTCTTTTGAAATTGTGGTAAAAAAAAAACACCAAATCACCACACACACATGTGAAATTTATTTATTTAAAATGCCTGAATTTTAATAGTAGCAGCAGTGGTTTTTTATAGCAATAAAACATCGTATTGATTTTTTTTATTTTTTTTTATTTTAGACCTGCCCATTTGGGCTGGGCATGGGATGGGACCCTGCAAATTTTTTGAACCATTCCACCAATGGCATCACCAGGTTTTTTTGACTGACACTTCTGGATGTCTCAGAGGGCATAAAAAGCCGGGGCACCTTCCAGAAATCGCAGTCGGGTGTATGGATGTGGTTGAGGGAGGAGGGCTGGCTGCTGGTGCTGGTGTGATCCGATCGAGATTGAGGAGGGAGGCTGGAGGCTTTAGGATTTAAGTTAGGCAGGCAGGGAGGGAATTGAATTTAGAAAATAATTTCTTTGATCCCCTGCAGCTTTGTCTGCTGAAGGGAATAGCAGTTTATTCTTTATTTCTTCTCTGGCAGTTTGTGAGGATTTTTTTCTGATATTGGATAAAGGGGGAGGTTCGACTGGGAGTGGGAGGTGTGGATTTATTTTAAAAATATATTATATACTATCATTTATTTTCTATTTTCCCATAATCAATTTGCTTGCACACACACACATTTGGGGTGCAAGCCAAGAACAGAACCTCTATCCTAAGTGATATCCTAAGTTCCCACTCGCCCAAATCCACCCGCACCGCCACCCGCCCATTGCCCGGTCGGCCGCCACCCGCCCATGGATATAAAACATGCAGACCCGCACCTCCCCCGCCACCCGCCACCCCGCCCACTGCCTTTTTTGCTTTTACCTAGCGCTGGCCCTGATTGCGGGACACCCCTATGCTCTGGGAAGTCAAATTGGCTAAATCTTATGTGGAAACGTTATCGACAAAAAACGACAAATTTTTGAAAAATTTATGACTTAACAAACAGAAACGACCCGAAACGGACCCGTTCTGACAAACCAAAACTTGAAATGCCATTTTTTCTGGTTGTGCCCATGTCTATTGGGAATGGTTGCATACGTGGGACTTTCACACATCCTAGGGCATTGTCCATCTAATGATTCAGGCCATTCTCCAACTTATGAGCCTATTCATACCAGGGTGATGTGAAATCAAGGTGAACTATAAAATGGAGGACTCACACTAACCTTCCTCAGACTGACAAAGCTACTTGAATGAGTAGCGAAACATTTTGATCTTTCAAGAAAAGAAGTTCCATTGCCATGATTCAATTTCCAAATAAACTCTCCTGGATGACTGAGAATCTTCACAGACATATGTAATTATTCACATGCTGGAGGATGCACAAAGAGAGAAGTAGGCTTTTGATTATATATTTCTGCATTTAATTAATTTTTTCCTGTGATTATAATTTTGTTTGCCTTTTTGCTTCTTATCATGCTTTTTTTTTAAAAAAAAAATTCACCACTGTTCAAAAAACCCAGTTCCCTGGCAAATTAATCTGCACTTGCACATGCATTGTGGTCTTACCCTTTTTAAAATTGATCTAAAACATGCAGACCTAGATTTAAATGTTTTTGTTTTTGTTGTTTTGTTTTTTGCTTTTAGTTATGGGATCAGGCTCTGTATTAACATTTCTCCATTCCTGTGACACACATTTGAGAATCTGGCTCTTTCTTATGTAGATACGTTATCATAAATGTGCAAGCATAAGGAAAATTTGTATGACTTACTCTACCAGTAACACAAGGTTAATTAAGAGATGCACATGCAGACAGTAAAAATTAAATCTCATCTATAAATAGCTGAGCCACTGACATGGAATCATTTTAAGTTGTCCGTTTTAAACAGACTTGAGCATACTGCACATGATGCTGCTGTCCTTTTTAAAAAAGTTGTGTCAAAGACTAAGGAATGTAAACTAAGAAACAGTCCAAACTCTGGAAAGGAAATAGCTAGACTATATAAGCAACAATATTCCTATATCGGCCTCTACTAGATGCCCTAAGCACAGCCGATCTCGCCTGATTTCGGAAGCTAAGCAGGGTTGGCCCTGGTTAGTACTTGGATGGGCTACCACCAGGGAATACCAGGTGCTGTAGGCACCTGGAGTAGGAACTGGCAAGCCACTCCAGTTTTGGCAGGAATGCCAAAGAAAACTCCATGGACATGGGGACACGAAAGGTTGGTCACGAATATAACAACGCAACACACACACACAACACATTCCTATACCAGTAATGGACAACATGGGGTGACGTGAGATCAATGGTTTGTAACAGTCAGGTGGCTTCTTTAAAAGTAGCAGAAAAGCAGCTGTTTTGTTAATATTTGAGAGACAAAATGACTTACTTTCAAAAAAAAAACTTTAAGTAAAACAAGGACTAGTTACAGTACAGTAGTCCCTCATTTATTGTGGGGATTAGGTTTTCTACCCACCCACGATAAAGAAAAATCTGTAATATGTGGATGTCTGCATGTGTGGGTCGGGCTGGGATTATGAGCCTGTGAGGGGCCTCTGGAACTCACCCCAGGCCAAGGGACTGCCCAGAATGGGCCTCCGGGACATGCAGTAGGCCTGCAGCAGGATTTAATGTGCCTCTGAACAGAAAACTGGAAGTGACTTCTGGTGGACCAGAAGTGACTTCCGGGCCATGTGGTGGGCCTCTGGAGCTTGCCTCAGGCCTGGCACTGTCCAGAATGGGCCCCGAGGCTGGGTGGTAGGCCTACGGCAGGCTTACTTGGCATCTGCACAGCCCAGACGTGACCTGGCCGCAGCCCTGCCACCCCCCTGTGCCTGGCCAAGACAGAGCGACTGCTGGTCACTCTGTGGTCCTGGTAAATCTGTGATATACCAGGACCACAATAAATGAACATAAGAACATAAGAACAGCCTTGCTGGAACAAGCCACAGCTCATCCAGCCCAGCATTCTGTCTCACACAGTGGCCCACCATTTGCTTCAGGGTTTTCCCAAGCAGATGTCTTCACCTGCTTAGGATTCCCCTCAAATGGCATTGAGAGATATCCTGCCTAATCCTCCAATCCATAGCCATTGATACCCTTGTTCTCCATGAACCATGGCTTGGCAGGGAACTACTGTAATTTGAAGGTAGAACTAAAAATGTAACTAGGTCTGTCTTTCTAGCAGCTTTTCAGGCCTCTTCTTCATAGTCTTTCTCAAAAGTTAATTATTATCCAGACAAGCCCTACTATGTTATGTGGTTGAAGTCTTCTCACAAAATTCATTCTGTATACAGACTTACAAAATGGCTGGAGGGGGGCGAAATCATCATGGATTATCATGCCATTTCTTAAAACCTCTATTTGGTTTAACATTTCTACTCACCAAGGTATATTTTAATAGTTTCCTAGAACTATTTTTTTGCATGCCACTTTTCACCCAAAATGGAACTTTTGCTATACATGTGCATGGGAAAAGCATTTCTGTTCACATCTGAAGTCCCCTGTGTGTTTTACAGTATTGCTATTCATTGTTCCAAGTTCCCCACATCCAAATCCATCTGTAAATATCCCAAGTTTTCCACTTTACTGAAATGACTAGGAAAGCAGCTTGCAAAAATCCAAAAAAAAAAAAACCCCAAAACAAACCTCCAACCCTAAAAAAAAACCACCCAAGGATGGTGAAACACCTTGCTTGGTATTTTAAGGACCAGATGTAGATTTCGTAAAGCTGAAGAAATTAAAGAGCAAACTCGTGACCTAATAAGGAAGGGATTATTTTGTGTGTGTGCTTTGCAGGTGCTTGAATGTTTTTTCTTGGCAAATTTCATCAAGACACACAGATGACCATTGTTTCATATCCTCCAATTTTTGTCCTCCTCATCTAGCAAGTACTGTATATACTTGAATATAAGCCTAGTTTTTCAGCCCTAATTTTGGGCTGAAAAAGGGGGTCCTCGGCTTATATTCAGGTCAATACTTTTAGCCACTGAGGCAAGTTTGGGTCAGTGGCTAAAAGTCATTTTAAACATTGTGCGCCACTTCTCCTGACACCCCCATGTTTAAAATGCCTTTTTAAAAAGTCATTTTAAAACAATGTTTAAAATGACTTTTAGCCACCAACCCAAGCACTTGCCTCAGTGGCTAAAAGTCATTTTAAACATCACACACACACAGAGCTCACAAAGGAGGAGTTGCCAGGCCCTGCTGCATTTCCCACCCTAGGCTTATACTTGAGTCAATAAATTTTCCCAGTTTTTTGGGTTTAAATTAAGGGCCCCGACTTATACTCGGGTCGACTTATACTCGAGTATATATGGTAACTTCATGGAATTTGCAAAGCACAAAATCTTATAACTTTTGCAAATGAATAAATAAACATGGTGAAATATAATTTTCCTCTATACTTTAGAATGAGAGCAAGGGATGCTGAAATGTTCCCCCTAAAGCAACCTTAGTTGGTAAACCAGGAAAAGGGGTGTGCATGGGGGTATTTATTTTGAATTTCTGTTTAGATGCTTTTGTAGGTACTTCTTTCATTTTCTTATTTTTAATGTACCATGTAAGAGAGACCCTCCTTCAAGTTTTTACTCTTTCATTGGAAGGCAAAAGGTTAATCCCTAAACCCAAATAGACTTTAAAAATCCAATATCCAGGCTTACAGACTTAAAATATATGTAGCACATGAACTCACTTCTTGATACTACACTACATTTTTGTGCTGATCTACAGCAACTTACCCAGATGCTACACCAGCTCTAAGCATTGCAAATTGATAGTAGTGGAATAATAGTGGTAGAATCCTATCATGAAATGCCCTATGCAAGAAGGATATTACCCCAGTGGTTTTCATAATGTTCAGCCTGTCTGTTGCACACCCAGTATGTAACCATGTACACAACTAATTATGTGACCTGGGTATGTTCAAGCATATGACAAGTTGCTGGAATGGTTACACACACCAATTAGGCAATGCCCAGTTTATACTACACTAACCCAATAGTACATGTATTGTACATGATTAAGCGTTTGGGGTTTTGTCTTGGCTTGGTTTGGTATTGCAAGGCCCTGAATGCACTAAATCACATCAACTGTTCTGAACTTTCTACAGCAGGGGTGTCCAAACTTTTTGCAAGGAGAGCCAGATTTGGTGAAGTGAAAATGTGTGGGGGCTGACCATTCAGCCACATTTGACCCCCGGGCCGGATTTTGGACAAGTCTCTATAACATGCAAGGAGACAGGGAGGATGCTGCAGCAACGGAACTGGGGGTAGGTAGGCTGGGCAGGTGGCTGGGGGGGATGGACAGAGGCAGGGAGGGCAGGTAAACCATAAAACTGCAAGCTAATGCCTCCATCTAGTATGGGGAGGGGCCAGCTGGCGGGGGTGTGTGACAGGCTGAGCCGGTGGGGAGAAGTAGCCGTGGGCCACTCAGAATTTGAAAACGGGCTGCATTTGGCCCCCGGGCCTGACTTTGGACATGCCTGTTCTACAGTATTTGCTTTTAATAAGGGACCAGGATGTCTTATGCTCATATGTTTCCCTTCCCCTGTAGCAACAGGTGAATACAAATGGATACAAAGAAAAACCCATTAATAAATCTCTACTTTTTAGGCATTTAAAACTGGAGAAGGTTGGGAGCTCCTACAACCTGTTTCATTACATAAGTGGGTGATTACATAAATGGGCACTCAAATCCATTATGATGCAAAACAATTTCCAACAAAAATGATTATTTTCTTACAGTGATAATTACTTCATTTGTTTTCCATGAAAATAAATTCAATGAATCCAGTGTTTCTATTTTCAAATGCACTTGAGTGAAGTCTACTTTCACCAAATATTGCAACAGTTAATGGGCCAATATTTGTGTTGTTTTCATTCTGTATGTAATTATCTTTTCACACAGTTTATGAATGTGGCTTTTAAGTGCCTGCTCAAATTGTGTCCAAAGGTAATAGTACTACCTCTTGTAGCACCACCACCAAGAGATTGAAGACTAAAGGAAAAGAACTGCAGGTTAGAAGAAGCAAGATGTTGAAGCTTTCTCATGGGGAAAATTCTGTTGCCTATAGTTGGTGGAGTATGACTTTCAGACAAAATCAAAAGTGAAATGTCAAGTAAACACCCAACCATGTGAGATTATGAACATATTTACGAACTGAACTTTAAATGATTGGTGACATGCCATATGCATATGGAACAGACACCAAGTGATTGACATCAGAGCTGTACAGATGCGTGGTTTGGGCTACATCTCTCAGAATTCCATTGGGATCATAGTTGGCACCCTCTGTAAAAAGGGCTTAGCCTATAGATCCTTTCTATCTAGATAAGACCCATTTTCCCTGAATGTACATTTGTGAGGTCTGCTTGGGACAGAGGGGGAAATCAAACAGTAGGACTTTTCTTCCCTCTTTCCCCCCTCCTCCCTTTCCTCTCCCGCCCCAACTATTGTGATGCTATAGTCGCATCTTTCCTATCTGAGAGGAACAAGAAAATCCTCAAAATATCTTGGGTAGGTGGCAACTTCCAGCTCTTCATTTCCTCTGCCACCCAATTAAAAAGATTACAAAAAGTTTTGAGGTATATTTGTGTTTAATGCCACATTGTATGTTTCTAACTCATTCTGTCTGAAGTCGTTGCCTACATCCTCCCATTCAGTTATTTGCCAGCTCAACAGAAGAGAATAAAATCAAATTTATTAAAGTGTTCCACAGATGTGTTGACTTCCTAAGCAGCCAAGATTATATTGGATTCCTCCAGTTCAAGTTAAATATAACACACTACTGTCACACATTATCACATAATTCATAAAAAAGAGCTTTCCTGTGGAAAGAAAGGATATAGAAGATGCTACGCTGACCCATGAAATTAGAATGCTCCCATTGTTTCCTGACAAGTCATGCTGTTGTGTTCTTCATATTCAGGATTTATAGCATGAATTCCCTGGACTCATTTTAACAAAGAACATGGCTCAAAGGTGTAGGACGTGCTTTGAACTCAAAACATCCTAGGTGCAATGTCTGGCATCTCCAAGTGGTGTTATGAAAGATTCCCACCAAATCCCAAAGAGCTACTGCTATATAGTATGAGCAGTGTTAAAGTATATTGGTCATTGGTCCAAGGTGGTAAGAAGCAACCAAGTGGGCATTCCATCTGAGAGCATTCACAAGAGAATGGTAGAACCCATAAAGTTTTGCTATGTTCTGGTGGTGTTCATTTCATTTATATATTTAATTTGTAGCATGAATGTTTGTCTTTATTCTGTTTCAATTTTCTGAATTATTTTTGGGTGTGACCTAGGGGATACACAAATGATGTAACTGTACCTATATGCATAAAGGTACATGACTTTTAGAAGAGTTTACATCCAAGTAGATTGGAATGCAAGGATTACTCCAAATTGTAGCCATTTTTTTCGCCCATGGTATCATTGATTCTTTCACATGTTCATCTTTCATTTTCCATTCTAACAAAACTTTTATATATTTTCTTAATTAACTTATCATCTGAGGATAACAATATTTTATCAAATGCTATCTGTACATTATAAAAACCATACATTTTCAAATCCTTCTTATATCTAGATTGTATCTGTATTGAGGGCCACAATGAAGTCACCACCCCTTGACTTATCAATTCTTCCTTAGATTTTAAATTCCCCTCTATATCTAATATATCATTGTAGGTCACAATTTTCCCCAAGTTTAAAAGGTTTGGGTATATAAATGCTTCCATAGGTGAGACCCATCTTGGGATTCTTCATATATATTTTCGATTTCAGTTTCTCCCATGTTTTTAGCTTTCTAAGCTAATGGTTTTGAAAATTTCTATGTATTTTGGCTTTTTCATATCATAAAAAAGCATGCCAACCCAATTGTAGATCATGTCCCTCTAAACACAGTAACCTTTTGTTTCTTAGAAGTATCCAGTCTTTCATTCAAACTAGTGAGCATCCCATACGATAACCCAAATCCTCCTCTTTCTTTACATTCCTGCAGTAATTTCAGTTTAATTCTTATTTTCTTTTTCTGCCAGATGAATTTTGATATCACTGTATTTAGTTCTTCAAAGTATTTTTGCCTCTACTCTCACTGGTACTGTTTGGAACAGGGATAGTAGCTTTGGTAGCACATTCATTTTGATAGTTGCAATTTTCCCTAATAGTGAAAATATTTTTTCACCCAGTGTGTTGTTAGTCTGTGGAACTCCCTGCCACAGGATGTGGTGATGGCATCTGGCCTGGATGCCTTCAAAAGGGGATTGGACAGATTCCTGGAGGAAAAGTCCATCACAGGTTACAAACCATGAGGGAGATGTGTAATCTCCAGGCTTAAAACTGGGGTACTTCAAGGGCCAGATGCAGGGGAGTTGTATCAGGAGACAGATATCTAGTCTCATGCGCTCCCAAACGCATCTGGTGGGGCCACTGTGAGATACAGGAAGCTGGACTAGATGGGCTGTTGGCCTGATTCAGCATGGCTCTTCGTATGTTATGTTCTTATGACAATTGTAGGTCTTTCCATTTCTCCAGGTCCATTTTAATTTGGCTAAATGTTTTAACATAATTATATTCTTTTATAGTTGCACATCTCCCCTGCTGCTGTTTTCTGTTTTTTTGATATGCTGATTTATTTCTCTTGTCATATTGTATTGTATTGTTCTATTTGCTGACTTCCTCAGCTGTGTTAGCCGCCCAGAGTTCCCGTTGGGAAGATGGGCGGGATATAAGTCTTATAATAAATAAATAAATAAATAAATAAATAAATAAATAAATAAATAAATAAATAAATAAAAATATTCCCAGATATTTCACTTTTTTAGCTATTTGTATATTGGCCTTTCCCGATAGTTGATTTTTTTGATCAGCTGTTAAGTTCTGGACTTGTAGTTTTGTTTTTTCTTTCTATATCTTTAATCTTGCCACTTCTCCAAATTTTTCAATCTTCTCCAATAATTTCAGTATTGTTTCCAGTGCCTGTCAACACATCTGTGGAATACTTTAGTAAATTTGATTTTATTCTCTTCTGCCTATTGTCCTTGTTTGGATGAGCCTTCCATCTTCTAAATGAGCTTTTCTTGTTTTTGATCACTTCCCAAACAGCTCCTGTAAGCCACATACATCAGAGTCCTCTTGGACCTGGCAATGGCTCTTTTCCTTTTGGGTATACATTCCAATTGGGCCTCTGTTATTGTTTTTGTGAGCAGCCTCCATGCCTCTTGGAGTGTTTGGACTCTCTCAGTTTTTCCTTTCAGCTTCTTTTTTTACTAGTTTCCTCATCATTGGGAAATTTCCTTTTTGAAAATTTAAGATCCCTGTGTTAGATTTTATCAGTGATTGGCAGTCTATGATTAAGTTAAAAGTAATTGTGTTGTGGCCACAGTTCCCTATTGGATCAGTCACATTAGCATTTTGTACCAGAACCTGTGTATTTTCATGAATCTACCATACATGGCTACACAGATTTTGTGTTTATAACCACTTATAACTTTGTGTTTATATCTCTCCTTGTGTGATTGCATTGACACTATGTTATTCAATTGTTAGTTTTAATGTTGCCTTCTAATGCTGTAAGATACCCCTCCATTCAATGTTTCTCAAACTGATTGTGTCTTAATTGTAATGGCTGTATAGTCTGTCCTTACTGTAAGCCACCTTGGGTCCTTTTCCAAGGAGAAAGGCGGGGTGAAAATACTCAAAAATAAAAACAAAAACAGTAAATTTCAGGGTTCGGGACTAACTCAGGCCTGGAGAATGTACAATCCTACAGAGGTTGTGTGACTGCAATACTGTATTCATCACTCCAGCCAGGATGAGCGATGATCATGAATAATGGTGCTGCTGCCCAGTGACATCCGGAAGGCTACACATTTCCCATCCCTTCCTTTGATAATTCCTACATGGGAAGAAGAACGGGTTTCAGGAGGGTCTGCTGAGAACCAATTTAATTCTCAAATATTTTAAAGACAGGAAGAACACTCAAGTAAAACAGGCATTCTTCAGATGGGGAGGCTGACCACCAAGCACAGTTCTGTTGGTCCTACAATCTCAAAAATGATGGGTTCTATTCCATCAGCAGTACATTGTGTGTTTTGTGTATCTCAGAGTTTAGTTTTTTTGTTTTGCTTTGCTTTTGCATTATGTCATCTTTCCATTTTGAATTAATTCCTTGAATGAGCCAAGATAGTCTGGTTTATCAGAGGGAGAATCCAAAATCCAATGTTGAGTGGCATCTTTATTAAAACTAACCTCATAATGGAGGCTTGGAGGCTTCAGTACTAATTACTTATTGCTGGTGCTGTGTTTGGCTGCATTGTGGAACTGGATCGGGTTTTGGAGTCCCCTTTTATCAAATGCATCCTCTTCCGTTTATATGCACTGGAACACAACAGTTTGCATATTCCTTTGTGACAGTTTGGTTGTTCCTAATTGAGATATTGTTATTTTTGTTTTTAAAAAATCACCTTACATGAGAAATATTTTAGCAATGAAACTTCTTCTTGGAAAGCAAATTTATAAACTTTCTTTAATGAATTTTGTAAGGGGCTCATCAAGCATATTACTCAACATGGTGGGTTTTTCAAGTGGAAGGCACACAATGGACAGGAATCTGAGTGAATGGAGAGGTGAAGAGTTGATTCCCTACTGGGCTGCCTGAGGAGAAAGCCAGCCTATGTGGCCTTGGGTAATCTGCTCAGGCCAAGGGCAACTCCGGGAAAAGAGAATAGCAAGGCCCTTCTGAGTATACTATACCTGGAGACCCTCGAAAGGGCCAACATAAATCAGAATCATCTTTATGGCACACAATTATTAAAAAGGTAAAGGTTTGCCCCACACACCGCACATGCATGTTATTTGTGTCCGACTCTAGGGGTGATGCTCATCTCCGTTTTTAAGCCAAAGAGCCAGTGTTGTGCAAGGCCTGTGGCCATGTGGCCAGCATGGCTAAAGGCATTTCTGCACATGGAACGCTGTTTACCTTCCCGCCTTTGACGGCAGTATCCAATTATCTTCTTGCATTTACATGCTTTTGAACTGGTCCCAATTATTAGCTGCTGATTATTATCTATGCAACCACAGACAGAAGTTGGGAGTTCAATTCTCCACTCTGCCTCCTGGGCCCAGTCCCAAGACAGCCCCTGAAAAAGGGAATGAAAAACCATTTCTGAGTACTCTCTACCCAGGAAATTCTGAAAAGGGTCACCATCATAAGCCCAAACAGACTTGATGGCATAACATTATTATTATTATTATGTGTTCATAGCATTCACATTAGCTATCTTTGTCAGATGTTTTTGTGACTATGACTATACTACATTTTATGTGCCAAGTTATTTTTTTTTCTCCCACATATCCGGTATATGATTGTGGTATTTCTTTCTTACTCCTTGAAGTTGCCATTTAAAAAAAAACTTTTTAGTGTACCTGTGCAATTTATTTTTAATATGCTTGTTTTTCTTATACTTAAATATATGGTTGCAGAAATGTGGAATCTACATAAATACTATTTTAATGTCTTTTTTTTACAACTGTGCTTGATTAACAATTTTCTTGGTATAAATAATAGATCTTGGCATTTATATTCTCAAACTCTATTTTGAATTAAGAGTGCAGTGGGGTGGTGGCCCTGTAATCATGCTTGTTATTTTACAGAAGACAGAGCTTTTAGAGAATAGTGATTAGAAGGTCTTTCCCAAGTGAGTCAAACATAAGCAGCCTAGGAGATGAGCGTAAGAGACTTTGGATTTGCCACTAAATAAACCTGGATAGCAGCCTGAGCCACTAGGCATTGCCTATATGTTAAGAAACTCTGCGTGCCTTTTTTAATTACTGTAATTATGTCCAGGTAACTGACTGGAAAACCCTGGAAAGAGTTGCCATAAGTCAGGACTGACATGACAGCACATTATTATTATTATTACATATTAATGAATATCTGCAAGCTTCATCCATAAAGCTTTGTTCTGTGTTTGTTTGTTTGTTTGTTTGTTTGTGGCTGTGTGTAAGTGGCCACCTTTTTCACATATCATTATTTCTCAGAAATAATTTATTCTCACTCAATCACTCACTCACTCGCTCACAGGACATTCTAGGTCCCAGATTAAAAACCCATAAATCCCATCATCACAGCCCATAGTAATGAATATCGTTCTTTATCCATAAAGCTTTGTTCTGTGTTTGTTTGTTTGTTTTTTTTTTGGCATCCATTTTCTAATTTAACTCAATCACCAGAGCACAGACAGAGATTAAAAACTCCTCATCAGTTAACCCTGAGCTCCTTGGCCTCTGGAGATGCCAGCCACATAGTCTGGTGAAACGTCAGAAAGCCAGCCTGGGTAGGGCAAGCATAAGCTATACAGTCCCATGATATCCCCAGAAGAAAGGAATAGTAAACCGCTTCTGGATATTCTACACCTTGGAAACCACAGAAGGGGCCACAATACATTGAAATCAACTTGATAGCACATAATTAATTCCCCATTTCTATCAGCTTCATCTGGAATGATAATAACAATGATTTTTTAAAATATATATATTGCATTTTACCAGTTTAGTCTTGAAGAGATCAAGAACAGCCCTTTGAATCTTGCTATGAACGTCGACATCCTCACTAAAAGCACTTTCTTAAACTTGAAATGGAACCCATAATTAAACCACCCCAAGAAAAAAAGGAAAAAGAGTTCTATTCTATTTTCTCTCTATTCCTTTAACTTTAAGAACAAACACCTTTTCATAGTAACTCAAACAGCAAAGTGTGATTGAACATACAGAGTTGAAGTGCACACTAATGAAGACGCAACAGAAACCAAGCAAGAAACTAATAAACTATTGATCTATTTCTCCCAGCACAAACATAAATGAAAAACAAAATATTAGAAAGCAGAATGGAACACCAATCTATTAAACAACCCAAAAACAAACATTCATGCACAGTTCAAAACTGGAACATACTATTTTGTCCACTCGAGTCCATTTCACAGTATGTTTTATAAGTGCTTTAGGTCTTACAGCTTTAAGAGTTTGCAGCTATGGCCTCCCTTGCAACCAGACTATGCCAGATTCATCTGACCGCATTTCAGTACAAACAGCTGAAGAAAGAATGAGAAAGGTCTTACATGATACAGTCTTCGTTCAACACACATCTGTGGCTTTGGATCCATTAATGTCTGCTCAGTCACATCAAAGCAAACACCTTTTCCTTTAGATGAATAATGAGGAAAAAAGGAAAACATTTTTTTTTTGGCAGTTTAACAGATGAAACATTTACTTTCCACCTGCTGTAAAGTAACCACATACTTGTTAGACCTGATACTGATCCTCCCTAGAGGATTCTAGTGAGCGAGTAACAAAAGGTACGGGTCAGAGGAACCAAGGAATTAAATGAAGACAGGCAGGAAAAACAGAGAAAGAAGCAGAGGCTTTAAAACACCACCTCTTTGTTTTCTGGGCTTATCAAAGAAATATATTGCTGTATTTTACTGATTCCTTTCCTAGCATTTGGCTGATTTTGACTTTTTTACATATAGTTTCACACTTAAGGGTTTTTCCATTTCCCTATTTCTGGATGTTATTTATAAGTAAAAATATACATTCAAATAAGTGGAATCTGTATGTATTTTTCATATGTTATGAAGATAAAACAGGAATCCTACCAGAATCAAGTATAAACCGTAAACTGCGTAAGCTGAGTGAATAAGACTAGTTGGCTACCCAAAGCTTTTAAATGCCCCCAAAGATGTCCTCAGTTGTGCACTCTGCAACATGCCCAAATGTAAGACAGGTGAGCACAAAACTGCAAAAACTGCTTACATGCTATTTATTTATTTATTTATTTATTTATTTATTTATTTATTTATTTATTTATTTATTTTTATACTGCCCATCTTCCCAAAGGAACTCCGGGCAGTTAGCAATGGCAGTAAACAGGAACAAATATGAAACACACAGTACAACAGACAACAGAGGGAAAATAAAATAAGATAAAAATAAAAAATAATTGACAAGATAGTCAGCAAGATAATCGGCAAGATGGCAGCACAGAGTTGGGGAGGGAACTAACTAAAGGTCACCGAATGCCTCTCGGAAAAGCAGAGTCCTCAGTGCCTTTTTGAAGGCAGGCAGGATTGTTCCTTGGAAGTTGGTTCCAAAGCAAGGGGCCAGCCACAGAGAAGGCTCAGTTGTAGGTTACCGGTTTCCGAGCCTCCCTGGGTGTGGCCACCTGAAGTGAGAGCACCTGTAACATTCTAGTGGGCCGGGCCTCAGTTCATCTCTGGAAGATACGCTCTGCCAGGTATTCAGGTCCCAAGCAGTGGAGGGTTTTGTAAATCAAAACCAGTACCTTGTATCTTCTCCGGGACATAACGGGCAACCAATGCAAGCGGGCCAGAACTGGGGTGATGCAGTCATATCTACCTGTACCCACCACCAGTCTGGCCACTGCATTCTGTACTCGTTGGAGTCTCTGGACAAGGGTCAAGGGCAACCCCATGTAGAGAGCATTGCAGTAATCTATCCTCGAGATCACGAGTGCCTGCGCAACTGTCCTCAGAGAGGCCTCGTCCAAGTACGGGCGAATCTGGGTGATCTGTCAAAGATGGAAAAAGGCGGTCCTGGAAATGGCCACCACCTGGGCTTCCAGGGATAAAGGCAGATCCAGGACCACTCCTAGATTCCTTACCCTATCCGCCAGCTGGAAGGTAATACCCCCAGACTGGGGAAAGGGCCACCGTACCCAGTAGAGGGCACCACAAAGAACAGAACCTGAGTCTTCTCCAGGTTGAGTCTGAGCCTGTTAGCCCTAGTTCTTTCCATGACCACCTCCAGGCACAGATCAAGGGACTGCACCGCCTTCACTGCAGAGGTGGAAAAGAGAGATAGAGCTGTGTGTCATCAGCGTACTGATGACAACAGACTCTAAATCCCCTAATGACCTCAGCCAGCGGTCTCATATAGATGTTGAACAGCATGGGGGAGATTGCTGACCCCTGGGGCACCCCACAAGGGAGCATCCAAGGAGCCAACAAGTCATCCCCCAGCTGCACACACTGGAGTTGGCCAACAAGGAAGGATCGAAGGGCCTTTTTACACGACCCCTAAACTCCGCCGCAAATGGCTCCCAGCTCCGGAGCTTAAAACTGTTTACCCACCAGCTCCGGAGTTTACTGAAAATTAAGTGCGACCACGCCCACCTAAGCGCGTCCCAGCGCACTTTTCTTGTACCTGCTCTCCAAGGGTGAAAAATCTTGATGCGGATGTGCCGGGCTCTCCTCGCTTCTTTTTGTTGTTGTTTTTTGCCTCCCACCCCTTTAAGAGAAGGAACCAGGAAGTGACGGGGCTCCCGGCAGCTTCCACCGGCACTGGGAGGTAAGCCTTTATTCTTTTGTCCCTTTTTTTCTCCCTCCCCTCATGCAGCCAGCAGCCAGGAAGTGCGGAGGTGTGGGGACGCACGAAGAGCGACAAACCCCTAAGATCTCTGGTCTGAATTTAAGTGGCCAGCGGATCTTAGGGGTCGTGTAAAAGCGCCCGAAGCCAGCTAAATGCTGTGCCTCCAATCCCCACATCGGAAAGCCAATCCAGCAAGATACCGTGGTCGACGGTATCAAAAGCCACTGACAAATCCAGGAGGACCAACAGGGTAGAGTAACCCCTGTCAGCCCCCCTGAGGAGGTCATCTTACAGTGCGACCAGGGCAGTCTCAGTCCCTCGAAACGGCCTGAACCCAGACTGGAATGGATCAAGAACCCAGACTGGAATGGCAATGTTCACTTTTATACTTGCAACATTGCACAATAAGAGTTTGGTCGTAGGTCGATATGGTCTTTTTAAAATCTGCACTCCTTCCATCTCATTTAGTGTCATGCTAGAAAAGACATTCAGCCCACATCTGGAATATATTTATTTATTAATTTATATTTACACTTATTAACCACCCGACTTTCCCATAGGAACTCTGGGTGGTATATAGCATATGCAACAGGATTTCCACAGTTACATACCCAGACAAGCAGACTTGGAAAGTGAACACATGTTTGCCTCCCAAACACCAATCACAATACAAAGCAAATATAGGAATTTGCAAGACACTAAAGTGAGAAAAGCCTGTGGCTGGACAAACAGATATCTTTTCCCACTTAAGGGAGTTCAACTTCTAGGTGCTAATTGAGCCTCTCTTTACTGTGAGTCAGAGTTTGGGAGCTCTTCAAAAATTACTTAAAAGCTATTCTGCACAAAAAAAAATTGGAGGATTGTGTTGTAGAACACATCAACATCCTACAAGGCAATCCTAAAACTGGGGGCAACCCAAACAACAATTAGATCTTTCAAACTTTTGATCAGCACCAAATTTTGCACCTGAGTAGCAGGCACTCTGCTCTTATTGTACTTCTGTAACTAGAATTCTGCAAATGCCTATCAATGGCCCATTAATTCAGCACAATCTCATGCCTGAATTGCCAGGAAGAAAAAGAATGCCAAGCTTGACCTAGCGAAGGGCAGCCTGATTATTGACACCACCAATAGTAGCAGTCAGGATGGTGTGAAGGATATCCTTTTGTGCTCACTACCATTCACATTTGTTTAAAAAAAAAACAGCCTGACAACTGCTTTGTGTTTCGTTGAGATGTGGTTAACTGATGAAAAAAGGAGTCAGCTTCTGTAATATCCATTGCTTGCAGTCACTTTGTGAAGCGTAATAAGCACACGAGGGGATCCTATAGACCAGCTGTTCCCCATTTTGGGTGGCCCAGATGATCTCAGACTAAAACTCTCAGCAGCCTTCACAACTAGCTGTGCTGGCCAGAATTTCTGTGAGTTTCTAGAACATCTGGGGTCCCACAGTTGAGAACTGCTGCTATAGACCATCTTCACTGCTGACACTGGTGCTCTCTGTTGATATTTGTGTAACACAGAAGGCATGTTTATGTGTATGTGAATATTTATAATGTGCCAGCTAAGAACAGAATGTGATACTCTCATAGAATGTGTTTAACCAATCAGATCGTATCTTTGGTCAGGCAGACTGGTAAAAAAAGCAGTGTCAGCCAGGAGTGAGTTAGTCAGGGCTAAACTGTGTAGATAAGTTAGATCAAGGATCCAGAGTAAGGGACTGATAGGGCTGACAGAGTTTCTTATGATATGTACCTCAGACACCGAAAATTGAGATATAAAGGTAACTTACAAAATGGAGTAGGGCTAAAGTTTGAGTATTATGCACATAACAATATTAAAAAGTGATAATTATTTACCAGTCAATATCATACCAAACAACCAAGTTGTTAAGCACTGTATTTTATGTATTTAGTTATTTATTGGATTTTTATACCATCTGGCAGCGAGACCACTATACATAACTAATATAAATTAAGCACATATTTATTATTTATAACCCAAGTCACAAATGATTATTTGAATTACTGTTGCTGACACAATCATACAATATGGGAGAATAACATTTTATGCTATACTATCCAAGTAGTGGTGCTTTTTATCTTAACGCTTCTGGCTGCAAGATGCTAATTCTGCTACTTTATAGATTGTAAAGCTGTCAGCATCGAGGCTGCCTTCGGGGGAGCTTGGCATCTTTTTTTCCTGCTGGCAATACAGACATGATATTGTGAAGTAATATTGGCTGAACAAAGGGTGGAGCCTCTGTTATATAGGGCCCTCCTCCTCCCCTCCCTTTTGGGGTCTCGTGAGAGTGTGAAATTGCATCTCGTGATATTTCAACCTGGGGGCGGCAAAGAAGTCCGTCCACCCGAAGGGCTTGGGGGAGGAACCCACCATTTTTTTTCCTGCTGGCAATACAGGCATGATATTGTGAAGCAATGTTGGCCACTTCCTGGTGTTTTGAATCATGGATGCAGAAGATGCAGAAGCACAATTGTCCCACATTCATAAACTGGAGGTTTTTTTTAAAGAAATGACTATGTCCTGGAAAGCTGACCAGCTCAGAATTGATTATTTATGAACAAGACTTACTTATCAGCAAGACTTGTTGGAATATCTTTCTCCAATTTCATCTACCTGACCCACAAATCATCTCTGGGGATGCTCCCCCTGGGTCACCGGCCTGAGTCTTCTACAAGAGGTATGGCCTTCTTCATGATAGTTGGAATGGTATATAAACTGAAGAAATAAATAGCAAATAAGATAGACCCAGTAGACACAAAATTGCATTGTCCCTTATGTAGCCAACCCCCCTCCCAAAAAAACTAACATTTTGATTTACTTCTCTTATCATTGCTTATCCATCTCCATTGTAAAAAACTGTTTATCCCTACCATGGTTTCCTCCCCAGATTTTGCTGCCTAGGAGTGGCAAATGATAGTGCACAGTACCAAAATCATATTTTGGTATAAGAGGAAATAGAAAGCACATGACCCTTTTTCCTGGTAGTAAATACAACACCATAAATTACATAACAATGTCTTCTACTTTGGTGACACACAAAAAATCACTGTCTAGGGTAGCCAGTGCCACCAATCTCATTTTCCTGATTTACCTCCTCTGCTTCCTGTTCTGTGTTCAGTTAGTGAGAAGGTTTCCTTAGCTCCAGAAACACTGACAAGGCGTGTGTCAAAAGCCCTTCAGAAGTCCAAGTCCTAGTTTATAATGTCTATCAATCAATACTGCAGATACTCATGATAATCACATCATTTGAAACCACAAGAAATGTGGAGACAATGTGTCGATCCATATCAGCAAACCCATGCTCACAATTTCCATCTCCACCTATATTTTGGGATGCTCATTTGTAAATGAGCTAATCCAGAAAAGTTAATATTGTAAAACCAATTTTTTCACCTCTAAAAATTTGCACCATTTGTATAACATTAACTACGCAACATAATTTGAGCCAAAGGCCTTACTGAAATGAAGGATTTGTTTCTCCTCATGTACCCAGTTCTGATAATGTTTTTGCCACTACCCTAGATTAAATCAGTATCAACAGTGACAATGGGTGACCAAAAAAAAAAAAATCATGGCTTTCTGGGGGGGGGGGGTGTTAACACTTCCTGTAGGTAATTTGCCCATTTAGTTCACTAAGTAGAGGGAAGACATCAGACCTCAAGTGCTTTTCAGGTTCAAAGCTTTCAATTTAGCGCTAATCTCCAAAACAAAGCAACAAAACAAAAGTAGAAATCCATTCAAGAAGATCATTTCTACAGTTTTGTCAAGATTTTTAAACAAGATTTTCAAAACGCATTTGCTGCAGATGTCTGCTGTTAAGGGATTCCACCAGGAGCTTTTAGTTTAGCACTGAGAACAACCATCTCTGAAGGTTTTCTTCAAAATGGTTAAAAGATATATATTTTGTACCATTTCTTGGCCGATTTCATAATAAACAGAGAAGTGAGGGTTTAATAATACATGTGAACAGGACCCCACGTACCGTAAGATCTTTCATGCAACACCAAGCAGCACCCGCTGACCCAAAGAAGAAAGAGGGAACTGCTCACTTTGGATGAGTCCTAAAATACTTCACCAAGCCAGCAACTGGGGTCAAACTGTAAGAGACATTTCTCTTTATTTCTTCCTGCAGTTTTTGCCAGGGGGAAAAAAGATTTTCTCTAAACAGAGGCCAGACTGTATCCCTGCACATAGCCCATTATTGCACAGCCCCCCCCATGTAGCTATGGAAACAAAAAAAATGGAATGTTTCCATACAGTCCCAAAATATCTCAATTCTACTTTTGTTTCCCACAGACAAAAGAATCCCTCTGCACAATTCAAAACCAAAAGGCTCTATTGTTTTTCCCCCTCTATGATCACCATGTTAAGATTTTATACCATGATTCATTGCTATTATTTAATAGCCTACTTTCCAGACACTCTGAGACAATATAATAATTGTATCTCATTAAAAATTGAGCTGTCTAGTAACAAATCAGATTATGCATTCATGGTAGATGCAAATACTATGAAAGAGTTATTTTTTTAAAAAAAACTGCAGAGGGCTCAGGTGTAAAGTATTTGTATTCAATGTCCAAATTTAACAGTGAAGTAAGAGGTAGAAATCTGAAAACATGACTGAAAATCTGCTTCCACCAGATCAAAGTAGGCCTCTTTAAAAAAAAAATATGAAGATATATCCCCACTCTCGTTATGCCTTCATTGGCTTCCTATTAGTTTTTGTGCTCAACATAAAGTGCTGATGATCATCTTATTGGTCCCTTATTGTTTGGGGACATTGATATCTGAAAGAGTTTCTCTCCCACAAAATAGCTACTGATCCCATACATTCACTGCAATCTTTAGGTTAAGAATTGTAACATCTAATGAATCCGGAAAGAAAGAAAGAAAGAAAGAAAGAAAGAAAGAAAGAAAGAAAGAAAGAAAGAAAGAAAGAAAGAAAGAAAGAAAGAAAGAAAGAAAGAAAGAAAGAAAGAAAGAAAGAAAGAAAGAAAGAAAGAAAGAAAGAAAGAAAGAAAGAAAGAAAGAAAGAAAGCCTAGGAACATAGTTTTCTCCATCATGGTCCCTTCCCTCTTGAAGAAGCCAGAGAAATGTTACATCTGGCAAGCAGAAGCGAGCATGTCCTATTTCTCAAAGAGGATAGAACTTATAGAAGTGTAGGAAACTGAAGACAGGCATCATGAGGCTATAATATTCCTTGATGATTCCATATGTATTAGGTGTGGTTTGGCTAACTTCCTTCAGATATCTGCTCTCCAGGTCAAGCTTGTTTATTTGTTTGTTTCCTGTTGTCATAGCTGCAATACATTGTGTTAACCTGACCTGAGTGTCAGTTGTGCATGGTAGGTATGAGGCAGGGCAGGCAACTTATAAGTAACATGAAGCAACTGCAGAGATGGCCTGAAGGGGCAAGAGGAGAGAGACATGACTGCCTCCTGACCATAAAGTCTTCACAGAACTGTGCCTCCACATTTGCACATCAGTCCCCCCACATCCAGAGCTGCCAGACTGAGGGGGGGAAAAGAGGAGGCCAAGGATGGAAAGGTCTAGATAGATGAAAATAAGATGGTTTCCAAGGGCAGCCACTGGATAGGCATGAGGTGACATGGTTACCAAGTTGAAAAATGTTTCCTAGCCTAGTGTAGGTTGATGGATTGTGGCCTACAGCAGGTGGCAGAGCAAGATGTGAGGGAGATGTGAGCAAGTGTGTGTGTGCATTCATGTGTGTGAGGGAGAAATGGGGGGAGGTATTGATCATGGTATATAACACCTGGATTTCCAGTGCAGTGAAGTGAATAGAATGATATATTAAATGCTGGAGAAAAAGGTTCAAACTTATACATGGCCATGGAAATTCACTGGGGGAGTGAGACTGGTAAAACCACTCATGAAATATCTCCTTTACCTTGAAAGCCTTATTAGGGTGAATTCCAACACAAACACACACAAACACAGCACTTATGTTAAAAAGTCTGGCAAATGGGAAGAGCTGTAATTGTAGGATTAATGGGGAAGTGCCCGAGTAGCCCCAGCAATATGATACACTCCAAAGCTGTTTCAGAAAAATCTTATTATCAAAGGTGGCATAAATAATTCAGGTAAATACAATTGCAGTAATTGACATACTGTATACAATATGGCAGACACTATGATATACAGAAAATATTTTAAGAAGTCATCAGTAGAGAAGAACATTATGAGAAAGGGAAGAGAACAATATATTTTCAGAAAGTGTGATAGTTATTTAGTAAGCTGCCTGAAAGCAGTATCTAGCCAGCATTTTCTCTGCTAAGAGTTCTTTAGAGGAATGGTGGTTAGATATGGCCGACATGTAGACTCACAAGATTCCTTATGCTTCACCAGCCCATCTGGTTTGCAGCTAAATTTGGCTGAAGGATTAGAAAAAAGATAGCATCCCAGGTGGCTTTTACACATAGAAGACTGCAGATTCGCAGATGTGGATGAGAGATGGGTTTTTTTCCCATAAGATTAAGGGGGTTGCATTTATTTATCATCTTTTCGTACACTGGGTCATCACCTCACCTCACCTCCACCTTTAACATAATCCACCATGCACAACCAGCCTGGCTTTGGGACAAAGTAACAATGGTGGGAGTTGTAGTTCAATACATTTGGAAGACATCAGATATGGGGAGAGTGTTTAGAGGACAAGGAGGATCTGCAAGCATGAAAATTGCCATGTTCTCTGGCTGTGGTAAATCATGCTTGCAAATTAGGCCCCAATCATGAAATCAGTGGCCATTACATGATAACATAAGAAGAGCCATGCTGGGTCAGGCAAAAAGCTCATCTAGTCCACTTTCCTGTATCTCACAGTGGCCTCACCAGATGCTTCTGGGAGCACACAAAACTAGATATCTATCTCCTGATACCACTCCCCTGCATCTGGCCTTTGAAGTACCCTGGTTTTAAGCCTGGAGATTACACATCTCCATCATGGTTTGTAACCTGTGATGGACTTTTCCTCCAGGAGTCTGTCCAATCCCCTTTTGAAGGCATCCAGGCCAGATGCCACCACCACATCCTGTGGCAGGGAGTTCCACAGACTAACAATGTGCCGGGTGAAAAAATATTTTCTTTTGTCTGTTCTCACTCTCCCAACCTTCAGTTTGAGTGGATGTCCCCTAGTTCTGGTATTTTGTGACAGAGAGAAGAGCATCCCTCTATCCACTTTACTCATGTCCTGCATTATTTTGTATGTCTCATTCATATTCCCCCTTTTTTTGAGACTAAAGAGCCCGAAGTGCTGCAGCCTTTCCTCACAAGGAAGGTGCCCCAGCCAATTAATCATTTAGTTGCTCTCTTCTGCAACATTTCCAGTTCCACTATGTCTTTTTTGAAATGCAGTGACCAGAAATTAGACATGGGCATGACTTGGCAAAATTCTCGTTTCCGTTTCCGTTACTCGTTTCTGTTACGCAACGGAAACGGTAACAACAATTAAGCCGTCAGAACTCGAACTCGAACCGATAAAAGAAAAATTGGGTCTGATTTGTTGTTGTCATTCATGGCATCGTGCGCGGCGATCGCGCGATGCCAAGCGGCACAGAAAAAAAGTTTTTTAAAAAAAACCCCGATTCCCGGCCAAAAAAGCAGGCGAAAATATGCCTGCCTGAGTGAGGGCACCTACCAAAGGGGTGGTTTCTGGGGGGGGGGTCCCCAGCCTTTCACCCTCTCCTGTCCTGGGCTGCTCTGGTGGGGGGCATCCTCATCATCTTGCCATGCCATGCGGTGCGGGGGGATCCAAAATGGCGACTGCAATTTTTTTTTTGAAATCGTGGTCCAAAAACCCACCAAAGCACCACACAGAAACATGCAAAAAATAGGTATTTAAACTGCCTGAATTTTTACAGTAGCAACAGTGGGTTTTTCTTTCAATAAACGTCTGTCTCCAATCCCATTGATTTTATTTTATTTTATTTTTATTTTTATTTTTTACACCTGCGCAATGATGGGCTGGCCATGGGATGGGACCATGCAAATTTTTGGAGCCATTCCACCAATCGCATGGCCACTTGGCCAGGTTTTGACTGAGACTTCTGGGATGTGCCACTTGGGCATAAAAAGCCCACTATAACCCTAGCCCTAACCCTAACCCTAACCCTAACCCACACGCCAGTACACTGTCCTTCTTAGTGGGTCAGAGGCACCCAGAGGTGCAGCCCACTAACTCACCCTAACCTTACCCGTAATGACCCTAAGCCTAGCCCTTGCCCTAACCCAAACCCTAAGCCAGATCTGTACTCGCATTGCACTACACGCAAGTACACTGTCCTTCTTAGTGAGTCAGAGGGCGCCCAGCAGAGGCATTCTTCTCTCACCTCGCTCACAGTCCAAAGTTCCAAAAACTCCAAACCTGCATGCCAATATGCTGTCCTTCTTAGTGAGCTAGAGGCCACCCAAAAGAGAGGTGCCTCTGCCAGTGCCACTTGGTACGCAATGGCTACACGGTCATGTACCCTTCCTTTTCCCTTTGTAGCGGGCCAGAGGAGGCACCCACCCCAGAGAGGTGCCTCTAGGAGCCCGCTACCCTACCCCCCTAAACCAGTACTAACGACAAACGACAAACGAAATGACAAATTTTTGAAAAATTTCACGACAAACGGAAACGAGTCGAAACGGGCCAGCTCCGACACACAACAACTCGAAACGGTCATTTTTCCTGGTCGTGCCCATCTCTACCAGAAATGTACGGAATACTCCAGGTACAGCCTTACTATCATTTTGTACAATGGCATTATAATGTTGGCCTTTTTTTAATCCCCTTTTTGAAGATTCCTAGCATGGAATTGGCCTTCTTTACCACTTTCACACACTAGGTAGGCACTGTCATTGAACTGTCCACCAGCATACCAAGATCTCTTTCCTGATGGATATTTTTGGCCCAATTTGCAATACTTTATATTTTCCTATATTGAAATGAATTTGCCATTTTGCCACCCATTCTCCCTGTTTGAAGACATCCTTCTGGATCTCTTCACACTCTTCTCTGGTATTCACTACCCAGAAAAGTTTTGTGTCATCCGCAAACTTGACCACCTCACTTATCCCTGTCTCCAGGTCATTTATGAAGAGACTGAAAAGCACTGGTCCCAGGACAGCATACCACTTCTCACTTCTCTCCATTGTGAAAACAGCTCATTGGCACCTGCTCTCTGTTTCCTGGATCTCAACCAATTCTCAATCCATAAGAGGACTGAGTACAATGACACAATGAAACATTCAATAGCTGAACCCATGGAGGAACACACCAGAGAGCCCTGTTACTAGTGATGGGCAGCAGGGAGAATGAAATTTGGCTGATTCTAGCCTTGGCCAGTTGTTGAACATCTTTCTCTTTTTTAAAAAAAATCAATGGCCATATGCCAGTAGGGCACTTTCTCTGTGGATCTAGCAGATAGTGAAGTAAGTTTATTTTATTTTATTTTATTTTATTTTATTTTATTTATTTATTTATTTATTTATTTATTTATTTATTTATTTATTTATTTATTTATTCAACTTATATGCTGCCCACTACCCAAAGGTCTCTGGAGCTAAACACTCCCTGTAACAGGCACTAGTTAACAGACTAGCTGTAACATTTTAAACCAGCTGAAGTTTTGGGGCACTGTTCAAAGTCAAATGTATGCCAAGCAGATTGCAGTAATCAAGGCAGGATGTAACGCTAGTATATCAGATGACAGCAGAGACAGATCAGGCATCTCAAAGAATGAGCACAAGTCTTGCAGTAACTTTAGTTCAGTGTTTTTCAACCTTTTTTGGGCAAAGGCACACTTGTTTCATGAAAAAAATCACGAGGCACACCACCATTAGAAAATGTTAAAAAATTTAACTCTGTGCCTATATTGACTATATATAAAGTAATTCTCTTGAATAGGAATCAAATAAACACAAATAAAGTATTTTATAATTACTTTATTATGAAATAGTAAGCAGAAATATGAAAAATTATAAAATACTTTATTCAGTGCAACCTGGGCCTGTCAAAGCTGATATTCTTCAGCTTTTCCAATGGCACACCAGGCAACAGTGTGCTGCGGAACAATGGTTGAAACTGCTTTAGTTTACAAACACATTTCTGGTCACTGATGCAGCCTGGACTGCATGGTTAGTTCAAGGAGCATGAAAAAGCTGCAGGTCTGACTTTTTTTCCAGAATGTAATCCCATGAGGACAGGCCAAATCCTAATTCTGCGATCTACCTTTTAACAGACCAAGAGCACACCTGCCTTCTCTGGACTAGGTTTTTGTTTGTTTGTCACCATCTAGTCCAGTACTGTCAAGGAGCTACTTCACAATTAGACAGCAAGTGGGGTGTTATCTACACATTGGCGACACCAAATCCTCTATTCCCCAGATAGCTGCTCCCAGCAGTTTCATGCTAAGCAGTATGATGGACAGAAGTAGATCCTGAGAGATCCAGAGTCCAACAGGATTCGAACAGGAATTCCCCAGCATTGTCTTCCAAACTCATGCCTCCGTGAAGGACAGGAACCACTGTAGAACACTTCTTCCAACACCCACTCACAAAAACATGCCAAGACGGCCATCGTGGCTGATGATACAACAAGCCACCAAGAAGTCCATTAGCACCAACGCAACCACATTTTTGTCCATTGCCTACCACAGTCTACGCACCAAGTGAGCAAAGCTGTTTGTGTCCTATAACCAGTCTTGAAGCCAGATCAATTTAGGATTCTGAGTTTTCTCTATATCCTTCCATTTATATCCAAAGAAAATTCTGGGAGGGATGGGTTGTTTGAGATCTGCATCTGTCAGGCCTGGATATTTATTTATTTATTTATTTATTTATTTTAGAGTATTTTTACACCACCACCCCTTTTTCCTTGGAAAAGAACCCAAGGCAGCTTACAGTAATGAAGGATAATATACAATCCAGTACAATTAAGACGTTCAAGTAATTGAGAACAAGGAATTGAGGGATATCATATGTATTGTATGAATGAGGAGCCTTTCAGGGGAGAAAGGAGGCAAAAACACTAAATCAGCACTAAGCAATTCAAGAGATTTTAAGAGCTGGATCTGGGTGGATTAACCTAAAACTTCAGCTTCTCCTATTTTTCTCTTCGAGTTCTTCCTATCATGTTTACAAAGAAACAAGCCAGGAAATGTTTGATAAATTTGTACCAAAAATGAACTAAAACAAAACTGTCACTCAACCCTAAGATATCTTTGGGCAACAGGCATTGATCGACAGTCCTCGTAATATTCATTCGTTTGTGTTGCAATATCAATAGGGCAAGCCAGAGGCCACAGTGTTGTTCATTATTTATTGGGGAATAGGACTGTACTTTCTGTTGTTATCTCTTCTTACTTTTCCATAAATAATCCATGCTTGTCTTTGAGTAAGTGGAAGAGTTTTTTTCTCCTTAAAAAATAATAAGTTTGTCAAAAATTTCTAGAATACGCTGAATATACCAGTGGAATCTTCCTCCCACCCTCACCCACTGAAGTGGCAAAGCAATAAATGTATAAACATGTAGATTTTAAATACTGGGCTTATTGTATAAGCCACTACATAGAGAAATCAAGCTACAGTAGTGTTACAAAATAACACGACAAACTGTATTAATTCCAGCAGTGAAATGACAATGGGGAAGGAGAGAGAAGTGGGACATTTTGTTTGAAAGTACAGTATTTTGAAACCATGATTAAATTAAATACAACCAAAGTGTTAGAGATAAAGAAATGTACTGGAAAGTTTGTATTTAGTCAACATTAATGAGGTGTCACAGACATGCAAGAAAAAAATGACTGATCACCAATATGAGTTTTTTGAGTTAACCATAAAGAGATATTAGTTGGCTGGCTAGCTTTTTTTAAATTCCACCCATCAACTTGGTTGTGGTCCTTACAAGCACTTCTTTTGCTTTAACCAGAGACTAAACAGATACTGAAAGTAGAGAGAGCTGTGAAAGTAGAAGACGGAGTCTGGCAATAGGGGAAAAAACTTTTTATGACAGCTCTGTCTACTGATTTCTGCCAATTGATGAAATAGTTGACAGTTCTGGTGTTGAAGAGTGCAAGAACAAGTGACTGGTCTTATGACAATTATATTTGATAATGGTGATTCATTGCCATGACTACAAATGGGGTTTTTAAACACTATCCAGCTGTAAAGTTAATTTTTAAAGAATCTTGGAGAAGTTAAATAGCCTCCTGACTGAAAACCAAGGAAGTGCATACTCACCCATTCCGATAGTGCACACCAAGCACAAGGGGAAGCTGCGAAGGTCCGATGATTGAATAATATAGTCAGGCAAAAGAGACTGGCCAAAGAAAGAGACTAACCCATGTAAATCCACTCTTTCTCCCCTTGCCCGAGTAGTCAGAACGATTGCATGCAGTGCGTTTTATTTTTTGAAAAGACGGCATCCTTGTGTCAGTCAAATAGTTTCAGCTAGGCATTCATCCAAAAAGACATGGAATTATTCTATTTTTGTCTCCCATCTCAATGGAAACAATTTTTACAGATCTGTGGCAAGGTCTTGGATTTTTGTGGTGGTCAGTTAGAGGAGGAGAACTGTAATTAAAGCCTCTGGTAAGGTTAAACCAGCCCAGAGGAAAGAAACTGAGCACATTTAAAGAGAAAGAGAAACAAGGATGCGTGCGTTTCCAAGGGGTAATAGAACAGGATCTTACACCCCAGTTGAAATGCCAGATGTGAAATGCTGGGGTGGGGTGGAATCTGGAAATGCACTTTAAGAACAAACATTGACCTCCTGTCAAGTATAACTGAAGAATTTAGTCACTGTAGTTTAAAGTTTTCGCCAACGCTAAACACACACACACACACACACACACACACACACACACACACACACACACACACACACACACACACACACACACACACACGATAGATAGATAGATAGATAGATAGATGATTTCTTTGGGGAGAAAAACTTATCAGATTGCCTTTTCCTTTATGCCAACTTAGCAAACTCAGCTTGTGCAATTGTAAATTTACTATATGCAAGTAAATTTTACAATATATTTTTCTTAAATTGTTGCTGACAGTGACAACATAGACATTTGGCCTACTTTTCGTCCACTGCAAAGATGGGCTGGTTCACCCTGATAAATGGTGATCACATAGCATCTATGCAGGACTGATCCAGCCTGCCCCCAAAGCAACATTCCCTCAGATTTTCTACTAGGGCTGAGCAGGGGCACTGGCCCAGGCATGCGGGGTTCCAGACCCAACCAGAAACAAATGGGATACAACTCTGTCTTGGCTGCGCTAAGCTGATGCAGCGCTACACAGCCACAGAGCCACAGAACTTAGAGGGAGTGTTGCCCCATAGCATTTCTACCCTCACCTTTCTGCCCCCCCCCCGGTCAAAGAGCTTCTACTTTTCTAGTGTGGGTAGGATCATTTCTGGTCTCTTTCCAGCATGTGTGATTGCTGGGAATGAACCCAAACCCTTTTCCTTAAAGGGTCAGTAAAGAAACTTTCCACAATGTGGCAGGTTCTCATCCAGCTCTTTAAGAAAAGAGAAGGGAAAGTTTGGAGCAAGTATGTACATTAGGCATTAGATAACTTACAATACACATACCTAAAACATTTACATTTTTAGAAAGCAGGGCAAATATGGTTGCTTGAGATTTGAATGCCATTTGGATGGGAGGACTGCACCAAATGGGACACTGGACCTTATTTAGTCCACACCAGCCTTCTTCAATCCAGCCATGTAGGCAAGATCTAAATTGTTTCCAATTTATAGTGACCTTAAGAATTAGTGGCCTCCAAAAACTCCCATACGAAACAGCTAGGCTCAGGTCTTACAAAGGCTTCTTTCTTTCCTTAACCAACCCATCTCATATCTGGTTTTCCTCCTTTCCTACTGGCTTCTACTTTTCCCCAGTATCATTCTTTTCCAATGGGTTTTGTCAGATATGCTCACACTATACCCTTAAGCTCAGGCTTAATATAAGGTTATGTCAAGATATCAATTCAGGCAGAGTTGGAACAATTGTTATACCTAATATAATTTTTGTCATGTAACCATTTCATCCAGTGGCATGATCCAGCATGATTATTCTAGTCGTGCTTTTCACTTCACTACTGTGGCATTGAAGTCAGGCCACTGCTCTCTTCATTCTATCCAAAGGCAGTCAGATGCTGTTTTCTAAATGAGAGGTATTTGTCTGGGTTCACACTGTAGTTTTAAATGGTAGAGGACCCTTTTTCCATCAATCGTTTGGTTCAAATGTTGAATTGGTCTCCATAGAATCCTGTGAGAGCCTTCCCAGGAGGGAGGAATGCAAACATCTCCTTTTCATCATATATCCATGTCAATGCCAGTCGGGTGGCAGGCCATCCACACCATAATCTCTCTCTAGCAGCCCGGTCCCTTTTGAAAGGAGGCCAGTTTCAAAGGGGGGGGGTCCCACAAAAGGTTGGAAAGGAGGTCCTTCCCATTCCTCCCCAGCAGGGCAACTGAGAGTGCTGACCCCAAGAGAGACTCATAGGGAGAAGACAAGAAATTGGGCCTTCCCCCACACCTATGGGATAAACTGCCACCCACCATCAATCTGGTTCCTCTACTGGGATTTTTAAATCACAATTCAAAAACTTGTTACTTAGGCAGATTATACTGCCTACAAGGCCTGTTGACCTCCAGACTAACAACTAATCACCACTATCTACCAAAAATTGAAATATATCTGAGTTTTGGGGAGTTCCAGGATGTATTTTAAATTGTCTGATTTTAATTTTGATATACTGGTTCTTTTTATACAGTTGAGTTGTACCTTATGATTTGATTGTTATTTTGTCTTGTAAACCACCCTCAGCCCTTAGATAGGTGGTATATTAAATATACCCATATATGCTTGAGTATAAGTCAACCTGAGTATAAGTCGAGGCCCCTAATTTTGCTTTTTAAAAGTGGGAAAATTGATGGACACGAGTATCACCTGAGTCAGTATTTCCCTCCGCTGCCTTCCCCAAGCCGGTGCTGGTGGCGGTGGCAGCACCACAGTAGCAGTTCCCTTTCCCTTCCTCCTCCTCCTCCTCCTCTTCTTCCGATGGGGGGGAGAAGAGGCGGGTTTCTTAAACATTTTTTCTCTCCCGAAGCAAGCGCCCAATGGTGAACATTGGCGCTTCTTTGGGAGAGGAAGAAAAAGATTTAAAAATCCACCCCTTCTCCTTCTGTATTTGCCCAATGGCGGTGGGGAGAAGTAGTGGAGCTTTTAAACTTTTTTCTTCTCTCAGGAGAAAAAACAACAGGAACCACCAGCAGCAGCAGCATAACAACAACATGATATCATGCTAATTCTGACTTCTGGTAACCTTTCCCAGGGTTTTCTAGATGTAGAGTACTCGGAAGTGGCTGACCGTTCCCTTCTTCTTGGGGGTGCCCTGAGACTGTGCAGTCAACCAAGGCTACAAAGCTCAGCTCTTCTCCTGGGACACACAGTGGGGAATCAAACGTCCAATCTCTGGCTCCCACCTAACTCACACAGCGTAGCCCTGCCTCAGCATCACAATGACAGACCTTTGCTGAAACATCTGGAGGGTTCCTCCAGATCAGGGGTCCTCAACCTAAGGCCCCGGGGCCGGATGCGCCCCCCCCAAGGTCCTGAATCCGGCCCCTGGGATCAGTTGCAAACCCCCCCACCTACCCCCTGTTTTGTGAGCAAGCAAGCCTCCGTAGCTGCTTTTGGACTGTGGTCCAGCCCCCAGTGGTGTCTGGGTGGTGGTGGACTGGTCCGCTGTTTGAAAACTTTGAGGACCCCTGCTCCAGATAGAACTTTTGTTTTCATAAAAGTATCCATTTCTGTGCTGATTTTATCAGAGATCCACCCAGTATAAGGCTTCCTTTGGTTTGTTCAGTGACTTTCCACACTCCTACAATTGTTCTTGAGAGCAAGATACATTTTAGTTTGGGTTTTTTTTTTTTTTTTTTAGCAGAGTTCACCATTATAGGACATCTTCTTGTTTGACCTTGATGCCTAGAAGAATCTCCTAGTCAAAAGCCCCCTATGTAGCACCCAACTAAAAAAAAATCTCAGAAATCTCACGAAAATGGAAGCTCATCAGACAGGTGGATCTCTCAACCTTTTTGAAAGAATGGTTTATGGTTAAATATATCAAAGAACAGTGCTTTCCTTTAAGAGAAAAGAAGTGATGTAGGACATTGGCACTTGGGACTTAAGGTACCAGTGAGCAAAACCATCCTGGATAAACAGGGACACATTATTAAATGAATAATATATCTTCCCCCAAGTCAACAGAGGTTTTACCCCAAGTTTCTTCTGTTCTGCCATTTCTATATCTGTGTCTTCCTTGACATTTCATAAAATAAAGTGACATAATACCTCGTAAGAAATGTTTCCACATAAATGTTTGTGGAAATACCTTAGAAATATCTAAATAAGATATCTATAGAATTCAGCACAAACCCAGTTCAGAAAGCAGCACTGGAAAAGCGTACACTGTTTCTCTGTCTGGGATAGAACAATCTGATTTCAGGCACTCTCAAAAAGTACATTGGTTTTTGTTCTGCAACGAAGTAAATGATAACACATGTGGAAAGTCTACACTTCCAACATTAAATACAGACAGGGCCACACCCTATGGTATTTTTTAGAAATAAAATGCTCAGTACTGAAGGGCGGGGGGAAAGAACATTACATATAATTAGGCAAACCAATATAAACACATCAAACAGTGTTTTCCTTTCTTAGCTTAGTAATTGTCCCTTTAAAACTATAACTCTCTCTCAACAGAATGGTAGTCTGCTAAATTACAGGTTTGGCTGAAGCTTCGTTTTGCAGAAATGCAAGTGTTCAGCATAAAAACCTGGCAAAAACAGTATGACCCAGATCAAGTTTTGACATTTCCCAAAGCTCTTTATACTTGATTCCCCCCCCACACACACACACACATTTCTGGTGCACAAACTGTCCAGGTATGTTTTCTCCAGCTATCCTGGCTACAGTAAAAATGCAGTCTCTATTCCAACCACTTGGATTTGGTTTCAGCTTCCTTCTGTGCCCCAGTGAGCAGGGACTTTGGTGTGGACTTCTGAGTGTCACAGTGGCCTCTTCTGGGCAGCAGCATTCGCATGGCAAGAAGGCAAGCACTGCAAGTTTAAAATAACAGTTTGAAACTTATCCCTCCACTGTTTTCCTTCTGCATCCATACAGAAACGGACTTCTCCATGTCAGCAAGACTGGTGAATCTAGGGCACTCCAAATGCATTAAACCAGGCATGTCCAAAGTCAGGCCTGGGGGCCAATTGCGGCCCATTTACAAATTTCAAGGCCTGCGGACTCTTCCCCTCACCGGCTCAGCCTGTCATGCATCCCTGCCAGCTGGGCCTTCCCCATACCATTTGGAGGCATCAGCTTGCAGTTTTATGCTTTGCCTGACCTCCCTGCCTCCATCCACCACCACCCAGCCACCTTCCCAGCCTACCCGCCCCGGCTCCGTTGCTGCAGCATCCTCCCTGCCTCCTTGCATGTTATAGAGACTTGTCCAAAGTCCAGCCCAGGGGCCAAATGCAGCTGAATGGTCGGCCCCCACACATTTTCACCTCACCAAATCTGGTCCTCCTTGCAAAAAGTGTGGACACCCCTGCATTAAATTATCCTCCGTGCTAGCAAGTCTCGCCACTGTTCATGCACAATGAAAATATTACTGTAACAGCGCCTGGAGAGGCCAAGGTCGCCTGCTTCTGATACAGAATACAGAATGTCGTTAAGAAACCAGCTATTCAATCTTATATACACTTTTGAAAATATCTAAACATAATGTGACTCACCCCTAAGTAGAGATACATATAGAACTCCACAATAACATGTGAACTAGCTTATCCAGAAAGGTGTTGAAAGAAAGATTCAGATCAGAGATAATTTTAGATTGACTAAAATGAAGTACACTGAAGAAAGTGATTTCATTTGATGAGAAACATTTGTGTGAAGATTATTTTTTATAATAAAAGTAGCAAAGGCATTAGCAGAATGGTTTCAGATCAACATAAAGTGTGCCTTAAAACACCAACAGCTCTTTTAAATTGGCGACACCAAATCCTCTATTCCCCAGATAGCTGCTCCCAGCAGTTTCATGCTAAGCAGTATGATGGACAGAAGTAGATCCTGAGAGATCCAGAGTCCAACAGGATTCGAACAGGAATCAGAATGTCGTTAAGAAACCAGCTATTCAATCTTATATACACTTTTGAAAATATCTAAACATAATGTGACTCACCCCTAAGTAGAGATACATATAGAACTCCACAATAACATGTGAACTAGCTTATCCAGAAAGGTGTTGAAAGAAAGATTCAGATCAGAGATAATTTTAGATTGACTAAAATGAAGTACACTGAAGAAAGTGATTTCATTTGATGAGAAACATTTGTGTGAAGATTATTTTTTATAATAAAAGTAGCAAAGGCATTAGCAGAATGGTTTCAGATCAACATAAAGTGTGCCTTAAAACACCAACAGCTCTTTTAAAAAGAGAAACGGTCATTCTTCACCCAAACAGGAAACAAAATTGAACATTCCAAGAAGCAAATTGTTGTATACTTTTGTCTTTCTTTTTGGTGACCTACATCTATGACCATAATGAAGGATTGTCCCTAAATGTATAAACCTTATGGCCCTGTTTGCTTCCAACCTCTCTAATACTTCCTGCGTGAGATGGATGTTAAATCCAAGCCAAGAACACCACAATGCACAGACCACAATCATAGATTTGGGAGTGACGGGTTTTGAATGTATTGGGTATTATTTTGGAGAAAACACGCATAAGAGTATACTGGATCTTTCTTATTAGTGGGATGCTATTTTTTCATTCCCTGGGCTTGTTCCCAATACCCTTGACCAGCCAGTTTTTTTTATCCTCCTATGTGGTTTTTCCCTCTATGAAAAGCAGATACTCTGCTCTACCTGTACAATTATGGCTTGTTTGTGTGCTCTCCTCTCACTTCCTTATCCTTCCCTTATTAGGAGCCTTCCGCACACCAGTGGTGATACTTTTCTTTCCCACTTGATACCACATTGTTCCATGAACTCCCCAGAGATGTTTCACGCCCAAGGACAAATCTTACTAACAGGGATTATACTGTTCAGGGTCCTTCTCCCACCCACCCACCCCCCACCTCTACAATGCCTTCCCAGAATCTGAAGTGTGACATACTGCAATAATTTGAGAGGAACGTGAAGTTGCAATACCGTAATGGAGCTTCCTTTCAGTTTCTTCCTTTGACTTGTATAAAAGGGGACATTGTTGCTGATAATTGTGTTAGAATGAGTTTCCTGAGACATTGAGGATGCCTTTTCATAAATCTAGACACAGGACTCAGTGTGAACATTGTAGATAATGTTAAAGTTCTCATCCAATACAAAGAAGTAATAAGTCTTCATTTCTCAAACTTTGTAATTACCTTTAGGGTAACTGTAAGGGCATCAGTCATGTATTATGGCAATAAAAGCCTTGATCATTTAAATCAGTGGTTCTCAACCTGTGGGTCCCCAGATGTTCCTGGACTGCAACTCCCAGAAATCCCTTCCAGCGCAGCAAGTGGTGGAGGCCCAGAATACTGCACTGGTTAAAATGGAGTCTGAGGGAGCAGCTGTAGTTACCTGTAACACTTGTGCCATGTTTGTCATCTTGACAATGTGCGTGGAGAACTACACTTGCTGCAAGTGCAAGCTGGTAGCACTACTAGAAGAGAAGGTCCAGCAACTAGAGGCCCACATATTGAACCAGTTCTTTGACAGAGCGGAACAGACTATCCAGGACAAAAAACAGACAGGGCACACTTCTGGGGAAGAAGTCACTTCCCCAACTCAGGAGGTAGATGTGTGGAGGAATGTGACTCAAAGGAGTAGAAGGCTAAGGGTTAGGGTTAGGGTTAGGGTTGGGGTTAGGGTTAGGGTTAGAAGGCTAAGGGAACACTCAGAGAATCTCAAATTGCACAATCAATTTGAGGCTCTTTCTCTCAGCACACCTCATGAGGCATGCACAGAGGAACAACTGATTCCACCTGAGGATCTCTCCCTCATCACAATTGATGAGATACAGGATCAGGTGCATGTAGATGAACAGGCTTCGGGAGAGAGGCTCCTTGTACTAGGGGATTCAATTATTAGAAATACAGAGGGATGGATTTGTGATGAGCATGATAACCGTATGGTCACTTGCCTACCAGGTGCAAAGGTTGCAGACATCACGAGAAATCTAGATAGCTTGTTAGAGAGAATTGGGAAGGATCCAGTAGTCGTGGTACACATTGGTACCAATGATGTCAGGAAGGCCAAGCGGTCCGTCCTGGAAGCCAAATTCAGGTTGTTAGGAAGAAGATTGAAGTCCCGGACTTCCAAGGTAGCATTTTCAGAAGTGTTGCCTGTTCTTCGTGCAGGACCCGCCAGGCAGGTATTGCTCAGAAGCCTCAATGCGTGGATCAGACAATGTTGTTGAGAGGAGGACTTACAGATTTGTCAGGAACTGGAGAACATTTGGGGACAAGCCAAACCTGTACAGGAGGGACGGGTTGCACTTGAATCATGATGGGACCAGATTGCTGACACTCAACATCAAAAAGGCTGCAGAGCAGCTTTTAAACTGATAACTGGGGGAAAGCCAACAGGAGCTGAGTGGTATTTGGTTTGGAACACCTCATCCCCGTGGAACAAGGTTGGAGAGGGTAGAGAACCACAAAGAGATGACATACTAGGTACAGTAGTCCCCCCGCCCTTTCGAGGTTCATATATTGCGCTCCCGCTATATCGCAGGACTGCAGTATATGAAAAAGCCCTCCTAGGGTAAGGGGGGGAGTCCTGTTTCAAGCCTCCCATACTTACCCCAGGACTGGAACTGCCCCGAACAGGCCTGTGAGGGCCTTCCTGAGCCTTCTGGAGGCCCCAAAAGGGCCTCCATTTGAACCAGAAGTAACTTCTGGATTGCTAAAAAGTATTTCTGAAGCCTCCGAAAGCCTTTCTAGGCCTGTCGGAGGCCTCAGAAATGATTTCCGGTTTACCGGAAGTCACTTCCAGTTTGTAGGGGGGCCCTTTTGGGGCATTCAGAAGGCCTGGGAAGGCTCTCACAGGCCTGTTCAGGGTAGGGCCAGGCTGGGGGTAAGTACAAGAGCCCCCAGCTAGGGGCCCCCAGGCCTGACTCAACCTGCATCCACATATCACGGATTTTCAATTATCGCGGGTCAGGTCAGGTCCCTAACCCCAGCAATAGGCAGGGGATCACTGTATTAGCACAGGGAGAATAATGGAATGTGATAGTTTGTCTACTGGAATTAAAAGCTGCAGGGGGCGGGAGAAAAAAGAAGCAGCCATTCTTGGGCGATCACTCTAGGTGCTTCTACACAAATGCTCCGAGCAAAGATGGGAGAACTTGAACATTTGGCAGCTAGGGATAACATTGATATAATAGCCATAACAGAAACCTGGTGGAATGTGGAGAACCAGTGGGACACAGGAATCCCAGGCTATAAACTCTATAGAAGGGATAGAGAAGGGCGAGTTGGAGGGGGAGTGGCCATCTATGTCAAAGAAGGGGTAAAATCCAGCAGGATGGAGATTGATAGTGGGTCTGACTCCACCACAGAATCACTGTGGGTTAAACTACCATGTCCAAGGAGTGATGTGATAGTTGGGGTATGCTATCATCCACCAGATCAAAAACTTGAGGGGGACCTTGAAATGAGGAGACAAATCATGGAGGTGTCTCAGAAGGATAGGATAGTAATCATGGGGGACTTTGATGATCCCCACATTGCCTGGGCCAATCCGAGCTCCGGGCAAGAAAGAGAAATCGGGTTTCTCGACTTGCTGAATGACTGTGCCTTAGAGCAACTTATCATGGAGCCCACCCGAGAACAGGCAACTCTGCATCTAATACTATCTGATACTCAGGATCTGGTCAGGGATGTGAATGTCACTGAGCCTCTGGGGAACAGTTACCATGCTGCAATCTCCTTTGCCATGAATATTGGAGGAAGAGTGTCAAGCAAATCAGAAACAAAAACCCTTGATTTCTGAAGGGCAAACTTCCCTCAGATGAGGAAACTAGTTAGAAAGAAATTGAAAGGGAAGGTTAAAAGAATCCAATCTCTCCAGAGTGCGTGGAGCCTGTTTAAAGCAACAGTAATAGAGGCCCAGCACAAGTGCATATCACAAAGAAAGAAGAGCTCATCTAAGTCCAAGAGGACACCGGCATGGTTAATGAGTGGAGTTAGAGAGGCGCTAAAGCGCAAGGAGAGGTCTTTCCGTAAATGGAAATCCTCTCCAAATGAAGAAAATAAAAAGGAACACAAACTCTGGCAAAAGAAATGTAAGAAGATGATAAGAGAGGCAAAGAAAGACTTTGAGGAATGCATGGCTAGCAATATAATGGGTAATAATAAAAGCTTCTTTAAATATGTTAGAACTAGAAAACCTGCCAGAGAACCAGTTGGCCCTTTGGATGGTGAGGGAGGAAAAGGGGAGGTTAAGGAGGACTTAGAAATTGCAGATAAATTAAATGAGTTCTTTGCATCTGTCTTCACGACAGAAGACCTTGGGCAGATTCCGCTGTCTGAACAGCCCCTCTTGACTAAAGAATTAAATCAAATACAGGTTAAAAGAGAGGATGTTTTAGGACTAATTGATAAATTGAAGATCAACAAGTCACCGGGCCCAGATGGCATTCACCCAAGGGTTATTAGGGAATTGAGAAATGAAATTGTGGATCTCTTAACGGAAATATGCAACTTGTCTCTTAAAACGGCCACAGTGCCAGAGGACTGATGGATAGTGGATGTCACACCAATTTTTTTAAAAGGAAGGAGGGGGGACCCAGAAAACTACATGCCGGTTAGCCTTACGTCTGTCCCAGGGAAGATGGTGGAAAGCCTCATCCAAGAGAAAATCTTAAAACACATAGAAGAACAAACCTTGCTGAGAGAAAATCAGCATGGCTTCTGTAAGGGTAAGTCTTGTCTGACAAATCTTTTAGAATTCTTTGAAAAGGCCAACAGGCATGTGGGACTGGTGCTTTTCAATCTGGTCATAAATGACCTGGAGACAGGGATAAGCAGTGAGGTAGCCAAGTTTGCAGATGACACGAAACTTTTCCATGTGGTAAAAGCCAGAGAAGATTGTAAAGAGCTTCAGAAGGATCTCTCCAAAATGGGGGAATGGGCTGCGAAATAGCAAATGAGTTTTAATGTAGCCAAATGTAAAGTAATGCATATTGAGGCAAAAAATGAAAACTTTATCTGTCAGCTCATGGGCTCTGAGCTATCCATGACAGATCAGGAAAGAGATATTGGTGTGTTGGTGGACAGCTCAATGAAGGTGTCTACACAATGTGTAGCAGCAATGAAGAAGGCCAATTCCATTCTAGGGTATATCAAAAAGGGGATTGAAAATAAAACAGCCAACATTATAATGCCATTATACAAAATGATAGTAAGGCCGCACCTGGAGTATTGTGTACAATTCTTGTCACCGCAACTCAAAAAAGTCATAGTGGAATTGGAAAAGGTGCAGAAGAGAGCAACTAAAATGATTATTGGGCTGGGGAACCTCCCTTATGAGGAAAGGCTAAAACATTTGGGTCTCTCTAGTCCAGAAAAAAGGTGCCTGAGGGGGAATATGATTGAGACGTACAAAATAATGCAGGGCATGAGTAAAGTGGATAGAGGGAGGCTCTTCTCCCTCTCACAAAATACCAGAACTAGGGGGCATACACTCAAATTGAGGGCTGGTAGAGTAAGAACATAGAAAAGAAAATATTTTTCACCCAGCGCGTTGTTAGTTTGTGGAACTCCCTGCCACAGGATGTGGTGATGGTAATTGGCCTGGATGCCTTCAAAAGGGGATTGGACAGATTCCTGGAGGAAAAATCCATCCCAGGTTACAAACCATGATGGAGGTGTGTAATCTCCAGGCTTAAAACCGGGGTACTTCAAGAGCCAGATGCAGGGGAGTGGTATCAGGAGACAGATACCTAGTCTTGTGCGCTCCCAGACACATCTGGTGGGGCCACTGTGAGATACAGGAAGCTGGACTAGATGGGTCGTTGGCCTGATCCACAGGAATGTTCTGGACCTTTAGATGGGTTTGCCAACACTGTTATAGACTAATCTTTCTGGAAGGTTCTGATCCAGCACACACACACACACACACACACACACACACACACACACACACACACACACACACAAATCTTTAGGTGAAACAGCTGGAGCATAATGGGCTTCAGCTAGAGGGCTGGTGGAAGGGTTAAGGGCAAGTATAGAGGCCAGGACTGCGCCATCCCTGCTGTCTTTCTGGAAACAGGCAAAGACCTTTCTCTTCAGGCAAGCTTTCCCTGAATGACGGACTACCATACATGGCTACACAGACTTGTGTTTATAACCACTTATAACTTTGTGCTTGTATCTCTCCTTGTGTGATTACATTGACACTATGTTATCAATTGTTAGTTCCCATACCACATATCTTTTAGATGATGTACCATACATGACTACATGGTATTTATACTCTTTTCTTAACTGCTTGCATTCTCCTTTAGCTTTAATGTTGTCTTCTAATGCTGTCAGATGTCCCTCAATTCCCTGTTCTTAAACTTGAGTATGTCTAAATTGTACTGGACTCTATATTGTTCCTCATGACTGTAAGATGCCTTGGGTCCTTTTCCAATGAGACACTGATAAATAAATAAATAAATAAATAAATAAATAAATAAATAAATAAATAAATAAATAAAGCTAACTATGGTTGATTCTGCACAATTGTAATTTCATTTGATACTCAAATATAGGTTGTTCTGCTTTGCACTTTCCATTTTATCATTGTGTTGTACTATGTTAGAAATTAATTGATTTTTCTTTGATATCTTCATTTCATGAATCTTATTTCCTGTTTATCTGCTGTGATTTAAATACTGTATTCTTTCCATTAATTACATCTACAAGTGCCTTAGTATCATTTCTGGTTATGCCTTCCCACCCACTGGGGTAAAAAACATCTCAAAAGGGTGCTCATTTACCCTGGCCATAGGTAGGGTATGAATAAATCAAAGCTGGCAGTGCCTCATACAAGCCCATGAAAAAGACGAAGCTCCTCCTGCGATGATAAATCATAACATCCAAATGCAGCCGTTGTGCATTGTCACGTATTGCACTTCAGATCTTCAACCTATGTATTACTGAAATTTGAAAACTTTTGACTGATTTAAGAGCTGCCCCCAAATTAATCGGGTACATTTTTTGAAGTTTATTGTTTTTCAGTAGAAAAATGAGACATAGGAAGAATGCCTGTTTTGATGCTTGAGGGTCTTATCAGAAAACAAGGATTTTTTTTTCTTTCAGATATATTTTGCTGTTTAATTGGTTAATGAACAATATGATTAATTAATACAAATATGTTTGATCATCAGCAATTTCTTTGAACCGGTGATAGACACTACTATTTTGTATAAATAATCATATATTATTTTTGAAGTGCTTTTAAAACAAAGCACTATACCAGAACTAAAATGAAAGTCAAGCCCTACCAGCTTACAGTCTAATAACTGCTTGTGTAAGTGCACTTGGGAAAAGGTACAGATTATATAATGCGATCCAAATTATTTTGCATTACATTACTGTTGCCTTCACCAGAACTTATTTCATAACCATTACTACATAATTTAGAAGCATATGAATTATTCACTAAAATGATACACCGTTTAGTCCGGTATTATTTACTGCTAGCATCACACATTAAATTCAGCAGATAGCGTCGGCCCTTTATCACTTTTCCCATGGAAGCAGCTACTGTACTTTGAAGTGCCTCTTCTTGGGGCATCCTATGATGAGCTTTGTGAACAAGTGCTCATAAGATTACTTCCGACACTCCATGCCTTCAGCAGTTACAAGCTAGGTAGGAATTCAACAGGTATGCTTCGCTTTTCTCTGGATCATGGAGGAAACAGCCTGTTGCTGCTCTGTCAACCATGGAGCTTTTGATGGCAAAGAAATTCTAAAACTGCAGTTCCATTTTGGCTGTCCAGATGTCTTGGATTCTGTCTCCTGGAATTTCTGCCCATCAGTCATGATGGCAGAGCTTACAATAGAATTCCAAATAACTGGAATTTGGGCATCCAACATATTGGGTGGATCAAAAGCTGAGAATGACCAAGACACAAATGAAAACAATCCCATGCAAATACGTATTTCCTTGAGTATCAGTCATTTTAGGAATACTTAAAATTAGTAGTCAACATGGGAGTAGTCAACACTGGCACAAGGCGGGATATAGTATTGCTTGCCTCTATTTGTTTCACTCTAGACCTGCATTATGGATTACCTTTGGCCTTTACTTCCAATTTAAAACTGCCATTGTATTCAAACATATCAAAATAATTTGCTTCTGTATTTTACCCCTTGCATCTGAAAAGTGAATTAAAATGCTGGAAAGTATTTTAGTGCATTTCTTTGCTGACAAAGGAAAATAATCAATCTGAGCGGTAGATTTACAATATGAATAATGTAATTGTGCAAGATCAGGAAATGAATGTAAACACAACCGTTCTGTCTTTGTAACCAAATGCTTTTTAACTAAATTGATTTAACAATCAATAGTCTGTTTGCCTTGACATTTTAATTGGCTTTTGATTTTGCCTATTTTTCACGGGGGTCCATGATTTTGAATTGTGCATCGCTTAGATGCGAATAACGGAAGAACAAAATGCTGCAGCCACACATTCATTCTATGTCTCCTATGCCCTCTAGCTTCAAGAAGTTGCATTCCTCATTTTTAGCAGGAAAAGAAGCATTTGCAGCTAAAATCAAATTCAAATGTCCATCTACTGTACTAAGGTGGTACAATCCTCTCAGGAGACTGTTACCACATAGTGATATATAGGAAGCTAATCTGGTGGGAGCTGCCTCCATGTCAAATCAGATATCCATTTGGGATGCCTGTCCATTAAGGAGAAATCTGACTTCCCAATATGTACAAAATAACATACAGTGGTAGCTCTACTTACAAGCAACTCTACTTATAAGCAACTCGGCATAAGAGCAGAAAACCGTTGCCGTTTTAATTCCTGCCTTACAAATTTTAGATGCGGTCTGCTCTACTTACATTTTTTTATTTTTTTATTTTTCAGTTTTTTAATTTTTTAAAATTTCTTTTAGATACAGCTGCTCTACCTATGAGTTGTTCGACTTATGAGCATGCATTCAGAACGAATTAAACTCATAAGCTGAGGTACCACTGTATATGCATTGTTAGAGACGTTTGTTTAGCTACTGGAAATATTCTCTCTTAAGTTTCATTCCACAGATGTACAGTACAGGTTATGCAGATACAGCCAAGTATATCAAGAGAAAAGGAAAGATTGAGAGGGAGGCAGGGAGGGAGGGAGGGAGAAAAATGATTGCATCCAATACAAAATCATTGGAAACAATCCACTACTGATACATTTACATGTACATAAACATATTTGGGATTCAGTGATAACTATCCACTTTTTGATGGGTAGTTTTGTGAGAGTCTCATACGTCAAATGTTTTGCAGATACCTTCTGTGCATGAAATAAGCACCAGAGCCTAACAGAGTCAGTTATCATGTAGGGAAATAAATATCATAATATAATGATAAATAATATAAATACAATAATATAAAACTGTTAATCAATGGAGCCTTACAGAATGACACTTTGATATAAATAAAATATTTCTCTCCTACCTTTTCACATCAATGCTTAATGGAGTCCAGCAATTTATTTTGCTGGCCAGCATCAGATTTTGTGAAAGACTACATGTGGCTTTCACATGTTTCTGGACATCTCTCATGCATCAAATATGCCTGAAACTAAACTCATAACCAGGTATTTGCAACAGACAGCTGGAACTCTCTCTCTCTCTCTCTCTATCTATCTATCTCTATCTATCTATCTATCTATCTATCTATCTATCTATCTATCTATCTATCTCTCTGTCACACACATACACGCACACACACACACATTATACATAATTGTGGTAAAGTTCTGTTTAAACATACACACGAAGTGAGGCTTCACTGGACACTGTCCTGGTCAGCCTTTAACCAATTCAGACTGATTGCCCCGTTACGCCCCTCCCTGAAAACATTGGTACTTCTGTGGATGATCTCTAAAACTGATTACTGTAAAGATCTCCGTGGGTATGCCCTTGAGGCTAACCCAGGGAGTACCGCAAATACAGAAAATCACAGCCATATTAGTGTCAGGTCTGAACATTTCAGTCACATATCTCCATTTCTGGTTTACCTGAACTGGATTTCTATGGTTTTTCTGGCCAGGTACAAGGTATTAGTTTTAGTACATAAAGCTCTTCATAGTGTATGGCCCTGTTATTTGTTGAAGATCTCTCCCTCAGAATATTTCCCTGGACCACCCATTCTTCACAGGCCTTGCTTTTCGGGATTGCCTCATTGAGAGAGGCAAGCAGGTCTACCACCAGCAAACATGCCTTCTTAGCAGTGGCCCCTTCATTATGGAGCAGGCTTCCAGTAGATGTATGTTAGGCCTTCTCCCTCCCATCCTTTAATAGAATATTAAAGACTGTCTTGTTTCAAGAGGCATTCAAGGACATCTTCACCTAAATTACTCTTGTATGTGTTCCCTGTTTTGCCATTGTTTGGTGTGTGTTTTTAAAGTTATTGTCTTATCAACTCATGGAATTTTAATGTTGATATATTGGGTGGAGGGTATTCTTGTACTGCCCTGCTGTAAATAGCTGAAAATAGAAAAATAACCAAACAAACAAACAAATTGCCTATGAGGATTCTCAGTCATCCAGGTGAGGTTATCTGGAAGCTGAGTCATGGCAACTGGACTTTGTTTCTTGTTAGATCAAAATATTTTACTATTCATCCAAGTAGTTTTTTTCAGTCTGAGGAAGGTTGGTAGGAGACCTCCAAATTATACTCCACATTGGTTTCCCTTGAAAAGCCTCATTAGATGGACAATGGCCAGGGGTGTGTGAAAGTCACACCTCTGCAGCCCTTCTCACACACAATAAAAAAGGGTCATTAATAGTGGCCTTCCTGGTGGAAGTATGAAGTGCTCCTGATTTTTCTATATGTCAGAAGAAGTGGATGTGTCCACGAAAGCTTACATTAAAATATCATAGTTATTCTTTAAGGTGCCACATGTTTTTTGTCTCTTGTTTTGTTTTGTTTCTTTGATTTTTTTCCTGATTTTTCTGGGGATAGATGAAAGGGCAAGATGATAAATAGGGGACAGATTGTGCCTAAATCCTCCACCCCTGTTGACGGAGACTTTCTATAGACACATGAATGGTCTCCCTAACTGCTCTTTCAAACCACCTATCTTCTCTGTCTAATATGTGTGTACATCCTCATATTTGAATGAGTGTCCTTTCTCCTCCAAATGAAGGTACATTGTAGCCTGACTCTGGTCCTGAGCTATTGCCCTTCCTGTCCTGGGTCATCCTCCTGTTTAGTGGCTGTTTATTTTCTACAATGTGGAGCTCTGTGCACTTGTTGCTGCATTGGACTGCATATACTATATCGTTCCTCTTGTGTTTTGGTGTCTGGTCTTTTGGGGGTATGACTCTCTGCCTTAGAGTGTTTGTGGGGTTGAAGTGAATGGGTATGTGTCTGCCTCCACTGGTGAAAGTCAAGTACAACAAGAACTGTGCTATTGATGTCCTTTTTGAAGACGATAATGGTCTAAATCCAGAGGGAGCTCTGCTGATGGAACTGCTTCTGCCAATCACGCCTTCCCACTTTAGCCCTTATGCTTCCCAAGCATATGCTCTGGAGCGAAGTCTCTGGAGGCATCTGCCAGGAACACCTGGGCAGATGAGAAAAATGAACCTCTTTTGCGCTAGTGCTGCAGGGCCAGTGGGACCATGGATCTAGGCCAGTCCAGCAGTGTGCATTTAAATAGATCTGGCATTCCACCCAACATTGCCTTGGCTCTGTAGCACTCATGATTTCATAGTGTCCCCCTTCCCTGACCACCAGCAGCTTCCTTGGGCCCCGAGACCAGACTCTGTAGAATTTCCCAGCCTTCTGGAGCTGGTTTTGGGGAGTACACAGTAAGCAGACAGAAGCGGTTCCAGGATCTGTTTGATCCTGGTCTTCACATCTTGTAACAGTTAGGAAGCTCTTGAGATATTGGAACACTGTGTCTGAGTTCATTAGGATCCAAATGAGTGCAAAAGGTTTCAAGACAGATAAGTACAGAGTGACTCTTTGGCATTGAAGGAACAAGATAAGCATTAAATGTCAATTATTGTCCCTCAGAAAAGAGATTAAAACAACACAGTTTGGCTGTAGGCTGGTTTTGGGGGTGTTTTGTTTTGCCTTTTTTTAAGGTAAACAGACTTATTGTCAAAAAATAGAAGTTTTTTTTAAAGCAGCAGCATTAGGACTGTTCTTACTCTAAAATGCTTAATGGTTACAACAAATATGATCACAGGGTGTAAGAAAAACACAAATATGTTTGGAAAGGTATGAAGCAGGAAAGTATATTTTTGGACCACTGTTCACAGACGTATTAATAAGAAACTGGTGGTACGTGTAGGGGTATTTCTAGAATCTGTGTGTGTGTTGTGTCATTACAGTCGTGACTGACTCTTTGTGACCCCATGTCCATGAAGTTTTATTGGCAGGAATACTGAAGTGGTTTGCAGAATTTATTTCCTGCCTAAATGCAGAGCATGGAAAAGGAAGGAGACAGTGTATCCTGGCCCCACCCTTCCCACCCCAAGATCTTCTTCCCATCTTTAACATAAGGCACAATGACAGCTCCAGAGCCCATTGACATACTTTGCTTCATCTGCTTTACAGGAGTTGGCATATTTGCATAGGTTTTTCTTTTCAACCATCTTATCCTATGGGTTGTCTGGAACAAGGCCAGGAAATGGGGTCTGGGATGAAATGTCCCTGGAGACTTGACCCTCCTCAAGTTGGCCATGTGCATAAAACAAGATTTTCTCTGGAAGATTAATAAACACATGGTTGAGAAGCGTGTGCCACTGCAAGGCAAAGTTCATGTGCTCGTACTGAACATGTATCGACATTCCAATTAAACAAAAACACAAAAACACAGACGTACAGTGGTACCCCGACTTACAACGCGCCCAACATACGGAAATCCCGACTTACGAGCATGATTCCATTGGTTTTTAAATCCTGCTGCCTTACAAGCAAAAGATAGGGTTTCCCCAACTTATCAATTTATTATTATTATTATTATTATTATTATTATTATTATTATTATTATTATTATTATTATTATTATTATTATTATTATTATTATTAGCGGGGGGAGAAGCGGGGGTGATTTAAAATGTCTTTAGCCATGGAGACAAGTGGTTGCTTTGGTGGCTAAAGACATTTTAAACCACCTGTCACTTCTTCCCCCAACATGTCCGGGGGGGCTGTTGGTGTTTCAAAGTGGTTTCCCATAGGAATGCATTGAAATCCATTCACCCAGAACAGATTAATTTACTTTCAATGCATTCCTATGGGAAATCGCTCCCCGACTTGCGGGCTAATCAATTTATGAGCGTACACACAGAACGGATTAATTTTGTAAGTCAGGGTACCACTGTATCAGCTTTTACAAAGAAAGGGGAAATATCTGTTTGGCCAAATACCCGCCTGAACCCTGGGAAAGCCAACAGCTTTTGGCCCAGGAGGGGTTTGACCAGAAGACCCATGGAGGCTTGAGGAACTAAATCCTCTCTGAAGCTTGTCTGGTGTGGAAAACTATGGGCATCCCAATCTGAAGTACGTAAGGTAACCTCTGTGCTATATTTTCTAAGTATTCTCATCAAAAAAGCTAAAAGGCCCTGAGCCCATGACAGGCTTTGGGTGGCTAAGCTAAGAATGTTTAGATCAGAAGTTCTAAAAAGAGACGGTATGCAGACAATAAATGAAGTCTTCTAACATGAACTGATACTGTGCCAATACTATATAGTATCTTGATTATTTTCTTGTTAGATACCTAGAAGAATTAGGTTTCCCTAGAAAAGAGTTATAATCAATTGAATATGTTCTTCCAGCTATTCCAGTTTGTTAAGTCTTGTCGATGAATTAAATTTAAACCATTTCATTAGGAGTGATATCCTTCAAGTCTTATGCTCACTTACTTAGATGTCCCTGTAATTCTGTGGCACATACCTCTGAAGAAACACTCACAGAATTACATTGATCAGCATCTTCTCCATTGATATTAATGATACATTAAGCTGATGCCTAACTGACCACTGCTGAGAACAGAAAATGGGACTGGGCGGGGGGAAATCTAATCCTACAGTGCTCTTTTTAGAGCTCTTATGAATTAAATCTAACACATCCTTGCCAAATTGGACAGCCGCTTTGGTGTCACGTAAAGATGAACAATACAGCAATACAACCCTATACATATTTCCTCAAAATAAAGTTTCCTTTACTCCCAATTATGTCCATGAATGAATGCAACCTAAGACGTTCAGCTTTAATTTCTGATCAGAAAGACTCCCCGAGGGCCTCTTTCTATGTAAATCGTCCAGGCAAGTGTTGATGGTGTTAACCTTATTGCATTCAATATGAACCTCAGAACTAGACCAGGCATTGTACAAGAGAACCCGCTAACTTACGGACCTTCTGACAAGCAGAAAGTCACACCAGCGTAGTAACCCTGGATTGTGCCATTTACTCAAGCATGGCTCTTATGCAAGTGGTGATCCCTATGAATAAAATCAACCCTCTGTACTTGAACGGTGTGAGCCTATGAGACTACACTAGGGAACTTCCTGCTCCTTGGCAACTCTCCAGGGTACAAATGGGATGTTATTCTCTCTCAATGATAATTTTCATTTTAAAGCATCATCAGACTTTCTCTCTTCCAGCAGAAAATGCGGTCCTAGAAAAGCCCATATCAGAAGAGCTCTAAGGTATTTCAAGGAAATTTGTTCCGGTTATAGTTTCACAGGCCCTCAAAAGGGATTGGCTACAATTAAAATCACAAGTGGAAAAAGAACTCCTTTCATGATGATCTGAATTCAATGAGGATTGAGCCCTACAAGCATTGTGGTTTTTTTTAAAAAATATCACCCTAACCATGGTCATGACACCTATAAAAGTGTATAAACTAGCAGCAAAAAGCCCATACAAGTCAACATTTGAACTATGTGGTATTTTTCTTCCTTTTTTTTAGTAAGTCAGAAGAGGTTGGGTTTTTTTCCCTTGCAATCTTTGATTAGATTTCATTTCTGGCAACCACATGTTGGCTGGAATCCAGTACTGAGACAGAACTGGAGCAGACCCATTGCATCAATGAGATTCCGTGAGTCAATTTCTCTGTAAATTCCATTGATTGAATGGTTTCTACTCTAGTTGATGCTTTAGTACAGGGGTTTAGCCAGTTTGTCTCTACTATTGCTAAAGAGAAAGACAGCAGGCTTTCTTACATTACTAGGGTACGCTTGGGCCATGAGCTGACCCTAAAGTTCACTCTGTCATGTGCAGTGCTTAAAAGGTTTAATTATGATTAGGATTTCATAAACTTCTGATACTGAACTAAATATCTGCCTTCATGTGCATACGATTCTACAATGGGAATATGCCATCTGTACTGGCACTGGGTGTTGGAATGGTTACTGTCAGCATTCCACAGCATCAGTAGTTACATAAAATATCAAAGTGCTAGACTCTCTTGCATCAGGTATCCAACAGCATCTTCTGCCAGGTGTTCAAAAAAGCTGGACGATATACTTGCAGTTGGGTGGGGAAGAGTTTAAATGAAGGAGCCGTGTCTCAATCCATGTGTATCTAAAATACTTTTTTAAATCTTGCATAAATTCACAAATGATACAATATTGTAAGTATCTCTTAAACATACTGTACAATCATGTCAGTTTAAATGTTTTACATCAAGGCACAGCACACCAAATTTTACACATATACCTTGATAGGCAGCAATTTAGTGTAATCCCCGAGATTTGGCAGTACTGCCAAGATAAATAGCATGGGTCATATTTTCACAGATATGCTACAAGATAAATAAATAAATAAATAGATGCTGTCACATTTTATTTGAAATAGAACTGCATATAAAAAGAATATACAATAATTTAATTTGATTATCTTGATAGATAGATAGATATATTAATTTTGAAATAAATCATTTCATAAATATTAGAAGGATGCAAAAATGAGTCTTTCATTTGGCCATCTTGATTTTATGGAAGAAAGTTGATTTCCAGTGAAATTAAAAGGCGCTCGCTGCTCGTTTTCATGGCAATCTGGAAGAAATGAAATGAGGAGTTACCAACTATATCTTTTTCTTTATGATTAGCTGTTAGTTGACTGAAATACTGAGAACTAGGATCCCCCAGAGACCAACTGAGGCCAGACCCACTCGACAGTCGCGAGCGCGCTCACTCAGGGTGGCCACTCCGAGAGAGGTGCAGAAGTCGGCAACCCGTAACCACGCCTTCTCGGTTGTAGGCCCCTCTCTATGGAACCAACTCCCTAGTGAGCTGCACCTTGCAGAGTCCCTGCCCGCCTTCAAAAAGGCACTGAAAACGTTGCTTTATAAGGAGGCATTTGGTGACCTCATCTCTTTTTCTGTTTAATTTTTTTTCTTTCTTCCTCCCCTTTTCTTCACTTGCTGCCCCCACTGAGGGTCTCCCTCATTGCTAAACATTTTTATTCTTATTTTGCCTTTTCTATCCCGCTTGTTGTTTTAATTGTTTGCTGTGTTTTTAGCCTTTTAGCTATTTTAGCTATGCTTTGTGAACCGCCCTGAGTTCCGGTTCGGAAAATGGCAGTGGTATATAAATGCGTCAAATAAATAAATAAATAAATAAATAGCTTTCCTAGACAGCAAAGTGACAGCCATGCTTCTGAGACCCCAAACCATTTCCCTTTTTGGGGGGAAACACCTCTGTGTACCTCTGAGCCTGTCCTGCACCCCTTTCCCCAAAACAGCATTCCATTCGAAGAAGTGGTGTAGGACACTGTCCTTTCCCTGGTATTAAAGAACAATCTTTCACACAACATGGAGGGAGTGTGCAGTCTTGTCCTTTGCCTCAGGCATCAAAATAACAAGAGACAGGTCTGCGTAGTACAAATCCACTCACTTAATCATGAGACACAAAGATTATTCTAATTAGAAGCTTGATATGTCTGTGAAGATTCTCAGTCACCCAGGTGAGCTTATCTGCAAGCCGAATCATGGCAACTGGACTTCTTTTTCCTGAGAGATCGAAATGAGCAGCGAAACGTTTCAATCTCTCAAGAAAAAGAAGTCTAGTTACCATGACTCAACTTCCAGTTAGAAGCTTGATAGTTGAGATCACTATTTATAGTAAGTATGGCTTCTGGTGGAGACATAGGGCAGCACCTAGAATGTGCTTGGGTGGCAGGGGGGTTTCCTTCTACACACATCCTATCAACTTCCTGCATCTACATCTGATCCACACTCCCTATGCAGCTAATATGGTACTACCTTCTCCCTTCCTTGGTTGAGAGCAATGTTCAAGAAGAAACAAGGTGGCTAGAATATCCACTTTGTTTTTTCTTTGGTGGCATCAGCTTTAAAAAGATGGGGACATCCCAGAAGAAAGACAGGTTCCCTTTCATACAGCAGTGCCAACTTCAGCACTCCCCCCCCCCAATGAGGCCTTGGTGGTCAGCCAGGCAGAAACATATGACACAATGGGGATGGGATAAGAAAGTAATGGTGTAAAATGTAGGGAATATGATGGAGCCTGTAGAATTGGCTGTCACACTGGATTCTGATCTCGGTGGGAAGAAAAGAAAGTCAGAATTAAGGGAAATGAGTATGCAATATCCCACCATAAAACAACTACTCATATTAGTATTACTCCCACCCAACTCATTCCATGTATTATTTTCTAGCCATTAAAGACTAGTAGTGGAAAAATGCATACAGACAAAAAAAATCACATGCATGCTATTAATATACCCAGAAATCTATAATATTTTAAGGTGTACAAATAATACATTTGTACATTGAGGCCCTTCTGCTAGCATATTTGGCACAGGTTCAGCGTATTCAATCTCTAAGCAATTCCAGTTCTAGTGTGTGGATCATTTTGACCCCCATTCTATACATTCTTGGTAGAGAGGGAGCCCTACAGAACACATGGTGTTTATTTCTGAATATTAGTACCAGGGATTGTACTGTAAGTCTATGTACACACACACAGCGGGTGCAACCCAATTAACCAGAATTCAGTTCCCCTATGCCCTGTACCAGTGAATACTAATTCCTCACACTTTCTTCCAAAGGGAACATTAACTTGAAATGCACATAAACAGCATGTAATTTATTAAGGGGAAGAGGATGCTTCCTTTAAACTACCTGGGGGCAGAGGGCTGCTGTGTACTCCAAACTAACCAGGGTCTTCACCACCACCATATTCCTGCTGCTGCTGCTGCTGAAATACATATTTTGCCATTGAAGTCCTCACTGCCACATTTAATGGCTGGAATTCAGCAGCACTGCAGCACATTCCTTATGGTGCAGGAAGGCGTCAAGGCATGTTCCAGCACCATAAAACTCTACGGCACAGTGCCTCCTTCTGGCAAAAGAGAAGGGACTGCTGAACATCAGTGGCTATGCATGAACCACAGTGGGGTTCTGTGTACAATGGGAGCAAATGGGCTGCAAGACCCACCGAGACAGCTTGGGAACTCCCGTGGGCTGCTTTGGAAGAACAGATAAAATGCTGCGTCTATGGAGATACTCTATTGATCAGAAGTGCCTAGATGCCCTAAGCACATCCAATCTCGCCTGATTTTGGAAGCTAAGCAGGGTCGGCCCAGGTTAGTAGTTGGATGGAGGACCACCAGGGAATACCAGGTGCTGTAGGCGCCTGGAGTAGGAACTGGCAAACCACTCCAGTATTCCTGCCAAGAAAACTCCGTGGACATGGAGTCACGAAGAGACCCTCACGACTGTAACGACACAACAAACATTGATCAGAAGTAGCATTCTTTATTTGCAGTGAGGTTCCGAACCTAGACATCATGCAGGGGAGAACAAAGCCATCACAGCAATATCCCCCCCCCCTTTCCAAAGTAGCCTGTTATGCATTTACCATATTCCAGGGGTCATTCAGCAGATAACATCTGAAGAGGTCTTCTTCACCGGCCAAATCCGTCTGCTCCCACATTGGTAGGTACAAAGCCGTCCTTGGCCATTCCTCCTGACCGGCTCAGGACGTGTGCCAAGCGTTGGGTCACACAGGTTGCTGTGTTGCACCCTTTCTTCTGTGCTGTCATGCTGCTTTTCCAAAGAAAGAAGCAAGGTTGAGTTAGGATCTCGGTTCTCTTATTTGCAGGAGAAAAACAACAACACTGGAACGTGTCTCAGACAATAATAATTTCTTACTTCTTCAAGAGGTTATCCTAAACCTACTTTCTTGTTCTGGAAAGCCATGCTTTGGGATTATGAAATTTCTGCTCCAGAAATTTAGCAGTCCTACACACAGGTACGTGCATTTAAACTGTCTTACAATCAGATTTAGAAGAGAGACACACTCTTTTAGTAGCCTTGATTGAGAAGCAGCGATGGTTTGGCTTTGAGCCGTACATGTGCCATGTGGTAGAGGCAAAAGATGAGTCATTCAGTATTAGTTCTGATGCATACACCCAAGCCACTAGGTTTGGAGGCAATCTGCCACTAAATACCAACTGCTAGGGAACTTAGAGGGAGCCAGCTAGTGCCCTTGTATCCTGCATGCATCCTCTCCATCATGAGAAAAAGTTGTTGGTCTATATGAAAACCTTGCAAAATTTCATTATAGACTGTATAAGTAGATCTGCCTCCCTCACGCAACCACCATTATGACCAATGAATTCTGGGACTAGCCGTACCAAAATTAACTTTTGGAGCCTCTAGTTCTAGCAAGACTTTTGCTTCCCTTCTTCCTAGACAAAATAACAAGCACCATTAAGACTCCATGATTTCAACTGACAATTAAGAACTGCTAACACTGCACGTCCTTGACTGGCAAAACAAACACAGCTTTTAAATCTGCCTTGTGTGCATAACATTGCCACCACAAAGAATATGAAGAAAAACCCCATGTGTTCGTTTGGTCAGTATAAAAACAATGCATCACATCACACAGCTTTGTGCAAAGTCACGGAACAATGAAATCAAAATGACGTAGGGAAATGCTTACCTGAACGAACTGAATCAGAATATAACATTTGTAACTGGATAAACATTTCTAATAATTGCCATCTACCTATGTGACCATGGCTAACTCACACAGATGGGACCTGTTTAAAATCATGAAGGTTGGTGCAAACTTTTCCATGCACTTTACTGGAATAAATCAGTTGCCCCACACATCCTGAACTCAGGCAGAGTACACATTTTTGCAGTGGGGAAACAGGCATGCTGGTGCTGCCTGTTCCAAGCTAAAATTGTGCTCTTGCTATCTTCCAACGAAAACAATTGAAACATGACTGGAAAGCCCATTATTAAAAACCAATGACTAATTAGAAAAATAGACCTAATCCTTATAGAAAAATAGGTTTATTGAACAGTTGCATGGCCAGGCAGGAAAGAAACATTTATTTATTTCATTTACAAGGAGCAGCGAGAAATCAAAAGATAACCATTTGGAAAAGAAACATGCAAGAAAAATCAGCTGAATTTTAAAGCAATGCTACCTATTATTTTTTTATTTTCATTTGGCATGTGCTTCTTACCTCGCTCCGCCCCACTCCCCCACCCCCACCCCTCTACCCGGGTGTAAATGTGTGTTTACATTCCTTAAATGCCTAACTTGAAGTTATTCCACTGGCGCCCTCCTCTCAAGAACAGATTCAAAAGAACAAAGCAAAGTTAGCAGTCAAGGTTAGATTCACATGCATCACGGGGGTTGGCTTTTTTAAAAAATAATAATACAGTGGACCCTTGTATAACAAACAGCTTGTATAACATAAAATTTGTACAACATAAAAATTCCGGAGATATGGGAAATTTGCTTAACATAATCGCCTATGGGAAAAATCCGTACAACATAAAATGGGATTACTCCATTTGCAATGCATTCCTATGGGAATTTGTATAAAGGAAAATTTGCTTAACATAATTTCATTTGGAACGAATTAATTCCTTTATACCAGTGTTTTTCAACCACTGTTCCGCGGCACACTTGCCAGGTGTGCCATTGGAAAAGCTGAAGAATATCAGCTTTGTGTTCAGCCAAACAGGCCCAGGTTGCGCACTGAATAAAGTATTTTATAATTTTTCATATTTCTGTTTACTTACTATTTCATAATAAAGTAATTATAAAATACTTTCTTTGTGTTTATTTGATTCCTATTCAAGAGAATTACTTTATATATAGTCAATATAGACACAGAGTTAAATTTTTTAACATTTTCTAATGGTGGTGTGCCTCGTGATTTTTTTCATGAAACAAGTGTGCCTTTGCCCAAAAAAGGTTGAAAAACACTGCTTTATACAAGGTACCACTGTAATAATAATGGATAATTAGAAAACGGAGAGGAAACAAAGAGGAAGGGGAAGGGGAAGCACGAGGTCATCTAGTTGTTTCCGAGGTTTTCCTCGTAGTTTGCATAGCGTTCATTCTCCAGCTCAGTCAGCACATTCCTTTTCTTGCCGGGAGTTCCCGCCCCGACGTCCGTGCGAGGGTACGTTTGCAGTTTGTGCAGTTCTTGAGACAGCTTGCCCAACACGCAAGTACTCAGGTTGGCACAGCGTTTGGAAACGGGTCTGCCCAAGCTGCAAGGAGGGGAAGACAGGCCCAAGAAAGTAACCGGAAAAACTCATGCACGGCCCATGCGTGGTGCGTCCTGCTGCTACCCCCGCCCCGTCCCCGCCCCTTTTCCACCACCACCATCACCCCGGCGACACCCACCCGGAATCGACCACCCGGAGGCATGATGGGCGCACCCCACCCACCCCACCCCACCCCACCCCGTGTGCTCCCCTGAAAGTTCAAGGCAATCTTCTCGACCCAGTGGCCGCCGGCGCCTGTTCCATGCAAGGGAGGTGGGGGGATGGGGAATCAAGCGGACGTCAGGAACCGGACTGCGGTGGGGTTAATTGGGTCTTCAAGCAAACTCATTAGGACTGGGGTGAAGGGTGAAATGTGTGTGGAGGGGGTGGGATCCTGGAAATCAGCGATCCCGGCAGGAGGAGGGAAAGGTGGGGGCAGTCCATTGCCACACAGTCGGACATGCATTGCTGAGTCTCAGCAGCAGTCATCGTCATGCTCTGGCGGGGGGGGGGGTGCCTCTTAGGAAGGAAAGTGCGGGTGCAATGGCAAGCCTCGGCCTGGGGAAGGAAAGGGGGCGCTGCGTGCACGGGGAGGCTCCCTCGGCCACCGGCGGGCGCCTCCGCGGCCATCACGCTTCCCCACAGCATGCGCTCTAAGGCGATAGATAGAAGACGACCCTGAGCGGCGGCGGGGGGGAGGGTCTGCCTCCGTGCTGCACGCCTCTGGTGGGGACGCAGGGTGGAATAAGATCAAGACGTACCTCTTGGTGTCCCATTTTACCATAAATCCCGAGTTTGCAACGTCAACGCCTTTTTTTGCGGTGGTCGTTTAAGGAGAAAGTAACTCGCTCATAAGTTAACCAAAAATTGCAGCAAAACCCCAGGAGCTAGCGGCACCCCCTGTTCATGGCTAGGACGGAACGACAATCATCTGAACGTGGGAACGTGACCAACGGGTGTACTGCAAATGCTAGGCAAGGTCACTCCGTGGGGAGGAGCGGGTGAGACACACGCCTGCCTGCCTGCCTGCCTGGCTGGCTGGCCACAAAGGGGGGTTGTCACTCTGCTGAGAAATCGCCTCTCCGCCCGAGGCTCTGCTCCGCCTTGTGGTCCCTCCCATCCATCGGGGGTGATGTGGGGGAGCGCTTCTCTGGTGGGGGGGGCGCTCCTTACCTGTCCCCTTCGCTCGCTTGTTCCAGCTCTTCCGCTGCCATCTGAACGTATTCCTTCCTCAAGGCGTTTAATAACCGGCGAACTTCGTAGTCGCCCGAAGTCCCTCGGTCTGTGGCGGGCTGTAAGCCGGGTCTGGGCGGAGGAGAGAGCGGGCAAGCCAAACGTCATTCATTCATTCCGGAGTGCAAGACCAACTGAGGTGGGTGCCGTCAAAGAGGGAAGGCACTTGTGGGGTTGCGGGTGGCCCGGCCGGGGAAGGGGGGCGCCCCAGTTGGGCACGTGTAACCTGCTCATCTCTCACACACACGCGTGCGTTTGCACACAACACGCCATTCTACCCCGCGTTCTCTGTATTCACCATCACCCGGGTTAGATTCTCCGTAGCATCCCTTTGGCCACCCAACACACAAAATGCTTTGTTAATCCGTGCTGGCAAATGGTTACATTCGTTTCATGGCCGGGACAGAGTGGCGTCCACACCTGATTTTGGAATGAACCACACCCCCACACCCCCAGTCTCGATCCACGGACCACATAAAGTCCCTTTCCCTAAAACAAAACAACCCATGGCTCGCATCGAAGCGTCCGTGTGATTCATCGTCCAAGCAGACTCATCCGCCTCCTGCGTCCTCTTACCTTAGCGGGACGGCTTGGTAACTCTCCATCTGGCAGACCACCAAAGCACAGACAGCAAGAAAAGAGGAAATCTTCAGCATGGCCATAGTGTTTCTCTCTGCAAAAAAGGCCTTCCTTAAGAACAGAATCATTCTCCATGCGCCTCAGCTCCGCCTGGTCGGCTGTGAACATTTCTCTGGACCAGAGTAAAAGCCATGCTGAACTCAATCGGATTTACTCCCAAACAGAACGTGCCGCCTGCGCGGTATTACCTGTAAGTAAACCCTATTGAACACTATTAATTTTACTTCCCAGAGAAACTGTCTAGTTCCGGGATGCATCATTGTGGACCGCGGGAGACAGAATCGCCTGTATTTCCTTGTTTCATTAAGCTTGGCGGTCTTCCCTTGGAATTTTTTTTTAATTATAGGTCCTCATTGTTACTAATGAGAGGGGTCCGGCACTTTTGCAGAACTCAGGAGCAGCTGTGGGGCTGAATATCGCCTAAAAAATCAATAGATGGGGAATCATTCTGATCGATTCATTCTGATATTTAATGAGTTGGAACGAGGATACATAAGTGTGGTATCACACCCAGCATATGAGATCTTAAGAAAGTGATTAAAAGGTCGTGGAGAGGGTGGTTAGACCTCTCTCTCTCTCTCTCTCTCTCTCTCTCTCTCTCTCTCTCTCTCTCTCTCTCTCTCTCTCTCTCTCTCTCTCTCTGTGTGTGTGTGTGTGTGTGTGTGTGTGTGTGTGTGTGTGTGTGTGTATATAAAACCTGTTCGTTTCGTTTGAAATAGAAATAGAAAAGAGCCCATCAGAAGAAGTGTCATGATCGTTTAGATCATTATCCTGCAACAAATGATCACTTGGAACATTACTTGACACACGTGGAAAAACTCCCCTCCCTTTTTTATTGTTTAAATAAATAAATCGGCAATATGTTGTTTCTTGGGAATGAAATCCAGAACTGACCAAAGAAAAAGACCAAAACTGACCATAGAAAAAGAGGAAAGCACAGTTTTTCAGAGCAAGTGTCTATATCGTTTTCTGGGATTTGGGGTGGGGGTGGGGGGTGGCGAGTAGCATCTTAACAGAAAACTGTGCTGTTCCAAGAGTTTGTATCTATAGAGTCAGGACGTGTTCCTAAACCTTATGTGGGAAACTATTTTCTTCCCGTCCAGACACGCTGGGTTTCCTTCCAGACTCTTTCCTATCCGGCTCAAAGCTGCAGATAAAGGGAGGCTCTTCCCTATGGAACGTCCGGCTGCGATAAATTATCAGCGTTATGTTCTCTTTCACGACCCGCCGAGATTTTTCCTCTTTTCTCTAACATAGACCTTACTGCCTCTGGAGGAAAGCGAACACGTTGTTCGATTGCAGGATATTTCTGATTACACTAAAGTCGTTTCTTTTATTAGGGCTTACCCTTCCCCTTAGAGCTGCCTAGATGCCCTAAGCACATCCGATCTCGCCTGATTTCGGAAGCTAAGCAGGGTCGGCCCTGGTTAGTACTCGGATGGGAGACCACCAGGGAATACCAGGTGCTGTAGGTGCCTGGAGTAGGAACTGGCAAGCCACTCCAGTATTCCTGCCAAGAAAACTCCATTGAAATGGGGTCATGAAGAGACTGTAAGGACACAACACAGACACACAGACACACACAGACACACACACACACACACACACACACACACACACACACACACACACACACACACACACACACACACACACACACACACACTTCCCCTTAAGATGGGCATCACCCTAGTCTTAATAGACGTGAAGGGAAAGGCAGGTGTGTTGTTAAAAACCAACGGCGAGCTCATGTATGAACGAGAAGAGAATTAATGTAACACCCGAGAACCGAATTTAAAATGTTCTTCTTACACCTTCCTTGTATGCATGTATGTCTTTTTTCCCCTCGAGTGACAAATGTCTATCGATCTGCACCTTTCCCCAAAATGTTCATGGTTCAAAAAAAAAAAAATTCAGTCTTTTTTCAAGGGGGGGGGGGAATCCCACCTAAGGGAGAAAAGTCAAGATGAAAACATCAGAACCTGACATTCTTGGTGTGCAGCTTGAAGGAGTCAGAGGACTCGCCGTCTGAAAGCGGCCACTTTCCTACAAGAGAAACCCAACAGCAGGTCCCATTGAACTTAATGGACCTTTCCTTCCGAGCAGACATCTGCACGGGCTTGCAGAAAGGCTCTCCCAACGCGGCCGACACATTCATCCCAGAAAAGAATGAAATGCGAAAGGGCTTACCTTCAACGGCAGCGCTTGTCAGGAAGAGTAAAACGTAGTGGCGATTTCCTCGCTGAGCGTTTCTCAATCGTGATGGTCTCCCGTGCCCAATGACCCCTTTTTATATCTACCGCCAGGATAAAAAGTGTGTAGGCGTTCGGCAAACACTCGCCAGCCAATCACCCGCTCCGGTATCACTATAAAACCAATCCACGATGGACCACGAAACCCCATCTCCTCAATTACGTCATGTTCCAGTCACTGAGTATTCCATTCACAAAAAAAATTGCCAGTCATTTAGGCGCATCTGATAGGTTTATTTGCATTGAGGTCATTGAGCGAGGGGGGCAAGAGGAAAATGAGAAGGGGGGCATATCAGACGGTTAATGAAATGTAAGGAAAATCGTCCCGAGTCATTAATAATTTCTAAGCCACCTTACACCCGCTCATTCCTCCAAGATTTAGCACGTCGTTTTAATTGGGGGGGGGGGAATCAAAGGACAGGTTATTTACTTATTAGAGGCGACATCTACTTCAAAAAATGCTGCATTGCAGAAAAGAGACGCTGGTTGGCAGAATTACTTTCCTAGCTTTGCAAATAGGCCAGCGGCTGTAGCGATGCCGGCGGATGGGTCAAGAATTCTGCTTTCAACGCTTATTGCAAAGTTCGCTTCCGTCACTGAGACGACGCTTGTCCAGCCTAGAGTTTCTCTGAGGAAACCCCTTGAGATCCGCAGTCCTTTTCCTGGCACGCGTTAAATGTAAATGCCAGCCCACCGGTACCCCTGTTTACTCTTCTGTTCAGCTGTATTTAGAGGAGAGGCGGCCCTGATTCCAGGTTGATGTATATCGGATGACTGTCTCACAGAGCAATTTTAAGCACGGGACTCCCTGGAACTAAGGGATAGTATGTGTTTAAGGTTACAACTCCACTTTCTAGGGTTATGTCTCCGGAATCCGTAAGAGGTGCTCCAGGCCAGGGCCAAAACATTTTTAAAATCTGCCATTCTGTCTGTGCAGTTACTTAAGAGTAACATCTCTGTATGTACGCACTAATTCGAGCAAGCATCTGTGGGCTCGGGTTTGCGGGTATATGTTTTCGCAGAGGCACCACACTGTCCAGAACGCGTTGGTCGAGTAACTTTAAGGATGGACTTTGGGTTTAGTTGGTTGGAGCCCGCTTGAGCATCCGGTGTTTGGAATCCAGCCAAGCAGCCAGCTCCAAGTCAATGGAACGGCTTGCGTTGCCTCCAGCTCCCTTCACGGTTAACCCTCCCCGTGCCGGTGTGTATCCACGAGAACAGCGCCCTTCTCTGTTTGGCTATGCCAAGAGACTGGCGGTGGCGATTGAACCCCAAAGCAGGGCTGATTGGACCGTTCAGATATCATCAATAGATATCATTGCATCTGCAAACCCAGGAGTTGGACAAATTGTTTTTTTGAGACTACAACTCCCAGCCAGTGGTTATGATTAGTGCGGAAGGGGGTTTCTGGGAGTTGTAGTCCGAAAAAAACCCTTTTCCCAGCCTCTGCAAGCCATTGAACGCAGACACCGCCAAATTCTTGACGACAGAGTCCGTTCCATCAATGGGAATTCATCCAGTCCCAGGACCTCTCCTGATAGGGGACCCTGGTAACTTTTGGCAGGAGGAATGTCCGTGGGGGAAGTGGGCAGAAGTGTGCCATCTTTATGCAATGTGGATTTCGCTAATTCAGCGTGACGGTTTGCGAGCAAAAGAAAGACGGGAGGGGGACACGCAAGGATGCGTGCCAACCTGGTGGTGTAGAAAACGACCTCGTTCCTCCTGTTTAGGGGATTAGTAACGAGCGTTAGGAAGAGGCTAACCGTTCCTTCTCGTGGAGATCCCCCTACCCTTCTTTTTCACTTGTTCGACTCTGAGGTCCTGTAGCCCCAAAACTGAGCAAAGGGGGGGGGTTCTGTGCTGTAAGACCCACATCAACGTTGGTATTGAATATGCCCGGTTCAGATAACGCTTCGAAGGAGAACTATTGACTCCTCTCCTTCCCTCCTTCCTCCTTCCCTCCCTCCCTCCCTCCCTCTCTTTCTTTTTTCTCTTTTTTCCCCTGGCGTTAAAACGGTGGAAATAAAAAGCGACATTTTCTCACACACACACCCCATCCTCGGAGGGAATCGTGGGCATTTCAAAGGGCCATCGCAGCGGGCCGGTCCTCGCCGTGTGAGGGAAAGAGAGCAAAGGAGAGAGGTGGCCGCAGCCGCCGCAGCCCGCGGGGAAAGCGCCGACGGAGCCCGGTCACTCCCCATCCCTAACCCCCGGGCAGGGGGGGGGTGTCCCCAGTCAGCTTGGGTGAGCCCTGAGGCTGAGCAGGAGGGCTGGCAGGCGGAGGCAGGCCAGCGGCTTGTGCGTCTCCTCTCCGGAGTGATTCGGTCACTCCTTGCCAAGCCCCGACGGCCGTGATCGATCGGCTTAATGGGAAATGGCGTTGGCAAGGGCCCGGCAGGCGGCGGCGGCGGCGGCGGCGGCGAGCGCGCTTTCCACCCTCCCTCCCTCCCTCCCCTCCTCCTCGCCCGGGGGGGGGGTGGTTGGCTGCGGCGGGGACTCGTTCTGGCAGCGGCGGACGTCTGCGTCCCCCTTCTTCCTCTTCGCCTCCCGCCCCGCCTCCTCTTGTTCCGAGGTTGGAGTGGCCACGTCCTGCCCGGCCGGCAGAGTTCCAGCTGCTTCCCTCGGCGCGCCGCCCGGCTGGACCTCGCCGCCCGGGGCCCCCCTTCCCTCTCCCTCGGGCCGCCCAGGCTGCCCAGGCGGAGGGGGGGGGGCGGCTGGGCTGACGGGCGAGGGAAGCCCGATCCATCACGCTCCAAGGGACTCGAGCTCTTAGTCATTGTCTCGCAGCTGCTGCTCGAGTCGTGCCTGGCGCTGGGACACACCGACGCCCTCCTTCTCCTCCTCCTCCTCCTCCTCCGGGGCGTTTGGCTTTGAAGGACCGGCTTGGAGGGGAAGAGGGGGAGAGGGACCCGCTTGAAGTGTGTACTCTCGCCCCATTACCGGCGATCAACAGGTTCCGATCAACGCCAGCCCACGCGCGCACCTGCTTTTTTTCCATCCTTCAAGTGGGAACCTGCTCTCCTGGCTAAGATGAATAGGCGATGGAGGCCCCAAAGCACCTGGAAAGACCCCCCCCGCCCCCGCCCCCGCGCCCTTTGCTTCTGTCCCGAAGTTGAAGTGGTCACGTCCTGCCTGGCCCGCTGAGCGCTCCCGCGGCTTCCCTCCGTGCGCCGATCCCCACCAAAGGGGCGCTCCGGGCCATCGCTCTTCATTAAGCGAAGGGAAGACCTCCCCCTTGCATTGAGGGCGCAGGTTGAGAGGGATTCCTAGGTTCCTTCCTGGTGGTGGTGGTGGGGAACCGGGAGAGCCCGAAACCTGGCCTTCCTATCGAATTGACTGTCCACACGTGGGTGGAGAGCGGGTAGAGAAGTCTTGCCGGGGGAAAAAGAAAGGCGATCGAGTTGATCACCTCCAGCAGAGCGAGCTCGGAGAGCCTCTGCGTGTGCGCGGGTGTGCCTGTGTCCTGTGTCGTGGCGGGGCGAGAGAGAGAGAGAGAGAGAGAGAGAGAGAGAGAGAGATGTTCGCCGCCTGTTTAGAAGCGTTTCTTATTTCTGAGAAGGGAAGAGCCGCTAGGCAGGGGCCCCTGAGAGCAAGAGGGCGAAAGGGAACGGATCCTCAGCGTCTCTGTCCTCTAACCGGTTCTCCCCACCCTGAGGCTGACGAGAGCCCCGGGCGTCATTCCGAAGCAGCTCTTTTTCCAGAGGACGCGGCCAGCGAGGGATGGGAAAGCCACGGAGGGAAGATTCGCTCAGGTCCAGCCGCCACGAATCTGCTGCTTTCCCGAAGAGCGTGTCAGCGGGGCGGCGAAGGTCCAATGGTGGGTGGTGGGTCCCCCTCCCCACTTTTGATTCCAGTCTCTATTCCGATTTGTACGGGACTCTCCGAGGGTGGGCTGAGGGACTTTTTTGACCCTGTTTTCATTTCCTTGAACCGCCCGTGTGGAGCCGCAGGTTGAAAGCCAGACAGAAAGACCAGTAATATTTCAATTTTGTTTTCGTTTCGAATTGGGAAAGTGAGGTGCAAAAAAAAAAAAAAACAACCCAAAACCTTCCCTTGCAGGTGCAAAACTTGGTGACGCTTCGAACGGTGACCAAACGTGACCACGGGCGCCCAGTTGTCTTCATGGGAGCCGAACGTTAGATTAAATTAGACTAGATTTCGCAGAAGTAATTGGCTAAGTGGTTTCTCCTTGCATCTGGCCACGAGATATGAGAAGAAACCACTTAACCGTTGAGGAGATTCTAGTGAGGCTGAGAGCTGTTCAGCAATTATCTTGAACAAGGAAGGAGGAATAGCATTGCTATAGCTGCTGCCCGAAGGTACTGCCGTTTCGAAACCCGGTCCCTGCTAGTAATGCCTGCTCAGTTTGTGAAGTGAAAGATATCTATAAAATCACGTTCCTCCAAGCTCCCAATCCGACACTCTGTCGGAGCCCCATTAAATACAGCGGAATTACCTAGGCTGGCTGCCTTGAGGATTCTAACCGTTGAAGGACAGCGACACTGAATGCCCTTATTTGAAAATAAAATGTAGTTACTTCTAAGAAAGTGTGCATGGAGTTGCTGCTGCACGCCAGAGTGAGTCGACTTTTCTGAGAGGAATAAGTCTCACTGAATAGTGAAATTGACGTCTGCGTTAAAAGGCATCCATTCAGGAATATATGGCTGCCCCTCCGCTGGACTGGAGCTCAGCTGTAAAACCCGAAATCGGTGCATTTGGAGAGAGAGATTGTATCGTTTTTGTTTATCGCTGTTGTTTTCATGTTTGTGTCATTTGTGCGATGGGTGGGGGGGAGGGGGAAAACAAAACGAGATGCTTCTGTGCCTCTTTGGTAATCGATCGCAAAGCAACCAGATGATAAATCAGAGGTTCGTTATTAGATTACCAAAATTCCCTCCTCTGTTTCCAAGCGCGACTGCCAGAAATGGATTCCTCTTCTTCTCTGGTTACGCTCACCCTTGGCCCCAGCGGGCAAAGGTGACCCTCCTCCTCTCAGGGCAGACCGCCTCCCTCCTGATCCCAGACAAAGCAATCTTTGAAAAGCACTGAGCTGGTTGAAGAGTAGATGCCTTCTGCAACCTCTTGGTGGTTTCTACTAGGGCAAACGCGCTCATCTTTTTAAGGGCATCGCCGGGAAACCTGAATCCACACATTCAGCTTCTAGATGCGTCCCTTCAGGATCAACAAACGCTCTTCAGTTTAGATCGGGTCATAGTGCACTGTCCTCTCTCGGAGCAAAAAAAAAGGGGGGGTGAGCCGTGTGACCATCACAAAACAATTGCAAAAATAGGTTACAGGTGATACTTTTATAGGCCACTTTGTAGGTATCGGAAGTCCCATTGACTATATTGAAATAATCAACCCCAGGAGCTGGCAGCTCACTCTACTTAGTTTGTGCGAATTTAAATCTTAGTTACAGGGGGGTGGGGGAGACCGTCCATAACCGGCCCTCATCGAGCCCCGTGGCTGCAGGCTAAACGCACTAATCGCTCCCAATGAGGCCCTGGATTCTCAGGAGGAAAGTGGAGAGCTTCTCTTTCTGTGCCCGCCTGCTTTCCCATCATCACCACCATCACGGGGTCTATTCAGAGAAAGTTCAGCTGCATCCATTGGGACGTTTGGGTCAATGGGCATGAGGCGGCGACTTAAAGAGGAATTTCCCCATGCAGAAGTCCCGATCTATCTAGAGACGCAAACTGAATATGGAACTGGACAAGCCCACTTTAACAGAACAGCCAGGGATTATTCCAGGGATTGTAAAGGATTATTCCTGAGATTATAAATCCCATTTCTGCCTACTCAGAAGTAAGAGCCATGGAGTTCAGTGGGACTTCCTCCCATGTCAAGATGTTAAGGATCTCAGCCTTAAATTCAAGGCACTAATGCCAAGAAGCAAGAGTAAGGAACCAAATAATCCCAGGAGGATGGAATGGAGTGATCCCATTTTTATGTTATACGGATTCTCCCCATAGGCGATTCTGTTAAGCAAATTTCCCTTATCTCCAGAATTTTTATGTTGTACAGATTTTATGTTATACAAACTGTTTGTTATACAAGGGTCCACTGTATATGGAAGTACAGATATGTCTTAAATATGCTGGACTGTATATTGTCCCTCATTACTGTAAGCCACCTTGGGTCCTTTTCCAAGGAGAAAAGTGGGGTGAAAATACTAATAAATAAATAAATAAATTCTCTCCAGTTAACTTCTTGGTGATTTTGTACACTCTTGGATTAAGAATTATTCAGTTTATTGTACTTGTTACCCTGTCCCAGATGCAGCAACACTGTGTGGCTGACTAATTGTTTCTATGTTTCCCCACCAAGAAATAAGTGTCAGAGACTGCCCCCTTTTTCTCTGGCACTCTTTTTATTATGGCTATTATGCACAGATGTTCAAGTTCTACTTCACTGTTCTATCACCTTTTGAAATCCAGAGGTCTATGTTGTGCCTTTTGTCCAGTAAACAGCATGCCATGGCAATTCTGAGATGAAAATGGTTTTCTACCACCAACATGCTACTTCTTTGGTGGCACTAAGGGTTGGTGTAACACATAGGATTCTCTGATACATATATAGGGCAGGATTAACCATGCATCAGCTCTCTATTGGGGGCAAATTTGATAGACAGTTCTAAAGCAGAATTATCCATCCTTTGAAAGTGACAGAAATATAAGTATAATTTATTTAGAGAAGTTGATCAACTGTTCACAGTGAATCCGGAGAGCTTATGTTGCTCTTGACAGTTTGCTATGTATATTTATTGAATGGTTTTTAACTTTTTTCTCTCACCTTAAGCAGTTCAATAAAGTAAGATTTTTTTTCACCAACATTAATGTCTATGTAGACATATGGCCAGATGGGTGGGGCATGTATAAATTAATAATAATAATAATAATAATAATAATAATAATAATAATAATAATAATAATAATAATAATAATAATAATAATAATAATAATAATAATAATAATGTGTTCTTATATTTCAAAAAGCAAGGAAAGTTCACAAAGGGGGTTGAGTTTAAAGGGAAAAGTTATGGCTGAAGCTATATTCCCCCAAAGCAAACAAATTCAGAACCTGCATTTTAACTACTTCCTTTAAACTAAAGGGTGTCCACCTTTCCCATTTTAGGAATCTTTCTGTGGATACATGCAGTACTACTTTTCCTTTTCATCCCAAAGTTATTTTCTTTAATATTAATGGGTGCAGATGGGGTACAGTCTGAAAGCAAAGTTTTACTCTCTCTTCTATGCACAAATTTCTATATAGTTCTTTTGTAAGAACTGTTGATAACCAATATCATTCTTAACTTTCTAAACTAAGGTGTTACCTCCTTTCTTTAGCTTCTGTTATTTGCTCTAAATAATAGCAAAGTGAATACAGTACTATGTTTGGATGACCTGAAGCAGCTTGCCATGCCATTTTCCTTCATTTTTTATTTGACACAAAATTGTTTGCTCACTGCTTATGAAATTTAAGCTGATGAAATCAGATGAGCAATATTCCTTCTTCTAGATCAACACAGACAGGTTATGTATATACTGTATTTCCATATGGTAGAACACTGGAACTGAGTTCTCTCTGCTTCTCCTTATTCATCCTGAAACCATGGATATTGGTACTGTCCAAGTAGAAGCACTAAATACAGTTATGAAAAAACGTTAAATAATTGTTAGTTAATAGTTATGTAAATCCCACTGAACCAACAATTGGAATCAGACCTCAGATCCCAGAGTACTTAACTGCAATTATGCTATATAAACCCTTTAAGTTACCTCATATGTTTCAGGGTATCTTTGTATTCCCCATACCTTCTTTCTATGGCTTCACAAATATACCCTTACTTCTTTTTGTTAGGTTCCTCCTTTATCCATGGTGGCTTTCCACACAATTTAGAACCCTAAAAAATCAGGGTTCCAACTGAAATATTTGAATTGGTGGTGTAAAAATATCAATGCCCTGAGGGTTGGGGTCAAAGCAACAGAGGTTTTTTGAATAACAATCAAGTTAAAACAGGACACAGACACAGATTTAGAGCTCTATAAAGGCTAAATGCCTTTAGGGTCTCAGAATTTGAATGACGCTAACAATGGTCACAGAAATTCTGGACCATCAATTAAAAGCTAGACATGTCTAGGGACCTGGGTCTGGGGACCATCAATGGTGATTCCAAGAGTCAGGACCCGCAAATGGAGCTGACCACTTGTTTATGTACCCTTTTCACCACCACACCCAGAATCCAGATTCTTCTACAGCAGTTCCGCTTTTACAGGAACAAGATCAAACCAGTTAGCTCCAAGCCATGAAGTTTCCCCTTTCCGTATCTCAGATGACCTCAAATCTGATATACAGTATACATTTGTACATTTCTAAAATCTCTGCAAAGTGGCCAGACAAAATCCTCCCCATGAAATCATAATCACGGTAAACAATGGGCGCTTTTACACGACCCCTAAGATCCGCTGGTCACTTAAATTCGGACCAGAGATCTTAGGGGTTTGTCGCTCTTCGTGCGTCCCCACCCCTCCGCACTTCCTGGCTGCTGGCTGCGTGAGGGGAGGGAGAAAAAAAGGGACAAAAGAATGCAGGCTTACCTCCGGTGCTGGTGGACGCCGCCCTGTCATTGTGATTCCTTCTCTTAAAGGGGCGGGAGGCAAAAAACAACAGCAAAAAGAAGCGAGGAGAGCCCGGCACATCCGCATCAAGATTTTTCACCCTTGGAGAGCAGGTACATGAAAAGTGCGCTGGGACGCGCTTAGGTGGGCGTGGTCGCACTTAATTTTCAGTAAACTCCGGAGCTGGTGGGTAAACAATTTTAAGCTCTGGAGCTGGGAGCCATTTGTGGCAGAGTTTAGGGGTCGTGTAAAAAGGCCCAATCTTTATTAAAACACATCTCCTTGTCATGTACTTCACAGTGTTCCTCTTTCTGCAGGAAACTGCTTGCGGTCAGGCTCTGAGGTTTAGGCTCCACAAATGTTATGGAAGTTACCCAACTCCTTGTCTTGCTAACTCTGTGTGTCTCAGAGAATGCGGAAGTTGTCAGCAAGTTGACTGTGAATCAAAATAATGCTGTGATGGCTAACCCATTTAGAAAATACCTAAAATTTCAGACTTATCACTGCTCACAAAGAGAGCCTCCACAAACAGAACATAATTATCTCCTCAGAATCTCCTTCACTGGCAAAGCCTGACAAAAATGGCAGCAATAGATGTGAGCCTTTCACAGTCTCCCTTAACAGTCTTCATACCATGCTCATTAAAAACAGTCAAATAGACCTGTGTGATTAATACCTATGTTAGAGAATGACAAAGAACCAAATAATCATCCCTTGAACAACATCTATCATCTCCTAACAGCATTGGTGGGCGGATTGGAGATGATTTGAGTTGTACACTTGAGGACACTAAGCTTGGCTCAAAGGAGACTGTAACCAGCAAAGCCTTCTACACACACAAGGAAGAGGTTATAGGAAAAACGGGCATGACAAACAGAAAGAGACGGAAATATATGGGGCCTTTCAGCAAAGTCTCTATTACAGTGGCAAGATGGCTTCTTTGATTCTGTGTGGAATGCTGCACACTCTCTGGAAAAACTATGCCTTAGAGATATGGCAGATGTTCAAGAAGTATGAACCCGTTGCTCTTAGAGAACCAGCATATCAAGGCTGAATCTTGAGTATTACTGCTCCTTCAGAATAGCACCCTTCTTCTCCAGTCTTCTTGTCTGATAGTAGCTTCAACATTTGACAGAGAAAGTAGCTGCTTCACGCATGAGCAGATTGATAACGTTCAGCATAGCTCAGCAACAATATGGAAGAAAACAAGGCTTTCAAATAACTCCTCTAACTTTACACAGTAGTACTGTATGGCATTTGGACTAGACATGGGCATGGAGCGGCGAAATTCTCGTTTCCGTTTTCGGTTATCATTATCGTTACGTAACGGGTAACAGTAACGAGAATTACTCCGCTCCAGCTCGAACCCGACCCGATAAAGATAAATTGGGTCTGATTTTTCGTTGTCGTTCATGGCATCGTGGCGATCGCGCAATGCCAAGCAGCACAGAAAAAAAGTTTTTTAAAAAAAACCTGATTCCCAGCCATAAAAACAGGCAAAAATATGCCTGCCTCAGTGAGGGCACCTACCAGAGAGGGGTGGTTTCTGGGGGGGTCCCCGGCCTTCCCCCCACTCTCCTGTACTGGGCTGCTGGTACCAGGCTGGGGGGGGCATCCTTGTCGTCTCCATTTGCCATGCGGTGGGGGGGGATCCAAAATGGCGACCGCAATATTTATTTTTAAATTGTGGTCCAAAAACCCACCAAAGCACCACAGAAACATTTGAAAATTTGGTATTTTAAATGCCTGATTTTTTATAGTAGCAGCAGTGGGTTTTCCTTGCAATAAAACATCTCCATTGATTTTATTTTATTTTATTTTTATTTTTATTTTTTTACACCTGTACAATGATGGGCTGGCCATGGGATGGGACCATGCAAATTTTTGGACCCATTCCACCAATCGCATGGCCAGGTTTTGACTGAGACTTCTGGATGTGCCAGAGGGCATAAAAAGCCCACTAACCCTAACCCTAACCCTAACCCTAACCCTAACCCATACGCCAGTACACTGTCCTTCTTAGTGGGTCAGAGGCACCCAGAGGTGCAGCCCACTAACCCACTCTAACCTTAACCGTAACCCTAAGCCTAGCCCTTACCCTAACCCCAACCCTAACCCAGATCCGTACGCAAGTATGCTTCCCTTCTTAGTGGGTCAGAGTAGAGGCACCCAGAGAGGTGCCTCCCAGCCAGAGCCCACTACCCCTACCCCTAACCTGTACGCCAGTACGCCAGTGTGCTTTCCTTCTTAGTGAGTCAGAGGCACCCAGAGAGGTGCCTCTGCCACTTATCCCCCAACCCTAACATAATGTAATGTATGGTATGCGGCGGCTACGCAAAACGCTTCCCTTCCCTTCTTAGTGGGTCAGACGTCAGAGGCACCCAGAGAGGTGCCTCCCAGAGCCCATTTACCCCAACCCCAACACAAACACAAATGACAAACGACAAACAGAAACGACAATTTTTTGAAAATTTCCGCGACAAACGGAAACGACCCGAAACGGACCTGTCCCGACAAACGACAACTCAAAACGTCATTTTTTCTGGTCATGCCCATCTCTAATTTGGACTATACTAAGTTTGTTTGCTTGTTTCACAACCTGTGACTGAAAATAGCAGGAAAAAAACATGGATTCTGCACCTTTTTCAGGACTCTGGCACAGAGTGTTCCAGAACAGATACTGTGTTCTTATTTCTCCAGGTGAAATGTACTGTCCCAGTAGAAGCACTAAACAGAGTTATGAAAATACATTAAAAATTATCTCACAACAATTATCAAATTCATTCACAGAGTGCCTATTTATTTCTTATTTCAATTTGTTTTCCGGAGAGAAAGAAAGGTGATATTTTGTAAGTTTTGGAATTATGGTTACATCATGACATCTTGGCAAATTTCAGGAGTCATGTTGCAAGAATCCCAGCAAGGTTTTGCCATTTCACCTGTGAACTTATTAATGACCTCCATTTTAGTAGCTGCCACCAGAAGGAGGAGGCATGGTTCTCCTGGGATTTTTTAAAAGGAATGGGGCAGGTTTTCTGCTCATTCAAAATCTCAGTATTCTAGATCATCCACAAGAGCATTTGTAGCTAATCCCTCTGGAAAGATGGGCAGTGACAAATTTAAATAAATAAACAAATAATCCAAGAATGCTGTAGAGTGGGTCATTTGCAGAGTGAAGGGAAAATAGTGGTGTCTCACCACCAGTAAGATCTTGGACTCTGGTTAGTTCATGTCTGGTCCTCCTGAACATCTGAACATGGTTTGCAGAAAGGCTTGGACATGCCTGAAGTCACAGTGCTGGCTAGAAGAGACAAACGCTTAATATCATTATGACACTAAAGGTCACTGCAGAACTTGTGCTGACATCACTAACATCAGGGCTGAGGTGCATTTTGTGCAGTCTTGCCATTATTTTCCTAATACTGTATACATTTCTAGTGCTTATATTTGACTGATACATGCATATCCTGCGATGTCAGAGTTAAGGTTATACTGCAATGAATACATTGTATGCTGTTAAAGCTTATTTGCTCAGAAGAAATTACATGGACATAGTTTCTTGGAAAAGGCATCTTACAAAACATTCTGGAGTACAAAAGGGGTCAGGCACTCCTAAGTAAAATTGTCCGACCGCCGAGATAACCTTTTGATGTTTTAAAACAATGAATCTGTGCTATCTATGTTGTTGCATGTTAGAAAACACCAAACCCAATTTCAAGTATTAAAAACACATTATTACGTAGTCTTTAGAGAAACCACCTTGCCATCCCCCCCCCATTAATGCAGAAGTGCTCTTCAGTAGAGATTGCCACCACCAGCAAAGCCTATTGGTCAGACAGTGGCCCAGATGTCAACAGAGACCTTTGGGTAGTGGGCGGCATACAAGCTAAATAAATAAATAAATAAAATAAATAAATAAACTGTTGTTATTACTACTGGTTCCGTAATTCAGAGGATGTGCCTACTTTCTGCTTTATTTAAAGGCACTAGATTAGACTACATGTAGGCCCCTGGAAATTGTTTGTGTTACTAGGAAAAGCATATTAATGAACACAGACTGACTCCTGAAAATCTACAGAGTTAATGTTTCTTAATAGACATTTAGAGTCTATTTCCATAATCACTAAAAACCATTCATAATAAGAAAATAAGAACAAAGGAAAGAAGGATACCAAGATTTTGGCCATGTTAATTTTTGCAAGCATATATACAATATGTAAAAAACAAACTACAAACAAACAAACAAACAAACAAAACCTCCTTAAAAACACATTGCTGTATTTTAAGATGTGTTTTTGTAGATCAAGGTAGGAAATCAATGAAACTATCTAAGGAAATAGACTTGTCCACAAAAGCTCACACTAAAACACTGTGTATCAGTTAGTCTCTAAGCTGCCATGTTTTTGTCCTCTTTTTATTTTTATTTTGATTTGGGCCTTATAGGATACAGTATAGCAATTAGTATTAGAGGTATCATAGTGTTTTCATCTTTTGTTGTTGTTTCTCAAAGATTTTGGGAGTTACTGTTAAGAAAATCTTGCACTAGTAAGCACCAAGAACTTTAATTAAGATAATGGTACATATGCGTGATAGTATCAGTGTGACTTATTTAATTTTCCAGATAAAATCTAGTTGGAACCTAATTTGAATTTATGAAATAGTTTCATACACTTTGAATGAAAAATTAGCATACTTATATAACATGTTTTCCTCCTAAAGGAAAAAAAATGTGTTTCTGTCTTTAGCCATTGGATGGGTAAAGGGAACCTGTCACTTGTTGGGTTATGTAATATTTGAAGATTTATATTTTATTATCATGCAAGAAAAAAATCACAAGGCAATAATCTTGTTTAGCTTGCCTATACACAGGTATTGAACACATGTAAGGTTAATTCTCTATGAAAGGAAAAGAGTGTTTCACATGGGTTTTTCCCCCAAACCTGTGAGCTGAGTTGCACCTCATCATATAAATTCATAGTTTATGGATAACATAACACAAAAAAGAGCCAAATAAAAGCAAACTTGTGTTTGACTACCACTTCTCCATAATCATATTCCTTTACACAGTAATAACATCTGAACTGTAGAGAAGGCATGTTACTTTTTACCAGACTGCCATGGGGACCTAGGAAAATGTCATGCTGAAGAACAAGAAATTATGGTGATTAGCAGTCCACATTTGGAACAGATGGTTTCCAGATATGCATTTATCATGAGCCTAGTGGCACAGTGGTTAAACTGTGGTATGGCAGCTATATCTATGTGCTAATGACCTGGGGTTCAATTCTTGGTAGGCAGCTGGTGTTTGTCTCAGCCTTCTTATTTATTTATTTATTTATTTATTTATTTATTTATTTATTTATAATATTTTTACCCCACCTTTCTCCTTGGAAAAGGACCCAAAGTGGCTTACAATAATGAGGGGCAATATACAGCCCAGAACATTTAAGCCATATTCACGTTAAGAACAGGGAATTAAAAGAGGCATCTTAGAACATTAAAAGGTAACAGAGCTACAAAGAGCACACAAAAAGAAAAGAAAAGTCCTTTACAAGGGGTGGAAAGTAACATGGAAAACACTGGTGTTCTTATGAAATCAGTCAATGCAATCATGTATGGTAATCCATATAAAGTTACATTCAGGGAATGCTTGCCTGAAGAGGAAAGTCTTTGCCTGCTTCCACAAAGACAGCAGAGATGGGGCAGTCCTGGCCTCCAGCGGGAGGGGGTTCCAAAGTCTGGGAGCAGCAACAGAGAAGGCCCTTTCATGTATTCTTCTATCCTTCTGAGGTTGTTAAAATGAGTACCCAACTTGTGATGGTGGTGGGGCAATGTGTAGCCTGCATAAATAAATTAGAAGCTGCCCAGAGAGTGCATTGAGCACTATGAAGAGATATATAAACAGAACACTTTGCTTTTGAATGCCTGCAGCATCAAATGATGAAGGAGATTTCACACTACAGATCTCCATAACCTATAGGAAAGTGGGACTTATATTTTATTCTACACTTTGAGGAGCTTAGAGACACCAATGGTTAAAACATGGTGGGTGGAGTCCTGCTGATCAGCTTTGCTAGCGAAAAAAGGCATGATGCCAGCAGCTTCAGCAAATGTCACTGATTAAAGGCTTCCTTTCATGACTCTGGGGCACTCATGGTTTCATTGCATTGCATAAGAGGCATGTGCACCCCAGGATTGCCTTCAATCAGGAGCAATTTGCCTTTATTTAGCAGTGATTTACTACTGGTGCTGATATCATCCTTGTTGCACACAGGATTTTAGCCAATCTGAGGCTGGGCAAAATGTTTATTATTATCAAATAACAGAAACTTCCAAGTTCTCCATAAGTCTTAATTGGTAAAAATGATATGGAATTTGGAGCTAAAGCAACTAGTCAAAATCTGGACCAGATGACATACACTTGTTAAAAGCCAGATTGCCTACAAACCTAGGTGAAGTTCAGATCCTATAAAAGGTAGAAGTGACCAAGTATTAATTGGCAACCCTACAACTCAGACAAAAGGGTAGCTTGACCCATTTCCCCCAACACATTCGTGTAGCACATTAAGTCAAAAGTCATTTGTAGTCATATTGTTAGTAATACCTAGTGTTTGGAGAATTGAACCTTAGTAGCATTCAGTCTGACAGAAACATTTTCTCATGACAGCAGAATTTATTTCATGTGGCCTACCTTGGCTCAAAAAAATTAAAAGCTACCATTTAACAGAAATGTTCAAACAGTTATTTGGGTAAATAATTTTACATTTTCAGACTTAATGGTCATACATGTCCTGCCATTTAAACAGTGTGTTACTGTAGGTGTGGAGGGCCATGTTTTTCTTAAAATCATAGAATCATAGAGTTGGAAGAGACCTCAAGGGCCATCCAGTCAAACCCCCTGCCATGCAGGAACCCCATCAAAGTACCCTCGACAGATGGCCATACAGCCTTTGCTTAAAAACCTCCAAAGAAGGAGACTCCACCACCCTTTGGCGGTTACTTCACGTACCTCCTCGTGCCACGGTGAGCTTGGCTCTGATCTGAAGTCGGATTCGGTCATATGGTCTTAACCCAGGGCCGTCCCTCTTTCTTTTGTACTCACGTGCATACTTGGTGAAGCCAAAGGCAATCAATCCTCACGTCTTTGATGTGCATCCAAAATCAATTTTTATTTCCTTTCCGCTGGTTCTGTAGGCGACATATGTCTACCGTTTTTTGGTCTTTCGATTAATCGATGGTCTCCTGTCATTTTCCCCTTTCTCTGTAATTTTTTATGTGTATCGTTCTTCGACCACGCATTCCATGACAAACTCCATAGACGCTGCTCTCTCAAGTGCCACTTCCTAAATCAGGCACTAAGTGGTTTCTGGTGCCATCGATGAACGTCCACCGAGTTGGTCCTCCAAAGTAACCAGAAAGTATTTTCGGGACTGTATCCCGGGGTGAGAATCATTTCCGGCACTGCCTACTGCTGTGTCCGCCATGCCTCCAACGCGGGACCGATGCCGGTGGAAATCATTGTGATGCAGGCAGTCCATTTTGGCTGCAGTTTTTGAGAATGTTAACATCATTCTTAACTGCATTTCTGTTCTGCAGTGCTGCATGGGGGGGGGAGATACGGATGACGGCAGCAGTGAGTTCCTTGACTCTGCAAACACACTTGTCCAAACTGTTTTTTGGGCTGTTGCTGAGTGGAGGGTCACATCACCTAGACAGAAATTATGCTGGAGCTACCCCGGGCGTTCACGGTGGTTTCACGATGCTGTACTGCAGTACTGGGATGATAGGCAGTTGATTGAGAACTTTAGAATGACCCGGCAGACACTGTTTGAAATCGCTGATGTGCTTCGACCTTATCTAATGCAGAGGGACACTGTCATGTGGTCGGCAATTCCAGTGGAAGAACGAGTGGCCATCGGAGTTTACTTCCTTGCAAGTCGCTCCTGTTACCGCACTATTGCAAATGTTTTCCAAAAGGGAACCTCTACAATCGCAAGTGTCGTTGTTGAGGTGTGTCTGGCCATCGAACATACGCTTCTGAAGGAGGAGGTTCGAGTGGTTGACTTCAATAAGGTTCGTTAACTGTATTCATTTGGACCACTGTAGCTCTGATGGCCATGGTTGTAATCTTGTTATTTTCCCCTTCTAAAAACTTCTATACTGTTTTACAGATGCTGTCCTCGACGAGAAAACACGGGTTCCCACATTGTATAGGATATGTGAACGGATCACATATCCCGATTACCGCGCCGAAAAAGGAGGGACAGGCTTATTTTAATAGGAAGTCATTTCACTCGATCCTTCTACAGGCAGCATGCGACAGCGACGGAATCTTCTCCATGCTCGCTGGTCATTCCGGCGTAAACCATGATGCACATGTGTTCCGCTTCTCACTGCTGTTCAGAAAAATGGAGGCTGGAACACTAATTCCAGGGAATCCCATGTTCCAATATGGGGGGGTATCCATTCCACCACTGATTTTGGGGGCGGTGCATACCCTCTGTGTAATTGGCTTATGAAACCCTATGCTGTCCCAAGGAATGAGATGGAGAGACACTACAACAAGGTATTTAACCGCACAAGGAACATTGTTGAACGTGCTTTCAGCCATCTCAAGGCCAGATTCCGAAGACTCTCTGTGCGCATGGAGGCTCATATTCAAAATGTGAACTCGATTATTGCCTCTGCAGTTATTCTCCATAACATTTGTGAGAAAAAGAAACACTTTATACCAGATGAGGATACAGAGTTGCAAAACACATCTACCACAGCAGAAGTAGACGTGCCAGATCTGGAGCCCACAAGGGGGATGAGGGAAAGAACAAAGGCTGAGGCAATTAGGACCGCTATTGCTGACTACCTGTTTACACATGTAAAATAAATGAACTGTAACAAGAAGCCACTCTTGTGTATCCTAGTGGCGTAACTCCCCCCCCCCCCGGTGTTAATCATATGTGTCTATGCTTTGTAAAAATGCACATCACTGTACAATCTTCTTCAGAACCCGCCTTTTTAAAACTGGTTTTGTGTGCGTTATCGGTACAGGAAATAAATTTATTAATCAAACACTCCACTGTACTAGATATATGGGTGGTTAGGCAGATATCAGTACATTACTTTCTTTTAATTACCCAGCATATCACTTTGCAATATCAAAATAAATTCCATTGCACCTGAGTACTGCTTGACAAATCTGCCTCCACTGAACCATTTGCTCCCCCCCTCCTAAACCTGTAACCATTTGGTGATCCATATTTACAATTATAGGGCACTTGCAGCTGTAAAGCTGATGATCAGCCCCTTTGTTTTAGAAAAACAGGTTACCCCAAGGACCAATGGCTCTGCCTCAGGGTACATCAACCTTGCCTTTTGAAATTCTAATTCTACACTGGTAAGTTTGGAAGGAAAGGAAGTCAGCCATTTCTGTTCTACCGCCAGAAACTGCCGGTAGCAGCCTACCCCACAGAATTTGTCTGCTGCTGAAAGACACAAATCATTTCATCGACAAAGGTTATCAGGATGGACAACGACGACAGCCTAGACAAAAGCCAGGGCAGTACAAGAACCGTAAAGGGAAAGAGGGGGATAATATGGGGAAACGCTGAAACCTCTGCACTAATTAAAATATGGGGTGAGGCTGAAATAAAGTATGCCCTATCATCTCTAAAACGTAACTACGAGATATTTGAAATGATTTCCAGTGAGCTTAATAAGATCGGGTTCAACAGAAGCGCTGAGGAATGTCGGACGAAGACTAAATCGTTAAGGAAACTTTACAAGTTGGCTGTTATTCACAACAATACATCTGTGTCTGGATGTTCTAAATTCATTTGGTTCGATGAGATGGCCCAGATTTTCAGGACGGACACCTCTATCCACCCGCTGAGAACAACCGAAAGCGAGTCCGCAGGAGACACCGGTAAGTAAGCTCCAAAAAAGAAATCCCTGTATTTCCCTACTTATATTACTTAAGCACTACATTTCAAGTGCTTCCCTGGTGTCACTGCATTCTTTACATCAAGTTACGTAAACCTTGCTTTCCCCCTGCCTGCTTCCTCTCCCCGCCAAATTCGAACTCAGCTCCTGTCCCTCAATTCATGACCGGTGCTTTGTTTTATAAAGTGAAAATGTTATAAAACATAATTTATTTGTATCACGGTACTTTATTTCTCACCTGAGCTTTCTCTTCTGTTAAACAGCTATTATAAGATATATATGATTAAATTATCAAGCACAACCTTACTTCTTTTTAGCACTACCGCAGTGGTACTTCAATCATTACACCCTTAAGGGAATGTACTGCAGTTGCACTGGGCTAGGAATTACATGGCTCACGAGTCTTCCATCAGCCCGACCTCATTCCCTAAATCACGCCTGCTCACGGGGTGTTCATGAGGTCCATCTCATTTCCAGTAGGAATATCGAAAAACCGCTTTTGCGATATACCTGAATCCCTTTATTTTTTATGTTGAGGGTATTTACTCCCTTATTTCCCGCCACGGAAATAACTGACTCTTCCCACAATGCTTTGCAACGCACAATCCTCACAAAACAGTGTACAATCAAACAACCCAAAGAATCGACGGAGGTGCTATTTTAGGAAGGAGTATGGCGGAAACATTTTTCTAACGCGGGACGCCCAACTGTGATTGCACAATTAGCTAGGAGAGAAACTTGGATTCAATACTACACCCTGTGTGGGTACTAATGCCAGTTTACTTTTCTATCTCCAGGAACTGAGGCAATGGACGGGGCTGGAAATATGCTTGTGACGCTGGACCTCTTCGAATCAAATGATGTCCTATTCTCGGGGGGGGGGTCAGATGTATCAGGAACAGGTAGGCATTTCTTTGGGGTTTTTTGGGGGGGGTTACTTCTACTATTTTGTTGATCATCGGAAGGTATTAGGAGTGGATTACCGATATATTAATTCAAACACTCTGTTAATGACAGAGAGGCTGAAGGATGGAGGGGGGAAGGGTACGAAGTATGTTTTCGGTGCATTTGACCCACTTGCAGCTTTTCCACATTAAAATATTGGCACATTTGTCATTTCTCACAGACAAAGGCTGTGATGAACAAGTATATATATAAAAGTTTATGAAAAATAGTTTAAATAATGGGAATGTTAATTGCTTTACATTTTTCCCTCCTAGATACACAGTCCACCGATATTTGTGAACCATCCACCTCGGGTTGTTCAACTGCTGCAAGTAATGCGGCTTCAAACACTGATACCTCCAGGAGGAATGGTAAGTAAAAAAGGTACTACAACAGTCCTTTGCCCATGTAACTCATCATCGACCTTCGATCATTAACAACAACTGTTCTAGAAGAAATGTGGGTACACCTATGTATTAATTACAAAGACTTACTCTCCAGCACTGCACAGATGCATGCAGCAGTGAAGCTAAGGAACAGGGAGTGCTGTGTTAGCAAAACATACATTAGGTGGTGTATGAGTTACTTCCCAAAGTTACAATTATGTGTTGCTTTAAATAAAACCAGCCTTTGTAAGTAACTACTAGTACTGTAGTAAATATATTGCAAATCATTGCAATGCTGCAAACACATGTACAAGTACCATTTATAACCTTTTCCTGGTTGATCACAACTTCTTGGTTTGTTTGGCTTATCATAATTATTTTAACCACTTGTGCCATTATGCAGTTACCTTTGCCCCTTTCAACCTCCCCTTACCGTTCTACATAGTAATTCCCTGCTTCGATATGCCCTACAGATCCATCAGAAACAACAAACTATGAGGCAACCTTGGATCCTGCTAGAAGACTCGCGATGCTGCGGAAGCGGAAGCAGAGAGCTACAGCTGCTGCACGCCTTGATAGCACTCTATCTGGATTTGTAAATTGGGTGCAGAGAAACACTGAAAACAACAACATAGGAAGGAATGCACGTGATGAGGCAGAGAAGTGGTTCCAGAACGAGGTTATTACAAACCTCAGGGTAGCATCTAGGTCCCTGGAAAAACTAACCGATTACATCACATCAAGGTCTTGTGACTGGTCTGAAAGGTCTTCCAAGAACTGTGATTCAGAGGCAGTGAAAAGGAAGGGGGGCACAAAGGCATTGAAGAGCCCATCGTGCCCCAACAAAGGCAGGGGGCAGATAAAGTTATAAGTGGTGGCATTAATGAGTGACTCAGAATCCGAATCAGTCCATAACCACGAGTCTAACAATGACACAGACAGTGACCTAGAGGTTAACTGCTCACAGTCCCTCCTTGAAACTGACTCATTGCTTTCCTCAGAAGAAGGGGTTTCTAGGGTTACTCACAGCACGCCTACTGACAAGGTCCCAAAGAAAAAAGTTACCCATGATTGCATAAATGGAAACCAAGACCTTCCATTAATCCCCACAAGGCCCAATCTGAGCTCCCCAGGGAATGGAACATCTTCTCCTTACCTAATTGTTAAGACTGAGGAAACAGGCTCATCTAGGCGATTGGTAAGGACCCCTGTTAAGTGCTTGAGGAAGAAGAGGCAGATATACACTCCTTGAAATTTACTAACCTTTGTATTATTAACCCTCTGAAAAGTAATATGCATTAACAGTAGTATTACTTAACTGTTCTGTACTTATGAACCAAAGGCGGACAACTGTTCCGGAAAATACTTTTTATTTGCAGTTTTGTATTTTAAATAAAACTTGTTTTCTTTTAAAGAATACCAGTGCATAAGGCTTCACTTCAGCCATTGCAGAATTATATTAAAGAAAATATAAGTGTAATAATTGTTTGTCCTTGCCCCTACACAGTAGGAACTTTCTTGACAAAAAGTGCGACAATTATACTTAAAGGATTAAACATTTTCTTTGAAAATAACAGGCAGGGGACATAAATGTACAGTACAGCTTATCGTCTCCAACGGCGTAGGCAATTTATTTGCTGGACAATTGTGTCCAGACGCTCCTCAATTGCAGCCACTGTAAGGAAAAGAAAATGGGGTATGTTAATGTGTTATAACAGTACAGCTTCAGATTTACCCATGGTGCTGCTGGTTCTCTAATGCAATATTTTCAGACAGCAAGGCCCAAAACAACAGAATGCACCAAACGGCATTCAAGTTTTCATATTTCTGTGGTAGGTTGATTGCCCTTGCCTTTTCTATGCAGATAAAGAGGTTTAGGATAGGTAATAAATGGGCTAAGAATTGTGCAACGTACCTCTCTGGGCAAGCTCTTGAACCAAAGCAATAACTGCTTGTAGTTCGTGCCTGCGGACACCAAGCATCATTGCATCCATGGCTGGTACAACATCTGAAACAGTAAAAAAAAAAAAAAAAAAGAGGTGTTCCTCAGTACGTTGCTGACATGATAACCTCCTTCCGTATCAACGATGCCTTCTGAACCAAGCACATACAGTACTGTCTCACATTTTCTAGGCAGGTACTGTAGGCATTTGGGGAGTAGGACATTTGTATGCTCAGCTACGACCAGAGGCCTGCGTACATCGATACATTGCACTCACTGCTGGTCTGATTGGTTCCTTATTTCCTTGTTGGCCTTAGTCTTAAATGGGGCACTTCTTACCCGGCTCTTCACCCTCCTGCTCGTGCTCTCCTTCTCCTTCTTCTCCCTCCCGCTGCTGGTCCTGAACGAGAAGGTTGGCATGAGCGCCAGGCACAATATGGACTGCAGCCAAATGCCTCAGGCCAATATCCTGGCCGGGGCCCGCACCTATTTGAAAAAGACAGGGTACTTGTTAACTTGGTACCAGATCAGTAAAGGTTTTAAAGAACATTCGTTTCTTACAGAAATGTCTTTCTGGACACCAAAAAAGTGAAATAGAGGGAAACCCTGGTTTATATTGTGTTTCCAAATGATGCTTGACATTAACCAACACCCCACAGAGCCTGAGGATAAGTAAGTAAAGGGGTCTTCTTTAGTAAGGCATCTATTCAATCCTCCTCAGTCTGTTTTTTTTGATGAAGATCACCCTGTACCCTTTATGGAGAACAGAGGAAAAAACATCGAGTAATAAAATCCCTTAAAAAAAAAAGATCCATGATGTGCCCAAAATGCGGGCACAACAGCAGAGCACCCATACTGTAATTGCTCAAGGGTTGCCGTTCTGCTGCACCTACTCCAAGTCCTGTGGTTTCCTCTGTACTGCTGAACTGTTGAAACCCTTTCAAGAGAAAATTTGGTGCTCTTAAAAAAGGTGGGGGAGGTCATGTACCCATGGTCACAATTAATGGTCTCTTCAAGCAGAAGAAAAACCTCTTGGGTACATTAATTTCAGAAACAGAACAGGTAAGGCTCCATTTCAGCACTTTAGTGGGGTTGGTAGGTTGCAGGTATCCTTCTTTGGTTTGAAAAGCAGTTTGTTTTTAGTTTATTTTTCAGGTCCCTTTTGCTCTGAGAACCACAGCAGTAAACTTTTTAAAGCACATACGTTTGTTACTGATAAGCCTAACTGATCCCTAAAAAAGGGAAACCTTGGTATATAGAGATGGGCACGACTTAGCGGTATTCCCGTTTCCGTTTCCGTTACTCGTATCCGTTACTCTACGGAAACGGTAACGGGAATTACTCCGCCAAACTTCGAGCTCGAACCGACGAACGAACAATTTGCATCGTGGCGATCGCGCAATGCCAAGCGGCACAGAAAAAAAGTTTTTAAAAGTTTAAAAAAAAACCATTCCCGGCCCTAAAAGTAGGCGAAAACTGTCTGAGGGCACCTACCAGGCCAGAAGGGTGTTTTATTTTGGGGGGGTTTCCCCGCCCCCCTCTCCTTGGCTATTGCTACTGCTGCGCTGCTGGTACCAGGCTGGGAGGATGCATCCATTTGCCATGCAGTGCGGGGGATCCAAAATGGCGACCGCAATATTTTTTTTGAAATCGTTGCCCAAAACCCCACCAAAGCACCACAGAAACATGCGAAAATTAGCTATTTTAAATGCTTGAATTTTTACAGTAGCAGCAGTGGGTTTTTCTTGCAAAAAAAAGTCTCCGTTGATTTTATTTTATTTTATTTTATTTTATTTTATTTTTTACACCTGCACATTCGCAATGATGGGCTCGCCCATGGGAGTGGACCATGCAAAGTTTTGGAGCCATTCCACCAATCGCATGGCCAGGTTTAGCTGACTGTACCAGGCTGGGAGGGCGCATCCATTTGCCATGCAGTGTGGGGGATCCAAAATGGCGACCGCAATATTTTTTTTGAAATCGTTGCCCAAAACCCCACCAAAGCACCACAGAAACATGCGAAAATTAGCTATTTTAAATGCTTGAATTTTTACAGTAGCAGCAGTGGGTTTTTCTTGCAAAAAAAAAGTCTCCGTTGATTTTATTTTATTTTATTTTATTTTTTTACACCTGCACATTCGCAATGATGGGCTTGACCATGGGAGTGGACCATGCAACTTTTCCACCAATCGCATGGCCACTTGGCCAGGTTGACCACAGAGACTTCTGGGATGTGCCAATCGGGCATAAACAGCCCACTAATCGTAGCCCAAACCCGAACCCTAAGCCTAAGCCTAACCCATACGCCAGTACACTGTCCTTCTAAGTGGGTCAGAGAGGCCCCCAGAGGTGCACCCCAATACTCACCCTAACCTCACCCGTAACTAGCCTAACCCTAGCCCTTGCGCTAACCTGTCTTAACCCTAAGCCAGATCTACTTGCATTGCACTACATGCAAGTACGTGAGACACAGCGGGTGCAAAGAGTCTGCCAGTCCGTCACTTGTGGCTCTGGCTGACTCCTGCAGCTCCCTCCAGGAGCCCGCTACCCCCCCAAACCAGTACTAATGACAACGAAAAAACGAAAAATGAAACGACAAATTTTTGCGAAATTTCACGAAAAACGGAAACGAGCCGAAACGGACTGCCTCCGACACATGACAACTCGAAAACGTCATTTTCCCTAGTCGTGCCCATCTCTATTGGTATATATTGTGATTCCAAATGATGCATGACTAAACCATTAACTAAGCACCACCCCACAGAGCCTGACGACTAGGGGTGGCCTCTACAAAGGCAAATGTTAAATCCTCCTCAGTCTGTTTTTTTTTTGATGAAGATCACCCTGTACCCTTTATGGAGAACAGAGGAAAAAACATCGAGTAATAAAATCCCTTTTAAAAAAATGATCCATGATGTGCCCAAAATGGGGGCACAACAGCAGAGCACCCATACTGTAATTGCTCAAGGGTTGCCGTTCTGCTGCACCTACTCCAAGTCCTGTGGTTTCCTCTGAACTGCTGAACTGTTGAAACCCTTTCAAGAGAAAATTTGGTGCTCTTAAAAAGGTGGGGGAGGTCATGTACCCATGGTCACAATTAATGGTCTCTTCAAGCAGAAGAAAAACCTCTTGGGTACATTAATTTCAGAAACAGAACAGGTAAGGCTCCATTTCAGCACTTTAGTGGGGTTGGTAGGTTGCAGGTATCCTTCTTTGGTTTGAAAAGCAGTTTGTTTTTAGTTTATTTTTCAGGTTCCTATTGCTCTGAGAACCACAGCAGTAAACTTTTTAAAGCACATACGTTTGTTACTGATAAGCCTAACTGATCCCTAAAAAAGGGAAACTTTGGTATATATTGTGATTCCAAATGATGCATGACTAAACCATTAACTAAGCACCACCCCACAGAGCCTGAGGACTAGGGGTGGCCTCTACAAAGGCAAATGTTAAATCCTCCTCAGTCTGTTTTTTTGATGAAGATCACCCTGTACCCTTTATGGAGAACAGAGGAAAAAACATCGAGTAATAAAATCCCTTTTTAAAAAATGATCCATGATGTGCCCAAAATGGGGGCACAACAGCAGAGCACCCATACTGTAATTGCTCAAGGGTTGCCGTTCTGCTGCACCTAATCCAAGTCCTGTGATTTCCTCAGTACTGTAGAACTACTCAGGCCCTTTCGATAGGAAAAGTGGTGCTCTTGAAAAGGTGGGGGAAGACATGTTCAAAATGCCATGCCGCGCGCCTCAGTGTTTACAGGCTGAGAGTTGGATTTTACATAGAGGGAAAGGGGGGCGGGGAAGGAACCATATAACTCGCTTCTCAAATTTCAAACCAAGTCATGGCTTGTACCTAAAGTGGGAGAGTGGGAACAGGCTACCGAAATTCAGACAGAACACATTTTAAAAAGTTAAAGGCAGTAGTTCCAAATCATTACTCTGTTATCATTACGAATAATAACTATTCAGAAGCATGATAGGCTGCCTTCGATATAAAAAAAACCCACATCAATACTACTGTACGTTGTGAACAAGCCATAAAACACACCATGAGTAGTGGCCCACTACCTGTAGTTGAAAATCCGCAAGTACATGCATGCTTTGAGATTCTGCATCTGCACGTGCTCAGAGGAGTTTCAGCCAGGAGCGCTAACTGCAGTGAACCGGTTAAGTTTCCCACCAGCACGAATCGTTTACACTGGGGAAGTTTGTGTTTAGGAATTATAACAACGTGCGAGAAATGAACAAACCTTTGAGTAGTATAAAAAGGTGCGAGAAAAAAACGAACATTCGAGTACTATGCAAAGGTAACTCAACAGATATGTGACGCCCTGCATTCAGTGAAGCTCGGTGCAAAAAAATGAAGATTACAAGGTGACTGATAACTTCCGAAAAGGGCACTTTGGTTTTCAAAGCTATAAATTGTACTGCATAACTCATTTGAAAAAAAAAATCTGCTAACTCACAATACCAAGAACTGGGGGTTTATACACAGTTCAATGCAGTAATAGGTTCTGGCCACAGCATAGGGAGAACGAAAACCTGGAGTGGAATGTTGTGTTGAGAGGAACGGGAAAAACAGGAACCTTCGTCATGGAAAGTAGGAACCATAAAATCATTTTGACCCAAAACCAGAACATGCACCATATCGCCAACGCATGGTTGTGTGAAAAGATAGTATCTCTTGGGGGTATTTAAATGGCCCGATACAGTGCCATCTGCCGGCCATGAACAAAGGAGAACCGCGGTCGTTGCCATTGTTTCGGCTACAACGGAAAAAAACAGGCAGAGGCGCAAGAATCACCGCGTAGGAACGGCGAAATATCGATATGTCAATATTTCGGGTTCCTTTACTCGGAAAAACAAAGATATAGGGATATAATTGATGTTCATGTGGTTACAATTCGAATCTAGTGGAACCACACGTTCCACCGATTCAAATACAGAAGCGGGTAGAGCTGATTCCAGAGGTCCTGGGAGAGAATCAGTCACCCGCTTGGAGCGCACTTCAGGGGGCGTGGTCACATCGACCACGCAGCGACCCCAGAGGGACGTGAAGCTCCATTTGGCCGACCACGCCCGCAGTGGAGCCACGAACTGTGGCGAGAGGTACGTGAAGTAACCGCCTTTGTGGCAACATATTCCACTTCCAAACAGCTCTAACCCTCAGGAATCTTTTCCTAATGTTCAAATTGAATACATTTTCCTGTAGTTTGAAACCATTAGATGCAGCACCTTACATTCTCTCTGTTGAAACCCATTCCATTAGCTTTGGTGCAGCACTCTAATCTCTCAAGGTTGTTTTGGATTTTCATCCTATCCTGTAGGGCAGTGATGGCAAACCATCAGCACTCCAGATGTTTTGGACCACAACTCCCAGTCCTTTGTCATTGACAATATAGGCTTGGAATTCTGGGAACTGTAGTCCAAAACATCTCAGTGGCGAAGGTTCGCAGCCACTGCTCTAGGGAATTAGCAATTTGTATCATCTGCAAATGTTCATCAGCATACTCTCGATTCCTTCTTTGAAGTCCTTAATAAAAATATTTAATAGCATCGAACCCTGGGGCACCCCACTGGTCACGTCTCTCCAAGGTGAAGAGAAGGCATTTATGATCACCTCTTGGGTGCGATCAGTCAACCAATTACAAATCCACCTAAGAGTGGAGGGTCACAGAGAAATGAATTTAAAATATTTCTCATCCCGCCATTCTCCAGGGAAGTACCCAAGAAGCTTTCCCTGGCGATCTTAACATTCGGGCAGTTTCACAAAGGGAGACGCAATCCTTAAAAATATTTTTAATCCAGGCCACTTGGGGCTTTCTAGGTCAAGGCCAGCACTTGGAGCCAGCAGCCAGCGGAAAGGTGGTGGTGGGGAGCGGTTCCGTCATCCATCACACCCGTCCTGTTTCAACAACTTTCTGAGCTCTTTCCAAAGGGCACCAGAGCTCGCCAGACTTCGCCTTTGCTTCTAACCTACATATGTCTGTGAAGATTCTCAGTCATCCAGGTGAGTTTACCTGGAAGTTGAGTCATGGCAACTGGTCTTTCTTTCTTTCTTTCTTTCTTTCTTTCTTTCTTTCTTTCTTTCTTTCTTTCTTTCTTTCTTTCTTTCTTTCTTTCTTTCTTCCTTCCTTCCTTCCTTCCTTCCTTCCTTCCTTCCTTTCTTTCTAGTAAAAAAAAAGAAATCCAGCTGCCACGACTCAACTTCCAGATAACCTACCTATGATTTCCAGTTCCTTTTCCCCTTCCCTCTTTCAAGGCAGCGCGCAGAGCGAGGCTGACTCTTATATAAGGAATGAGAGGCGCTGTCTGTGGGGCAAACTTCTGGCAAGCGGGCATGCCTCGATGCGGAGAATTGGCCGGGAAACAGAAGCTGCCCCCCCCCCACGCACACACTTTATGCGAGGAACTGCCCTTGACACACTCCCGGGTGGCTGGTGAGCCGAGGTGGGGCCGCCGCTGGCAAACCTCCGACGAGGGCACAGCTTGGAGAACTCTGGCGAGAAAGGCAGAGGGAGGTGGGGAAGGAGGAGACCGGGGCGTGGGTGTGAGGAGGAGCTCGCCGCGGAGAATCGACCAATCACGCTCTCCTCCCCTTGACGAGCGCCTCGGGCGGCCTATGAGGCAACCCGCCAGGGCCCCCCCTCCGGCGCGTGAGGCTGGGCCGGGCGGCGGGTGGTGGGGCGGCTGACTGGCGGCGGGCAGAGAGCGGCGGGCAGGGAGCGGAGCCGGCCATGTGGTCGGGGGTCCCGGCGTTGGGCTCGGCGGCCGCCTCCGCCTCCGCCCTCCTGTTCCTGGGGCTGTCGCTGTGGCTGGTGAGGCAGCTGCTGAAGCAGAGGCGGCCGGCGGGCTTCCCTCCTGGCCCGGCAGGGCTGCCGGTCGTCGGCAACATCCACTCCTTGGCTTCGGAGCAGCCTCACGTCTACATGAAGCGGCAGAGCCAGCTCCACGGGCAGGTAGGGCGGGCCAGGGCGGTCGGTGCGCGCCGGAGCAAAAGGAAGGGAAGGGGGGGAAAGCAGGCGAAAGAGAAGAGAACAAGCCTGTGGCACATCGAGTTGCATGGAACGGAATGGGATTTTTTTTGTCAATGTATAAATACAACGAGTTGCGCGGGATCCTGCTGAGGATGTACGCTGGCGTCATGTTTGCATTTTTGCCCTGCCTTGACTGTCAGTTCCCCGAAGAAAGGCGCAGCGAGCAGAGAGAGAGGGGAAAAAAAATCTGCCTCGTTTTCGATCTCCTTCAGATCCTCTCGTAGATACCCGGGTATCGGTTTGCGCCTATTCCTCAGAGGGCGATCCTCAGGAAAAGTAGGAACCGCCAGCCTTTTTCCTCCTACGGTGCAGATCCGAGTGACTTTCCTCCCAGTCCCCGGGAGGGCAAACTTGAGGAAGGAATGGTACCTGCTCAAATGAAAGCGTTACATAAGGGAAGAAGACCGGTCCGGGTTCGGATCATGGTGCCAGTGTTTCAAATTAAAATTGGCCAGAATTTTTATCAGGACCGGGAAGGTTTCTGGATGTAGTCCTAACTTAAGCATGCTTGCTTTGGGGACTGTTCTGAACACGAGAATGTGATTTATTTGTACTTGTCACTTCTGCTTGGCACAGAATGTTTAAAACGCTTAACAGCTCTTACAAAACAACCAGGAGAGTGCATGGATGTGTGTGGTTGGTTACTGTTTAAAATCGTAGTACAGTATTATAGTACAGCACTCCTTTTATGCACTGCTTCTTTCAAGTTAAGTTCCCTAATTTGCTTTCCAAATATACTTGTGCTCTATGCTTCCAGTTAATGTAGCTTACAGTTTCAAAAGAAAAGCATTACAGACAAATACAAAGTAAGGCTTGTACCACAGTATGTTAGTGTTTGAGGTACAACATAAGTATTTTGTTGTTGTTGTTTTTTTTGTTTTGCATACTAGTTCCTATAAATCACAAGACAGTATGGGAATTAGGGGTCCCTTTTAAAGCAGCCCCCCAATCTTGGTTTATGTACATACTGCCAATGATGCTTTACTGGGCTTTGCAGTGTTGCTTGAATTTGTTAATTGAATTTCTGAAGTTGTGATTTTTTTTTTAAAAAAATAAGGAACTGAAACTCTGATAAAGTTAATGTCTTTCCTATGTGAGATAACACTGATTGATATTCTGTAAAGAGGGAGCCTGAGCTCAATGGACAATTGCAGCAGACTAGAATGCCTTCAGTCTACATTCTTGTATGTTCAGGGATACATTTACAGTGGTACCTCGACTTACGAATTTAATCTGTTCTGAATGCATGCTCTTAAGTCAAACTACTCTTAAGTAGGGGCACCTATCTAAAAATTGAAAAAATAAGTTAAATAATGAAAAAGAAAAAGAAAAAAATTGTAAGTTGAGCAGACCATATCTAAAATTTGTAAGGCGGCAGTTAAAATGCCAACAGTTTTCTGCTCTTAAGTCGAGCTGCTCTGAAGTCAGGGTACCACTGTACTTTTCACAGTTATGGAGAAGAACACCACCAGATCTGTCAGGACACTTTTAGGCACACATTTAAATGGTTTCTTCAGTCATCTAGTTATTTAGAATTAATGATACTGTATCTTTTTCTCTATTATACATACTGTTATTAATCTAAAAATTATTTTAAAAACTCTGCTTGTTTGTATTTAAGGTCTTCAAGAAGCTCTTTATAAAATAATACAAATCAAAATGCATCTCTTTTGGTGGTTGATTTCAATCTTGGACATAACTCACAGAAACACAGTATAATGGTGCTTTAAAATAAAGTGCTCAACGTATACATTTATTAAGGTCAAACAGTTCATGATTCTCTGGTTTCTTAACTGAAAAGCCACGTTCTTTCTTTTCAGCCCTGAAAAAATGTTTAGGTATTTTCGGAATGCGGAAGAGACCAGAGGACTTGGTTTGCTGTCCTCTTCAGAACAATGATAGAAATTTGGCTATTCATAATGCATGTCTCTTAAAAAGTATTTTGGCACAAGAACAGGAAAATTGGTCCTTTGAGCTAAATGTGGCTAGATAGCTCAGTGGTTTAGGTTTCTGGAAATTCCCCACTGGGTCTCCTGTGAGTAGAGTTATCCTGTGTGGCCTTGGGCATGATGGTCCCAGAATGCACCCTCCCCCCCCGAAGATAGGAATGGTAACAATTTATAAATACTCTCTATCTGGAAAACCCTGAAAGAGTTACCATAAGTCAGAATTTACTTGACAATTATTTATTATTAACTCAATACAGTTTTAGCTGTAGGAGCCCAGTCTTGTGTTGAAGTGACCCCATTGCACTGATTTGTACAGTGTTGAATGTACAAGCAAATAAATTGGCAAATCCAGTTATAACATAGGCCTCAGATTCTCATTGTAGAATTCTGAAATTATAGAAATACTGATGAGATGTTGTAGAGGCAATTGTGATGAATATCCATAGTTCATTGTGTGAAGTAGTACTAGCAAAAGTTCCCTTCACCACAGAATGCCTCTATTTTCAGCAACTGAGACTAATCATTTCCCCATAGGATTCCAGCTCTGGGAACTGTGAGTTGTTTATAGCAAAGGTATACATCCTGTATCTGCTTTCTGTGTTTCAGTTTAAATTGGCCAGATTTTTATCAGGGCCGGGAAAGTTTCTGGATGTAGTCCTAAGCATGCTTGCTTTGGGAACTGTTCTGAACAAAAGAATGTGATTTATTTGTACTTGTCACTTCTGCTTGGCACAGAATGTTTAAAACGCGTAACTCTTACAAAACAACCAGAAGAATGTATGGATTTATGTGGTTACTGTTTATATCGTAGTATTATATAGTAACAGCACTCCTTTTATGCACTGCTTCTTTCTAGTTTGCTTTCCAAATATACTTCTGCTCTATGCTTCTAGTTAATGTAGCTGTATCTGCTTTCTCATCTTTCCTTACTCTCCAGTTAATTTTGTGTGTGTGTGTGTGTGTGTGTGTGTGTGTGTGTGTGTTTTCTACCCATTCCCCTGTTGATGCTGGGTGTGAACTTACTTAAATAATAGGAGAAAAGAAGAATACCAGTGGCTGGAATGCCAGGTGTTCTGCCAGTGTTCTAGTCATGAAAAATGTTGTATGGCATTATGTGAGGTTGTACCTTTTTGTAACTTCATATCAGTGTTTGGCTAATCAGTGAAAAACAGTGATACTTTACTGTTTAAAAAACTTTTTGTAAAAAAGAAAGAATGCTTTACAGTGTCAGGATTTTCATTTTATACTCAAGATGTCACGTGCATAATAAACATCCTTACTGCCAGAACCATTTCTGTTGTGCAACTTGTTTTATCCTATTGCCAATAATGTTTGTTCCTCTCCAGGACTCTCCAGTTCCTGCTAGGAAGTGACATGCAGGAACTCATATGAATAGTGGCTGTGAAACTTCCTAATAAAACAGGGCAGCATAGATACATTGATACGCGTTGTGTGTTAATACATTTTAGGAAAGGATGGCGTTGGGTAAATTTATTTTTAATAATAGTGATAAGTGCATGCTCTCAAGTCAGTTTGAAATGGTGACCTTTTCCAGAGCTTCCAACATATAGACCATTCGGAAGTAGTTTACCATTTCCTGGGGTGTGCAATGAAACCCTGTAGCTTGACCAAGAGTATAGAGTGGCTCTTCTCCCAGGAAGCACACCGGGAAATCAATATCTCAGTGCCTTCAGCCAGCATTGTTAAGTTTTGTGCTCCTGATGGTGGTGATTAAGGGTATATTGTATAATTCTGGCCTGAAATCTTTTTGTGGGCACCATATAATATTATGCAATAGAAAAGATGAACTTCTGCCAGTAGAAAGGAAACAGAAGGAAACAGTATTGTTGAAAAATACATGAAATCTCTCTCTCTCTCTCTCTCTCTCTCTCTCTCTCTCTCTCTCTCTCTCTCTCTTCAAAGATCTTTAGTCTTGACCTTGGAGGTATATCAGCAATTGTACTAAATGGATATGATGCAATAAAAGAATGCCTTGTTCAACAAAGTGAGATTTTTGCAGACAGACCATGTCTTCCATTGTTTAAGAAGCTGACAAAAATGGGAGGTATGTGCTATTTTCCTGACTGTGACTTTTTAAAAAAAATATGAAAGCATATTATTTTGTTAAACAAATGTTTTGAATATATAGAAACATCAATTTGCTTTACAGATATTACATTGAAGAACATTTATATCATGATCTCTATTTTCTGAACTGGTCTGCAGAATTTGTAAATACATGTTATTAAAGTCACAGGTGGTAAATGCAAGAACAAAGTTGCCTACTGATAATTACTGTTGGACCATGTTTTGAAGTCTTTGTGTTAGACACATGTTTCGGGTAGAATCTGAACTTGCTCAGCTACCACTTAAGTTTTTAAATATATTTCTGTTCATTCTTATTTCTGATCTTCAGAGGAAAGTGCTGTTGCTTATGTAGTCAAAACCATACCACTGATAAGTGGGAAGTTTCACCTGATCCAGGGAAATGCTGAGGTATGCACAAGAAAGAAATGTAAACATTGAAATTAGAGGGGAAAGGAGAAGAAAACAAAAAGATTACAACTGGATGCGTAGCTGTTTGCACCGGGCTATGGAAGGCTAGTGGCTTCCCATATGCAGCAGATTACTGTATTACTTTGCTTTTGGAATCAGCTTCCAGAGGAGCTACAACAAATGCCCTCTGTTTTCATTTAGGAGGCAACTGAAAACATTACTCTTTCACTCCTGTTCTGATTGAATTATGTCTTATCTCTCGCCTCACTTACTGGAGGCAGAGGTGTTCTTGGTGCTACCTGGTTTCATTTTCTTTGTTATCACAGTTTTAATTTGTTAATTGTACTTTTATATTTGGTTTAACTGCTTGTAAGCAGCACAGAACACTGGGTATGCACTAATAGGATGGTATATAAATAAAATAAAATACATTTGCTCCAATGAAATATAGCATTACACATCGTTCCTGCTGTATCAAATTCAATAAAAATTGGCACATGACTGCAGGCGCATCAGCACTCTCTCACACAAAATTGGTCAAAATCCTCCTGCTTAGCATATTGTACTAGAGTAGGCCCATGTAATCAGTGGGATTTTATTGAATCAACACCTCCATAAGTTTCATTGATTCAAACAAGCCTACTGTAACTGCTACTTTCTACACTAAATGAGTTGCAGTTAGAGTAGGTCTATTTGAATCAGTCGAATTGCTGACTCAGTACAATCCCATTGATTCAGTAGGTCTGTAGTGTCATTTACTAAACTAAGCTGATGTTAAATAAAATTCTGAAGATAAATTGCCTAGTCAGAATATTTCCGTTCAACAACTCCTCTGAGGGTTCCCCAGCTTTTTTATACTATAGTAACAAGAATAGGACACTCACTGACTAATTATAACACAAATGTTGAATCACATTGGTATAACTGCAACTTTGGAAGAGTGATTATGTTAACAATGTCTACCCTGCAGCATTCCCCATTCTCATGCAATCCCTTTTATCCCACAGAAGCTGTGACAACTGCAATATGGGAAGAGGTCTTTAGTTCCCAAAAGTAATTGCTACTGAATAATATTACTGCAGTTTTCAGTAACAAAAGACTTCCTCCTTCTGTCTCGCAGCTCCCATGGCTTCAACCCTGTGAAAGAGGTTACATGGGAATCAGAAAAGCTGTGAGATGAACATTCTGAATTACTGAAAATCATTCTCTTTTGCCATCTCCCTTATACTCCAATCCCTTTTGGTCATGCCATCTCCTTTATACTCCTATGTGGAGTAGGCTGGATGAATGGTACTTTTGAAATCAGAACATATGGCAAATGTTGCTCAGTGGGCTGGCTGTAGTAGGGATTAACATGCATGTATCCAAATACAGTAACCCCCTACTGATCGCGAGGGTTAGGGACCCACCCCACCCGTGATGCAAGAAAATCCGCGATATGCGGAAGCGGGGGGGGGCAGGGGGCATCTTATGTCCCACCGCCGCCCGTCTGCGTGGCCCGAGCCTTCCCGGGGGAGCCTGGCTGACCAGCGTGGAGCGACCCGATTGCTCCACACCGCCCTGAGCCTTCCCGGGGAGCCAGGCTGAGCGGCGCAGAGCGACCCAATAGCTCCGCGCCGCCCCGAGTCTTCCCAGGGAGCCTGGCTGAGCGGCTCAGAGCAACCCGATCGCTCAGCACCGCCCCTCCCAGCCTCCCCAAGCCTTCTCGGGGGAGCCTGGCTGAATGGCTCAGAGCAACCAGATTGCTCCGCGCCGCCACCTCCTGGCCGCCCTGAGCCTTCCCGGGGAGCCTGGCTGAGTGGCGCAGAGCGACCGGATCGCTCCATGCCGCCCCTCCCGGCTGCCCCGGACCTTCCCGGGGAGCCTGGCTGAGCAGCCCGGAGCGACCTGATCACTCCCGCCGCCCCTCCCGGCCACCCCGAGCCTTCCCGGAGAGCCTGGCTGAGCGGCGCAGAGCGACCCGATCACTCCGCGCTACCCCTCCCGGCTGCCCGAGCGTTCCTGGGGAAGCCTGGCTGAGCGGCGAGGAGCGACCGGATCGCTCCGCGCCACCCCTCCCGGCCACCCCAAGGCTTCTCAGGGTGTGTGTGGGAGGGTGGCATGGAGCGACCCGATCGCCCCCCTCGGCCCTCCCATGCACCCCCTGAGGCTTCTGGGGTGGGGGGCAGCATGGAGCAACCCGCCCCCCCATGGTGCAGGTACTGTGATCCCGCGTTTTAGCGGGGCCGCTGTACCTGAACCGCGAAATCGCGCGGGGGGGGTCTCTGTAGATACTTTAGGGATGTCTATTGGGATTTCGCCTGCCATCCATTCTCATTGTTGAATGACTGACTCCCATACCAGAAGGTCCTTTATGAGGCTCCTCATTTTTAAAAGCAGTTTACTGTGTTGGGCTGGATTGGAAAGTGTGGTAGATTGCTGTTGGAAGAAATACAAGCCACCCATCTGCTGGATTTGAAAAACCAGTTACATTGCTTGTACAGTATACTTGACACAGCAATGTTAGCTTTCCCTCCTCTATGTTTGTATATGTGAATATTGGATATCCTAGGCATTATTTCTTTATAAGGAAAGTAGCCCCCTGAACTGCAGAAAAGGAAGGTAAAACAGTACTAATAAAGTTCCATGTTTAAAATACCATTTTAAGTTGCTGTGTGAAGTTACTATTGCCACAGTTTTACTGTGATGTTTCTGAGATATGAATGTGGGGTATTTGCCACATCTTTCATATGAATTTGTATTAAAAAAATAGAAAAATGATATGGGTGAAGAAAATGCAACAGCAAAATCCTAGGCTAAGAGTATTGATATTTCTGTATTTCAGGTCTCTTGAACTCAAGATATGGAAGAGGTTGGACTGAACATCGCAAACTAGCTGTAACCAGCTTTCGTGTTTTTGGATATGGTCAAAAGTCCTTTGAAAGCAAAATATCAGAAGAATCTGTTATTTTTCTTGAAGCCATTGATACTTATAAAGGAAAGCCGTTTGATTTGAAATACTTGATAACAAATGCAGTTTCAAATATTACTAACTTAATTATTTTTGGAGAGCGATTTACATATGAAGACACTGAATTTCAGCATATGGTTGAAATATTCAGTGAAAACATTGAGTTGGCCGCCAGTGCTTCTGCATTTTTGTACAATGCTTTTCCATGGATTGGTATCCTGCCCTTTGGAAAACATAAACAACTATTCAGAAATGCAGATGAAGTCTATAACTTTCTACTCCACCTTATTCAGCGTTTTTCACAAAACAGAAAACCTCACTTACCTCGACATTTTATAGATGCATATTTAGATGAAATGGATAGAAATAAAACTGACCCAGAGTCTACGTTTTCAATGGAAAATTTAATTTTCTCAGTTGGAGAGCTCATGATTGCTGGAACAGAAACCACGACAAATGTACTAAGATGGGCAGTTTTGTTCATGGCTCTTTATCCTAATATCCAAGGTAAATGTTGTGCTGATGCTATGACATCTTTGCATTTCTCCTTAAGGTTGTGTTTTGCAAACAGAGCACTTTTAGTGTCAGTAGTAGTAGTGTTACTAGTACTAAAGTTAGGATTTTTCTGTTAATCATGTCATGAGATTTGGAACCACAATATAGCCAGGCTTTATCTAATAATTAAAGATTTGGGTTATTGTTTTTCCTCTTTGAAGATTCTGAAATGTGGGCATGGTATAGAAAATTGTAAGCGCTGTAGTAGTAGTAGTAGTAGTAGTAGTAGTAGTAGTAGTAGTAGTAGTAGTAGTAGTAGTAGTAGTAGTAGTAGTAGTAGTAGTACATTTACTGTGCCATCTAGCTACTCTGGGTGGTTATTATACTTTGATGAGAAAATTGGAATTATAAACTGAAGAAGTAGTCAGCCACACTTGAGGATTGCTTTCTCCAGCTCAATACGTTGAACTGTATATTCCACTTGCAATCAAATTCTGCAGACCAGTTTTTAGTGAGAACACCATCTAATGTTTTATTCTTAGCTGTTTTATGTCATATTTTGGAGGGAAGGGTGGTTTATACTTTTACTAAATGGGTACAGCCCCTTGTTGCATACTCTAGGCAACATGATTTGAGACTAGTATTTTGGGAGAGTGGTGGAATTGAGAAGATAAGCAGGACTGGGCATGCTTGCAGAACAGCAAGGAGATATTGGTGTGCTGAATATTTTGTAGCTTGATGCTTTTTCTTAAGAGTTTTATCCAAGTAGCACTAAAGGAGACGTGGAGTTTTAGGCACTCATTATGACACTTGACCACAACTGCAAATTTAGTGTCATGTTAGATTTATATGCCATCAGGTTGGAGCTGATTTACAGCAACTCTAGTAGGGCTTTTAAGGTCAGATATTTAAGTATTGTTTTTCTTTCTGGGAGTAAAAGGTGAGGTTAAACTTTGAACATTTCTTATGTATGAGTTCTTTAATATAGGATTTTGGATGAGAAGTGCCATAGTTTAGTGGTAGAAGGTATGTGTTGGGTGAAGAAGCTTTGTTAAAGACACAGTAAAGCTGTCATCAGGCAGACAGCTGACAAAACAGCAAACAGATTTGCCACATAAAGCAGCTTACTATATTTCTTGGTAAACAGGTTTTTCCAGTGAACTGATGAGATATACTACATATTATGCTGATTTATTAATTTTTCATTGTACCTGCACTGATTGCGGAACTGGAACAGCACCAGCTCTAGGAGAAGCTACTATTAGAGATGGGCACAAAACAAAAAACAAAACGTTTCATCATTTCATCACAAAACAAAATGAAATGCCATTTCCCCCCTCTAGGAATGATATGATTCATACCAGATGAAATGGCAGGGGCGCTTCCTCAAGCTCTTTCCTGAAACCCCCCAGAATTTGGAGAGGTTTTAAAGAAGCATATGGCAATCGCTAATTTGTTTATTTGTTTACCCCTGTGTTTTAGTTGCTTTTTGGGGTGGTTGTTTTGTGCCTCTTGCTGGGTTCTTTGTTCTTTCTCTTTGTCTTTTTAAAAACTTGTTCTGAATGACTAATTGTTTATTGCCCATCGTTTATTGTATATTCATTAATGACTACTGACTGATTTAGTCAATCCTTATGTATGGTTTTTTAACTTTTGTTGATTTGTTACCTCGGTGTAAACAGCCTGGAGTTCCTATAGGAAAATCAGTGCAGTATATAAATATAAATATAAATATAAATATTATTACGCTCCAAAGGGGGTGCCCCTAGAAAAAATCTTTCTAATTGAACCGGGATTCGGAAGCGAAGCCACTAATCGCTTACCCGCAGGAGGGCTATTGTAGCTTCCCAATTAAATTAGAAATATTTTTTCCTTGGGGCACCCCCTTTGGAGCTTAATAACTCAGTCCCCTGACCCCAAAACCTCTCCAAATTTCACAGACTTACAGGGAACAGCTTGAGGAAGCTGACCTGCCATTTTGGTGCCTCTAGGACCCAGGGGAGCATAGCATTTCATTTCATTTTGTTTTGTTTCATAACTAAACTACTTTAAAATTCATTACAAATGAAACAAAACTACTGAAGAAACTAAACGAAACACTATATTTGCATTTTGTGCCCATCTCTAGATACTATGGCCTAATAATGGGGCTGGACCAGAGGAACTGAACAATGGACATGACTGACATGCATGAAATACTTAAGAATAATGTCTTCCCAATGTACAGTAATACCTCAGATAACAAATGCCCCAATAACGAATTTTTTGGATAACGAATGAAAATCTCCGGGTATGGGGTTGCCTCGGATAACGAATGTTCCCTTTGGGCTGCCTCGGATAACGAATGTTTCAAAATGCCTTGCAAAAAAGTATACCCAGGATGCATCACAGCCCCTGTAGTTTATGGAGGGGAGGGAGGAGTTAGAACTTTTTTCCATGGTGTTTTAAAGCCATTCTGGACATTTTTTGCTGAGGGATTTGGACTTGGAAAGGTAGGGAACTAGCTTTTATTAATCTTTGCACTGTTTTTCTTTGCACTTTGGGCAGGAAAAGGCTGGACTAGGCTTTCTGGTTTTATGCTTGTTTGTCTGTTTGGATTTTTTTCCCTTTGCTTTTTGGCGGGAAAAGGCTGGGCTAGGCTTGCTGATTTCATTTTTTCATGTTTTCAATCTTTCTCCATTGCTCTGGAGGCAAAAATGGCTGGATTTTACTTGCTGCTTATGCTTCTCTGGAATTCTTTTTCCCTTTGCACTTTTGGTGGGAAAAGGCTGAGCTAGGCTTGCTGCTTTTTTTGCAATGCCTTATGAAAAAAAAAAATAAATCGGAGAATTCAATTGAAACAGTTCTTAAGCTGAGGCATCCCCATTTCCAATAATATGTTTTCATAAACTGAATTTTTTGGTAACTGAAGCATATGTATACTGAGGTACCACTGTATTTATACTAGGATTTTGTATTTTAAATTGTGAAAACAAAGATTATTTTGAATTTTTAATGCAAAATGTTACTTAAGAAACTAAAAGCATTTTCTTTTAACAGGGCAAGTTCATAAAGAGATTGATTTAGTTGTCGGGCCAAACAAAACTCCCTGCCTGGAAGACAAATGCAAAATGCCATACACAGAGGCAGTACTGCATGAAATTTTAAGATTCTGTAATATAGCTCCACTAGGTATTTTCCATGCAACTTCTAAGGATACAGTTGTCCGTGGTTACTCTATTCCTCAAGGCACTACAGTAATTACAAATCTTTATTCTGTGCATTTTGATGAAAAATACTGGACTAACCCAGAAATGTTTAGTCCCGAGAGGTTTTTGGAAAGCTCTGGACAGTTTGTCAAGAAGGAAGCATTTGTTCCTTTTTCGCTAGGTAAGAGTACATACATATTCCTAAATGTAGACGTGGCTAACGTGGGTAAGAATATATTTATCATGAGGTAATATTGAAGAGTCATTTTTTTCAATAGTTTTTACCAGCTGCACTTGTAATTCCAAATAACTTTTGTTTTCAGTTGTAAAGCAAAACACAAATTTGATAATGAAAGCATGATTGAATTGTTCAGTACATTGTTTTGTTTGCAGTAGTTGTAGTTACATACCAAGTTGTAGGCTAAGTCCAGTATCGAACCATTGGAGTGTAATTTGCTGGTGTAATTGTGCTGGATCATACTGTTTCACGGGCAGTGGCATAAACAGTACCACAAGCATGCAGTCTGTGTTTTTTCAATCAAATATGAATTGGATATTATCATCCTTGCAAAACCTCTGTAAATAAACATGTGATTTTCCAGCTAGCTTCATACTAGTACAGTAATACCTTGGTTTATGAGCATAATCCGTTCCAGAAACATGCTTATAAACCAAAACACTCATATATCAAAGCAAATTTCCCCTTAAGAAATAGTGGGAACTCAGATAGTTTGTTATGGGGCTCCATAGACCACATACTGTACACACAAAATACCAAAGCTCACAAAAGAAGTTGCCTAAAAGTCCATGTCTACACACCATTGTTTAGTTACCTGGCTGTGGAATTGGCTCTCTTTGTGATTAACAACTGGATTTTACTCTGTGTCTTAAATGTGGCAATGATAGAGTGCAAGTTATAGGCATATGCACACTTGGCTAGCTGCCCCATGACTAGAAATGGTTTGAAAAATAAAGACTATTCAAAAGAAATTAAATAAAAATGTAAATATAAAGAAAAATACAACCCTAACCTGCATTCTCTTTCTAAAACCCTCATGGGTGGTGCAAGGGAGACCTCTGTTCCTCTCTCTTCCCTTTGCTTTTGAGGCTTGCCTGAGATGGAACATTCCAATCATCCACAATTCAGCAGGGAGAGAGAAAGAATCATAGCCACCATTGGCTCACTTATGATCACGTGCCTGCTCCAATGCACATATTGCAAGACATTGCTTGTTGATCAAGGCAAAATTTATCAGAAATGTTTGCTCGTCTTGGACCAAGATACTTGCAAACCAAGATACTACTGTACAATGACACAATTAGATACAGGCCTCAATATGATACAGTCCTTTATTTGATCATTGTATGTGCCCCCCCCAAAAAAAGAACACTAATATAAGAAGGCAGAAGATTAATCTTTGGCTACTGATTTTTGTCATAACATGGTTATCTTTCTGTTTTCCTCCTGCCCTTATGCCTCAATGGCAAAATCCTGTTGCATAGTTACACCAGAAAAAGAAAATTCTGTAATATAACTTTTGAATTGCCACTAATTAATAAGTCCCCATTTGGATTCATCAGAGTTTGCTAGTTGGGTGACTTCATGCATGATCATGAATCCAAGCAAGTACTTGTTAATTAGTGGTCATTTGCTACTGTAAGTTATATTATTTGCCTTTCACTGACATCAGTACAGAATAGGGTTTTGGTCAATATTTTTAAAGCGTGTTGTCTGCACCATTTGAGAATTGTGAGAAAGGTTTTTGTGCTGATCTCAATATATGTGCTGAACGTTTTCTTTCTTACTTTTTTACCCCTTCCCCATCCTGAAATTGGCTTCATTTTTAACCTTCCAAATACCCTTTTGTCATTAAAGTGAGTTTTATTTTCTATGCTCACCTTATAGAAGAGTGGAATACACATACCTATTACGACAAATCAGGAATAGTTTGCCTCTCTAACTCTCATTTTACTGCTTGCCTAAACTCTCATTTTACTGCTTGCCTAAACGGCACAATCTTGACAGCCGCAACCTTCCTGTTGAAAACTTTCTTGTAATAGATGCATTAGTTTGGAAAGTGACATCTGGCACCCCAACCCTTCCGCCCCCTTCCTTGCACCTCTCTAGACAGCCTCCCAGCCCAAATGAGGCGGCCCATGGCTAAGCACCAGCCCATCAGGGCAGCCTGAGGCAAGGTGACATCTCCCTTCTTCCTCCCCCCAGTGGCTCCCTTCCACCCATCCCACCCTCCCTTTCCTACTCCCACCCCCACGGCTGCCTCACAGAGACCATGACCTGCCACTCCTCTTGCTCCCCTTCCAAGCTGTTCCCTTCTCTTTGCACCGCCGTGGCAATGTGATTGCCCCGCTGCTGGCTCGGCCTGCCCCAGCTGCGTGGCGAACATGGTGGAGGAGAGTGAGAGCTGCAGTGATGGCGATGGCAAGGGGGCTGAAAGGGAGAAGGGGGAAAGAGGGTGGAGGAGGATGCCGGATGGGGAGGAGAGTCGAGTCGGGCCCCAGGTGGGTGCAAGGGAGGCATGTGCATGTTTGTCCAGGCTGCTGGAAGACTTTCTTAAAAAGGCATGCTTCACCCCCCCAACCCGCCTGGGTCCCAACTCAACTCCCCTCCGGCCTCCTCCTCTTTTTAAAAAAGGCATGCTTCACTGGTGCTCCTGAGCCAAGCAAGGGGGTGTGGTGTGGCACCAGCGGAAGGACCAAACATCTGGGCAGGCGAGTGGGGGGAATCCCCCCCCAACACTCCACCACAGGTGGCATGTCAGGAGGCTGGCGGGCGACTTCTGATGGTGCCGCGGGCGACCTGTCGCCCATGGTCGACATGTTGTGCAGGCCTGTTCTATATGATTCCTTTCACGTGTCTTCATTTTGGAATAATACATAAAATTAAACAGAAATTCATATTTAATTTTATCGCATATCAAGTTGTACCAAAATGTGTGTGTGTGTGTGTGTGTGTGTGTGTGTGTGTGTGTCTGTCTATCTATCTATCTATCTATCTATCTATCTATAAAATAACTATTGTACATTTATCAGGTATATGTCATATTTATTCTTCAACTGTTTTTTGCTCAGTTAAGTGTTTTTCTTTTCCTTTCCTGTTCAGGACGAAGACACTGTTTAGGAGAACAGTTGGCCAGAATGGAAATGTTTTTATTTTTTACCTCCTTACTTCAGCGATTTCATCTGCATTTTCCTAGTGGCTCGATGCCAAACCTTCAGCCCAAGTTAGGCATGACATTGCAACCTTATCCATATTTTATATGTGCCGAGAGGCGATACTGAATGGATATGCTGCGGCAACAGTTAAAAGTGGGAAAGTCTGGCTAGTAGCATATGGTGAAAGGAACCAATGCTGCCTGGATTAAACTCGCTAAATCCAGTTCAAAGTAAACAAACACTGTTCCCACTGTAAAACATAGAGTTTACAAGGTACACAAAGAGCATAATGGACTTGATTTTTGAATTCATGGAATGAAGAATCCTTTCCTAGATGCTCTGTTTGACTGAAATGCAGGGATTGAGGTGTCATGGTTATCTAGCAAGAATTGAAGCTCACTTGACTTGGAAAAACTCCCAACAGAGTTATCAGCACCACTAAGGTAAAAGTTCCCCCTGCACATGCACCACTACAGAACTACTTTAATGTCTTTTGGGGCCTCCCACTAAGGACACATCTGTCTTGAAATTTATATAAGCAGCTGCTGCTTTGTTTGGTCAGTTCAAGTATGGATTCGCTAATGGTTGCAGGGGAGTGCATGCTGGCAAACCTCTCAGTACTTTAGACAACATGTGTGTACGGGCCTGTCCACACTGGGAAATGTAGTGTGGTCCTGTTTGCGCTTAAACGTTACTTAACGTTAAGTGAAAACTATTTTAACTCGCACTTAAATAGTCCTGAACACACTGGAGATTGTACAAGAGTTCCTCTTCTCCCATGCTACAGATGAATACAAAGCAAGGTTTACCTGGTTTACTTGTGAGGAAGGAGGCAGTGGCGGTGGCAGCAGTGGACAAGGGGAGCTGCAGTATAAGGGGAGAATATTGGGGTGAAGGTTGGGGAGGCAGAAGGGAAATAACACCCATTTTGCCAAGCTTTTATTAAAAGACTGGATGGCATAGCATCAGCTTGGCATGGTTTTAGCATTTCACTGCATTTATTAGGGAGATAGTAAAAATAAAAGAAGAAAACAGAAGAGGGGTGTTCTCCACCCTCCTTTTCAGTGCCACAACCCAACTGCGCTAGTATCATTTTCATGAACATCTCAATGAATCATCAAAGATTGCACTCACCACCCCTGTTCCAGTTTGGTGTGCAACAACTCTTAAAGAGGAAGGATGAAACACAAGTGAATGAGGTCATTTATAATGCCAAAATGTACCATCAGGGTTTCTATATGCCAAAACGTTTTGCCAGTATGGATAGGCTTAATGTGACGGTGTTTGCTTATAGAAGTGAAACTCACAGATACCTGAAGTAAGCCTGGTTAAGGACATGAACTGAAAAGCTGAAAAGGTGCTCGGATAGTTGCATATATTATATATGCAGATGAAAGAGATTTGTGTAAATAAAACATCTTGTTTTAAAATAACACGCCTCTTTTCAAATGCAGATTATAGCTGCATTTTGGTTGGCAGAGGAGAGTTGTCACATTCTGAACTGTCTACAAGCAGGAATAACACTGTAGGGTTGAGTATAATGCAGTTACAACAGCACTTTAGATTTTGCTACAAGATATAATTTGTTTAGAAGCAAAACTTTTTTCATGATACTTAATAACAGCTTTTTATTGGCAATAAAACTCCAACAACGTATTTCCATGAATTCCACAATTTAAAAAAGTACAAAAATTTTCATAGATATTGGTTTCTGGAAGCAACATCATTTTGTTACCCTGCTTTGTTTCGCTTTTGTAAGGTACTTTGTTCCATTAAGCATTGTCTGTAAAGATTCTTAGTCATCCAGGTGAAGATATCTGGAAGCTGATGGCAACGAGTTCTTTTCTGGACTGACAAAGCTGCTTGGATGAGTAGCAAAACGTTTCAATCTCTCAAGAACTCCAGTTGCCATGACTCAACTTCCAGATACCATTAAGCATCGTGTTTCCCACTGATTAAGGTGTAAGATTATAGTATGATTGTAACTATTAAATTTTCTATACAAGTGGACAAACATATTAGTGAATTCTATAGGTCAGATTTGTTTTTAGTCTTTGTGTCTGTTTTGAATCTCTTACTGTCAGGATAGGTTTGGTCTCAAGTTTTCATTTAATAATGCTATCTTTCTCCAGAAAACGTCCTACTTACTGTATTCACAACACATACATTTCACAATTTCTTTGCCCAGATTGGCTCAATAGCCTTAGATAATCTAGTCATAAACACTTCCAGTGTTTGAAAGTGCACTTTCAGATGATGGAAGTATCAGTGAATAGATGATTAGTGTAGGTGGAATAAAGCGGGGAAATGAGATTGCACGCGCGCGCACGCGCACACACACACACACAGTAGCACCCACGAATCCAGTGATTCGCCATCCATGGATTCAGTTATGGACAGATGGTGAGTGGTGGTGTGAGGAGCAAGGACATTGGCGGTGCGCCAGCCTGGGTGGCACAGTGGTGGTGGCTTCAGATGCTGCATGGCCCAGGGGAGCCTGCCAAGGACACCAATGGTGGTGGCGGAGGCTGCGTGGCCCACAAGTGCCTGCTCACTGTGGAGGCAACACGGCCCATGAGAACTTGCCTGCATCATTGTCATTGGAGACAGAACAGCCTGCAAGTGCCCACCTGCAGCGGTGGAAGTGGAGGCCGCATAGCACGAGAGTGCCTGCCCACAACATCAGTGGCAGAAGCAGAGACCATGCGTCCTGCGAGCTCCAGCCTGCAACACCATGGCAGGGTTTGTTGGGGTTCTGGTGGGGGTTGTCGGGGTGCCTCTAACACCCTGGTTGGTGCTGGTGGTGGGTGAGGAGTCAGACCTGCCCTGCTAGGCAGAGGGGTCCCTAAGGACTGCCACTTCTTCCTCTGCTGCCTCCTTCTGCCGGTGGGCCCACCAGGCCAGCACGGTGACATGAGGGAAATGGTGTTGCATACCAGCTGTCTCTTCAGCACTTGTTGCGGTGGTGGCAGCTGCAGCATCAGTGGCAGTGGGCCCTGTGGATGCAGGTGCCTCTTCCGCCGCCACCACCAATGTTGCAGACAGGCACCTGCGGGCCATGCAGGTGCCTCTTCGTCTCTGTCACCATGACAACTGCTGAGGAGAGAGTCAATACGTAATTCCATTTCCCTCATGTTGCCGTGCTGGCTTGGTGGTTAGGGCTGAGGCATGTTAGAGGTCTTACTATTACTTGGTCCAATTATCCCCCTCAGAACAAATAATGAGTCATATTAAAAAGCAGACTATAGTGTTCTGCTTATATACCACCCCATACCACTTCAAGTAGTCTCTTAGCAGTTTACAGTTTAATTACAGTATGCAGGCTACACATTGCCCCCCCGCAAGCTGGGTACTCATTTTACCAGCCTCAGAAGGATGGAAGGCTGAGTGAACCTTGAGCCGGCTACCTGGGATTGAACCCCAGATCATGAGCACAGTTTTAGCTGCAGTACAGGCATTTAACCACTGCCACAAGGCTCCAATGTCAAAAAAAAAAAAGTCAAAATTTTTTTTATTAAACTTTAAATAGAAAATAAATATTCCAATTTAAACAGTCTGTATTGAAGAATGTCCCTATACTTGTTACACCACCCCCTAAAGCTGGATGGTATGTATGAAGGCAAGACTCTCCATCTCAACAGCCATGAGGAAAGATTAAAACTCATTTTCCTGTCTCTTTAACTGACAGACCTTTCAGAAAGGAGGGGCATAAACAATCTTAGTATAGACAGACCAATAATAAGTCAGATCAGGGTGATTGACATACTACATTCTGAGACTATTGATCTGCATAATCTAACACCCCTTCTCATATCAATGTGTTTCAGAATCAATTAGATTCAATTTTCTCAAATACTGAAATCTATCTTTAATAATAATAATAATAATAATAATAATAATAATAATAATAATAATAATAATAATAATAATAATAATAATAATAATAATAATGAACTTTATTTTTATGCCACCTTTCTCCCCGAAGGGACCCAAAGCGACTTTAGCCAGAGGTTACATCAAAATATCAGCAAGACAACACCTCAATTTTACCAATCATTCTATTTGCATCTCTCTTATATTATGTTTGACATCAATATGCTTTATACACCCACCTGTCTTTTCTGATGATGATAGTCTGATGCAACTTTGATTATCCTCATAACTGGAGTAGGCTCATCTACTTTGAGGTCTGCAACCAAAAGCTTAAGCCATACAATTTCAGCACAAGCTGCTGCAGCTGAGATGTACTCTGCATCTGTAGATGAGTCACCTATACTACCTTGCTTGCAGCTAATCCAGTTTGTACGACCATCCCCATAAAAGAATACATATCCACTAGTAGATTTACAATCAGATATGTCTTCTGCCCAATCTGCATCTGTAAACCCCACTAGTATAGGATTTTCTGTTGATGGTAATTTAAGTTTAAATTGTGCAGTACATTTTAAATACTTCACCACCCTCTTAATCCAGTTTTTTTTTGGGGGGGGGTAGGTGAACTAGTCCTTTGGCAAAGAATGCCCACTTGTCCATATCTGGTCTTGTTGAATAGCCAGATTTAAGAGTTTTGTAACTCTTTGTATCCATGGTTGTTGGGCAGAGTTTTCAGTTCTTCTGTTTGAAAACCAGTTTCCATAGAAGTATGTACAGGATTAGCATCTTGCATTCTGAGATTCTCAACCAAGTCTAGAATCATTTGCTTTTGACTCAGAAGAAAACTTCCATCTTCTCTTTACATTTGTATTCCCAAATAATAGCTCATTTGTCCAAGTTGTTTTATTTCCACTTTGTTGAAATTGGAAACAATCTCTTTGATATCTCTCTGATCTTCACAACAAAGCATCAGATCATCCACATATGTCTGTCGTCTTTGTGTTTTATGTAGAGACAGGGATGCACTTTGCTTTTGATAAATCCTTGATTTAATAACATTTTAAGTTTTTCATTCCAAGCTCTTTCAACTTGTTTCAAACCATAGATCCCCTTCTAAAGTTTACACACTAGATCCTCCTCCTTCTTGAGGTCTGTGAATCCAGGAGGTTGTTGCATGTATAATTCCTCCTCAATTTCTCCATGCAGAAAATGCAGTTTTCACATCTAAATGTTCAACATGCATTTTCGTGGAAGCAGCTAGACTTAGAAGTACCCTAATTGTTGTGTGCTTGACAACTGGACAAAAGTTTAATCATCGTCTTGTCCATACTACTTTGAAGAGCCTTTGCTTTGTATCTTTGTATGTGTCAATTTTCATCTTGTTTGGCTTTAAAGATCCATTTACAGCCCATGGCCTTCTTACCCACTGGTAATTTTGCAAGAGTCTATGTTTTGTTCTTTTGCAGTACACTAATTTCCTCCTTTGCTGCTGCTTTCCATATGTTTGCTTCTGCTGTGGGTAAATGCTGGACTTCATCCCATGTTGCAGGCCCCTTTGTTTGTGACACCCTTATGAGGTAGGGCAGTTACTTTGCTGCAACTCCCTTATTTGGTCTTGATGAACAGCTTAGGACTGGATCTGAATTTGGCATTGACTCTGGAGTTTCTCCTGTTATTTCAGCCTCATCTTGCGCACCAGTCACTTCATCATCTGACTCTGGTGGAGTTACAATTTGAATATCCTCCTCTCTCTGGGTTTCAGTGTCAGTTGCATTTTGGAATATTGGATAGTGAAATTCAGCTAGTTATTTCATATCTTGACTTTCTCTGTGATAGGCATTAGCATTCTGATCATTGAACTTTTTCATCAAAGTATACAGAAATGCATAAATAAATAAATATAATAAAGTACACAACTCTGCAAATGTCAATGCTGCCCATTTTTGCATATTTAATACTTAAACTTTAAATAGAAAACAAATATTCCACATTAAATTGTCTGTATTTAAGAATGTCCCTATACTTGTTACACCATCCCGTAAAGCTGGATGGTATGCATGAAGGTAAGACTCTATCTCAATAGCCAAGAGGAGAGTTTAAAACTGTCATTTTCCTGTCTGTTTAACTGACAGACCTTTCAGAAAGGAGGGGCATAAAAGAATGTTAGTATAGACCAATAGTAAGCCAGATCAGGGTGATTGACATACCAGACATGGATTCTGAGATTATTGATGGGGGTTGCAGCCAGGAGGGGAGATAGCCCTTTGCTGCTCTTTTACCCCCCCTCCTCAGCAGGGGGTTATTTAGATCCCCCCCCTCTCAAAACCATGGCCCGCAGGTGCCCGCCCACCTGTAACATCAGAGGCAGAGGCGGTGGCCCTCTGGCACTCCACCACCACTGCAGCCCCCTTGCCACTGCTGCCACCCAGATAAGAGCGTTAGCACAGATAAAAAAATTATTTTACTCACGCACAGGCCAGGTTGGTGCAGTTTTTCTTTCTTTCTTTTTACTCACATCACCCAGCTGGCCAGCAAGCTGGGTTGGCATGTTTTTTAAATTTTGTATTTATTTTGTATTTTATTTTTTACTCATGCTGACCTGTGGGAAAATGAAAGACGAAGCGAACAAAATGGAAATTTCAATTTGGTTTTGTTTTGTTTTTCTTTGATGGGTCTGTTTGTTATTCGTTTCATTCTGTAACAAAACGAATAACGAATAACAAAACAAATTAAAAATTCATTTCGTGCCCATTTCTAATCTAGATAATTCATCTTGTCTACAGATCTCTAAAGCTATGGGCACCACACACTCCAGCAACTTGTCCAGAAAGGGACCAATGGAGACTGGCCAATAGACATCCAAAATGGTAGGATTCTAGGATGGCCTTTTCAGCAGCAGTTGTACTACTGCCTTGTTTAGGCATGTTGCAATTGTGGCTTGTTATAAGGAGTAATTCACCACGTCCATTATCCAGACAGCCACACATTCAGCCAGTCCCTTGGCTGCCTTTATAAGCCAGGAAGGACAAGTGTCTGGCATAAACGTGGTATATCTTGTCCCTCCAAGACTCCTATTCACTTTCTTGAGCTGTACTGAAATGTATTCAGTACTTCCAAAACCCTCAGGTTTGTGAATCTGGGATACTGTGCTTGAGTGTCCATGAATCAAAACACAAGGGAATGGACTGCAGTATTGTGCCCTCCTTGTCAGAAGGCATGTCAGGCTTTATATAGCAAAGAGCAGCCTGAATGTTGGCAACACCAATGGTAGCAGTCAATCATCAAGAACATCATCAACTTACTTATTTTGCCATAAGCCCAATATGAAAGAAATATAACACAAATCAGGATTGCAAGAGTCACATAACGAACCTTATTAGGTGGTTTCTGAAGAATAGTTTCCAGTATGTGGCCCTTCAAATGTGGCAGGGGCCTCAGGCAAATATATCATTTGTTGACAATAGGTAGTCAGACACCCTCCTTTCATAAAGTGACACCAAAAAGGGAAAACCCCATAAGTGACAACTGTTTCCATCATTTAACCACTTCTTACCAAACACAAATCAGTTGTCACAGCTGTTTTTCAACAAGCATGAATTTCCTTGATTTTTAAAACATTTTTAGGTATATACACACTAAACACAAATTCCAACAGAACCTTCCCTCATGTCATCCATAAAGGATACCAGAAAATGAACATATTAAACAAACTATGGTTTCTGGGAGAGGACAGAAGCAGAAACAACTGGAATGTGACTGTAGTTCCTCTGTGTCAAAATATTTTGAAGGGGTGTTTTGGACGTGATAAAATGATGAAGCAAATGCTTGAGTATATATAATACACACAACATAGAAATGCACAACCTTTAAACTCTTGGTTAAACTAATGACGTCATGCCCACCCTGCCAAATGCAGACTGGAAAGCTATGTTCCAATTTCATGCCCCCTTATTTGAATTAGACAAGCTGAGAAAGAAAGGCTGTATTGAACCAAACACGTACACATATGTTGTGTACACGTTTTCCAAAATATGTCTCCTCACCTTTCAAAATAAAAATAAAAAAGGGATAAGAGGGAGTTGGCAGAGATTGTCACTGGAAATCAAGGTCAAATACATTCATATTATGTGAAAGAAAAATGGAAGAAAAAAATCAACTCATTTGAATTGGAGTTTTTGAGGAGAGCCTTCCAGATACCGCCGATAGCCAAAAACAAAAGTGGATGAATCCTCAAGTCAAATCTGAACTCTCCCTAGAGCAAAATGAGTATAAACTGAGTCTATCTTACCACACACATGTAATGGAAATGCAGAACTGACCATAAAAGACAATATTGCTGGGGAAATTGGGGGCGGGCCATAAAAAAAGATCTACCATTAGGTGGGTTGATTCAACAAAGGAACCCACAGCTGTTAGTTTGTAAGAGCTGAGCAGAACCTATTGGAAAAGGCAATACTGTATTACTAGGAAGGGGATGCAGTAGGAAGAGGACAACCTAACATGAGATGATGTTGATTTGCAAGAGTTAGACAGCTGTTAATGATAGGACATTTTGGAAGCCATTTGCTTATCTAGTCACCAAACATTCAAAGTGACTTCCGCAGTTAAATATTGTGAACAGTGGCTGTCTTCTTTCTTAATTCAATTTTTCTTTAGAATGCTTGTCCTTTTATGTGTACTGCGTGTTCTTTAGAATGTGTAGTCAAGTTATATTCATTGCAACCTAGGGGGAAAGGACCCTATTTTAATGGGAAGAACAAAAAGTGTACATAGCTCCTTTAACTATTAAAATCAAAGAAAAAGAAAACAAAAGAAAACAAAAGACACAAACATGTGGAAGTTAGTCTTTAAGGTGCCACATGTTTGTGTCTTTTCTTTTCTTTTGTTTTTCTTTGATTTTTGCATGAAATTCTTGAAAAGACTAACACGGCTACCCTCTCTGAAACTTTAACTATTAAACTACCCTTGTTGGCAGGAAACCCTCTACTGGTCTTTCAGAATAACTCTTCAACATAATCTAAAGGACTTTATATGCTCAATTTAATCATTTTCTTGGAATAAGTAAGAGGATGCGGAGACATAAATGTTTATTACTACACAGGAGTCTCTCCAAGTACAAAATTGCTAGTGTACACATTTGAAATGTAGACCAGTGGTCCAACTTAGAATAAGTCAGATAACTTGGAATTGAATGAGGGAAGAACATAAACTCATAACAAGAATAAAGGGAAGGGAATGTCTACAATACCTCCAGCACTGTGGACAGAAAGGTAAAAAAATAATAATGAATGTTTATAAATTTGGTTAAAAATAATAATATGACAAAAACAAAAGTGTAGGTTAATGATATTTTTTCATGTAATTATAACATTATTTACTCAACATTCTATCCATGCATTTTGTAAGTGGAATTTTAGAAGCACCAGCTTCCGGGATTTCTGTAATACAGATTCAGCTTTTAAAGGCTTGTTCTTTCTCTCTCATGATAATAACATTTTTAAAATGGCAGATCTTGTGATGCAGGAGAGAGAGGAAGCATTTTGGCTAACATCCAGATAACATCACTGTGGCAGCAATTTTCCCTGAGTGAACTGGGCCCATTAATATAATGGATAACATTAATAGAACAAACATTAATGGACAGATAACTATGCCTGCAAACAATGCAAAGTATTTTGAGCTATGTACCCCCATGATAAAAGGGAATAGGGAATGAAGTCACTATGTTCAAAATTACACATACTAACATAAACAAAGATATAAACCAAGATATAAATACAATAAAGGCAGAAAATAATTAGTGGACTAGTGACTCGTGCTAGTGAAGAAATAATACCTTTGCCAATAGGTGCAAATCTGAATATTTAAAGTATAAAAATAATTAAAGAGAAAGCATAAAAATCAACCTTGGAAAGATACATTGTATTTTTAAATGAGTTTGAGCAGCAGTTTACGAAAAGTCATTACAAAACTAGTAGCTAGTTCCATCTGAGTCTGAAAGCAAGGTCATTGTACAATAACAATTTGTTTCATGACTGACAGTTGAGCAGCGGGACAGAAGTGAAAACATATTGAAGTACAGTAATTGTTTCAGAATATGTAGAACATTGCAATGTGTTAACATGACAGATGGTGTTTCAGTTCCTGTGATTTGCTCTATTTTATTTACTACCCCCCCCTTTTGTGAGAGGTAGCCATGTTAGTCTGTGCAAGAATTCCAGGCAAAAATCAAAACAAAACTACAGCCCCCTGTAGTTTCAACCCAATGAAATCTGTAATCTCTGTAATTGTTGCATAAATAAAAACAATGCTTATCATCATGATGGCAGCTTGTCAGATTCTGATTTGCAGGAATTGTAAGATCAGAAGTAGTGAACATGATAGAAATTTCTATTATAATTTTTCCTTTTTGAATCAAGACCCTGAAGTTACAGGTTCAGTTTAGAGATACAGGGGGCCTTTTTACACGACCCCTAAGATTCGCTGGCCACTTAAATTCGGACCAGAGATCTTAGGGGTTCCTCGCTCTTCCTCTGTCCCCACCCCCCTCCGCACTTCCTGGTTGCTGGCTGCGTGAGGGAGGGAGAAAAAAGAAAGAAAAGCATGCCGGTTTACCTCCTTTTTGTTCCCGGCAGCGTTCAGATCTCTTAAAGGGGCGGGGTGCAAAAAAAAAGAACAAACAGAAGCCAGGAGAGCCCCGCACTCACTATCCTTACACTGGATCAAATATTTGTCACCTCCAAAAAGCAGGTACCTGAAAGCTGCGCTGGGACGCGCTAAAGTGGGCGGGGTCGCACTTAATTTCCTCTTAACTCCGGAGCTGGTGGGTAAACATTTTTAATCTCCGGAGCTGGGAGCCATTTGCCCCGGAGTTTAGGGGTCGTGTATAAATGCCCAGGGAGGCAGGGGATGCACAAATCAAACTCATCAATACTGTACAACAGTCCCACATGCTGCATACCACACATACTGGGTCCCAACAATAAATATGTAGCAGTTTCAGAAACAGTGGAAGAAATCAAGAATGACATGAATTTTCCTTCTTAGATTCAAATTGGTTTGGTTGGGGTGAGCATGCACTTAAGAATTATTTTTTCTCTGTTACTACATTTGCTTAAAGGTTAAAAAGTTATTTTAATATAGTTTTGGTTTTAAGAATTTTTATATTTTAAGATATTTATTCTTGGCTTTTCCAATGTTCCATTTTGGCCTTTGAGCCCTTGCATTTTTAGAATTTAATGAAACAATATTTTTATATTTTTGTTGTATTTTTAATGCTCCTGTATTTTGGATTGAAAATCTGACTTAAGTATTTGCCTGCAACTTAAGTTTCACTTTCATATCTTTTTAAACCTTTGTGGCTACAGTTTTCCATAGCTTTTGTATGTTTTCAACAATTTAGTATTTTTATGCTTATGGAACATAAGCAGCAATGCAGATAAATAAAGTTTGTGGAATTAGACAAGCTGATGTTACCTGGAATCAGTGCAACAATGAAAGGACTTGTATCTCAAGACCAAGATAAATTTTGATATGATAGGGAATGACTGTCTGATTCCATTCTGGAATTAATCCTTTACTGTGATGAAACAGCCCCCCCCCCACACACCCAGGTCTGTAGATCTCTAGCGAGTAGAGATGGGCACGGAACGAACATTTTTTCGTTTCCATTATTCGTTAGTTGTTCCGTTATGTAACGAAATGACAAACGAAAATTGTGATGAAAATGCAACGAAATAAACAGAACCACGAAAATTGTGTTCGTTACATTTTGTTTCCGTTAATGGTGACGCGCAATGAAATGAGCTGTTTTAAATGTTAAAAAACGCCCTGGACATCCGTAAAAACACAGCAATAATTATTTATATTGTCTGATAATACCTACCGGGGGGTTGGGGTCCTTAAAAGGTGCATTTATGTCTTTTCTCAGATAACTGTATTTTTTCCCTTTAAGGGGAGTTAGGGGACATCGACCCAAAATGGCTCCCAGATGCCTAATATTGATTGATTTCTTGGGTATTAAAACACCCTAGACATCTATAAAAACACAGCGATAATGCGATGATTATTTGAAATTATTACCTACCAGGGGGTTGGGGTCCTTAAAACATTTGTTTTTGATTTCTCCCATCGCGATGTATTTTTCTTTTCTCTTTAAAATGGATGTCACCACCAGCCACAAAATGGAGGCAAGCCATGTGATGGGATCATGTTCAACCAATAGCATGCCCAGGTTGCAGACTGGGCAGGCAGGTCTGGCAGCCACAGAGGGCATAAAAAGGTCTGGCAGCCCCCGTCCTCCTTGCAGTCTCTGGTGGGAGTTAGGGTGGGATTGCTCTCTCTGCGACTCTAGCTTCAGTCCTGCAGCCTCCCTGTGTGTGTGTGTGCTGCGTACCTCTCGGTGAGTACCCTTCCTTGCCCTGCAGTGCAGTCACTCTGCGGCTGCCTTGCACCCTGGGCAACGCCCGCTGCTACCTTTGCAGCCTCCCTGCGTACCTAGTCTATACTGTGTCTCTGCCAGCATCCATTTTTTTAGTGTTTTCCCTCTGGTCTGGGGCGTTGGGGGACGCCCGCTCACCAAAATGTTTAAAAATCGCGCAAAAAGCGGGTAGAAACAAAAAATGAAAAACGGAAACGAAATTTTTCCAAAAATTCACGACAAACGGAAATGAACCGAAACAGACCTCTCAACGACAAACAAAAAACCGAAACACCATTTTGTTTATTCATGCCCATCTCTACTAGCGAGATGTTCAGGCATCAGACTCTCTGACCTGATACCTCCTTCCTAAAAGTGTTTCCATAATCTTGAAAATGGGATCTTCTAAAATTATGACTCCTATCATTCAGGTGGCTGTGCACACTTTGCAGCTTCCCTTCCAGTGTCATAATACATGACCTTCTCTGCTTTCAGAAAAGGTCAGTGGTATCCTACTTTTGTGCTTCTCATTCTCTACTCCATTGCTTACATCCATGGCTTAACTGATCAAAAAATGACTCTGGTTCTTATTAGGCATCATTAGTGGACAAAAAAAAAACCCAAATAAAAACCCCATCTTCCTTAGTGCTTTTTTCCTAAGATGTGCTCTGAAGAACATGTACTAGAAAAATTAAGACTCGGGATGCAGATCTATATACATCTGGAATTTAATCTTCAGTGAAGAGACCTGTTGAAATCCACAAGACTGAATACTTATCCTCCAAGCACTTTTTATGTGCATGCTTCCTTTATATGTCAGATATCTTTTGGAACACATACACAAATGCCTGCCGCAAGGAACATCAGCCTATGTCATCTGATCCACCTAGGCAACATGAAAAAGGTTTCCAGAAAGACTGATCCTTCTCGGTAGTGGCACCACATCTTTGGAATGCTTTTCCTGTGCAGATTTGTCAGCCTCCCTCCATTCCAGCCTTAGGAAGTTACTAAAGACCATGTTCTTCCAAGAAGCCTTTCAAGACTGATTCCTCCTGCCCCCACATTATGAACACTGTTATACTGTGTCTGGCCTCAGTGTGTTTTGTGGGATTTGGGTCGGATTTGACAGGGCAGCAGGGAGGTTTATTTGAGATTAGTGGTTTGTTGGGAAAGTTAACTATACTATTGTGAACTGTGGAGAGTAGTACATGGCACTAAATCCGGTGGTATACGAATTACTGAAGTATATAAACATATACATTTACTTTAATGAGGCTGATGATTATTGAAAGCAGTTTGGTGACAAGGCCATAAAATACCTAGTTTCCAGGAAAGCCAAGAATATCAAGAGTTGAGAGTATTTTTCAGACAAAAACTGAGTGGTTTGATTAGAAGTTCACTAAATAAAAGGGCCAGGCTGTATCAGGTTGCATTATCTCACTATAGGTGTTTATGGACCCTACTAGAATCCCAAGTGATGCCAGGCCAATATGTCTCTTTAAAACCTTTTTCAAAGGTGTGTATGCACATACCTGCAAAGGTGTTCCTTTGAGCAAAATTCATTGTCAATTTGCTTTAATTTCTGTTTAACCCTTCAAGTTAACCTAGACACCTTTTAAAGATGTTATAATCTGTGTGTAGGTCTTGAAGAGTGGAAGGTATGAAGGTGTGAACAAAAGTTGCATTGTATGTCCCCAGTCCACCCAGAAGCTGGGCAGACCTTTGCCTATTCATTATAAGTAGAGATGGGCACAAAATGAGAAATGAAACACTGTTTTGTTGTTTCATTACAAAATGAAACAGTAGGACTCATTTGTTACAAAACAAAAATGCCATTTTTTTCTCCTAAAATGAAACAATTTGTCCTAGAGATGAACCAAATATCTTCTTTGGTCTGTTTCCTTTAAGCCCCCAAATTTGGAGAGGTTTGGGGTTCAAGGGACTGAGTTATTAAACTCTAAAGGGGGTCCCCCTAGGAGAAAATCATTTCTAATTGAGTCAGGAAGCACTTAATAGCTCCACCCTGCTACATTTTTGTTTTCTGCCCATCTTCAATTATAAGGGCTCAGAACACAGAAGCATTGGCACAACTGTCCTGCTGTGAGCACATGAAGATCTGTACATCCTCCAAGACCAGTTGGGATGGGGTCAGTACTATATTGCCATATACCCCACCACTACCACATATCAAACCCTCCCAGGTTCAAGGCTCTAAAGAGAGCTACAGTGTGCACTTAGTTTGCTATCACATTTTGTACTCGGTCTTGGATGTATTTTGGCAAAATAGTAGCATTCAGGAGAAAAGGGACCAATCTCTCCTTTCTGCTTCACCCCCACCCCCCAACCCCAACAGCTTGTTCCAGAGGCCTAGGAATGTGGAGCTAGTTTTTCAGTGGTTCATAGGGCTAGAAGGAGGAAGGGAAGAAAAAAACATTTGTGACATCAGCCATGCTTTCTTAATTCAGGCTAGCGTCAGAAAGTTCAAAATAATGGGAAAACCTTGGTTGATCATTAGCTGAACAAAGTTATCTTTTGTTGCATTTGTCAAGCTACACCAAATGTTTTTCAAGTCTTCGTATTAAAAGAAAAGCAATCTGGAGATGTTAATCTAACTTTCTTGTACAGTCCCATGTTGATTCATCCATTTCAAGGTACTGTATACCTTGGGTTGCACCTTATTTCTGATGACAATGAAGCAGAGTAAATGTACTTCCTGATCTCATCTTGCACAGCAAGTGAATCTGAGGATAGTGCCGATCAAAGGGGATGAGTCAAGAGTCTGAGTCATTCTGTCTCTTGGCAGAATCCCCGGAACACAGGGAAATCACAAGGTGAGTGGTAGGGGGACTTACTAAAATATATAATGTGTCATGGTACTGTTTTGTGAGCATCCTTTTTTAAAAAATCTGTCTAGATGAGTCTTATATTTACATCATAAGTGTCACCATTCTTGCCCATGATGGTTAGTATGAGAACAATGTAGCAAACCTGGGTCTTGCCTTTAGAATATTTGAAGTCAAAAATCCCACTTCTGAAATCATCTGTTGACAGAGCATATTGGATACTTGAATTTAGGAATAAACCTTTCAGAAAGATGCATATAATCATAGAATCATAGAGTTGGAGGAGACCCTAAGAGTCATCCAGTCTAACCCCCTGCCATGCAGGAACCCCTATCACAGGACTCCCGACAGATGGCCATCCAGCCTCTGCTTAAAAACCTCCAAAGAAGAAGACTCCACCACCCTCTGTGGCAGCATATTCCACTGCTGAACAGCTCTAACCATCATGTTCTTCCGAATGACCAAATGGAATATCTTTTCCTGTAGTTTGAAACAATTGCCCTGAGTCCTAGTCTCTGAAACCTGTTCCCTCTTCAATATGACATCCTTTCAAAAATTTAAACATAGCTATCATATCCCCTCTCAGCCTTCTTTTTGAAAGGTTAAACATTCCCAGTTCCCTAAGCCGTTCCTCATAAGACATTTCTTCCAGACCATCAACCATCCTGGTCGCCCTCCTCTGTACCCGCTCGAGGTTGTCAACATCCTTTTTAAATTGAGGCGCACAGAACTGGACACAGTACTCCAGCTGGGGTCCACTCCAGAGCAGAATAGAGTGGTACTGTCACTTCTCTTGATCTAGACACTATGCTTCTGTTGATGCAACCAAGAATTGCATTGGCTTTCCTGGCTGCCGCATCACACTGCTGACTCGTGTTCAGTTTGTGGTCCACAAAGGCTCCCAGATCCCTTTCACATGTAGTATTTTCCAGCCAAGTATCTCCCATCCTATATCTGTGCAATTCATTCTTTTTACCTAGATATAGCACCCTACATTTCGCTCTGTTGAAACCCATTTTGTTAGCTTTAGCCCAGCACTCTAGTCTGTCAAGGTCATTTTGGATTTTCACCCTATCCTCTAGGGAATTAGCAACCCCTCCCAATTTGGTATCATCTGCAAATTTAATTAGCATACTCTCTATTCCTTCCCCCAAATCATTAATAAAGATATTGAACAGCACTGGACCCAGAACAGAACCCTGGGGCACCCCACTGATCACATATCTCCAAGCTGAAGAAAGGCCATTTATGAGTACCCTTTGAGTGCGATCAGTCAACCAATTACAAATCTACCTAACAGTAGCACTATATATCCCACTTTCTACTAACTTCTTAGCAAGAATACCATGGGGAACCTTATTGAAGGCCTTCCCAAAGTCCAGATAAGCAATATCCACAGCATTCCCCTGATCCACCAGGTCTGTAATTTTATCAAAGAAAGAGATCAAATTAGTCTGGCATGACTTGTTTTTAAAAAACCTGTGTTGACTTCTTGTAATGATAGCATTGTTTGTTAAATAATTACAGACTGCCTGTTTAATAATCTGCTCTAGGATCTTTCCAGGAATTGAAATCAAGCTGACTGGGTGGTAATTATTTGGGTCCTCTTTTTCCCCCTTTTTGAAGATGGGGACATTATCCCTCCTCCAATCAATGGGGACTTCCCCTGCTCTCCAGGACTTCTCAAAGATTATTGCTAATGGTTCTGAAATTACTTCTGCCAATTCTTTTAATATCCTTGGGTGTAATTCATCTGGCCCAGGAGACTTAAATTCATTTAATGTTTTAAGATGTTCCTGTACTAGCTCTCTATCTATTCTATGTTGCAATTCCCATCCTAACTCATCTACTCTTTGTCCCAGCAGATCTCTTTTCTTCCTTTTTGGAGAAAACAAATGCAAAGAAGGTGTTCAGTTCTCCTTGTCTCCTGTTAGTAACTGGTTATCATCACCACACAGGAGCCCATCATTTCCTTATTTTTCTTTTTGCTGCAGACATAACTAAAGAAACCCTTTTTACTATTTTTAATCTCTCTAGCAAGTCTAAGTTCATTTTGTGCTTTAGCTTTTTCTTTTACCATCCCCCTGCATATATTAGTTGTTTGCTTATATTCCTCTTTGGTGCTTTCCCCATATTTCCATTTCTTGTACTTATTTTTCTTCATAGTTAGCTGAGTTGAAAGTTCTTTAGTAAACCATTGTGGTTTCTTTAGACCTCTCCCATTTTTCTTCTTGTTGGAACAGTTTTAGATTGTGCCTTTAATATTTTGCTTTTAAGGAACTCCCATCCATCTTGGACTCTTTCAGTGTTTTGGTCCATGGAATCACAGCCAATAGTTCCCTAAGTTTACAAAAATTGGCTTTCTTAAAGTCCAGGATCCTTGTCTGACCATGCTTAGCTTCCCCTTCCAAATGTATAATAAATTCCAAGAGGGCATGGTCACTTTTACCTTAAGATCCCACCACTTCAACTCCTTTTACAAGGGCCTGCTTATTGGTTAAGACCAGATCTAAAATGGTTGTGCCTCTTGTTGCCTCCTCTACCTTCTGGACCATGAAATTGTCTGCAAGGGCAGTAAGGAATTTGTTAGACCTTGCATTCTTAGCTGAGTTGGACTGCCAGCATATATCAGGATAGTGAAGTGCATGAAGAAACATCCATCCATCCATGTATGTTTTTGGCCTGCATGTTTGCCAGAGGGTTCAAAGAATCAAGGAAGAGACACTTTATTGGGTTTTATTGGGTTGTTGTTGTTGTTGTTGTTGTTCAGTCGTGTCCGACTCTTCATGACCCCATGGACCAGAGCTTGCCAGGCCTTCCTGTCTTCCACTGCCTCCCGGAGTTTGGTCAAATCCATGTTGGTTGCATTGGTGACACCATCCAACCATCTCATTCTCTGCTGTCTTCTTTTCCTTTTGCCTTCCATCTTTCCCAACATCAGGGACTTTTCCAAGGACTTATTGGGTAGCGGAATACAATTGCTACTGATATCAAACTAAACAGACATCCCATTTCACAATGATCACCTACATTTTGAATTAAAATGCATGTACTGTGTTAGAGATGGTGGAAAAAAAGAGTCTATTACATTAGGAACCTTTTCACTGTTGGCTGAAATTAACAGTCATTAATACATTGCAAGAAATAGAGATATGGCAGCAAACAATTGCAGACTTCTTTCAGAATGTACTTCATACAAATAAAATAAAATAAAATAAAAATCCCACATCCCTGACTTCTCACGAAACTCTGTGTCTTGTGGATGACAGTCTTATTAAGGATCAGGTATTTAACATGTACAAATAACTTCAGCTTAAACTTCCAGGTTAAAGCAAGCCCCAGAAAAAAGTCTGGAAGTAACCCTTACTAATGGGACCAGATTTGGATCTCTTCACCTGTGAAAACGAAGGAGTTCTCTATAACAAGTCTTTACTCCAATACCTCTTGACCCCAGCCAAGTTACAGCACCTCTGTCTCAGTTTTTTCCTCTGTGTTGCAGAGGCACCAATCTAGCCAATCACAGAAGCCATCACGGATCAGCAGATAAATGGCAAGACATTTGTGGTCTTACCTGGCTTTATGGATGAAAATGAAACCATGCCACATAAGGAATTTATTTTTTGTTAGCCTGAGGAGATGCTCCACTGGAAATCCTCTTTGGACTGTATATAGGGCAGTGGATTGGTAGATTATGGAAGAAATTAACATGCAATATGAGATCTGAAAGAGGTATCAAGAGAAGGATGTATTTGGAGTATGGGGAGTGTTAGGGTGGACAAAGGCTGAGCTGGCAACCCAAGTGTGTGTGCCCAGCAAAAGGAGGCATATTGAATGTTTCAGGTCAAAACAAAAAATGAAGACAAAAATGTGGCACCCTGAAGGCTAACTGTTGTGTTTTAATGTGAGCTTTTGTGGATCAAGTCCATTTCTTCAGAGCACTATGGGTAAAGATTAAGAGGTCAGGTATATTGATGTGCAAGTCCCCCCACACACCTCCAGCCAGGTAGCACCAAAGGGACAAAACCAGACACTTTTTTAGATGTTTGAAGAATTGTTACTAATTCAAGAACTATCTGCCCTCCTTGCTGCTCTAATGCTGTACATAGAATAGAATAATGAAGTTGGAAGGGGCTTATATAAGGGCTTCAAATCCAACCCTCTGCTCAATACAGGAATACAAACTAAGGATACCTGCCAGTAGTTGTCTACATTTATTTTGAATGCTTCCAGTGTTGCAGCATTCACCACCTCTTGGGGTAGTTCATGTCCACATCCACAATATTTTGTGAGCTCATATCTGGTATATGCGTATCTATGTCACAAACTGATGGTATTAAAAAAATGAAATACCCAAACCACCATTTTCTTTTTTGTGCAAAACTGTCCTGTGGAGAAGAATGACAAACTGGGTGGCAGGGGGCAGTGTTGTCCAAGGACCTATAGCAGGACTGGGCTTATGCAGCCCTGAGAATGGCCAGGAGCCCATCTAGTACACTTCCAAGGATATGGGGACAGGAGAGTGAGCGAACAAAGAGACTAATTTGCAGAATCAATTTTATTCTGTATGATAAATGTATAAGAAATGACATAAAGAAATAAAAATGGTGTGTTTGCCCATTTTAAAATCTTCTAATATATCTGAATTACATTTTATGAACTCATTGTTCCCTTCCATAAAAGCACTTCTATCTTACTGCATGGCATTTTATAAAATATGGGTTGAGCCCATGATAACCAAAATGATCACTGCTTCAAATAAAACCCTTCCACAAATACTTAGAGCTAATTTTAATTGTACTTCATCAAGACACAGGGGAGAGCCAGATACATCAGCAGTAGCATCAAAGAATCATAGTCCTGTGATTCTCTGGAGGACTATTGGAATAGAATAGAGTTTATTGTCATTATGCATATGCAAGATATGCACAATGAAATTAGAGTGCTGTTCCACTACACACTCAAAACAAGGAACCATACAAAACACATAAAACATCATGCAAGATATTGAAAACTCTTAAAACCCCTTACAAAATTTAAAACACTACTTAAAAACTGTTTGGATGTTGCTAAAACCGTAGCATTTAACTTAGATAACACTCTGGGATAAAAACTGTTCTTTAGTCTATTTGTCCTTGACCTGAGAGTCCTATATCTCCTGCCAGACTGCAACAGTTCAAAAAATTGGTGAGATGCAGACAGAGGCATAGCAAGGGCTTCCAGAGCCCGGGGCAAAAGTCATTTTTGCGCCCCCCAACAAGGTGTGAATTATAAGGGGTCCATTATGCTTCCCAGGAAATTTATGAGTTTTATAACATGAAAACCTGTATTTTGTGGCATATTTTTAGGGTGTGAGGTCAAATAAGGCAATAATGGTACTTTGAGGATATTATTAAATAACAGAACAGAATTAAGAAAGAAGAATGCATATTAAAAGTAATAGTTTTTTTACTAAATGCTGAATCAGGCCAACGGCCCATCTAGTCCAGCTTCCTGTATCTCACAGTGGCCCCACCAGATGCGTTTGGGAGCGCATGAGACTAGATATCTGTTTCCTGATACCACTCCCTGCATCTGGCCCGTGAAGTACCCTGGTTTTAAGCCTGGAGATTACATATCTCCATCATGGTTTGTAACCTGTGATGGACTTTTCTTCCAGGAATCTGTCTAATCCCCTTTTGAAGGCATCCAGGCCAGATGCCATCACCACATCCTGTGGCAGGAAGTTCCACAGACTAACAAAATGCTGGGTAAAAAATATTTTATTTTGTCTGTTCTCATTCTCCCAGCCCTCAATTTGAGTGGATGTCCCCTAGTTCTAGAATTTTGTGAGAGGGAGAAGAGTGTTCCTCTATCCACTTTACTCATGCCCTGCATAATTTTGTATGTCTCAGTCATATCCCCCCTCGGGCGCCTTGTTTCCGGAATAAAGAGCCCCAAATGTTTTATCCTTTCCTCATAAGGGAGGTCCCCCAATCCAGTAATCATTTTAGTCACTCTCTTTTGCACCTTTTCCAGTTCCATTATGTCTTTTTTGAGATGCGGTGACCAGAATTGTACACAATACTCCAGGTGTGGCCTTACAGTAACCCCCACCCCGCTGATCGCGGGGGTTAGGGACCCACCCCACCTGCGATGCATGAAAATCCGTGATATGCGGAAGTGATTGGGGGGGCTGGGGGCGGGTGGGGGCCCTGGGGCAGGTGGGGGGGGTGATCACACACCTGTCCAAGAAGTCTTGGCACGGCACGCACAGGCAGTGTTGTGGGATCTGACCCGCTGCCGCCTGCCCGCGCCGCCCGAGACTTCTCGGAGGGGCCCGGGGGCGGCTCCGAGGCCTTTTGGAGGGGCCCGAGGGGCGGTGGGGAGCGACATGATCGCTCCCCGCCATCCCCCCACGAAGCTCCGAGGTGCAGGTACTGCAATCCCGTGATATAGCGGGACGCCGTACCTGAACCGCGAAATAGCGGGGGGTGACTGTACTGTCGTTTTGTACAATGGCATTATAATGTTGGCTGTTTTATTTTTCAATTCCCTTTTTGATAATCCCTAGCATGGAATTGGCCTTCTTCACCACTGCCACACACTGGATAGACACCTTCATTGAGGTGTCCACCAGCACACCAAGATCTCTTTCCTAATCCATCAAGGATAGCTCAGAGCCCATGAGTTGATAAAGTTTGGATTTTTTTTGCCACAATATACATTACTTTACATTTTCGTACATTGAAACAAATTTGTCATTTCGCAGCCCATTCCTCCAGTTTAGAGAGAACCTTCTCGAGCTCTCCACAATCTTCTCTAATAAACATAGAGACTGGGGAAAACTGTGTGAGAAGAATTTTTCATCAAGAGAAAGCAGTGATTGCGTCACAGACAATGAAATAAAAGGGAGCCATGTAGTCAATACAAAACTTAAAAAAAATGCAAAATAGGTGATATGTTTATAAACTATTTAAAAATCATCATACAATATGCAAGCTTTTGTGAATCCAACACCATCTCATCAGGCTTGTACCAGTAGGATCTTCAAAAGTTCATGGCAAGATGGATTTTATCAGGCACATCTTTCGTAGATGTAAATCAGGAAAGGTGCAAAAAGTAGTAGGGTTGCTTTTCTAGGGTGATAGCCGAGACAGCTGTTCATTGAAGATGATAACTCCCCAATCAATAAGGACATGTTTTCCTTCAATGTAAGAATTGCTACCACTGTGTAATATTATTTTGACTTTAATCTGACCCCAATTAGCTAAACCTAGTGAGTTTACTAAATTTTCAGTCTAATTCCCACATGGAGGACTCGGGTTTTCTGTGTCACCCCCACCCCATGATGTCTCCCAGGCAGCCAAGCAGAAACATTTCCATTACAAAAAAATGGCAAATGGGGATGTATGTGTGCATGTCTTGTGCTTATTTATTTGAAGAACTGAGGAGTTATATTCTATTCCACAGCTGCCTCAGCATTAGCCCTAAAAAAATCTTTCTGCATCTCTCCTGACTTGCATCTCAGAAAGACATGCCTGGCAAAATCCATCTTGCCAACAACTTATGGAGTTTACATCTAGGACTTACTTTCCTGGCAAAATCCATCTTGCCACTAACTTTTGGACTCTTGAGTTCTTCACACTGGTACAAGCCTGATGAAGTGGTGTTTGACTGATGAACTCTTGCATATTGGTGGTGGTTTTTAGTGGTCAAGTCGGAGGACATCCCAAAGAACTCCTTTTAAAAAAGATGGATCTTGCAGAGTGGTTAATGCTCAGCAGAAGGACTGTGTAAAGTATGAGCTTTAACAGCCAGATAGCAGTGCTAAATAAAGACACAAACACAGCTGTGACTCCCTTCACCAAGAACTGTATTTACAAAAATACACAAGTCTAGCAAACAAAACAGAATCGGCACGCGTATACCTCGCTAGTATGATAGACAGTCCAGTGATCCAAAACTTTCTGGGAATCCAAACTGGCAGAGTAATGAGCCGTTTTTTCCAACAATGTCCCACAACACACTGAACAACTGCCCTGCTTTTATAGATGTCTGATGCAATCATTACTCAGCAAATTGACAACTGAGCATAACCAAACTGTCACCTGACTTGACTAGTTGCCAGAATATAATTGCACAGGTGTGTGCTGATTCTGCCTTGTCATTCCCAACTTGTATCATAACTTGCAAGAAGACAATTCCATTTTGTATAATTCCCAACACCCCTCCTAACTGTCTCATTGCAACATTTCAAAAATTTTGTGTACATTGTGTGTGTGTGTGGTGCCGTTACAGTCGTGACCAACCCTTCGTGACCCCATGTCCATGGAGTGTTCTTGGCAGGAATACTGGAGTGGCTTGCCAGTTCCTACTCCAGGCGCCTACAGCACCGGGTATTCCCTGGTGGTCTCTCATCCAAGTACTAACCACAGCTGACCCTGCTTAGCTTCCGAAATCAGGCGAGATCGGATGCGCTTAGGGCATTCACAGAATAAACTTTATTATTTACATTTCAGCCAAACCTAATTTTCCCATCATTTGATAGTGTTTTTCTGACCCTAAAGCTTTTGTCAGAATATCAGCAACCATGTCTTCTGATGGACAGTATTTCAGTTCAAATATTTTCCTTTGAACTGCATCTTTAACATTTTGATACCTCAAACTTACATGTTTGGTTTTTGCTTTATCAACTTCTGCATGAGCCATATGTATGCATATTTGGTTATCCTCAAACACAATAACTGGTTTATTTACAAATACACATAAATCTTCTAGAAATTGTATCACAATTTCAATTTTGGTGGATATCTGGGATAATGCAGCATATTCACCCTCAGCTCTCAAAAGCCACAAATTTTTGCCACAAATTTTAGTTACTTTTTAATCATTGAGAACTCCAGCTAATTTTAATACATTTCCCGAGGTTGATTTTCTGGATAAAACATCATATGCCCAGCTTGAATCTGAAAATCCTTGTAATGCTGGTTCCTGGGTTGGACTGATCACTAGACAATAATTTATTGTGTATTTTAAATATTTCAAAATTCTTTTGGCTGATTTCCAATGAATTTCTCTAGGATCTGATAAATGTCTGCTGAGTATGTTTACTGCAAAAGAAATGTCAGGTCTAGACCATGTGCTTATGTATTGCTGACTACCAATCAAAGACTCATATTGTTGCACACCACATTTTGGACTATCATCAGTGCAGATATTTTGAAAATTTACTTCCATTGGAGTCTTAGCACCTTTACAGTCTGTCATGTTAAATTTTCATAAAAGCTCTTCTATTTTGTGCTCTGTTCCAAAACCCGGCCTGAAACCAGATTGAAATGGATCCAGAAAATCCGTTTCATCCAGCAGCACTTGGAGCTGTCGGGTCACCACCCGCTCCAGCACCTTGCCCAAATAAGGGAGGTTCGCTACTGGTCGGTAGTTAGCCACCAGCCCTGGGTCCAGGTTAGGTTTTTTAAGGAGTGGTCTAATTGCTGCCTCTTTCAAGGCGTTTACAGCTTCCTGGACTCAGGTGCGAACCCCCTTGGCTGATCTTTCAATTAGCCAGGAAGGGCAAGGGTCGAGCAGCATGGTGGTAGAGCGGACAGATCCAAGCACCATGTCCACATCCTCGGGTCTGAACAACTGAAACTCATCCAATAACACTGGACCTAAGCACGGCACACTGGACACATCCTTTGATTCTGTACCAATGGTGGAGTCCAGTTCACTGCAAATCTGAGCAATCTTCCCCTCAAAGTGGACAGCAAACTCATCACAGCGTGCTGTTAAATGGTCCAGGGCCTCCACCGTATCTCCCGCTGAAGAAGTTCCTGGACCACCCGAAACAGCTCCACTGGACGGCACTCTAAGGAAGCAATACGGTTGGTGAAATGTTGCCTTTTTGCCAACCGTATCACCACGGAATAGGCCCGATAGTGGGCTCTAAGCTGTGTTTGATCAGACTCACTGCGATATTTTCTCCACTTGCGCTCCAGCCATCTCCCCTCCCGCTCCATTGCCCACAACTCAGGTGTATACCACGGAGCCGTTTGGGTTCTGCGTACGGGGAGAGGGCGCTTAGGTGTGATCATGTCAGCTGCCCGGGTCGTCTTCCTATTCCATATGGCGACCTGAGCTTTGACAGGAGTGCCGACCATATCAGATGGATAATCCTCCAAATCTTTCAGGAAACCATCCAGATCCATTAGTCTCTGAGGACAGATCATCTTAATGGATCCCCCACCCTTGCAGAGGGTTGGAGTAGCTAATAGCCTAAACTTGATCAGGAAGTGGTCTGACCATGACAATGGGGTCAAAGCCAACCCTTCCACATCCAAACCGCCATCCCCCAGTCCCGTTGAGAAGACTAGGTTCAGAGTATGGCCCTTCTTGCGTGTTGGGCTGATGACATGTTGAGACAGCCCCATGGTTGTCATGGTGGCCATGAAGCCCTGAGTTGCTCCAGTTAAGGTAGCCTCAGCATGTATGTTGAGATCCCCCAGTACCAACAGTCTGGGGGTCCTCAACACCAGGTCCGAGACCACCTCTGTCAGCTCAGGCAGGGAGACTGTTGGTATGCAGCAGGGTGGGCGGTACACCAACAGAATCCCCAATCTGTCTCGTGAGCCCAACACACAATACAGGCCCTCCAGACCCTTTCCCAAAGAGACAGGAAGATAGAACTACTGTAGACTACAGCAAATCTGCCTCCCCGTTCCACCGGGCAACACTGGTGCTGGACTGAGTACCCAGGCAGGCATAGCTTGGAAAGGGGAACTCCACCTTCCTCTACCACCCAGGTCTCAGTAATGCATGCCACGCCAGCACCCTCATCCAGAATAACATCATGGATGAGGGCAGTCTTATTTTGTACTGACCTGGCATTCAACAACAGCACTGTGTGGCTCGTGGGCTCGCTGACATGGTCACCTGATTCCTTCTGGCTAGGGGTGGAACCAGAAGAGGGGATAGATGTAAGGTATCTACTTCTCCTTCCACTCCTACCACCATACCTTCCCCTACCCAGCACAATTCCAATGGCTGCCCCCTCCATTGCCCTCCCCGCTTGCTGTTCCATCAGTTCTATTGTGAGTCCCTACTGCCTATACCTGATGGCAAGAAAAAATATAATGAGAGAGAAAAAACTATCCACCCATACAGCTCCATAATCCCCACCCCGAACCTGGTAGGTAGAGACCAGAGGGGCTTCTTGGAGCAACATCCAGCCTGGAACTTGTTCGTGCTGGAGTTGCAGCCAGTTCAGAGGGGCGCAGGTGATTTTCAGCCTAAGAGGGCTGTGAGTAACACAGGCAGGCACTTACAGGTCTTCAGGAGGCCCAGCAAAGGCTCGGCTGGCTGGCTGGCTGAGCTGGTCACAGCAGAAGAGATGTCGGTGCTGGAGTTGCAGCCAGTTCAGAGGCCTCCTGGGTAAATGTCCTTCTTTGCAGCTTCTGAGTTTCTCTCACCAACCCAGAAGAGAGGTGCAGGTGATTTTCAGTCTGAGAGGGCTGTGAGGCACACAGGTAGGCACTTACAGGTCTTGAGGAGGCCCTGCAAAGGCTTGGCTGGCTGGCTGGCTCAGCTGGCCACACAGAGATGTTGGTGTTGGTCTCAGCTGGTCACAGCAGAGAAGATATCACAACATATACTATTTAGAGCAGCCATGTCCAAAGTCTGGCCCAGGGACTAAATCCGGCCCGCCAGGCCATTTTGATTGGCCCACGGATGGCTGTCCCCCCTCCCCCTCCTGTTGCTCCTGCTTGACGTACCGCTGGCCCCAAACCACCCCTGAATTGCAAGAGCTCCCATGCCTGGCCATGGTGGTGCAGCTCAGCCAATGGTAGCATTGGGGTGGGTCAGTGGGCCAGGCAGAGAGGCGGAGGCAGGCGCTGCTGAGCCGTGTGGCAGCTCTTCCTCCCCCTTCCACTTGGGTCCAGGCCAGCACATTCCTTTCTGGGGCCCGAGCATATGCTGGATTCAGTCACTTCGGCAGCAGTGCAGCCACACCTGAGCCCCTGTGGCCTGAGCAAGTACAGGGGGAGCAGAGCGCAGGCGCGGGTTCCACCCCGGGTGCCGTGTCAGCAGATTTAAGGGGGCAACAAATATAATATAATAATATTTACTTGTGCCTGACACAAAGCAGTGCAGCAGTAACGTAGATAAAATGTTAGTATTGATATAAAGGGTTTGCAGAGTTAGTCTAATAGAAAGACAATAACAATGAATAGAGTAAAAACTCATATATTCATATATACATCAAAATATACACAGCATAACAACCAAGCATTATATACAATATAGACAAACAGACAAACAGAGTGTGGGGTGAACTGTTCTCACCATAACAGTCCCCAAGTTACAAATGACAAGCTAGTGCCTTTTATACTTATTCAGCACTCATAAGATCTGATGCAATCACTAATTAACAATCTGATGCAATCTGATCTAACCATTACAAATCATGATGTTACAATCAGTTCCACCTGCACTTCATCACTTAACATGCCTGTGATTACTAGTCTCTAACACTTGTGGATTAACATCATGACACTGCAGAATCTAACTGCCTCCATTTTACAATTCTCTTTACACATTCTGTTAAATATACATAACATATGTTTTATCAACTTTTACATATGTTGACACCCCTCCTATATTTAACAGATTTCAACTCCTAGCCCTTTCTTAAAACATACATGTTTATCTTTACACAAAGGCTTTGTAAATATGTCAGCATAATTATCAACACTTGTACAATATTCCAATACAATCAAATGTTGTTCTATGCAGTCCTTCACATTCTGGTAACGGATCCCAATGTGCTTGCTTCTGGATCCGACTTTCTGATTCTGTGTTAATTGGATACACGAAAAAAAATCATTATATACTTTGACTGGTAGTTTCATATATACATTCACATCCTTTAACAACTGTACTACCCAGGTTAACTCACAACACAAATCACTCACAGCCCCATACTCAGCTTCTGTAGAAGAACACGAAATGTACCTTTGTCTTCGGGCTTTCCAGACAATTAGTGAGTTACCTAAAAATATGGCATATCCAGACATTGACCTCCTTTCTGGACTTGAACCCCAGTCAGCATCTGCATAGCTAATTAAATCAAGATTATCACATATGGATACTTTCAACTTTTCATGCATTGTTCCCTTAAGATATCTTAAAAACATGCTTTACACCTTTCTAATGCTTCAACAATAAATACTATCAATATCAAAAAACCTTTTGTATACAATCAACCTATTTTCACTTGCAAAATGTCCTTTGCTCTCTGGCGCCATCTACTGGTGCATCCACTTGCAGTTCCTTCAGAGACATATGCTCTTTGTCCATGGCCCATCATCCACTGCTTCCTTTCTTCTCCAGGCATCAGCAGCATACCTTCGAAATTCTGTGGCTCATGGAATACATAATTCACTACAAACCTTTCAGGTTGCACACCTTTGTTAGATCTTGTAGATTTTCTGATCAACACTGGCTCCTCATCTTTCACTTTTTCATCATGAAATGATGTAGACTCCCCTTCATCACTGATAATCTCATCTTTCACTTTTCCATCATGTAATGCTGTAGACTCCCCTCCATCACTGGCAACCTTCTTAACCTCAGTGTGGGGACAAATACTTGGTAAAAATACTTCATTATTAGCATGTAGAGCTTCCCAATTTTTCTGTTCACAAAATGTTGCTGACCTGCTTATATAAACATTTCCATGACTGTCACAAAAACGCCAGGATTTAGCTGCAGGCTGAACACCAATAAACATAAGCTTTCTAGACTTTGGACTGTTCTTGTGTCTATACCTCTTTGGAATTAATACCCAGGCTTCAGAGCCAAAGAAATGGAGATATTTGATTGAAGCTTTCTTTCCATGCATTAGAGTATATGGAACTTCATTCACAGCTGAACTCCACACTCTATTAGACACATAATTTGCAAATTTCATTGCCTCAGCCCAGTAACCTTTGGGAAGTTTTTCATCTGCCAACATTGCATTCATGATATTTTGAAGAATTCAATTCTTCCTCTCAGCTAATTCATGCTCAGCAGAAGCAGCAGGGTTAGTCAATCTATGTTTCACCCCTTTCTTTTCTAAATAATCAACAAACTGCTTTGCTAAAAATTCACCACCTCTGTCACTTTGTACAGCTAAAATTTTCTGTCTGTACTGTCTTTCTGCCATCTGAAACCATTTTCTAAATACAGCACTCACTTCACTTTTGTGCTTTATTATGTAAACCCAAGAATAACGTGAATAATCATCTGTTATCACAAGACAAAACCTGGCACCACCAAATGAATTAGCCATGGGTCCAATCACATCAATATGTACCAACTGTAGTGACTGATGTGACTTTCTCAAACTCTTTTTTGATATGGGTGCAGACTTCACCTTTGTGCCTTTACAAACATGGCAATCTAAAACATTTTTACAGCTTTGCACTGACCCATATTCCACATATTGCAGAGTTTTCCTAATGTTTTCAAAACTTGGGTGCCCTAATCTTCTATGCATCAAATGTATGCATTTGTCATGTAGAGGCTTATTTTCAACCATGTTCAAAACTTTCTCAGAAGTGCTTATCATAAACAAACTGTTTTGGAGCCTTCCAGTTGCTATTGTTTTCCCATTCTTTACAATCTTGCAACTATTCTCACTAAACTGTACATGAAAACCTTGTTTTACAAGCATAGGCACACTCAATAAATTATTCTTTAAAGACGGTATATACAGGACCTTATCAAATACACATTTGAGAGGTTTGAAAAATATATTACCTTCACCACAGACTTTTGCCTGAGTCCCGTCTGCCAAGGTTATATTTCTACAATTAAACAAAGTTAGTTTCTCAAACAAACATTTCTTGTTTACACAATGAATACTGGCCCCTGAATCTACAATAAATAATTCCTGTCTTGAGCACTTTTGTTCATTATCATTAATTACAGACAGCTGTTGACCTTCACTCTTCCAGCTTGTGCCGGCAACTCTTTTCTTTTGCCTTTGCCGCTTATTTACCTTATCACAGTAACGAAAAACATGTTGGTCACTCCCACAATTATAGCATCTTCTAATTACTTGAATTGTTTCTCCAGACACTTGAGCAGGCTTTTTATTTACTTTAGAATCATTCCTTCTTGATTTTTCCTGCTGGAGTCTTGACTGTATATATGAAATAGACAATTCATCACTCTTCATAGCTTCTAATCCCATTACTAAATTATCATATGACTCATCCAGGCTTGACAATATAACAAGACATTTATACTCCTCTTCATGATTTATGCCCACTTCAGACAATTGCTGAAATATACTATTTACTTTCCTTATATAATCAGAAATAGTTTCACTTGGGCTCTTCCTTAACCTGAACAGTTTTTTCATTAGAGATACTTTACTCCCAGCTGTGTCTCTGATGTGAGCTGCTCTGAGAAACGACCAAGCCTCATGAGCTGTTTTTGCTTCCTTCACATAAACGAACTGCGTTTCTTCCAAGGATAACATTATAATTGCCAAGGCTTTCTCATCCTTCTTCAAATCTTCTTCATCAGCTTCCTCATCAAGCTGTTTATCTACATACTGATAGAGCTCATGGAAGATCAAGAAATGCTTCATTTGCAGACACCAATTAAGGTAATTACTGTCAGAGAGCTTTACAAGAGGCATTGAATTTAAATTTATACTTGCCATTCTCGCTGAAATGTGCCGGCTCCTTATCTGCCGTTATCTGCAACACTTTTTTCAGCTTTTTCCAGCAAATATTTCCTCAGCCTCCACAGCTTCCAGTTTAAATCACACTCTGTTTTGCTTGGCTTGTCCTTATCAGCTGCTTTTCTCCTCTGCTCTCATTCCAAGCCTCTGAGAGAAATCCTTTGCAGCTTTGCTTTGTCTCCGTTCCAACTCCAACCTGTTTCCTCTGCAAAAACACAACTTTATACAACACACACTTTATCTATACAGGTACAACAAAACCCATCAGGCTGCTGACACAGCTGGGCCCATAACCCTGTCAGCAGATTTAAGGGGGCAACAAATATAATAATAATAATATATACTTGTGCCTGACACAAAGCAGTGCAGCAGTAACGTAGATAAAATGTTAGTATTGATATAAAGGGTTTGCAGAGTTAGTCTAATAGAAAGACAATAACAATGAATAGAGTAAAAACTCATATATTCATATATACATCAAAATATACACAGCATAACAACCAAGCATTATATACAATATAGACAAACAGACAAACAGAGTGTGGGGTGAACTGTTCTCACCATAACAGTCCCCAAGTTACAAATGACAAGCTAGTGCCTTTATACTTATTCAGCACTCATAAGATCTGATGCAATCACTAATTAACCATCTGATGCAATCTGATCTAACCATTACAAATCATGATGTTACAATCAGTTCCACCTGCACTTCATCACTTAACATGCCTGTGATTACTAGTCTCTAACACTTGTGGATTAACATCATGACACTGCAGAATCTAACTGCCTCCATTTTACAATTCTCTTTACACATTCTGTTAAATATACATAACATATGTTTTATCAACTTTTACATATGTTGACAGCCGCTGCCGCTGCACCGGAGCCCCGTCAGCCTAGGCAAGTGCAGGGGTAGCAGAGCACGGGGGGCCACGTTCCACCCCCCGTGTCGCCGCCGTCGCACCAGAGCTCCATGAGCCTCGGCAAGCACAGGGGGGAGCAGAGCGTGGGGCCCTGAAAAGACTAACTCTGTGGCCATTTGGCACTCCTGCAATAAGGTAAATGTCCCCGGGAGCCCCCGGGAGAACGTGTGAGGATGCGGGCGGGGTGGGTTTGCCCAGGTCATGGTGAGGGGGCAGCCCTCTATTCGGACACTGCAGGAGGCCTCCCGGGCCCTCCCGCTGGCTTCCTCCTCCTTCCCTCAACTGGCTGGAGAGGGTCTCGAGAAGCCCAGCCCAGAATCAGGAAAGTGGCTGGCCAAGCATGCCAAGCACCGCACAGACGGGCGGCCCTTTGCTGGGCAGCCTACAGGAAGTGAGTGGGCAGGCAGAGGGGTTGTCATGACCTGGCCCAGGCCCGGCCACCCTCCCGGCTTTGTTTCCATCTCTGACCTGGGCCCTACTCCTGTCCGCTGACGACTCCTCTTTTGCAGTGAAGGGGAGGTTGCCAGTGCCAGTAGTGGTGTGGACAGGGCTGTCTGCAGTGGCAGCAGCAGAGGCATGCCTTGGTTCCTGTACCCTTGGCAAGGGTGATGGGGTGCCACGGCTGCCACCGAGGCCGTCTCATGCCCACTGCAGCACCCGTGGGATGAAGCTGAAGAATCAGGTGACAGCTTGCAAGGAGTCAGTGGGTGGGGGGCTTGCACTCCATGCATTCTCAGCCAACAAATCTGGCCCTCCTTACAAAAAGTTCGGACACCCCTGACTTAAGAGTCTCTTGAACAGCAGTGTTATGATAAAGATCACATTCAATATCAAAACTGCATTTCCCAATTTGATGCATCACTCGAGTTATTCAAACTTGCTATATGGCAGTTGTTTTCCCATGAGGGTTTCCTTTTGGATCTCACCTACTGACACCTACTGACACCGTTTATCTGCTTAATCAGGAACATGAATATAAAACATATGTTCATTATGCTGGACACAGCTATATGCAACAATAGTGTTTGAACACATTTCTATTTACTATTTACTGTCCGAAGATCAATGGGCAATCTGTCTTAATCAAGGGCAGCCAAAGGCTGCTCTGCGCAACCCACCAAAGATCTGATTTTGACAGGTAGGCCAGGTGGGATCCGTGAAAGTCAGCTGTCCTGGCGGGGCTGTGGAGAGCAGCCTGCCCTTGATTGAGGGGGTTGGGACAGCCTTCCCATAGAAATTCATTGAAAATCTATTAATCCATTCCCTCTGCAACGGATTATTTGATTTTCAATGCATTCTTATGGAAAACTGCTGTTCCGAATGTGCATTTGGAACGGATTAAATCGAGGTACCACTGTACATTGTTAAGACCTGATTCAGGCCCCAGTATTCATGGAAAAGAGGACTTAGCCAACACAGCTGTACCCATATGAAATATGGCCCAAAATCACATAGTTCTCAACTACTATTTTTGCATTGAAAAGGAAGTTCCCCATTTGTTTATAGAAACTTTCCTCCACGCAAAAAGCAGGAATGAGGACTCCAAATCTGCACTTGGATCATAATAGGAGAAAAATAATTAATTATTTTTCAGTCCACCAGAAGTTCCTTGCTCAAAATTTAAACATTTATGCAATTGTTAATTTCAAATATACTATCATGTTTAGATGATATAGCTGAAATGGATTTCAACCAAAGACAAAATTCAGGGGGGAAACTCCTACTTACCACACCTGTTTTGTATCGGGCACAGTACATCACAGGATATGTGACTGGATATTAATTATAACACAGATTATAATTTTTAATTTAATCTAAGTGTCAAGATATTTATTGGCTGAGATTTAGCAGTAAGTAACAGCTAGAGTAGTGGGCCCACTGAATTAGTACCGATTTGCTGAGTCAACTCTTCTGTAAATTCTACAGATTTAATGGGCCTACCGTAGTTGCAACTTACTACTGGATTTCAGCCAAAGTGTACTGGATGGTCTGTCATATGTAGAAAAAGGGATTCTTGAAAAACACCTGTTCATAGAAAACAATCCTTTAATCTTTCTGAAGTTTACGTACAAAGAGCAATGTAATTTTAAAAAATGAACATCAAGCCTTAGCACAAAATTGTGAATATAAAATCTGTTGTGTAATATTTTTAGACAGGAATCCTGAGTAAGAGTAGAACGTATTTATAGAACAAGCTGAAAGAATAAAATCCCTTAATTATTAAAACAGTAAAATAGCTTTTATGTTCTATTACAGAACAACGAGAAAAAGGCAACTGGTGAATAATTAGCAAATTAGCCTGGATACCCACTATCCAATGCAAACCTGAACATTTTTAGAAAAATAAAATGGCAGGTTATGCACCACAGAAAAAAGCATCAAACTGATGCACGTTGGATTCAACTTTAACCACAAAATCCAGAACTTTACTATTCTGGTTGCAGTCCCCACATGGTTAAATCAACCCAAGATAACTGAAGTAAAAAAAACTACTGCAAGTGAAATTGTTACCTGCAACATTCATACTGTACTAATATTAGGCACAGTGACTTTTAGATTCACATTAAAATAAAATATAAATCCCAACACATAGGTACTCAGCCAAAGCACTCCAATTAGCAAAATGTTTTGGTGACTTTGGCAACTAAGGTTACTGACTCCCACCCTAAAAAAAAACCCTCTGTAAATACCATTATGATAATAAGCAGCTATTATTAGCAAGGCAGCAAAATAAGGTATTTGAACACCAAGTTGGGCATACAGTCCAAGTATTACAAAACGCAATATTCAGTTAAGCGCTGAATAAAGCTCTCAAATTCCAAGTGGCCAAAGTGCATAGGAGAGGGATACTGCTAAAGAAATAAATATTCTTTCACAATATTCAGAACCTTGTCTAGTTCTGTCAACTGTATAAGCCTAAAGTCAGCTTTATGAGAAATGCTTTCTGGATTAGTTATGTATATTATTTTGAAATCTTAATATTTTTTTCTTCTCCTTGATGATGCTCCTCTTCTTCATCTGCTTCCTCAATAACTTGGATTTCATCTGTTTGACATAAAGATGAGTTTTCTGACTGTTTATTCTCTTCTGATTTATTTTGCTCTTCTTCCTCAATTACTTTTTCCATATTTTATGATTTTCATTCAAATGGTATATTAACTGACAAAATATTTGTTGTCTTTTTCTTCTCTGTAGTTCTGCAAAACAGGAAAAACAATTTTTGGCATCTTACCCTAAATAACTATAAAGCAATTACCTTATGCTTATTAAAGTAGTAGGATATTAAATAGACCCTTAATCATGTATTGTAGGCAGCATGTTTTACTGTTCCTTCTAAATCACATACATCTAATGTGCTACTTTGGTACCAGCCACCGACCTTCTTTATAAGTACCACCGGGTAACCGTTGACCATTTCCTACATCTCAGAACACCTCCTTTATTCCCCTTTTCCCCTCCAATTTTCTACCCTAGCCCTGGATATGTGCCCCATTATGTGCTATTTTGTAAACCCCTTTATTGTTATTTGCTTCCTTTTAGTTATTTATTGTCATCTGCATTTGATTGTTGTTATTTGATTGGGATTTGTTTATTTACTGCTGTTGATTATCTGTTTTTTTCCTTTTCTCTTCCCCTTCCCTCTGGTCACCAGTCACCATGTTGGCAGGGACTGCTATACCTGTCGTGTCGGACCGTGGTCGGTACGCTAGGAGTTGGGGGGTTAGTCAGTTAAGAAGAACCCGGGCCAGGCATCTCGCACCTGTCCCCCATTCTGACCCCTCAACTCACTGCCACGTGTCTTGGAGCCACTCCGCCAGCGCCTCCGACCTGTCTTGCCTCCTGATGTATGCCAGGTTGGTCCATAACAAGATCCCCATCATTTATGATGCCATCATTGATGGAAGGGCCGACCTGGCTTGCATTACCAAGACCTGGGTGGGAGCAGAGGGGGAAGCCTCGCTCGCCCAGCTGTGCCCCCCTGGGTTTCTGGTTCAGGGCTTGGACAGGTCGGAGGGTCGTAAGGGGGGCGGGGCGGCCATTGTATACAGGGATACTATTCAAGTCAGCAGGGCCTCGACGTTGGTGACTCCAGGGTTGGAATGTATTCATCTGTTGGTTGGGCAGCAGAACAGATTTGGCATTGTGCTTGGTTACTGTGCTCCCTGCAACCCAGCACAATCCCTACCAGAGCTCACCAAGTTCATCGCGGCTGCACTCCTGAGATCCCCCCGCCTTTTGGTGGTGGGGGACCTCAATGTGCATGCTGGCGATGGCCTCTCTGGTGCAGCTTTGGAGTTCATGCAGTCCATGGCCTCCATGAACGTAACTCAGCATGTTCTATGCCCAACCAATAGATCTGGACATACCCTGGATCTGGTATTTACCTCCGTGTCAGAGGATTCCTGTCTGAGGGTGCGGGACATTGTGTCCACTCCTGTGTCATGGTCAGACCATCACCTGCTGTCCTTCTCTGTATCAATCGCCGCCCTGCCCCGCGGGGACCTCCGGCCATTTGTTTGGGCCCGCCCCTGAAGACTCCTGGATCCTGTTCGGTTCCGGGAAGTCCTCGGGGAGCCTCCTGGCGGACTGGCTGACGATCTGGTTGACACCATGGTGGATCAATGGTTTAAAGAATGGAAGAGCGGTGGAGCGGCAGCTGAAGCAAGAATGGAAGAGGGTGGAGCGGAGCTGGAGGAAGAACCAGACGGTGATTAAAAAGGCTGCAGTTATTGTCCAGTCCAGGTGCTATGTTCAGGCGATCAGGGAGGCTAAAACATCTTATTACTCCCTGAGAATTAGTGAGGCCTCGAACCATCAAGCGGAATTGTTCCGTGTGGTTCGTGACCTTACTAATCCTGGGTTGGTAGGGCCTCCTCCTACTGATTTCAGTAGTGAGAGTTTTGCAGCTTTTTTCCTATCTAAAATAGAGGCCATCTGTACCGGTTTTGACTCCTGTTACTGTAGTCTACTCTCGGCATCCCCTGACACTGCACCCCCTCGGTCTCCTCGCATGGTCGAGTTTGGGCCTGTCTCCTCGCCTGAGGCCTCCAGGGCTATTGCCCATTGCCGGCCCGCATCCACCCCCTCTGATCCTTGCCCATCCTGGCTTATGAAAGCCGTTGGTGTGAGCATGCCCGAATGGGCTTCTATCATCGCCACAGCCTCCTTCAGGGAAGGGATTTTTCCCTCTCACCTGAAGGAGACTGTGGTAAAGCCCATTCTGAAAAAAACTGGCTCAACATCGGGAGATCTGACCAACTACCACCCGATTGCTAATGTTCCCTTTATGGGCAAGGTAACTGAGAGGGTGGTCGCGGTCCAGCTTCAATCATTTTTGGAGGGAGAACGCGTCCTTGACCCATTCCAGTCTCGGTTCAGGCCGCTCTACAAGATGACCTCCTCTGGGGGGCCGACAGGGGTTGCTCTACCCTGTTGGTCCTTCTGGATTTGTCAGCGGCCTTTGATACCGTCGACCACGGTATCCTGCTGGATCGGCTCTCTGAGATTGGGATCGGGGGCACTGTTCACAGTTGGCTACGGTCCTTCCTCGAGAGCCGTCCCCAGCGGGTTCAGCATGGGGGGGAGTTATCTGCTCCTTGGATACTCCCTTGTGGGGTTCCTCTGCCCCATGCTGTTCAACATCTATGTAAGGCCGCTGGCAGAAGTCATAAGAAGATATGGAGTCTGCTGTCAGTACGCTGATGACACGCAGCTCTATCTCTCCTTTTCCACCACTGCAGATGAGGCTGTCCAGACCCTCAATCACTGCCTGGACACAGTCATGGAATGGACCAGGGCCAACAGGCTCAAACTCAACCCCGACAAGACCAAGGTTTTGTTCTCTGGGACTTCCCCATCTGGCTATGGAGGCCCTTTTCCCACCTTGGAGGGCGTTTCCCTCCAGCCATCGGACACTGTCTGGAATCTGGGTGTAGTCCTGGACCCGGCACTCACCATGGAAGCCCAGGTGGCCGCTGTGTCCAGGACTGCCTTTTTTCATCTTCATCGAATAGCCCAGATTCGTTCCTACCTAGATGGGGACTCCCTCAGGACTGTTGTGCAAGTGCTGGTGATCTCGAGACTAGACTATTGTAACGCTCTCCTTCGGCGACTGCAGCGAGTTCAAAATGCGGCGGCCAGACTGGTGGCGGGTGTGCATCGGTTCGACCACATCACCCCGGTTCTGGCTCGCCTGCATTGGTTGCCCGTTGCGTCCCGAATCAGATTCAAGGTCTTGGTTTTGATTTATAAAACCTCCCATGGCCTCTAGGACCTGATTACCTGGCAGAGCGGATCGACCATCGGCCCAACCGACTAGGTTGTCGCGGGCGCACATGCTGTGGGTGGCCACACCCAGGGAGGCTTGGAGAACATCCACCCGTATCCGAGCCTTCTCTGTTGCCTTTCCCCACCATGTGGAACCATCTCCCCACAGAATAGCGCCTAGCAGAGTCCCTGCCAGCCTTCCGGAAGGCATTAAAAACTCTCCTTTTTTGGGAGGCGTTTGGTGACTAAAAGTGCTCCCCCCCGCCATCTGCTATTTTCAGTTGTTTAGTTTTGTTACCTGTGTAATTGTTTTATTTAATTGTTGCTATTGTTATACTCTTTGTTGTAAACCTCCCGGAGTTCCTTCAGGAAGACGGGCAGTATATAAGCCCAATAAATAAATAAATAAATAAATACCCACTCGGCCAGTGAGAACAGGACTCTCATTGGTCTTTCTGGCTGCTTAATGGAAGGGCTATATATTACAAAACAGGCATTAAGCTTGCAAAAACAATGACTGACAGGCAGTGTGTGAATAAAAGAAGGACCATAAAGCCTGGGGGACTGGAGAACACAGTATTTAGAAGTATTGATGTAAAAAAACCCTCACAACTGTGATATTCTACGATACCTACAGTATGATGATCTGTCTACACTGGTTGCACATTAGGCATGTTAGCTAACTTATTACATTAATATGTATAGACTCTTCTGGTCTCTATGCACTGATGGTGAGGCCCTCAACATGGCCTAGTGAAGTTCATTGAACCATGGTGAGGAGAAGGGCCTTCTCAAGTGTGATGTCAGCTATGTGGAATAATCTCTCTGTTGAGATCAAGCTGGCATTCATTCACTGCTAGATGAAGAGTTATTTACCTGTCCAAGGATTTTCCCAGATCCCTTGTGTTAGCCCTAGTGATTTTAATGTATTTTTAAAAATATTTTATTCTGTCTTAACATTGTATTACAGTAAACTGCTAGAGAATTTTTAAAAGTGAAAACTGATATAAAACATTTTAAATATCAAAATAATTATATAAGAAGGTACATCAAAATCAATCAAACCAAAATTCTCCTCAGTTGTTATAGAATCTAGTGTTTTAAACACAGGAGTACCTAGGCCTGCCACCCCATTATCCAAATGAACACCAACAAGTTGAAAAGGAGAGATTCTAGTTTTTGATCACATGTAGAGTCTTTGCCTCATCAATGCTCATATGGGAAAAGTGGCAACAGATGGGGTGTATGGCTATATTGTACATCATCTAACCATGTTAATAATGCTGATTCTGTAACAGTAGCACTGAATTATTTCGTCTTACTTGTGGCGAAATCTTCCATTTCATCTTCACTATCTAACTCTTCTGCATCATAATCTTCAGAGCTTTCTATGTCATCTTCTTTTTCATCAATCCACTGTCCTGGAAGCAAGCCTGCTGCATCATAAGAATTGCAGAGGGGACCGACAATATGAGTAATAAAAGATTCCTGTAATTTTGCAAGCTGAGGATAATGCCGATCCATGAAAGGGCTTATAGGTAGTCCCAAACTTGCCTCTTCATCTCCCTGAAAGTTCACACATACAGAATATTTAGAGCTGACTGAATATCAGTACGACATGGGTAAAAGTGGCATATAACACAAAGAGTGAACAGCCAGAAAAATATTTTGAGAAATATACAGCAAAATTACTGTTAAATCTAGCCTTTCATAGCCTCCCAAACCAGCAGGTGTTTGCTTTTAAGATCCCACTGCAACCATACACCTTCCAAGCAGTTGTGATGAGAATATAAAAATCTGACTGTGCTCAGCATATCCACATAAGCAATATGTCACTGGCTCAAGCCAGTGTATGCTGTCACTCATGTACTGAATGGCTGTGAAAGCATAGCCTCAGCTGTAAGTTTTGCCAAAATCCTGTATTGAAAAATGCAGTACAGTGGTACCTCTCAAGATAAATGCCATTAAAACAAAAACTTGTAGGGAAAAAAATTCATGCTTCATGTGACAAAAAAAAATCCCTATGGGATGCTTTGCAAGACAAAAAAATGTTCCACATGTACCCAGGAAAAAAAACCTGGTTGTTTTTGTCTTTACTCTAGCCTCAGGAACGGATTAATCCATTCCCAATGCATTACTATGGGAAACCGCATTTCATAAGACAAAATTTTTGTAAAACGAAGGAACCCATAGCCTCTGGAACGGATTAATCCATTTTCAATGCATGGGTTTCCTATGGAAACTGTTTCACAAAATTTTCTTAAAACAAGTTGACCCATAGAACGAATTAAATTTGTTTTAAGAAGTACAATTGTACTATGCATAGTTTAGAACTATAGTTACACCAACATGGAAACTAGTCAAAAATGACCACCAGCAGCCACAATATCTTGCCCAGCATTTCCAGTATGTTCCAGCATGAAGTCTCTCTGAAATATCAAATATTGTTTTGTGTTGTAAGTCAGAATTGACTTGACACAATTACATTATTGTTATATTCTTGGGTACCATCTCAACTTGTCAGATTCCCTGGATTACATACATCTATTAACAATGGATAGATTTTTTTAAAAGACATTTTGTACAGTACAGTGGACCCTTGTATAACAAACAGCTTGTATAACACAAAATTTGTACAACATAAAAATTCCAGAGATAGGGGAAATTTGCTTAACATAATTGCCTATGGGGAGAATCCGTACAACCTAAAAATGGGATCACTCTGTTTTCAATGCATTCCTATGGAAATTTGTATAAAGGAAATTTTGCTTAACATAATTTCATTTGGAACTAATTAATTCCTTTATACAAGGTACCAGTATAAAGATTTCTTATTACACAAGCCTACCTGGTCATAAAACTCATTAACAATTCCTTCTGTCCATTTCAAGTGTAGATCTCTAACTTTTGCTGGACCATTAATATCTGCCAACTTGATGCATATTTGACATACTAATAGGCGATCACTCTCATTGCTCCATTCAATACCTTGACCACTTACATCATTAACCTGTTCAGAAGATGAAAAATATTTTTAGAAATTTGCTAAATTAAAGCTTTTCCTTCAGACCATCATTCCTTTTACAGCTATATTTGGTGGACTTTGGTGTTCATTGTGCAAGAAAAGTCTGTACACTTAAATGTGCAAAACACACCTTGGCATTAAATTCAGCAAGGAAATCAAAATGCTTCTTGAGATCTGTGGCAAGGATTGCTTCAATCACTAAGAATCGAAATCGTTTGAATTGTACATGATCAAGATTAGTTAGAAAGTTGTATTCTGGTAGAGATAAGAAGAGACTCCATGCAGAGGCTGCATGATGATTTTCCAGAACTGACCTGTCGTTGTATAGCACAGCCTGCAAAAACAATTTAATACCAATACTTTAGAGACAGAAACTTCACAAATATATAAGGAATATTGTTTTAACTGAATCATTTGGACACTAAATTACTTCACTTTTACAGTTGACTATAGCTACTACTTTTGCATCAAAACATGATTCTAAGAAGTCAGAAATGTAATATCTAATCAGAACTATCCAATTTAACTCAGTAAATATTGACTGGACAAAATATTCTAGTGTCAGTAGAGTACAGTGGAACCTTGACTTATATGCTGCTTGACTTACAGCATATTTGACTTGCAGCAAGAAGGGGCCTGTTTGACTTGAGTCGCAGGCTTTGACTTACATCTCGGAGCCCCGGCACAAGGCACTGGAATCTGGCGGCAGCCACGATCCAGCATCGCAGCTGCCGTCTCCAAACTGCTCCTGCCTTCTTCCGGCAGTGGCGGCTTCAGTGAGGCCAGCTCCGAGCACCTGGAGCTGGTCCCCGGCCTCACCGAAGCCACCGCTGCCGCCGGAGAAGGGCCGGGAGCTCGGGGCTGGCCGTGCTGGTTAGACAGTCGGCTCAGTCTTGTAAAAAATCTGGCTGCAGAAGTCTGGTCCACAATGGAAGCATTTTATTTGGGGAGCTGTACAGTTGTGGGACTCTAATGGTAAGCATAGAGTTGTTCAGAACTTGGAACGTCAGGTTAATATCAGTAAAACTTAAATGTTAGACGTTGCTATGAACATTAAAAAGTGGAGGCGTATAACTTGTGGACTATAATTCCACTGTCTCCTCCTCTCTTTGAAGAGACATTTCATTTACATCCCTGGAAGGAATCTCCTATCCCAGTCAAATTTGTGTTAAATTGCTGTTTTCGGGGGTCTTTTTCATCATCTGGAACGGATTAATCCACTTTCCCATTACTTTCTATGGGAAAAGTTTGTTTGACGTAAGTCATGTTTGACTTATGTCTAGACCTCCGCAACGGATTAATGACGTAAGTCAAGGTTCCACTGTACTTGTATTCAAATAGCTATGGGAACCTCCTTTTTGTCTTAGTATTAATTATGCTAAGAAGGAATTGTGACATCACAGTTCCTCCTTAAACACAGATAGCAAAAATGGCCATTCTGAATCTAACTGATTGTAACAAAAATTATTACAATAATACTTTAAGTCTTATTCAGTGGCAACAGAACATATTCAAGCTGCATGCCAAGTCTGGGAATTAGCTGAATTGATCATGAAAAGATCTTTGCAGATGTGAGTATGCCTGGTTCCACATTTGAAAAACACAATTTGAAAGAATACTCATGCATGGGCTTTGATATTAACAGCTTTATGGAAACAGTCCATTTAAAAATATACATAATGTACCTGTGGTGCTGTTGTGGCTACCAGAAATGCATTTGTGCGACCAGGATGATCATAATCATGCATAGCTGCTGCTACATATAAAGCCATTAGTTCTAAGGCTGGGATATTTGAAGCTAAGCATCCATAATTTTCATCAACAACAGTACAGCTCTTGGAGGAAATGTAGGCAACTTGGCCAGATGAAATACCATTGTCTGCATCTAGGAAAAAACCCATATAATTAATATTTTAAAAACATTCAGGGATGGCAGATTCCTAACCATTTCCAAGGTGCATCTACCAACTAACAGTATTCAGTGAAATTCTCCCTATAAATGGAAGGGTTCTGTTCATCTGCAGAAGTTCTGCTGAATTCTTCTACTGCTGAAAAATGGTGCATTCTTTTTTTAACTGCAGTTCCTTATGTCATCAAAAAATCTGCTCAAGTGGACCAAGAAAACCTCCAGGAAAGTGAAGGAGGGAGCATTTCCAGCCTTACTGCCAGCAGTACCACTCATGGCACTGGTACTGTCAACAAGACAAAACTCTGAATCAAACTCATAAGATGCATTTCTATATCATGCTAAGCCATAGTTCACTTCAGTCATATTTTGTTACTTTAGTATGAATTCTCCCACAGATGACGAAATAAACCACAGTTTGTTTTCACTATCTAATCTATTTCTTTCTTTCAGGTTTTTTCACTTCATCTGTAAAGTGGGAATAAATTGGAAAAACGGGGATAAATGAGCCACATTTTGGGGTCTGGACATAATAGTAAGCCATTTTTTTGTTTTCTATATTGCCCACTAACCAAGTTTTTTGATAGTGTATAGTCATAATAAACCAAGAAGCCAAAAACATTATTTAAAGAAGTCAAAGTGTGTAAGCCAATATGCAAACTAAAACTGTTAACTGCAGATTGTGGTTGGCTTACCACCCACGGATAGGTTCAGAGACAACATGGCAGGATTCAATAAATAACTTGAATTACTGCTACAAACAATATATCTCAGATAGGACGTCCTTTTCTCAGAAAAACAGAACAAAAATACAGTACTACAGTACTCATTTTTCTTATGAAAGAAGAGAGAAAAATGAATTTCCTATTAATGTTTCTACATCTTATAGTCTTCAAAGCTGAGGCACAATTCTGAACTACAAAGACAAAATGAAGCAAAACAAAACAAAGCTTAAAATCTAAATATAATACAGTGGACCCTTGTATAACAAATGATTTGTATAACAAAATTTGTACAACATAAAAATTCCAGAGATAGGAGAAATTTGCTTAACATAATTATGAGTGATCCCATAAAAATGGGATCACTCTGTTTTCAATGCATTCCTATGGGAATTTGTACAACATAAAAATTCCAGAGATGGGGGAAATTTGCTTAACAATCGCCTATGGGGCGAATCTGTACAACATAAAAATGGGATCACTCTGTTTTCAGTGCATTCCTATGGGAAATTTGGATAAAGGAAAATTTGCTTAACATAATTTCATTTGGAACGAGTTAATTCCTTTATACAAGACACCACTGTAAATTGCAATGTATGTCTGTAACTGTGTATAAAACTAACTTATTTGTAGAGGAAAATCAGGTATGATATCATGAAACTAAAATGACAGGAAACTTTAGGAAACAAAACTCAAAGGACCACATTGTTATGAATCTCCCTCTAAGCTCCTGGCTCTTCCTCTCTGCAGGTAGAGAAGAGGTCAGTACCTTGAAGGCTCCTCCTAGAGGTGACATCCTACCATTACAGCCTCTCAGTTGTAGTTTGAAGGGGGTAAAGAGATAACTTTTTCTAATTCTCTTTGCAGATTTCTTGTAACAGAAGAGCAGTGTATGCATAAAGAGAAAGAAAGAAAGAAAGAAAGAAAGAAAGAAAGAAAGAAAGAAAGAAAGAAAGAAAGAAAGAAAGAATACCCATTTTGCAAAGGCCCAGCATTATTTTTTATTTTGAAAATTTTACCCCACCTTTCTCCTTGGAAAAGGACCCAAGATGGCTTACAATAATGAGGGGCAATATACAGCCCAGAACATTTAAGACATATTCAAATTAAGAACAGGGAATTAAAAGAGGCATCATAGAACATTAAAAGGTAAAAGTAGAGAAAAGTTCATTATGAGGGGTGGAAAGTAACATGGAAAATGCTGGTGTTCTTATGAAATCAGTCAATGCAATCATGTATGGTAATCCATATAAAGTTACATAGTAGGAAGTCTTTCATTTGTTCAATGTTGGTATAAATCTCAAACCAGTAGGATAAACTAAACAGGGATCTGTCATCTGTATAATTCTTGTACATCCTTGTATTTTGAGTAAAACCTTATTTGAAATGCTTATTTTCTCCTAGTTCATCTATGTTACTCATTTTTCCTCACAAAAATTAAATGAAGAACATATAAGAAAAATCTCATTTACTGATTATGAGAAATTTAATACAAGTCAAACTGGTCTGAAGTTAACAGAACATTTTAAGCTGAGCATATATTAATCAAAATAAGACATTGAATGTTCAGGACTATTTCACTTCCACAGTGACATAATTAAGAAAAACTCTAATAATGTTAAATAGTTCAACCTTAGGTATTTTTAGTCTGAGATGTTTCATTTCCTAATTAAATAAAGAATTATTAGTGTAATGTATTTCAGTTGCTAGAAACATGCTGACTGCTGCAGGAAGATATAGGTCTCATTTAGGAGAAGAGATCTAAGTGAAACAGTTTTGTTGGCTAGGAAGCAAAGCATGTCAGCAATTATTCAATCAATTATTCTAAAACCAGACACAAACTGCTTGTACATGACATCGACTATTACTTTTATCTTTCAACCATGAAAGCTTCAAGTAAGAAATGAAAGTCCAGGAGAATCTTTTAAAGCTACTTGAAATATATCCACCTTATTTGATTAGGCAAAACCTCTTTATGGAAAAAATAAAGAACTAAAATAACATACCAGTGTCAATTCCTGTCACAGAATCACTGTCTATCTGCTGAAATCCAGGAATTGGTCTTGTTGTAAGATACCACACAGCATGAAGAACATCTGTTGCATGTATTCGATTGTGATCTAAAACCATTTTTAAAATTCAATATAAATATCATTGCAATATACATTTTAAAAAATTATTAGCAATCTACTATCTGTTTGCAAGCTGTCCATTGTTAAGCCACTGACTATGCTGCTTTTACAGGATGTTTATGAGCATTGCTATTGCTGTGTCAGAAGGCTTGTCAAAGGTATTCCTTCTGTGAGAAAAGAAGGCAATAACTTCAGCTGAGAAAATAATTCAGAAGACCAAAAAAAAGAAAGAACCCAGAAAAGTGACTGAAAAAAAAACATGCATATGAAAAACATAAAGAGAGGAATGAAGAATGATGACACATTATCTCTGTTAGCAAAATAACGGTTTATTGATTAGATGAAGGGCTCTTGGTTAAAACACTTTCAGTCTGTGATGTGTAACACTCTCAAAAACAAGAAGCATTTAAATGCTTTCCACAGAAAGCAAAGCAAAAGTGTTCTGCTTATATACTGCCCCATACCACTTCAAGTAGTCTCTGGGCAGTTTACAGTTTTAAGCATACTTTTTAGAATCTTTGACTTAAAAACTTCTTATAATTGTACCAATCTTCTCAAAATTTATTTGTAGTTAATTTGCCAACACAGCAATGACTTATACAAACACAATTTTAACTGAAATCCATTTTAATAGATAAATTGATTTAACATTTACTTATTGTTCATATTCTATTAACATATGGAAAAAAACATTATTTTAAGAAACATCAGTACCAGTACACTAAATTGCAGCAATAGTTTTCTACAAATATAGTATGAATAAAAGACAAAAACCACAGAGCATGAGACAGAAAAATAAATGAGCCTTATGTTGTCAGGTGTTACTTACAAGGAATGTCTCTGTAACCATTTTCTAGTGCTTGAAAGTAATTCATGAATTGATGAGTTGGAATTTGGAAAATGTCAAATAAACCAGTGTCTTGAAACAATGTGAATGCAACCTGCACATATAATATAACTATTCTCATTTTCCAGAATATTAAAACACATTAACTTACATTTTGTTTTTTTCAACTTGTACATTTTGAAATACAAAGACTGGGAACATGTCTGGAAGTCTGTTAGCTCAAGCTTTCTTACCAGCCACCCCTTCTCACAGCAATTTCTCTTATATTTTGAAACCTAATCCTGAGAATCATGAAATCCTCTGATTATGTGATATAGTGCATAAGTCTGATGTGGAGAAAGGGACTCTCTGCAGCTAAATCTTCCTTATTCGATCTGTAGTTCAAAAATAGGCACTCAACAGGTCAACTTACAAACACTGCATGGTTTAAATATACTGTCAATGGCACCTATCTACATTGATGGACAAGATGGGAAATAACTGAAATCCTGTTTGCACAATTATGCATTTGTAAAACAATTATGTCATCAGCAGTACAATTTTGCAGAATTTAAGCACTCCCTATTTTTGTCCCATGGCTCAAAAGCCTCCCATGTAATCCCTTTCATTACTGGGAAGCTATTGGAGTGATGGGAGGAGAAAGTCTTTAATTGACCAAAATTGCTGCTGCTAAAATGGTCCCTTCAATTGTGACACCAGTTTTGGCATAATGAAGGACTTCCTTCTCCAATCCAACAACTTCTGATGATGAAAGGGAATATACAACACCTTCAGGGAAGAAGTACAAAATGGTTAATATCTGAAAATCTGCCCCTGCTGATGACTTCTTCAGCCCTATGTGGATGTAGCTGCGCAAACAGAAGTTCAGTCCAAAATGTCAGCTCTTTAAAAATCATATGTAATCCATATGAAATGCTGGCTACCATACAAATCATGAGTAGCAATCTGGAAACTAACATGTATTTCTTCCTGTCCTCTCTAATGAAAGTTCCTGATTTTAATTCCAGCATGTTATTACATTGGTTGCCAAGGTTCTAACCTAAGCAAGGTTTATTATTCAGCCTCAACCTCTGCTTCAAAAACCTTACTATTTCCTTAAAAATGAAAAATTACTACAGTACAGTATTTTCATACAACTGTGCGGAAAATACTACCCCTTACATATTTACGATCAGCTGGATTAATGTCTATTCCATTTAACTTGCACATAATATGTATAATACTGGTATGGTACATGGAGGTTTATAAAGCTAATTCTTGAAGTTTTGTATAACATGCTATATTTGGTTTTTCCATGCAGCTCAAAGCAGTTATATAGAAACATAATGCAATATTGCTAAAGAGTGGTTTCTACTAATCTCCACTATTATTTGGAGTGTAGAAAAATTATAGAAACAATGACAAAAACTTTGTAATTGGAGGAAAAGTTGAACTCACCTTTCTTACAGGGTTCCAAACCTTCTTTTAACTTAAAATTTCTCAAAGTATAAACTTTAATATCTATGCACGTTGGCTTTGGAATAGCATACCTATACTGCTTATATGTTCATATGTAATGTATATGGAATGGTTCAGGAGATTTCATATTTAATGAAAGGCACCAAGATAAAAAAACATGATATGGTATACTGCTTTACCTTGCTTCCTCCAAGCTAGGGAAAACCTGATTTTTAGCAATAAAATGGGAGAAAAATGATATACTGTTCATAGCTCTATGAAATGAGAAACTTTATTTCCCCATTCATTGAAACAAAATAAAAAGCACAATATATACCAAATTTTTCTGTGTATATGACAATATTTTGTTCTAAAATTTTAGTCAAAAATTGAGGGTTGTCCTTTATACATGGAGGTAAGCCCATCTACTTACTGTCTGCTTGCAGGGTCCAGCCCAGCATCTCCAGCCAATCCCCCACCTGCTCCTCTTGTTGCTTTTTCCAATCAGGAATGAAGAACCTGAGTCCAGCAGGGAGGTATTTCTTGCAGAGACAAAAGAGCAACCTTGGCCATGGGGAAGGGGGGGATGTAGCATTTATATGTGTGCACATGGAGGAAGGCAGGGAGAAATGAAGGTAGCAGTTCGGGGGTACCTTTCTAGAAATATGGTTGGAAAAGTGGGGAGCATTTTATATATGGGAGCATTGTATAGAAAAATATGGTATATATAAAAACACACAGAGAGAGCTCAGAATCTTGCCAGGAGCAAACTACATATAAAGGGCAATTGAACAAGGATTCCCCCCTTCTGGTGGGTTGCCCTTCAGCTGAGATTGTGTAACCTATTTTGTAGCCAGTACATAACTGGTTGTGCAACAGACAGCCTGCCAAAGGGAGATCTCTTTCCGTGATTGCCTTTCTGCTCTACATGACCTCAACAGGATGCTGTCCATTATCTTTGTACATTTTTATTTTATGTATATTTTTATGTATGATTGTACACTATAAGGCATAATAAGATGTAGAACATGACATATCCACAGTAACAACAAACCTGACTAAGAATTCTTCTAGATTTATCTCCCATGTTTTGAACAAGGTCAAATATTTGGAAATTCCAGTTGTTCATTTTCTCCATTAAGGAATCATAGTCTTCTATCAGGGTGTGTTCTAAAGAAGGATTGTCTTCCACCTAAATAAGAACAAATATTAGAAAGGAATAATGAGATAAATTTATTGTCTGCATTTAACAATTGCATTATAATAGAGTTCATGTGTTTTGATAATGTGGTCATTTTTTAGTGCAGAGTCAGACATGGTTAAACAGGATCTAAAATCTGCGGGCGACACAGAATAGGGCAGTTGCATGGGACCATTTGTTTTTCATTATACAAATATAATTGTTAAAATCATATAGTAACTGGCCAGGGTTACTGCTTTATAAAATCCAACACTTCTACATCATGAAAATGAACTTGAACGAGTTTTGTGTGTATTTGGCAATACTTAATCATCTAGATCAGTGTTTCTCAACCTGTGGGTCCCCAGATGTTCCTGGACTGCAACTCCCAGAAGTCTTCATCACTAGCTGAGCTGTCCAGGTTTTCTGGGAGTTGCAGTCCAGGAACATCTGGGGCCCGACAGGTTGAGACCCACTGATCTAGATGCACTTACCAACTGTTAAGTCCATTTTTCCTCACAAGAGCTCTAAGATACTCCTTAGTCTGTCTCAGAAGCTCAATATGCTATTCTAGCTGCCAAATGAACCTCCAGAATCGTAATAACTTTTGATTGCTATTTGGCAGGTAACATCTATTTTTGGGTGTACAAAAACTTGTGAATGCAATATTTTACATTTACTGTATTTCCTGGCTTTTTCCTGCTGCTTCTTTTCCTTTACCCTCACTCCATGTAGAAGTCCAGAAATCAGTGCCAAGTGAGGGATGAGTTTTCACAGTAATCTCTGTCTATGTAAGTAAATTGGGTATTACGAATAATGCTAGATCAAGGACTTCTCAGTACATGATTCAGCATGTGTAATACAACTTCATTCCATATTTTATTTGAAGATCTTTATTACATCCCAACCAATATACATTCTAATACACAATGAGATGCAAAATGCAAAGAATTAACATTGTGCATTAAACATTCCAGTATAAAATTACATGTCTTTCTGTACCAATACTAATAAATACATGCAGCTAACTGCAACATCAAAGACATACTATTGATCTTAAAGAGTTATACCTGTAACATATCCTGCATATGTAGGATTAAAAAAATCTAGATGAGGATGGCAGTCCCGTAACACCAAATTGCAGAAATATCAAAATTGTTGAAAGACAGCATTTATTGTACATGTCAAGTTCAATTTCTGAATATGTGAAATAGACAAAATGATACTTAAAGGTTGTCAGCTGAATGTGTAAAGTTGGGTCAGAGCAAGGATCCAATGCTGGACTCTTTCTGGAGGAACAGAGAAGTTCAGTGGAAGTGGGGTGATTTCTTCTTCTTACTGTAATCCCCAGAACTGCTCTACAGGGTCAGGAAACCCTGTTTATTTTTAAAGCAATCCAAGGATTACACTGATTTTGTCGTTTACACCAAGGGTTACAAGGATCTTGTCCTTTCCACTAAGGGTGGAAAGGTCAAAAAGTAAGCTCTATTGTAATAATGCTGCCGTGCAACCCATTACTGTGGCATTAGATTTAGTCCGGTAAGAACTGTTTCAAAAGAGAGTGGGAAATTATTCTACAAGGAGGTTCAGACTGATCAGTATTTCTTACCTATAGGCAAAAGAGGTTCCTGTTAATGTTCCATCAGGATGGCAGTTACATTCTGTTTTGAACACTCCATCTTTACTGATTTTTGTATTTTGAAACCTTCCTTCTACAGCTGTTCAAGAATGCCATGCTGAATCATCAAACAACATTCTACTGTTGTAAAGCAAACTAAATACAGCTAAAAGGATTCTTTACTATACAAGATCACTTACAAAAACAAGTAACAGAATTACAAGTATTACTGCAATAAAATGCTTACAGCAGGTTGACTATTCTCAGTCTGATCCATCTGATTATTGTGCTCATCCCTTTTGCCTCTTTCATCATGTTCATTTTCTGTAAAGTGGGTGGAATTCTTTGTAATATCATTGTTTCCATCTTCACCTTAAATAGATGTAAAGAACGCTAGCAGTTTATTCAAAGTTTGTTCCTAACAAAAGCAGGAAATGACTGGCAACTTGTATTTTGTTCTGTGGCATTATAATACACACTAAAATATTTTTAATAAAAGGTTTTATGCTTTCAGTGAGTTATAAGGCTTGACTGCAGTTAGTTGTTTAGACTAACAGCTCACCATACTTAAAGAATTCTGAATATCTATCAGACTACTTTTGATGTAATTCAAAGGAACAAGAGTAATCCAGTTTCTTAAAATCATATAATCTACAGCTATTCCACACCAGAAATAAAAAGTGACTTTCTACTTTCCTGCATAGATTGACTCGCTCTCACTAGTTGCTTCCCCTCTAGGAAGAAACTGTAGAGAAACAAGCTATGAAGTTTAGAAGCAAAGTTTCCTACATACTGATTTGAATGAACCTTCTACCAAGTGGTGGTTTTGGCTTTTAAATGAACTGCCGTGTTTTTTTGCTCCATAAGACACACTGGACCATAAGACACACCTCGTTTTTAGGGGTATGTATGTGTGAAAAAAAATTCACATATACATACTGTGGTCCTGGTACATCTCCAGCCCCAGTTTATTCTTCAGCCATGCGGCTCTTGGGAGATCCGGCTGGGAAGCCTCTGGCCCTTGCAGAGCTCTCCAGACCCGGTGGAGGCCCCAGCCCCAGCGGAGGTTTCCTGACCCAATTGTTTTTTAAAAATGCCCTTGCACAATTGATTTTTTCATTGAATAGAAGAGGGAGAGTAAATGAACCTACCAGAGACCACAGAAACAAGGAATGGGCTAGAGAGCGTGAATCCAGGGAGCGGAACTTTCCCATTCAGCCCATCCTGAAGAGCAGCTCTATGGTCATCATGGTGGGGGGTTACTCTCTAGCCCATTTCTTGTCTCTATGGTCTCTGATAGGTCTGTATACTCTCCCTCTTCTATTGAATGAAAAATCAATCATGCAAGGGAATTTTTTTTTAACAGCCGAGTCGGGAAGCCTCCGCTGGGACTGCAGCTGAGGCTGGGATCTCCACCAGGTCCAGATACCTCTGCAGCAACTGCTCTGGAAGCTCCTGGTGAGCATGTATTCGCTCTATAAGACACACAGACATTTCTCCTTACTGTTGGGGGGCGGCGGAGTGTTTCATATATATATATATATGCATGTTAGGGTGGATTCGGGTTTCTTCCCGTGTAGAAATCTGGTTGTTTTGGCGACGTTTCGACGAGGTCTCACTCGTCATCTTCAGGCTGGTGTTCTGGCTTCTTTCTTCTTGAAGCAAAGCGTGATCTCAGTTGAAGTCCTTCTATAAATACTGCTGGGGGTGTGTGGTTTGCTTGCTCTGTTGCTGATTGTAGGTTCCTTTGTTCCTTTGTTCTTTTGTGATCTGCTGTGTGGCTGAGGCGATCGTTAAGGGATTAACTGCTGGTGGCTGTTTAGATGGCTGTTTAGATGCTGGTGGGTTAGATGGCTGGTGGGTTCTGGCAGTATCCTGGGCTTTGGTGGAGTGGGGTCCTGTGTCAACATTTTAAGAAACCCCAAAGACTTCAACTGAGATCACGCTTTGCTTCAAGAAGAAAGAAGCCAGAACACCAGCCTGAAGATGACGAGTGAGACCTCGTCGAAACGTCGCCAAAACAACCAGATTTCTACACGGGAAGAAACCCGAATCCACCCTAACATGCATATATATGCACCGACCAAAAAATAGCCAACATCTTAAGAAACCCCAAAGACAAGATTGAGCTAGAAAACCAAGGAGTCTACGAAATACCATGCAAAGTCTGTCCAGCCACATACATCGGACAAACAAACAGGAGAATAAGCGCACGCATCGCAGAACACAAGAACGCAGTCAAAAAAGAAGAAAAATCTTCCTCTCTCTTCCAGCACATAAAAACAACAGGTCATGAAATTGACTTTGAAAGAACCAAACTCATCTCCAAAACTGAACACTTCAACAGTCGAATAATCATGGAAGCCATTGAAATAGAGAAACACCCAAACAACATGAATAAACGAGATGACACCTCCCGCTTGCCTGACATCTGGAAACTAGCCCTGGTCAACAGACGAGCCTCTGTCACAAAGACTGACACCAGGTCCAAAAGGACACAAGATGCCACCACCTTCCATCCACACCAAACACAAACCCAGACCCTTCCCACAGATGAAACGAAACCACCATCCAATAACAAAACCACGACTGCACCATCTACTCGGCACCCCACTCCAGTCACCACATGGAGCACACTCACACACCCCCAAAAAACATTGGGAGACCACAGACACGTAGCCAGACCAAAATGAATTCACAAGACACAGGACCCCACTCCACCAAAGCCCAGGATACTGCCAGAACCCACCAGCCATCTAACCCACCAGCATCTAAACAGCCATCTAAACAGCCACCAGCAGTTAATCCCTTAACGATCGCCTCAGCCACACAGCAGATCACAAAAGAACAAAGGAACAAAGGAACCTACAATCAGCAACAGAGCAAGCAAACCACACACCCCCAGCAGTATTTATAGAAGGACTTCAACTGAGATCACGCTTTGCTTCAAGAAGAAAGAAGCCAGAACACCAGCCTGAAGATGACGAGTGAGACCTCGTCGAAACGTCGCCAAAACAACCAGATTTCTACACGGGAAGAAACCCGAATCCACCCTAACATGCATATATATGCACCGACCAAAAAATAGCCAACATCTTAAGAAACCCCAAAGACAAGATTGAGCTAGAAAACCAAGGAGTCTACGAAATACCATGCAAAGTCTGTCCAGCCACATACATCGGACAAACAAACAGGAGAATAAGCGCACGCATCGCAGAACACAAGAACGCAGTCAAAAAAGAAGAAAAATCTTCCTCTCTCTTCCAGCACATAAAAACAACAGGTCATGAAATTGACTTTGAAAGAACCAAACTCATCTCCAAAACTGAACACTTCAACAGTCGAATAATCATGGAAGCCATTGAAATAGAGAAACACCCAAACAACATGAATAAACGAGATGACACCTCCCGCTTGCCTGACATCTGGAAACTAGCCCTGGTCAACAGACGAGCCTCTGTCACAAAGACTGACACCAGGTCCAAAAGGACACAAGATGCCACCACCTTCCATCCACACCAAACACAAACCCAGACCCTTCCCACAGATGAAACGAAACCACCATCCAATAACAAAACCACGACTGCACCATCTACTGCGGCACCCCACTCCAGTCACCACATGTAAACAGCCATCTAAACAGCCATCAGCAGTTAATCCCTTAACGATCGCCTCAGCCACACAGCAGATCACAAAAGAACAAAGGAACAAAGGAACCTACAATCAGCAACAGAGCAAGCAAACCACACCCCCCCCAGCAGTATTTATAGAAGGACTTCAACTGAGACCACGCTTTGCTTCAAGAAGAAAGAAGCCAGAACACCAGCCTGAAGATGACGAGTGAGACCTCGTCAAAACGTCGCCAAAACAACCAGATTTCTACACGGGAAGAAACCCGAATCCACCCTAACATGCATACCTATACCCGTGAAAATCTACGAAAACAAATATCCGACCTCTACGGGGAGGAAACCTTCCAGCTGACCAGAACCTACGAGAAACTAGAAGTCCGAAGAGCCACCATCTTATGTGACATTGCATTCCTACGCAACTGCCGAGACAAAAATGTGATCCCCACAAGCTTCCAACTGAAATTCCACTCAAAAACCCCATCCAGCGAAAGGATCCTGAAAAGAACAGAACTAGCCCTAATCAGAAGCGAACTACACAGGAAAAGATACCTACTAGATCAAACCAACAGAGACCTACTCACTCTCCACCTCAAACTCAGCAACAAAATCCACCCAACACTCTGGAACAAATCCAAGCAACTGGCCGCCTGGAGAGCTGAAACAGAGACCTCCCACAAGACAGACACACACACCAACAAACTCCACAAACTGGAAAACGCCAGAAGCCCAACCCCCACACAACAGCCCATGAAACAAACAGTTCACAACATATCAGACAGGACACTCACCATCGCAGAGACCAAAGTCCTTTCCAAAGGATTCAACTTTGCAATCGCCCCAGACACATCCCCACCGAAACATCATATGCGGAGTGGAAGCCAGCCTAACCAAAATCAACCCAGATGAAGCCAACAAAATCAGACTCGAAGTCACCAATGTCCTCTGCTCCAGCAAACCACCCAGAAGCAATTTACACAAAGAAGAACAAAAGCCCTCTCCAACCTGAGGAAAGACAACAACATAATCATTCTCCCAGCAGACAAAGGCAATGCCACAGTGGTGATGAACACATCCGACTACCAAGCCAAATTATCCAACCTACTACAAGACCCTGCTTACATACCTTTGAACACAGACCCCACCACCTACCTGGAAAAAACCACCAAAGCCAAAATAAAAGCCTCTCCCTTAAGTGAAGAAATCAAGCCAAGCATCATCCCCAGAGAGAAATCATCCAGATGCCCCAAGCTCTACGGCCTCCCCAAGATTCACAAAGAAGGAACACCTCTCAGACCCATAGTCAGCTCCATAGGCTCACCTCTACAAAACCTCGCCAAATTTCTTGCCAAACAACTCCAGCCCTATGCAGAATCCATCACTTCATACGTACAAAACTCGTTCCACTTCATAGAAATTATAAAGAAACAAGACCTACAACCCAATGACCTACTGTGAGCTTCGATGTTGTTTCGCTCTTCACACAAGTGCCCATTCAAGAAGCCTTGACAGCTATCCACAACAAATACAACCCCCAAACACATCCTAGATCTGACCAACCACTGCCTAACTAACACATACTTCATCCACAATGGACAAAGATACAAACAGATAGAAGGAGCACCCATGGGATCACCCCTCTCACCGGTCATCGCAAACCTATATATGGAACACTTTGAAACCAACGCGTTACAGAAGTCCGAACATAAACCCAAACTCTGGCTCAGATATGTTGATGACACCTTTGTTATCTGGCCACACGGGAAAGATAAACTGAACAACTTCCTCACACATCTCAACAGCCTACACCCCAAAATACAATTCACTATGGAAATAGAAGCCAACAACCAACTTCCCTTCCTGGACGTCCTAATCTACAAAAACCCGACGGCTCCTTAGGACATACCATCCACCAGAAAAAAACACATACAAACCGCTACTTAAATGCACAATCACACCACCACCCTGCACAGATCAACTCCGTAGCAAAAACCCTCATCTCCAGAACCAAACGCCTCGCTGACAAAGACCACCTAAAAACTGAATTACACACTCTCTCGAATGTTTTAATTGCGAACGGATTTCCAAAAAAACACCATCACCAAACTAATCCAAAAGGAAACACCCCCAAGAACCAAGAAACAGAAGAGAACAACGGCACCGCCCTCCTCCCTTACATCAAAGGCACCACAGACAAAATCAGCAAAATTCTCCACAAACACAATATCAAGACAGCCTTTTGCACCGACCAAAAATAGCCAACATCTTAAGAAACCCCAAAGACAAGATTGAGCTAGAAAACCAAGGAGTCTACGAAATACCATGCAAAGTCTGTCCAGCCACATACATCGGACAAACAAACAGGAGAATAAGCGCACGCATCGCAGAACACAAGAACGCAGTCAAAAAGAAGAAAAATCTTCCTCTCTCTTCCAGCACATAAAAACAACAGGTCATGAAATTGACTTTGAAAGAACCAAACTCATCTCCAAAACTGAACACTTCAACAGTCGAATAATCATGGAAGCCATTGAAATAGAGAAACACCCAAACAACATGAATAAACGAGATGACACCTCCCGCTTGCCTGACATCTGAAACTAGCCCTGGTCAACAGACGAGCCTCTGTCACAAAGACTGACACCAGGTCCAAAAGGACACAAGATGCCACCACCTTCCATCCACACCAAACACAAACCCAGACCCTTCCCACAGATGAAACGAAACCACCATCCAATAACAAAACCACGACTGCACCATCTACTGCGGCACCCCACTCCAGTCACCACATGGAGCACACTCACACACCCCAAAAAAACATTGGGAGACCACAGACACGTAGCCAGACCAAAATGAATTCACAAGACACAGGACCCCACTCCACCAAAGCCCAGGATACTGCCAGAACCTACCAGCCATCTAACCCACCAGCATGTAAACAGCCATCTAAACAGCCATCAGCAGTTAATCCCTTAACGATCGCCTCAGCCACACAGCAGATCACAAAAGAACAAAGGAACAAAGGAACCTACAATCAGCAACAGAGCAAGCAAACCACACCCCCAGCAGTATTTATAGAAGGACTTCAACTGAGACCACGCTTTGCTTCAAGAAGAAAGAAGCCAGAACACCAGCCTGAAGATGACGAGTGAGACTCGTCGAAACGTCGCCAAAACAACCAGATTTCTACACGGGAAGAAACCCGAATCCACCCTAACATGCATACCTATACCCGTGAAAATCTACGAAAACAAATATCCGACCTCTACGGGAGGAAACCTTCCAGCTGACCAGAACCTACGAGAAACTAGAAGTCCGAAGAGCCACCATCTTATGTGACATTGCATTCCTACGCAACTGCCGAGACAAAAATGTGATCCCCACAAGCTTCCAACTGAAATTCCACTCAAAACCCCATCCAGCGAAAGGATCCTGAAAAGAACAGAACTAGCCCTAATCAGAAGCGAACTACACAGGAAAAGATACCTACTAGATCAAACCAACAGAGACCTACTCACTCTCCACCTCAAACTCAGCAACAAAATCCACCCAACACTCTGGAACAAATCCAAGCAACTGGCCGCCTGGAGAGCTGAAACAGAGACCTCCCACAAGACAGACACACACACCAACAAACTCCACAAACTGGAAAACGCCAGAAGCCCAACCCCCCACACAACAGCCCATGAAACAAACAGTTCACAACATATCAGACAGGACACTCACCATCGCAGAGACCAAAGTCCTTTCCAAAGGATTCAACTTTGCAATCGCCCCCAGACACATCCCCACCGAAAACATCATATGGAGTGGAAGCCAGCCTAACCAAAATCAACCCAGATGAAGCCAACAAAATCAGACTCAAGTCACCAATGTCCTCTGCTCCAGCAAACCACCCAGAAGCAATTTACACAAAGAAGAACAAAAAGCCCTCTCCAACCTGAGGAAAGACAACAACATAATCATTCTCCCAGCAGACAAAGGCAATGCCACAGTGGTGATGAACACATCCGACTACCAAGCCAAATTATCCAACCTACTACAAGACCCTGCTTACATACCTTTGAACACAGACCCCACCACCTACCTGGAAAAAACCACCAAAGCCAAAATAAAAGCCTCTCCCTTAAGTGAAGAAATCAAGCCAAGCATCATCCCCAGAGAGAAATCATCCAGATGCCCCAAGCTCTACGGCCTCCCCAAGATTCACAAAGAAGGAACACCTCTCAGACCCATAGTCAGCTCCATAGGCTCACCTCTACAAAACCTCGCCAAATTTCTTGCCAAACAACTCCAGCCCTATGCAGAATCCATCACTTCATACGTACAAAACTCGTTTCCACTTCATAGAAATTATAAAGAAACAAGACCTACAACCCAATGACCTACTCGTGAGCTTCGATGTTGTTTCGCTCTTCACACAAGTGCCCATTCAAGAAGCCTTGACAGCTATCCACAACAAATACAACCCCCAAACACATCCTAGATCTGACCAACCACTGCCTAACTAACACATACTTCATCCACAATGGACAAAGATACAAACAGATAGAAGGAGCACCCATGGGATCACCCTCTCACCGGTCATCGCAAACCTATATATGGAACACTTTGAAACCAACGCGTTACAGAAGTCCGAACATAAACCCAAACTCTGGCTCAGATATGTTGACGACACCTTTGTTATCTGGCCACACGGGAAAGATAAACTGAACAACTTCCTCACACATCTCAACAGCCTACACCCCAAAATACAATTCACTATGGAAATAGAAGCCAACAACCAACTTCCCTTCCTGGACGTCCTAATCTACAAAAACCCGACGGCTCCTTAGGACATACCATCCACCAGAAAAAACACATACAAACCGCTACTTAAATGCACAATCACACCACCACCCTGCACAGATCAACTCCGTAGCAAAACCCTCATCTCCAGAACCAAACGCCTCGCTGACAAAGACCACCTAAAAACTGAATTACACACTCTCTCGAATGTTTTAATTGCGAACGGATTCCAAAAAACACCATCACCAAACTAATCCAAAAGGAAACACCCCCAAGAACCAAGAAACAGAAGAGAACAACGGCACCGCCCCTCCTCCCTTACATCAAAGGCACCACAGACAAAATCAGCAAAATTCTCCACAAACACAATATCAAGACAGCCTTTTGCACCGACCAAAAAATAGCCAACATCTTAAGAAACCCCAAAGACAAGATTGAGCTAGAAAACCAAGGAGTCTACGAAATACCATGCAAAGTCTGTCCAGCCACATACATCGGACAAACAAACAGGAGAATAAGCGCACGCATCGCAGAACACAAGAACGCAGTCAAAAAAGAAGAAAAATCTTCCTCTCTCTTCCAGCACATAAAAACAACAGGTCATGAAATTGACTTTGAAAGAACCAAACTCATCTCCAAAACTGAACACTTCAACAGTCGAATAATCATGGAAGCCATTGAAATAGAGAAACACCCAAACAACATGAATAAACGAGATGACACCTCCCGCTTGCCTGACATCTGGAAACTAGCCCTGGTCAACAGACGAGCCTCTGTCACAAAGACTGACACCAGGTCCAAAAGGACACAAGATGCCACCACCTTCCATCCACACCAAACACAAACCCAGACCCTTCCCACAGATGAAACGAAACCACCATCCAATAACAAAACCACGACTGCACCATCTACTGCGGCACCCCACTCCAGTCACCACATGGAGCACACTCACACACCCCAAAAAAACATTGGGAGACCACAGACACGTAGCCAGACCAAAATGAATTCACAAGACACAGGACCCCACTCCACCAAAGCCCAGGATACTGCCAGAACCTACCAGCCATCTAACCCACCAGCATGTAAACAGCCATCTAAACAGCCATCAGCAGTTAATCCCTTTAACGATCGCCTCAGCCACACAGCAGATCACAAAAGAACAAAGGAACAAAGGAACCTACAATCAGCAACAGAGCAAGCAAACCACACCCCCAGCAGTATTTATAGAAGGACTTCAACTGAGACCACGCTTTGCTTCAAGAAGAAAGAAGCCAGAACACCAGCCTGAAGATGACGAGTGAGACTCGTCGAAAACGTCGCCAAAACAACCAGATTTCTACACGGGAAGAAACCCGAATCCACCCTAACATGCATACCTATACCCGTGAAAATCTACGTAAAACAAATATCCGACCTCTACGGGAGGAAACCTTCCAGCTGACCAGAACCTACGAAACTAGAAGTCCGAAGAGCCACCATCTTATGTGACATTGCATTCCTACGCAACTGCCGAGACAAAATGTGATCCCCACAAGCTTCCAACTGAAATTCCACTCAAAAACCCCATCCAGCGAAAGGATCCTGAAAAGAACAGAACTAGCCCTAATCAGAAGCGAACTACACAGGAAAAGATACCTACTAGATCAAACCAACAGAGACCTACTCACTCTCCACCTCAAACTCAGCAACAAAATCCACCCAACACTCTGGAACAAACCAAGCAACTGGCCGCCTGGAGAGCTGAAACAGAGACCTCCCACAAGACAGACACACACACCAACAAACTCCACAAACTGGAAAAACGCCAGAAGCCCAACCCCCACACAACAGCCCATGAAACAAACAGTTCACAACATATCAGACAGGACACTCACCATCGCAGAGACCAAAGTCCTTTCCAAAGGATTCAACTTTGCAATCGCCCCAGACACATCCCCACCGAAAACATCATATGCGGAGTGGAAGCCAGCCTAACCAAAATCAACCCAGATGAAGCCAACAAAATCAGACTCGAAGTCACCAATGTCCTCTGCTCCAGCAAACCACCCAGAAGCAATTTACACAAAGAAGAACAAAAAGCCCTCTCCAACCTGAGGAAAGACAACAACATAATCATTCTCCCAGCAGACAAAGGCAATGCCACAGTGGTGATGAACACATCCGACTACCAAGCCAAATTATCCAACCTACTACAAGACCCTGCTTACATACCTTTGAACACAGACCCCACCACCTACCTGGAAAAAAACCACCAAAGCCAAAATAAAAGCCTCTCCCTTAAGTGAAGAAATCAAGCCAAGCATCATCCCCAGAGAGAAATCATCCAGATGCCCCAAGCTCTACGGCCTCCCCAAGATTCACAAAGAAGGAACACCTCTCAGACCCATAGTCAGCTCCATAGGCTCACCTCTACAAAACCTCGCCAAATTTCTTGCCAAACAACTCCAGCCCTATGCAGAATCCATCACTTCATACGTACAAAACTCGTTCCACTTCATAGAAATTATAAAGAAACAAGACCTACAACCCAATGACCTACTCGTGAGCTTCGATGTTGTTTCGCTCTTCACACAAGTGCCCATTCAAGAAGCCTTGACAGCTATCCACAACAAATACAACCCCCAAACACATCCTAGATCTGACCAACCACTGCCTAACCAACACATACTTCATCCACAATGGACAAAGATACAAACAGATAGAAGGAGCACCCATGGGATCACCCTCTCACCGGTCATCGCAAACCTATATATGGAACACTTTGAAACCAACGCGTTACAGAAGTCCGAACATAAACCCAAACTCTGGCTCAGATATGTTGACGACACCTTTGTTATCTGGCCACACGGGAAAGATAAACTGAACAACTTCCTCACACATCTCAACAGCCTACACCCCCAAAATACAATTCACTATGGAAATAGAAGCCAACAACCAACTTCCCTTCCTGGACGTCCTAATCTACAAAAAACCCGACGGCTCCTTAGGACATACCATCCACCAGAAAAAACACATACAAACCGCTACTTAAATGCACAATCACACCACCACCCTGCACAGATCAACTCCGTAGCAAAAACCCTCATCTCCAGAACCAAACGCCCGCTGACAAAGACCACCTAAAAACTGAATTACACACTCTCTCGAATGTTTTAATTGCGAACGGATTCCAAAAAAACACCATCACCAAACTAATCCAAAAGGAAACACCCCCCAAGAACCAAGAAACAGAAGAGAACAACGGCACCGCCCTCCTCCCTTACATCAAAGGCACCACAGACAAAATCAGCAAAATTCTCCACAAACACAATATCAAGACAGCCTTTTGCACCGACCAAAAAATAGCCAACATCTTAAGAAACCCCAAAGACAAGATTGAGCTAGAAAACCAAGGAGTCTACGAAATACCATGCAAAGTCTGTCCAGCCACATACATCGGACAAACAAACAGGAGAATAAGCGCATGCATCGCAGAACACAAGAACGCAGTCAAAAAAGAAGAAAAATCTTCCTCTCTCTTCCAGCACATAAAAACAACAGGTCATGAAATTGACTTTGAAAGAACCAAACTCATCTCCAAAACTGAACACTTCAACAGTCGAATAATCATGGAAGCCATTGAAATAGAGAAACACCCAAACAACATGAATAAACGAGATGACACCTCCCGCTTGCCTGACATCTGGAAACTAGCCCTGGTCAACAGACGAGCCTCTGTCACAAAGACTGACACCAGGTCCAAAAGGACACAAGATGCCACCACCTTCCATCCACACCAAACACAAACCCAGACCCTTCCCACAGATGAAACGAAACCACCATCCAATAACAAAACCACGACTGCACCATCTACTGCGGCACCCCACTCCAGTCACCACATGGAGCACACTCACACACCCCAAAAAAACATTGGGAGACCACAGACACGTAGCCAGACCAAAATGAATTCACAAGACACAGGACCCCACTCCACCAAAGCCCAGGATACTGCCAGAACCTACCAGCCATCTAACCCACCAGCATGTAAACAGCCATCTAAACAGCCATCAGCAGTTAATCCCTTAACGATCGCCTCAGCCACACAGCAGATCACAAAAGAACAAAGGAACAAAGGAACCTACAATCAGCAACAGAGCAAGCAAACCACACCCCCCCAGCAGTATTTATAGAAGGACTTCAACTGAGACCACGCTTTGCTTCAAGAAGAAAGAAGCCAGAACACCAGCCTGAAGATGACGAGTGAGACCTCGTCGAAACGTCGCCAAAACAACCAGATTTCTACACGGGAAGAAACCCGAATCCACCCTAACATGCATACCTATACCCGTGAAAATCTACGAAAACATATATATATATATATATATATATATATATATATATAAAGAATAAGAAAATGTCCTTTTAACCCTTTAAAGTTTTTTTAGGCATACTTTCCAAGAGCTGCTCCATCTGCATGGGTCAAGAAAGAGAATAAAAAATTAGAAATAGTTTGGCATTTTGTCTTATTCTAAAAGGTGTGGGGAAATTGATTACAATATTTCAGATATACATATCTTAATTGGGAAGACTCTTTCCTTTAGCAAAAGGAAGTGGACTCTCAAGAAGGCTCTCCACTGAAGTTATGGAATAAACCAGCCATTTTCACTATTCCTTACTTTTGTCACATAATCTTTTTGAAGAATAAAATAAAAATAAAAGGGCAGGAGAAGTAGAAAAAATCACCTCCCTCTTCCACCTGCAAGATTGTCTGATTGTTTTATTATCAACTCTGAACATCTCTGGATCTGACTCACTGAAGTTGAAAACAACATTTATTAATTTCAGTAAAACTGCACTACTATACTTGGCTATAAGATCTATTTTCCAAAAGGTTTAGCCAGTAATTGAAACAAGGAATTAACGTAATCGTACCTGATTTGCAGGACTGATATTCTGCTACAGATTCAGATAAAGAGGCTGCAGCTGACTTGAATATCTGTCGTCCACAACTTACAGAAAGTAAAAGAGAAAAAAGTCATTTGTCATTTTCCCACACAGTTTTTTTAATATCAAATTACTTTTATTGAAGTGCCACTGGGGTAAACTCTATGGCTGAACTACAGAGACAGGCTTGATTAATGTTTTTATTCCACAACCCTGGCAATTTCTGATGCTGAAACAGTTGTCATTCACATGGAAATGTTTGATTATCCCAATAAGGTGTCTTGCAAGAGTCTACACTACACCTAATAATTCTCACCTGCAGAGCATTAACACCACCTTTCCCCCGACCTCTTTCCTTCATCATTTTCCCTTTTCTTTCTTCCATTGATTAGTTCAACTTCTCCCCCTTTTTTAAGAGAGGTGACACCTTGTCAGAACAGACCTAAACAGAACTAAATAAAATTCTAGTCTGCGCTGGGAACAGGGTGGTTTATGATGAGAATGATAGTGCTGCATATTACTATGCAGTAATATGTGCATGCATGCCTCTGCTCAGAATTGTGCTTTTCTTTTTTATTAGGGATTTAGAAGTATGGCAGGGTCAGCTTGTCCAGATATGCTAGGATGTTGAAGCAAGGTGTGTGTGTGTGTGTGTGCATGGGGGAGAGATCTAGAGAAGAAGGGAGTGATTTAATTTTAAGATTGTGTTTTTGTGTAAAATGGAAAAAAAAATGTGTGTGTGTGAAGTCTTTCCTGTTCTTGCAAATTAATTAAATGGGCAAAATGATTGGCATGTAGGGGAAATGTCATACCTAGCAAAAAGAAGTACACTTGCACGTCCTGGTAGGGCCCCTGTCTCCAAAATATTAAGGCAAAAATCCAGCAGGATGGGCATCAAAGTGGGCCCCTAGACTTATTTCTTCCTCTTCTCTAGCCCAGCAAACTATAAACATTTTCCCATGCTGACTTAAAGGCAATGGCTCCTATACTCTCTTGACAAAAGAATTCAGCAAGGCAATACTGTCATGCTTAACTGATGTAGTGCTATATTTAACAGAATTTTTAAAAATATTCCAAGGAAATTTAGCTAAACCTAAGAGTACACACACTGAAATCAGTACAACTCATTAGTCACAAGTTCAGAAAGGCCAACTAGTTAACAATAGATAAGACTCGTATTAGATTTAGTCCAGTAATATTCTCAAGTAAAATTTTGTAGACAACATATAAGAGAAATTGTAGACAATATATAGGAGTTGTTGATAAAAAAGGAATCTTCACAGAAGAGCATTTGTGAAATTATTTCTATAGTCTGGAATGCTCATTGAAGTATGATGAAAAATGCCTAACAGTATTACATTTCCTATTGCAAAATGCAGGAGTCATGAAAAAAATAAAAATACTCATTGAGAGGTCCATGGTAGTCTTTTACTGTAGAATTATCAAGCAGAATATATGAGTGAAAATTTAAGTGTTGATATACAGTAACATGAACTGTGTGCCGTCCAGTCAATTCTAACTTATGGCACACCTGTTCAGGGTTTTCTAGGTAGACAGGACTCAGAACTAGATTTCCATTCCCTTCTTCTAGCTGCATCTCAAATTTTGCAGCTTGCCTGAGGTCACACAAGCTGTATCCTCCAGCTTGATTTTTCAAAGTGAGGATGTGAACTCCCAACCTCTAGCTTCAGAGCCAGATACCAAATTCACTGAGCTGTCCAACCAGCCTTAAGTGTTGATACATGCATAAATTGCCAAATAACATTAAAGTGTTCTGCTTATTACCTATTACATATGTAAGGGGAAGATGTTCTAAACTGTTGCTGGAAATCTGAAGAAACAAATGTGTATCCCAGAGATTTAGGCATATTAACACCTGGCTTAGTAAGGAAATCAGCAGTATCAGGAAATTCTACAGGTGGCCGGTGGTATCCACTGCAGACAAATCCATTACCCGGTGAAGTCAGAGGAATTAGATTCTGAGAAGTTCCTAGGATGAGGGCAAAAAGCATGAGGAGTCAGAGAAGCAGCACTTTAGAAACATAAGAAATAAAAATTATGCAATTTGATATAAAAAAATCAAGTATCTCAAAATATCACTTGTGCATATGCAAGCCTTAGGATATGTATCTGATGAATCATCTCTTCTCCAATGTACACTAATGCCTCCTAAGATGAATTTAATTCGTTCTAAGAGTCAATTTGTCTTATGAAAAATTCATCTAACGAGGCACCGTTTCCCATAGGAATCCACTGAAAACCAATTAATCCGTTCTGGAGGGATTCTGCTGTCCCTTGACTGAGGGGGCAGCCACCTCCTTTTCACCTGTGTCTCTGCACAGAGACTCGGGTGAAGAGGAGGAGTCCCTGCTCTGCCCAACAAAAGTATTGGGCAGAGCATGGAGCCACTGATCTTCTCCCAGCCTGGGCTGCTTGGAAGACAAGATGGCCACCGGCAGATCGCCACTGCTGCTTCCCTTCCAAACAGCATGGGCTGAGCGAAGGTCAGTGAATCCCTGCTGTGCCCACCAAATTGGTGGGCAGAGCAGGGACCCATTGATCCTCTCCCAGCCTGGGCTGGTCCCTTGCAAACAGCCCAGGCTGGGCGAGGATCAATGGTACCTCATAAGACAAATTTAAATGGGAAAGAAATATTCATCTTACAAGTTTTTCTTATCCCTGGAAATTACATTCGTGTTCCAAGATTTTCATCTTACAAGGTACAGTATTACAGTACTAATGATTTCTGGTTTAATATTTGCCTTCCAATTGCATTGTAAGGCTCTCCTTAAGTTATTTTATTCTAGCCCATGGATCCCCAACCCCTGGGCCATAGCCCACTATCAGGCTGCAGTCTGTTACTAACCATGCTGCACGAGTAGACAGAAATGTTTAAGGCTTGGGGGCACACATTCCTCCCCTCTCCACATGGGTCTTCTCCCATGCACCAGTCATGACCTAAACGGTCACAATGGAAACGTACATGAAGGGGTGGAGCGTCTTGTGCACTCATGTGCCTCCTGCACACAGAAAGGCGGGTAGTGTTGTGTGCGTATGGCAGGTGTCTTGCATGCATGCAGTCTTCTTGCATGCATGCACAACAGGATCAATTATCAGCCCGTGGGATAATGTATTACAAAATATTATTACAACATTATTACAAATAGTACCTGCATAATTAAACTGTAAACCACCCAGAGACTACTTGAAGTGGTATGGGGCAGTATATAAGCAGATAATGTTTCAGGAACATTCTCTCTGCTCATGTTCAGTGAGCCATGAAACAGGTCACCTTGTAGCAGTCACTCCCTCCACTTGATCTGCCTTCACACAGAAGCCAGGAGAACAAAGTGGGACAAGAGCTACATAAGCGATTTTTTTCTTCCACAGTTTCATTCAGTAATGCACAAAGGCTCAGATGTAATCATAGCTGGAGCAGAGTAGGAGAAAGATATAGTACTTTACATTATAATATAGCAGCCTTCCCAAAATACATTGGGAAGAGGGAGTGTAGACTGGTTTTGCCTGAATTCACCCACTCCACATTTTCCATGAATCAACCTTTTATGTTTTCTTGGCACCAAGAAATGGATGCATTTTCCTTTTTCCAAAGGACAATCATAAGTAAAGGGCACAAGAATGATTACAGAAATACATTGATGTAACTGCAAAAAAATAAAAATAAAATACAGATACTGTATATCATCATGTAGTTGGAGAAGCAAGGGAAGGGACATTAATGTGGGATTCAGTTTCACTTCTGAGTAAGGAAAAACTAGTTTAAAAGTGGCAACAAAACCAGATGATTCCATGTTAACTCAGTAGAAATTCAGGGGCAAGTCTCCAAAACATACGGTACTTCCATTCTCTTTTACAACATACTTCTAGTTCCTGCCCCCCTCCCCCTCCCCAGAGGTCAAACTGAAAGTTGGAAAAACCCAAGGCACCAATGGAGAATTTAAAAAACAACAACACACACACACAACAGAGCTAAAGGACAAAATCAGTTTTACACTTATCCATGTACTACACATTATTCCTCCTGGGAAATGTGAATTTTTTCTCATAAATGATTATGCTATCTTGTGCAGCACAACATTTCAGTTGCAGTTTTGCTGCCAACAGAAGGATGATTTTATCTTATAGAAAAGAGAAGGTAGAAAAAGACTTTTTCTCCCAATGCATTTGGCAAAATTTGAGTTACAGTGCACTCTTGTGGTGAAAAAAAAGTTGGGAGACTGGGGAGAGAGCTGGATACTGTCATTTCACTCTGTGATGAAAAACTGAAATGTGGACTGCAGACTCATATGAAGGAAATAAGCCGGGATACACTTGTTTCCCTGTTTATTTATTATCAAGCTTGAAGTTATATAATTCATCTGTAGCCATTATATTTGTCTTAATCATTGAACAATATATTAAAAAATGTCAATTATAATTTGCAATTTGGTGACCTTGTAAATTATACTGACCTAAGCGAGGTTAGACCAAAACAAGGCTGTGTTTTTAATTATATGTTTATGATTATCTTGTTGTCTGTCTTATATTTTGATAGTTGTGTATTTTGACCTGTTTCAGCTCTGTAAGCCGCCCAGAGTTCCCGTGGGAAGATGGGCGGGGTACAAATTCAAAAATAAATAAATAAATAAAAATAAATTTTTTGACTGCAACTTCCAGAATTTACCAGAAATTCTTCCAGGCAGAAACTTCGGGATCACAAAACAGGCTGAGCCACTCACTGCCTATTATATAACTTCAATCTTAAGAATGAAGACACTGAAATAATTAAAGATTTTTTTTACTTTGGTTTAGTGTGATCAATCCAAGCGGAAACTACAGAAGACTGAGATGTGGAAGGGCAGCTACTAAAAATGAGATAAGATTTTCCAGTGTATCACTGCAGAATGAGGCAATGATAATCTGCATTAAACTATTCCCAAATGCTGTAAGCAGATGTGAAAACTGGATGATAAAGAAAAATGATAGAAAATAAATTGATTAAAAGTGTTGGGAGAGTGTTTTACAGATACTGTGGTGCACCAGAAAGACAATTTTAGTGGATTCTAGATCAAATCAGGCTATAATTCTCACTAGAATAAAAAATGTATTTTGGACAAAGCAGAAGAAAACAAGACTTGCTTGGAAAGAAAATCCATACTAAGACAAAGTTGAGGTAGCAGGGATAACACATTTTTTCATCAATTTTCATTCTTCCTCTATTAGAATATACAGCAATTCATCTTTTTGTATAATACACTTGGCATACTGATTAAACAGTAATAAATACATCCTTATGTGATGCCCTTCCCAATAAGAAACCTTCCTGTTTCTCCATATTGGCTGAAATTTTGTTATACATATAAACACCTGGGATAACATCATATTTTAACAGTACTGCTGTAATCTAGTCAGGCTTCATGGTAGCCATGAAATCCCAAGTAGGGCATGTGAGAGCAACCCCAGTGTAGATTTCAACATTCAGAGAAAGGTAGCTATGATACATTCTTTATGGCTTCCATGATAGCCACGAAACCATCTCAATATGTCGCTGGCCCAACACATATGGCATGTCATACACTGGACCTTGCCTTTGGACCACCTAACGAGCCTATTCAGGCTATTGTCCAACTTATGAGCCTATTCAGACCAGGGTGATATGAAATCAAGGTGAACTACAAATTGGGGGACTTGCCACTAACTTTCCTCAGACTGATGAAGCTGCTTGGATGAGTAGTGAAACATTTCGCTCTCTCAAGAAAAGAAGTCCAGTTGCCATGACTCAACTTCCAGATAAACTCACCTGGATGACTGAGAATCTTCACAGACCCCCCCCACCCCCCGTTATGGAATGCCCTTTCTTTAGAGGCTTTATTGGAAATGACATAAATCTTATTATGTCACCAAGTTAAGACATGGTTATTCAATGAGGCCTTTGGGAATTAAAGTAGTAGGTTGTGAAGGCTTCCTTATTGTTATTGAATTTTTAATGCTTGTATAAATTTTAATGTATATACTGTAGCACATTCCTACTGATTAAAAAGGCTCACTTTGGTAATATGAGGAGTATTTGACTCATATACAATGTGATGAAGTTGCATGCACACCAAAGGAAACATATAATCAGTAACAATTTCCTGCTGGAGACATCATTCCCGATCCACACATGAAGTCGTGCATTCTGTTCTCATAGCAGTCTTTGTCATGAAAGTATGTATTAGTATAATCAAATGCAGAGGCATATCCATTTCTTTTCGAATAATGTATGCCTTTCCATGATTTACATAGTCAAGGTCAATGTGAAATTGCAGTGATTTTCTTTTGAAATACTTCAATATGTTTAATTTGCCAACCTACTGTATATTTGCAATATGATCTCCAATCCCTCCTACTTTTCTGAATCCAGCTTGAACATCTGACATTTCTCAGTACATACAGCAAGTACACACAGCATGAAACACTTCAGCATAATATATTGAGATCACTTTGTCTATAAGGAAAATTAATACAGTGATCCAATATTTACTATACTCTTGGATGTTTCCTTTGGTTTGGAATGCATATTTCTGTCTGTGGGCTATTGTTTTCCATATTTATTTATATACTTTTATAAGGATTTTGGTAGGTTCTTTCTGTAACTTTAAATACCCCTGTTGGTATTCCATCTATTTCTGATTATAGTTTTCTTCCAACTGCTTTGCCATAAGCCTCTTCTATATGGAATTAGGTTACTTACCTGTAACTTTGGTTCTTTGAGTGGGCATCTGTGAATTCACACTACCCACCCTACCTTCCCTCTTTCCATCACATCTCTGTTTTCTCCCCTCAGCGGCAGATCAGAGGTGAACTGAGGCGGCAAGCGTGGGAGACTGGGAGCATGTGCACTAGAAGGAGGAGGTCCTGTAATACGCAAGAGCTTGGAATGTCCGTCCATCTTCACATAGGTGCGCTAAACCCAATGTGTGAATTCACAGATGCCCACTCAAAGAACCAAAGTTACAGGTAAGTAACCTTTTCTTCTTCGTGGCATCTGTGAATGCACACATTGGGTGACTAGCAAGCTAGCTTACTGGTGGTGGGCCGTCATGGTAGAGAGGAATTGAGAACAGCCCTGCCAAAGACTGTGTCTGTTCTGGCCCTGACATCCAGCTTGTAATGCTTGATGAAGGTGGACGGATTAGACCAAGTTGCAGACTTGCAAATGTCAATAAGGCAGACCCCTCGAAGAAAAGCCATAGAGGACACTACTGCTCGCATGGAATGGACTCTAAGCTTGGCTGGCAGTGGGGTTTTGGCAAGCTGGTATGAGAGCTCAATGGCTGAAATGATCCATTTAGAAATGGTCTGGGAGGACAAACAGAGATGGCTCAGACAATATGATAAAACGTCTTTGTTTTTTTCTGATAGAAGCAGTCCGGAAGGTATAAAACAGAAGAGCTCGCTGAGCATCAAGTGTGTGAAGATGGTGCTCAAGGTCATTGGATGGTTGCGGGAAGAACATGGGGAGCACCAAGGGTTGAGAAAGATGAAAAGTGGAAACAACCTTAGGGAGGAAGGAAATTTCCAGGTACAAGGTGACTTTATTATCATAGAATTGAAAAAATGGGGGATCTAAACGTAAGGCTGAGAGTTCTGAAGCTCTATGAGCAAAATTGCTACTAAGAATGATGTTTTTATTGTAAGCAGGCGTAGCAAAGTGGAAGCCATAGGTTCAAATCGAGCTCCAGTTAGCCGGTTAAGGACTAACATGAGAGAACACTGTCGTGGGACCCAGCAAGTGAGGACGGATATTGTTAAGTCCTCATAAGAATTGCTTAAGAGCAATGTGTTGGAAGAGCACTGCAGCTTCAGAATGTGGAGGCTGGTGTGCCACTACTTCAGAGATGTATACTTGAAGGGTGGAGATGGACAGTCCTCTGTTGAAGAGAAATAGGAGGAAATTGAGCAAAACATCCAAAGTGGTAGGACTAGTCAGTAGGTGGTGTTGCACAGGAAAGGAATAGAATGCCCTCCATTTTTAAGTATGAAACTGTGAGATAGCGCCTGGAGTTGAGACGGAATGATGTCATCGTCTCTGTGTCGAGACTCAGTTGATGCCATGACCGGAGGTCTCAAAGTCGAGGTGGAAATCCATGCCGTGCTTGATGCCAGGCTGGAAGGTCCAGGGCAGGTGTCAAATCTACCTTAGCTGCCAAGGAAAGTTGTTTCTTTTTTTCTCCTCTTCTCGGTCACGGCAGCTGATGACTTATCAGAGGATTTAGAAGTCATGGACAACTTAGATTTTGGAGAGGTGAACAGAGCTGAAACCTCTGAGTGTTCTAGATTTTCCATGGGGCAGGTTATTTGTCCCAGATATGTGCCCAAAGCCATCCCAGCCTCTGACTGAGTGTGAGTTTTGTTAACTTCTTGCACTCAGTGCACTGGGAGGGCTGATGTGACTCTCCCAAACAATAAAGGCAGAGGGAATGCCCATTGGAGAGGGGGGATTTTATTTGGGCACTCTACGCACCTCTTAAAAAGTCCTGAATTGGCCATAAGATGGCGCAAAAACAGGGAGAGGGCATTGAGCAAACAAGGTCCATGGCAAAATAAAAGGATAAAAACAGACCAAAACAGCAACTACTGTAAAAACAAACTAGCAATAAGCTAACAATAAAATGAAGAGGAGGAGGTAAGAAAAAATAAACGAATGTAATGCAATGATTCTCTTTTCTGAATACGCAGGAGCTCAAGGAAACATGACAATTCATAGCAGTGGTAGAAAAGGAACTGAGGCGGCAAGACTGGGGGCAGGTGCGCTAGGAGGAGGAGGAGGTCCTGACTATGCAAGAGCTTGGAACATCTGGCCATCTTCGTGCAGGTACGTCAAACCCAACGTGTGCATTCACAGATGCCATGAAGAAGAACTGTCATCTCATCTCTATTTTTTTTAAGGCTCTCGCTTTAAGGAAACCTTCAAGATCATTTGTACTTCTGAAAATCTTGAAGTTCTTCTTGCATACAGACAGAGCTATTTCAGTTCTATTAGCAAACCAATCAGAGTCCAATCATACTGTAGAGAAAACACACATATGAAAATCTTAGCAAAGCAACACTATTTATGTAGTACATGTAGCATTGTTATTCCAAAGGCCATACCACTATTACAGTAGAAAGCCAAATTACAAAAAAAACCTAACATCTTACCAGCTCGTCTTGATCCTATATTGTGAGCTAAGGTCACTGATGATGATCTCTGTTTTGGTATTGTCAACAGGTTTGTGTTGAAAGGCCCATTTGGATAAGACCCTTGGCTAATTTAAAACAGAAAAAGAAGAATGATAATTATTAAAACTGGATCATTTACACACAATGATCTTGTGAAAATAAATAATAGACACATAATAAACGTGGAGACGAAGGAGGCCAGCTCTGGAAGGGAGAGTGCTGGGTCTCAGGGAGTGTGGTACACCAGTACAATCCTGAATCTTTCCCTAACCCCAATAGACACGTGGAGGGCCTCAAGACCCGGTATTGCCAATGCCAAGAGCCTTACAGCCTCCAAGGAGTTTCTATACACAATGGCCACCCCCTTCCTTCCCTCCTGTCTACCCTGGTGCAGGATAGAATACTCAGGTGGACAAATGAAGGAGAGGTTGGACCTCCATCCATGCCCACCCTGGTCTCAATGATAAAGGCCAGGTCCACCTTTTCATTCAGGATCGCATCCTGGATGAGTTGGGTCTTATTTGCAGCGGACCTGGCGTTTACAAGCACCAAGGATAGAGTGGAGGGCCGAAAGAGCTGGTTACCTTGCATCTGGCAGGAGGAAGCAGAATTAGAACAGGGCACAGCTTTCAAACATCTGGGTCCTGTTCTCATAGATCTCATAGGTGCTGCACTTACGGCATACCTACCATGGTCCGTAATCACTCGAATAGGCAATGACAACCCCCCCCCCAGTGCTATGTTTAATGCTTTTTTGAGCTCCCAGAGTCTTAAGCGAAATTAAAAAGAAACCAATGGGCGGCCAGGGTGGTTGGGGTGGGGGAGAACTGGCCCATAAGTAAGGCAGGGCATAAAGCTCAAAGTAATGTTCAATCTCAATCTTAAACCTAGGGTCATTGATGGTCAATATTAACATATAGGGTTAGAAATGAAAAAACAAGGTTAAATCCAAAAATAAGCCCTAAGTTACTCGGCACAATAAAACATCATAAAATGGATTAGGATGAAAGATAAAGATCTATGTATCATCATATAGCCCTACAACCTGTTCTAGGAAGCTGATGTCAAGACAAACTGTGGAAATCTAGTCCATAGAGAAGATGGAATCTGCAAACAGGCTGTAAATTGGTTCTGGAGTCTATAATGTACACCCAACCAGAAACAGCCATTTATTTATTTATTTATTTATTTATTTATTTATTTATTTATTTATTTATTTATTTAAAGACTTATATCCCGCACCATCTTCCCTAACGGGAACTCTGGGCGGCGAACAACGATCAAAAGCATAAAAAAAAATCTCCACGCAAATACAGCGGAGAACAAGATGGCGGCAGATGATAGGAAAAAAAAAACTAACTAATAAGGTCACCATAAGCTTCTTTAAAGAGGTAGGTCTTCAGAGCCCTCTTAAAGGCGGGCAGGGACTCCAGCAGGCGCAGCTCGGAAGGAAGATGGTTCCAAAGAGAGGGCCCCACCACAGAGAAGGCGCGGTTCCGCGTGAGCGTTTTCCACGCCTCTCTGGGTGTGGCTACTCTCAATGAGCGCGCCTGCGACGATCTCGTGGGTCTGGATCCGGATGCCCTCAGGGAGATGCACTCCGCCAGGTATCCTGGTCCCAAGCCGTGGAGGGCTTTGAAAGTCAAAACCAGGACCTTGAACCTGATCCGGAAGACAACGGGAAGCCAATGCAGGCGGACCAGAACTGGGGTGATGTGCTCGTATCTACGAGCACCCACCACCAGCCTGGCCACTGCATTTTGGACCCGCTGTAACCTCTGGACCAGGGTCAAGGGCAACCCCACATAGAGGGCATTGCAATAGTCGATCCTCAAGATCACCAGGGCCTGCACAAATGCCCTCAGGGAGGACTCATCAAGGTACTGACGGATCTGGGCGATCCTGCGGAGGTGGAAAAAAGCAGCCCTGGAGACGGCCATCACCTGGGCTTTCAGGGAGAGGGCCGAGTCCAGGACCATGCCCAGATTCCTGGCCCTGTCTGTAGGCTGGAGGGAAATACCCCCCAGACTAGGGAGGGGGCCATTGTACCGAAACGAGGGCGCCCCAAAGAACAGAACCTCCGTCTTCTCTGGATTGAGCTTGAGCCGGTTATCTCTGGTCCATTCCAGAACGGCCTCCAGGCACAGATCAAGGGAGCGAACCGCCTCCTCTGCAGATGTAGAAAAGGAGATATAGAGCTGCGTGTCATCAGCGTACTGATGACAGCGAACTCCATATCTCCTGATGACCTCCCCCAGCGGCCTCATATAAACATTGAACAGCACGGGGGAGATTGCCGACCCCTGGGGCATCCCACAAGGGAGAGTCCAAGGAGCCGACAAGACATCCCCCAGCTGTACCCGCTGAGTCCGGCCGCGGAGGAAGGAACGGAGCCAGGCCAAGGCCTGACCACCAATTCCCACCTCAGCGAGCCGGGCCACAAGGTTACCGTGGTCGACGGTATCAAAGGCTGCTGAGAGATCAAGGAGGACGAGCAGGGAGGAACACCCCCTGTCGGCCTCCCTGAGGAGGTCATCCTGCAGAGCGACCAGGGCGGTCTCGGTCCCGCGAAGAGGCCTGAATCCAGACTGGAAGGGATCCAGGATATGATTTACCTCCAGGTATGACTGGAGCCGGACAGCGGCCACCCCCTCGACAACCTTGCCCAGGAAGGGAACAATGGCGATCGGACGAAAGTTGGAAAGATCGTCCGTCGCCATGCCAGGTTTCTTAAGAGTGGGTTTCACCACGGTCTCCTTCAAACGGGAAGGGAAACAACCCTCCCGAAAGGAGGCCGTGGCGATAGAGGAAACCCACTCTGGCATGTTCCCTTTGGCAGATTTTATAAGCCAAGCTGGGCAAGGGTCGAAGGGAGTGGCTGCCGTCCGGCAGCGAGCCATAGCTCTGGAGGAGGCCCGAAGAAACCGGCCCGAAGTCATCCAGGAGGGGAGAACGGAGGGGTGAGGCACCGGAGGTCCCGAAGGAAGGGCTAGAGCAACTGGGGGGCAAGTCGGAACGGATGGCCTCAATTTTTGATCTAAAATGGGCTGCAAATTGCTCACTAGTGAAATCACTAGGAGGAGGCCGCAGCTGACTGGGATTGGAGAGGTCTCGAACCACCCGGAATAACTCCGCCTGGCGATTCGAGGCCTCACCAATTCTCAGGGAGGCATAAGATCTTCTAGCGTCCCTGATCGCGTGAAGATAGCGACCAGTCAGCTGTTTAAGAGCAGCCCTATTTACTTCCGTCCGGTTTGCCCTCCATATGACCTCTAGTCTCCTACGTTCTTGCTTCATCGACCGCAACTCCTCCGTGAACCACGGGGAGGAGCGGCCTCGACATCGTAGGAGACACTTAGGGGCGATCCGGTCTAACGCCCCGGCGGAACCCACATACCACCTTTCCACCAGGGCATCGACCGGATCGTCTGCCAGACCGCCAGAAAGCTCCCCGAAGGCTTCCATAAACCTGGCCAGGTCCATGAGCCTCCGGGGGCGAGCCCAGATGTAAGAAGGGCGCTCCCCGCGGGGTGGGGGGGCGATCGACAGGGAAAATTTTAGCAGGTAGTGGTCCGACCATGACACGGGCAGGGGCAAAATGCCCCCAACCCCCAGACACGAATCCGGCGACATGGAGGAAAAGACCAGGTCTAGGGTGTGGCCAGCTCTATGGGTGGGGCATAAAACATGCTGAGATAAGTTCATGGAAGTCATGGATTCCATGAATTCCAGAGCCGCACCAGAGAGTTCCCTCTCGGCATGCAGGTTGAGGTCCCCAGCCACCAAAAGGCGGGGGGATCTCAACAAAGCGGCCGAGATGAACTCAGCGATCTCTGGTAGGGATTGCGCTGGGTTGCGGGGAGTACGGTACACCAGCACAATGCCAAACTTATCTCGCTGACCCACAGATAGATGAAGGCATTCCACCCCAGAATACACCATCGTCGCGGACCTGCTAACACAAAGGGATTCCCTGTAAACGATGGCCACCCCACCCCCTACCCTCCGATCTGCCCGCCCACTGAACCTGAAACCCGGGTGGGCACAGGAGAGAGAGGGAAGCCCCACCCTCCGCGCCCACCCAAGTCTCGGTAATACACGCCAGGTCGGCGCGCTCATCCAAGATAGAGTCTAGGATGAGTGGGGTCTTATTATGCACCGATCTGGCGTTAATCAGCAGGCAGGTCAGATCGGAGGCGCTGGCGGGATGGCACCCAGGTAGATGGCGGTGGACGAGGGGATCAGAACGGGGGACAGGCAATAAATGCCGGACCCTAGTTCTTCTTACCCGACCGATCCCTCCGTCCAAAGCATCCATCACAACAGCAGGACAACAGGAGTCAGAGTATTTTCTAGAAAGATGGTATCTTCTGGCAAGATGGTGTCGCCATGGAAGATAAAGCAATAATGGTGACTCCGAAGACCATCATGCCCAAAGCTGACCAGCTAGAAAACTGCACCGTCTTTAGAAGACTCCACCCTGTGGAGGGGGTGTAATGCTCAAAGGGGGGGAGGGGGTGCCACACCTTGAGACCTCCATGGCCCTCTAAGAAGGACACCAGGCCTGAGGGGCTCTTCCAGCCCACAAGCCCACAATCATTCCACTCCATACTTGCACTGTAGATTGATTGGTAGGGAGGAGTCTTTCCAGTCAACAGGCGGTGACAAGCAACAAGTTGGAGGTGACCCATCTCAAGGGCTCAGGTGGTGGGGGCAAGAGAACCAAATGGTCAAGGGCAAAAGATTCCAGGCACCAGAACAATGATCATAGGAGGAAATCTGGTACGTCAAGGCTGCTCAGGGGATCCGGTACATCAAGACTCCTCAGGATATCCCCAATGGGTGGAGGGGCCATAAATTATTGTGCCGAATGCAATGTAATACAATTTGAAAACACCACCCACTTCCTTAAGCTAGCCTACCATGCCCATGAGCACATGTTCCCAGAGCTTTTAAAGGTTTAAAGTAGGAATGGGCACCAAATGAAAAACTAAATGCTGATTAGTCAGATCGTTATGCAATGAAACAAAACAAAATGAAACAAACTTGGGGAAGCAGCATTTCATTAATAGTGAAATGAACCAGCCGATTTTTAGTTTATTTGTAAAACGGCTTCCCTGGGTCCTAGAGGCACCAAATTTGATGTGAACCTTCCCTGGACTCTCCCCTTTAAGCCCTCCATATTTGGAGAGATTTGGGCTTCAGGGTACCGAGCTATTCAACCTCAAAGGGGGGGGGTGCCCCCAGAAAAAAAAACATTTACAATTGCAATGTTATGTGCTTGAAAATAGTGATCCCAGGCAGCTAGCAGTGTGGAAATTATCCTCAAGCTCTTCGAAGCATTCCCAATTTGGAGAGGTTTAGGGTACAGGGAACAGTTATTGAGCTCCAAAGGGGCTGCGGGGAAAACTTAATAGAAGGTGCATGGATCGGTGCACTGAGGGGAAGCTGTCAATTAACCCTATAATTGGCAAAGCATGCCGGCCATACTCCAAAGGCCCACCACCTTTGGAGCTTAATATCTCTACCCCCAGAAACCCTAACTTTTCCAAATTTCCAGCGGTCCCCTAAAATCGCTTGAGGAAGCTAGCCCTGTCAGTTTTGAGGAGATACATGGATGGGATCTGTATTTTCTACAGCATATTTTTCTAAAGCTATGTGGGCCTGTTCCCCACTAGCCTTTTCAGCTTGCCCCCCCACCTCTCCCCTTACCTTCAACCCCAACCGTGTACAACAACCAGCAGGGAATCAGTGTGAATCGCACTGATCAGCTGTAGAGTGGGTGCATTGGCGCCCTGCCAAGCCTGAAAGTGCAAGAGGGTCAGGCAAGTGGGAGCTGGAACAGAAGCCCAGGGATCGCTTCGCGCACCGCCGGGAGCCTTTGTCACCTCAGGGGCGGTAATGAGAGCCCCCTGATCACTCTGCACCCTGATCACCTCCCCCCTTCACTGTTCATTAGCCTTGGCTATGCATTGGAATGGATTAATCCGTTTTCAATGCATTCCTATGGGAAATCGCAATTTGTACAAAGGAAAATTTGTATTTGTATTTGTCATTTGGAACGAATTAATTACTTTATACAAGGTACCACTGTATTAGAATAGATTGCAATGGTCACTGGCAGGCACAGGCCTGCAGGCCATGGATGGTATATAATTCTGAAATATCGCTCACAGTTTAAAATCCCTAAATGAGAATTGGGACAGGGATTCATCTTTACCAACTCAGTTGGGACAGTTTAGCCCTGCCCCTGGTTGGCAAACAGCCACAGAGTAGCACACCCTGAGCTTTCCTGTCAATCAATTCTGTACTGGTAAGATGCTTACCTTGAACTGTTGTAATCATGATGAGACCTCTTGCCATTGTTGCGTTCCCATCGAGAAGATGGTTCAATAGGCACCAAGCCTGAAGTTCCAGAACTTCTCCGTAACTGTGGTGTTGGTAAGCTATTTCGGCTGTTTAGCACCTGTTGAACAAGCTAATGAAGGTTATTCTTGTTCCTACAGAAAAAAAACCTAGATTTTTTCTCTCCCTCTCCCCGCTTTGCTTTTGTGAATCATTGCTGCCATCTTGCCGATTATTCTCATTATTTTCTTTATTATTTTTGTACTATTATTGTTTTTTAAATTGTTGTTGAGATTGCTGTAAACCACACAGAGTTCCATTGGAAGATGGGAGGCAGGTAAATAAATAAATAAATAAATAAATAAATAAATAAATAAATAAATAAATAAAAATAAGTGGGTAAAGAACAACAGGCAGAAAGAGGAACATGAAAGAAAAGCCATAACCTTGTGGAAGACAATGGCCCAAAAGGCAGAGAGATGGTTGCACAGAAAGAGAAAGTGGAAGATGTTGCATAGTAGCCTAAGATGAAAAGAGACTATAAGGTGTCTGAGATAGAAGGAAGAAGTCACAGGGCAGTAGGGTGAAAGAGAAACTGGCAAAAAAAGAGAGATAAGTAAAACGGCTTTAAGTTGTGGAATACAGGGATTGTAATATGATAGCTAAAACTGCTTTTTCCCCAGGTTCATCCCAGGTTCCTTTAAGATGAACAAAGCTCCGTACAGCTTGCTTTTTGACCAGCCCATTCAAGATAACCATAGGAGTCAAGTCATACGTACATGCACGTATCAAAGACTTCTGGCTCTTTTTCAAAACTTTTGGCCAATATCCTGTGATATTGGCCAATGAGTGAGAAACCCCACAAGCATAATAACATGGGATATGGCTACTTATACAAACATTACCATTATATACTATTAACAGTGATTTCCTTTAAGAAAATCACCCTCTAATTGTGTAACACTAATCCATTTTAAAATGTCATGATCCCATTGTATAATGCTGGCAGGATCAGTATATCTTCTTATAAGTTTCAAGAAATATTGCAGTCAAACCCATGTCAACATATTATGTACTAATTAAAATATTTTGACCTTGTGCAGCTTACGGTCTCCTCTTTCAGATGAGTCTTCAACTTCTGGACAGGGATAAAATCCAGGGAAGGGAGTAAACAGGTTAACTTTTGGCCTGCACATCCCTGAGAAAGCACTTATCAAGCTACTGATACTTTGAAGGGAAGAAATCACATGTGGAGGAAGGACTGGATCACCCAGGAGGTCAAAAATCATGTTGCGAGCCTCATTTAGGGCAGAAAGATCAACTCCACTTCCATGGCAAGCATTCTAAAACAGAAAAAATACTGTCACTTGTTACCAACAGATTTAAGGCTGATATATCAAAATAATATAATAAAGAACTTGGATGTTGGGTGTGTTGATGAATCACATTAACAGCTTTAATATTATATTGACCTGACTCCTTCTATGATTTTACTTCAGAATTAGAGAAATAGCATACGGTATGGTGAAATACCGCAACATGATTGGCCATGAAACCAGGTATCTGATCAGCCTCATAGCTAAGAATCACCACCCCAACATCTAACATTTCAGTTACTCTGGATTAAAACATCATTATGATTGTGGTCAACATATTTCATAAAAATATAACAAAAACATACCGTACATAATAACTATATTTTAACCAATGTTACACTGCTATTTTTGCCATCTCTAAACATAGGATTAAGAGAATGGAGGATTTTTTCCCACATAAATATGCTATACATTTCTCTGACTGAAGTATAATATTTTGCCTCTGGGAAAAATGACTGACCTTTCCTTCAATTGGAAAGAGGACATGCAAGGGGTATGAAATCTTATACAATTTCAGCTGTACTGTGACAAACTAGAAAAGCTTAAATGTACCTCTAAACCCATATAATTTAATATTTGTGGTAATAGTGCCTGCTGAAGCACTTATAAAGTTTTTTTTGAAAAAGTGGTGAAAGTACACCACAACCATTGCGTTAGCATTTTGAAAATCTTTAATGTCATTTCCCATATGAGATTGTGCATTTCCCTCATCTGTCTGAGAACTGATGACTGTTTTTTAAACAGGTAAGCAGCAGGCTCAATTATTCTACTCAGAATGTTTATTTTCTTTCACTGATATAGATGCAGATGCTATGGTACTGTATCTGAATCACAATGCACCATGTAAAGAAAATGTGACCATACTGGACACAATGCTGCCACTATGAACTATACTGCCATAAACCTCAGTGGTAAACTGCCACAATTTAAAAAGTCAGCATAGGCATTTGCTGTTGCACATCAGTGATATGACTCAGCATGCCATAGCAAATGCCTACATTGACTTTTTATTTTGCAGCAATCCACAAATGAAATTTACATCAATGGAGCTATGCTGATGTAATTTTTCAGTTGGATTCCACTCACTTTATCTGACAATATAGCAACGCCTTCACTGTCTGTGCTAAGTAGGGGACAGTGCAGGCTCCAAATTGCGCTCACCATGGCAAATGAAACACTGTCATTTTGTGAGCACAACAAGCATACATACTTGAAAGCTGAAGAGTAAAGGTGTGACTCAACTGACAAATAATGTGGAAAATGCTCTGTGATTAGGATGATCTTATCTACACAGTTTTCCTACTACATGATGTAAAAGTCAATGCAAATCAGCCCAGAGTTTTATTCTCTAATTAATTTGCAATTTTTCCCTCCACCACTGAGGATTCTACTTTTTAAAGTCAAATGGATTCTGACTTGTTCAGTCTGTTTGCCTGCTAGAACCAATGTGGAACTGTTTGCTGACATTGTACTTGAAGCCATTCCATCTGGCCACAGCAGCAGTGAGGCAGGTAGATCAATGGGGAACCTTTTAATTCCATTCCCCCCACATTTGGTGCCTGCATCTGCTTTCATCAACTTTCCACTCTGCCTTCTATTCTACAGTACAGTATTCTGCCCCCCCCCCCCAAGCTTGATCATCTAGTGTTAAGACAGCTAAGTGACCAAAGGAAAAAACAGTAATGACTTGGCAAACAGAGAGGAGAAAGTTTTAAGACAGTTTTGCTTTAATTGTGTCTTCTGCAAATTTGGGAGGGCACAGCAGAGCTAACTTAAAACTTCTCTCTGGTGAGACCTTGCTTTTTTTTCTTTACAAACTAGAAACAAGACTGAGCTTTCTCCCCTCTCTTTTCTTGCTTTATTCCCTTCTGTGATCCCCTGGATATCAAAGTCAAGTGAGCAAAGAGAAGAAAGAAACTGAACAGGAAGGGAAGAGGGAAACAAAGAGACTGGAGGCACCAGGTATGGGACGGAGAGGATTCAAACAAGGTTGATTTCCTCCACTCTCTCTGCTGACTCCTGGGTAGTTTGGCTTAAGTGAATTAACCCACAGAAGCTGAACATTCTGGGTACAGCTTCCCAGTAGATCCATTTACATTTTTACCAAGCCACAGCTCAATCCTGGTCTGTGCTAACTAACATGAGTTAGGAAGAGTGTGGACATACCACAGGAGTGTTGTCTGTTCAAAGATGACAGTGGAAGCTTTCAATTTAAAATGTTAAGAGAGAAACACTCATGTTTTGTTTTACTAGAATCAAAAGCCAAATCTTATTAGGAAGAACTGCTTGCCAAAGGAGGAGCATGCAGCATCTTTACCCTTGTCATTGGAAGTCTTCCAGATGACTGGGGACCTTTTTGCTTTCCTTAAAGGAGGAAGACAGAGGGGCCCAACACGTGACCCAAAGCACAGGATTGTCTATTATGCTGAGCAGATTAAAAAAGATTCTGACCAATAAAATTAAGGTTTACCCCAATTAATTTGCTAGAATTTCAAGTGATATATGGAATTTTCAGGTACAAAGATATTAACTCTCATTCAACATTGTGCTTTAATTACAGTTCTTTTAAAATTACTCATCAAGTGTTTACAATGGAAAAAGTAACTGTTGAGAAATGTTTTCTCTTGAAGGATGGAATTTTTCTGAGTAGTTTGCATGATTTGAAGCAAGCTGATTTTATGTCATAATAACCATAACTGTTGGATTTACAATTTCTGGCTCGTTCTAATATTAAATATATACTAACCTGATAATGAGGTTTATACCAATGCTTTAGATCCCAGTCCCAAAGAATCATCTGTAAGATAGATAACAAAACAAAAGTTATAAGCAAAAATGCTAATTCTCATAGAGAAGTCTGCTTCTAAATTCTTTCATAATAATTATAATCAGAATCTTTCTGCTTATTTATGCCCGTATTAAGTACAACACAGAACAATCACTACTACTGAAACTGAATTCCATAATGAGCGCCAGTTGCAAGATTTGGTGCACAAAACAGAATACAACTCCTTAACTAGCTTTGTCCCTGAGCTTACATCACAGTGGAACATGTAAGTGCCATATGGTATAAATTAGTATATGTAAAAATAAGTAGATGTAACTATTAATGAAGTATAGATGACTATTATTAGCTGCATGAAACCTAGCCCTATTGAAAATCTCTATTATTTGGCTGATACTGCCTATTTAGAAGCACATCAAGAGGTGTTAGCAATAATGAACAAAATAAAGTAACAGAACACCAAGATTATCCACTTCATGGACATCAACTCCCTTGATGATGGATAAAATCAAGCAAAAGTTTTCTGCATATACCTTATGGTCTAAATATTAAACCAGAAGAGACTATGAGAACAAAAAGAGCATATATTACTGAATGGATGAGTGCTGAAAAATATATCCCACCAGGACAAGACTCTAGCTGGACCCTTGTGAGGGTTCAGGTTTCCTCTCAGGAGATTCCCTCTGTGACACCCCAAAGATTGACAGCTCAGGTGGTTCTTTAAACATATTTTTATTTGTAACATCTTCAACTTTGCTAACAATCACTTCTTAGAGACCCAACAGGGTCTTCCAAGTCCACCTCCACTCACCATGGTTGAAAGGCAGGTGTATTCATCATTGTCTCCCTCAGAACAGGAAGGTTCCAACCCGCTCCCTGTCTGTTGGTTTCCTTAGGAGAGTTCCCCTGCCAGAACACAGAGTCCTACAACAGGGGTGACATGCCCATCCCGCTTCATGCCCATTCCTCTTCATGGTTGCAGGCTCAGCTCTCCATCAAGTTCACTCGCTGTCTCCTCATTCCGCGTCCACGTCCTTTCGGAAATATGTAAACCATCCATTCAAGCAGTGACAAATCTTCCCCACACACCTGTATTTCTAGATCTCCCTTTCCCCCTCCTACTCTTCAACTAAATTGCTCCATGCCCCCTCAATCTCTTCTGCCACCATAAACCCTTCTCCTATTGGCTTACCACCTTCTGCACATCCCACTTCCTCCTCCTCCGGGACATCACTTTTCCCTTTTCTATCTTCTTCCAGCCTCATCATCTGTATCTGTATCATTGCTTCTATCAGGCCTTGGTTGTTTCTATAATGGACCACCACCATGCTGTCTGACATGATTTAAACCCAACCCCTGGTCTGCGAACCAGTACTGGCCCATGGCCTATTAAAAACCATGCTGCACAGCAAGCAAGGCTCCCTGTAAGGGAGCACATACTTTCCCCTCCCTCTCCGTGGGACTTTTCCTCCCCCATGCACCGTTGCAACCATTTTTGTTATGGTCGCTAGGTATCTGTCATGATTACAGACAGGCACGAATCAGAAAAATGGTAATTTGTTTTGATATGTGATTTGTCAAGGCCAACAAATCACAAAAAACAAATTCATAATTTTTTTGTGACAACCCAATGCTTTGTAAATTCATTTCTGGTCTCCAAGGCATCTAGAGAACCCAGATTTTCAAGGGCGCTTCCTATCACTCTTCTCCACAAGCCCTGCATATTAGGTGAAGTTTGGGTTCTAGATGCCTGAGTTGTGTATTCTCAAAAAGATACAGCAGGGAAGTGCCCTCTAGGCACCCAGAGATACCATTTGCAGGGATGTTTCCCCTGATTTTCATCTACAATTCCTCCAAATTTTATAGACCTCCAAATTTTACAGTATTACCTTGGATAACAAATGCCCCCAATAACTAATTTTTCGGATAATGAATGAAAATTTACGGGTATAGGGTTGCCTCATATAACAAATGTTCCCTATGGGCTGCCTTGAGTAAGAAATGTTTCAAAATGCCTTGCAAAAAAAGTGTACACAGGATGTATTGCAGGTCCTGTAGTTTGTGGAGGGGAGGGAGGAGTTAGAACGTTTTTTAAGTGGTGTTTTGAAGGATTTGGATTTGGAAAGGCAGGGAGCTAAATTTTATTAATCTTTGCACAGCTTTTCTTTGCACTTTGGGTAGGAAAAGGCTGGGCTAGGCTTGCTGGTTTTATGCTTGTTTGTCTGTTTGGATTGTTTTTCCCCTTTGCACTTTGAGCGGGAAAAGGCTGAGCTAGGCTTGCTGCTTTCATTTTCTCTGTGTTTGCAAGCTTTCTTCATTGGTCTGCAGGAAAAAACGGGCTGGATCCCATCCAGGTGAGTTTATCTGGAACATTTTGCTGCTCATCCAAACTGTTTTGTCAGTCTGAAAGATCAGATTAATGAAGATGTTTGGATGAGCAGCAAAAAGTTTCAGTCTCTCAAGAAAAGAAGTCCAGTTGCCATGACTCAGCTGCCAGATGTACATTTTATCCTAGAGAAATTACATCCCACTGGTTTAAGAGACTGATATATACCAGTTCATCACTATGCTACCAAAATGGCAAAAAAAATATCTAAATCTAAATTCCCTTTGAGTTCACACACGGGATCTTATGGATGGAATACTCTGCCACCAACCGTATTTTTCCAAGTATAAGTTCCCCCACACCACCCGAAAATCATGACACAAAAAATTAAGGCCCCTTGGTCTTGTGAAATGTCATGACACATTACATTTGTAGTCAGATTTTATATATATAACCTATGCCCGATTTAGTTTCTGAATTTCTTCACATACTCCTAATATCTTCATCACACAAAATAATGTACAAGCTGACATTTTGAGCAGATTTTACTGTATAGGGTTCATGTGCTTCATCAGGTGACTCTAAGTAGCTTTAGCCGAATCAGGAGACCATTTGGAGAACAAAGCTTGAAGTATCAAAGGACTTTCTAGAAGGAGTGAAGAATTAAAATCTGATCTGTAGTAATCAACCCTTCATTTTACGATTGGTTGTGTAAGACTGTGAGAATCTGTGGCTATTATTTTTTTTTAAAGACAGAGAGATCATTATGCCTGCAAAAACATTATTGAAAGATGATGTGTTTTGAGAGACAATCCTCTCAGTAATGAAGTTATACTACATATTTGATTATCCTTAGAAAGCTCAGAATGACCTTTCATATCACATTGTCTTAGTTGTTCAACTAAGATTTCTTTTAAAATCATACCTGTAACAATCATGATGAAGATAAAGACTTTACTATAAGAGGAAAAGTATTTTCGCTTAAAGCAAAATATTATGGTTGAAGCTACATCCTCAAATTAAAGCAATTCAAACCACCAATCAAATCTCCCCATTCAAATCTCTGGAACAATGATGCACTCTTCATGTGCATTATCAAAGAAGCACCTGTGTTAGTATTTCTTAACATGACAGCAAAATTAAAGAGATCGCGGGAAAGAATTAAAGGAAAAATTAAAGATAAAATATTTTTGTACATCAATATATTTGTTCCTAAAACAAAAACTACCGAGAACAACAAACAAACAAACAAACAAAACCAAGAGACAAAACATCAAGAAACCGATTAAAGGTCAAATTGCCAGCAGTTGTCTGTTAGAAGTATGCAAATGTGTATATTTCTACAATGTCCAGAATACTGGGAGTGATCGCCCCAAAGCAGGGATATGTGCATATTTAATATTTATTTAGAGATAAATGGATAAATGTATGTGCACTATATGCTATCAACATGCAATCAGTCTTTAGCAATCCTAACAGAGCTCTTAAGATTAAGTGAGATATTTGAAGAGTGAATTGACCAGTTGCTTCCTGATCCTGTAAATTTCCGTGACCAAGCAGAAATTTAAATTTAGCTCTCCTAAATCCTAATCTACCACTGCACTACACAGGGCATCCCTCTGCTGGAGTACCATTGTTGAAACTAAAGGGAACTTTGGAAGAAAGGTAGTTCTGAATAACACAGATGGGAAAGCTCCTCCAAACCAGATCCCAGGGGAAAGAACCAGAAATGTCAGGAGTGTCATGCTATGGGGAAAATCATCCCAATATTATCAGGAATACTCTCTCCTTGATCATGGCCAGATGCTTCCAATGATTGATAGGACACTAGAGAGGAAAGACAGGGAAGAAAAGCATCCTGAGCACCATCTTTGGCCAGCATTAGAGATGACCATGAACTGGCATAGTGAAAATTTGTTGTTTGTCAGTATCCACGAACCATGGCATTAAAAAAAAAGAACCAGGCATTCTCTAAATGAAGGGAATCTGTCTAGCTCAACTACACAGAAATTCCCCCTTCACGGGTTTCCCACCGTACTTGCCCCAGGCCTCTTCCCCCTTCCAATCTGCTACTGCCCTGCTGCCAAGCTGAGTAGGACACTAGGCTATCTGGAGCCTAAGTCCTGACCAAGTGCTTCTTGGGAGGCTTACGATATTGTGGGAAATGCAGTTCTTTGAAGGTTCTCCAAATTTTGCCCAATGGACAGCAGAACTACACTCCCAACAATACCCAGAAAGCACTGGGGTAGGACGTAGGCCCAAATAGCCTAGTGTCCTACTCAGTTGGACAGTAGCAGGGAGGAAGAGGCCAGGTGTAAGCAAGGCCCATGAAGAGGGGCCTTTGAGCAGCTGGAATGAAGTGAATTGAAAAGCCAATGATGAAAAAGTCTAAATGTTTTGTTTCACTTCATGAAAGAATAGTTCCGAAAATTGCCCTCAAAGCAAACCACAAACTGGCCAGTTTTTTTTTTTTTGGACTGGTGGTGGTGGTTTGTTGTTCATGTCCATCACTATTCAGTAACCCCCCGCCAATTGCGGGGGTTAGGGACCCACCCCACCTGCGATCCATGAAAATCCACGATATGTGGAAGCGGGGGTGGGGGGATCCGATCCCCCCCCACGGCTGCGAGGCCCTCCGTAGTCACCCGGGGCGGCTGCGGGGAGGGACGCCGTCCGTCCCCGCAGCCGTTCCACACGGCTGTGAGGCCCTCCGTAGTCACCCGGGGCGGCTGCAGAGAGGGACGCCGTCTGTCTCCGCAATGGTCCCGCACGGCTCCGAGGCCCTCCGTAGTCACCCGGGGCGGCTGCAAGGCCCTCCGTAGTCACCCGGGGCGGCTGCAGAGAGGGACGCCGTCCATCTCCGCAATGGTCCCGCGCGGCTCCGAGGCCCTCCGTAGTCGCCCAGGGCGGCTGCAGTGAGGGACACCAGAAGGCCCCCCGCCCCGCCCCCACAGTGCAGGTACTGCAATCCCACGATGTAGCGGGACTGCAGGAACTGAACCGCGAAATGGCGGGGGGTTACTGTATTGCATATACTGTTTTCTTTACAGAAGTTTTCAAAGGATTTCAACTATAAGCCTGAAGCTGAATATTTTGAGAGCTTTGTAACAGATCATCTTCAGGAGTCATGGGTGCTGGAATTAAGTGAACCACACTTGAAAATAAAATAATTTTGCAGATCCCAGGCAATGCCCAACACAAATGCTTGTTAAAAGAGATTTGGTCCCTCAACTTCTAAACATTGTTCCTAAAGTAAAAGGTTCAACTAATAAATTTTTGAGTCCTGGTTTAATAATGCAAAAAATCTGGTATAATCGGATCTCATTCGTTCATTCAAAGAGGCAAATTCTTCCCTTGCAGTTGGTACATATTTAAAAATAAGACAATAATGTAACCATGAAGTCCCAGGAATGCTGATTGGTTGGAAAGAAACTGTGGGACTTTCACTGAGGCACATTAAAGATGGATGTGGTAAGGTGCTCAAAGCCTCATAATTTTCCAGAGATAGCTTTGTAGCAGGGCAGAAGCTTAAAAAGGCAAATAAATAAATAAATAAATAAATAAATAAATAAATAAATAAATAAATAAATGGTTGATAGTTATGTGCATCACAGAGAGCCAGGATGGGTTGTAGTTTCCTGCTGAATCCGTTCTCTGTCAAACCCTCTTATTTTTATAAAATGCGCAAAGTTCAGGGGAACTCTGTCATCATTCAGTAACTTTAGTAAATAACACTGAAAAAGAGGATATAAGATTGGATCTTGTGGTACCCCATGTGAAATTTCCCAAGCAGTAATATTGAACTCGCCCAATTCCACTTTTGTAATTGTCAACTACAGCATACCCCTAAATTCTCAAATTTTATAGATTATTGAAGATTGTAGTGATAGCTGATATAAAAAGGACTGTAAATGCAAAATTTTTTTATTAAAAATCCATCTGATGACACACCTATGGTATGTCCCTCCCACCACCATCATTCTGGGAGACAGCACAACCACTATCAGAAAGTCAGCCAAGAAGATTTAAATAAACCTCAAAATTGAAAAACATCTGGAGTGGAACAGCCTCAATGTCTTACGAGGAGCAGCTTAGGGAGCTGGGAATGTTTAGCCTTACAAAAAGAAGACTGAGAGGGGATATGATAGGTATGTTTAAATATTTGAAATGATGTCACATTGAAGAAGAGACTGGTTTGTTTTCCATGGCTTCAGAGACTAAGATGCGGGGCAATGGTCACAAACTGCACGAAAAGAGATTCCATTTAAACATTAGGAAGAACTTCAGGATGGTTAGAGCTATTCGGCAGTGGAATATGCTACCACGGATGGTGGTGGAGTCTCCTTCATTGGAGGTTTTTAAGCAAAGGCTGGATGGCCACCTGTCGGGAGTCCTGTTATGGGGGTTCCTGCCTGGCAGGGGGTTGGACTTGATAGTCCTTGAGGTCTCTTCCAACTCTATGATCCTATGATTCTATGACTTGAAGAGGCATGGAGGCTATTCACAAAAACGATAACAGAGGCCGAATTGGAATGCATACCCAAAAGGGAAAAGGGCACTGCCAGGTCCGAGAGGACTCTGATGTGGCTTACAGGAACTGTTTGGGACGTGATCAAAAACAAAAAAGCTCATTTAGAAGATGGAAGGCTTTTCCAAACGAGGACAACAGGCAGAAACATAAATTCTGACAGAACAAATACAAGGCAACAATCAGGAAAGCAAAGCAAGACTTCGAGGAGCGTATAGCTAAAAACTCTCAAAGAAATAACAAGGACTTCTTTAAGAACATTAGAAGTAAGAACCCAACTAGGAAGGCCATTGGACCATTAGATGATAATGGAAGGCAAGGGATTATTAAAGAGGAAATAGGGATTACAGAGAGACTCAATGAATTTTTTCCTTCAGTATTCACTGAAGAAGACAGAGACCACATGCCCAAAACACAGCCTTAGGGAAGGAAACCGAAGAATTAAGCCAGATAGAAATAACTAGGGAGGAGGTCCTTGCATCATAGCTGTCAAGTTTTCTCTGACCCCAGCTGGGAAAGGAGGGGGGAGGTGTAATGTGCATGTGCATGCAAACAAATACACATGTACAAAATCACAGACAAAGCGCCCCCTCCACTCCCCTTCTGATCACAAAAAAACCACAAACAAAGCACCCCTTCCCCTCCCATTTTCAAAATAAAAAATCCCCCTTCCCTTCCGATTGCAAACGTTCTGCTTCCCCTCCAAGTTGCAAAAAATACCGCAAACAAAGTGCCCCCTACCCCTACCCTTCTCCTTTGGCAGGGGCTCCCAACTGCCAAAAAAAAAAAAAAAAAGAAAAAGAAAATCGGATTTGAAAATAATCACAGTATCTCTGCCCCTACCACCTATGTGCTTCGAGCATGCTCAATAGCTACCCCAACATGGCGGCACCGATACAGCTACCCCTAACATGGCTGTTGCCATTTGTCATGTGGTCACAGTATCACCGCCCCTACCACCTATTGAGCATGCTCGATGCTTTGAGCATGCTCAATAGCTGCCCCAGCATAGCAGCGCCCATGCAGCAACCCCATGCCATGAAAGGATTTTTTAAAAATTATAAAATTCGGGAGATTTACAAGAAAATACTATTACAGGACGGTGGCAGGAAAGATGCCTTAAAAATGTGATTTCCTGGCTAATTTGGGAGACTTGACAGGTATGCCTTGCATATCTTGTTAAACTAAATGCTAACAAATCACCAAGACCAGATTACATCCATCTATGAGTTCTCAAGGAACTTAATGATGAAATTGCTGAGGTCCTAGCCAAAATATATAATATTCCCTCAAATCAGGCATTGTTCCTGATGACTGGAATGTAGTAAATATAACACCAATCTTCAGAAAAGGATCCAAAGGTGATCCAGGAAATTACCGACCAGTCAGTTTGACATGTGCCCCGGATAAAGTGATGGAATCCATCCTAAAAGATAAAATTAATAGGCACATAGAAGAGAAGGTGCTGCTGAAGGAGAGCCAACATGGCTTCTACAAGGTCAAATCATGTCTCACTAATCTGTTGGAATTCTTTGAGAGTGTCAACAAGCATGTGGGAAGGGAGATCCAGTTGACATTGTTTATCTGGACTTTCAGAAGGCTTTTGACAAGGTCCCACACCAAACACTCTTGAATAAATGTGCCAGTCATGGAATCAACGGACAGTTCTTGTCCTGGATCAGCAACTGGCTAAGGAACAGGAAACATACGGTAGCACTAAATGGACACTTCTCCAAGTGGAGGGAGGTAAAGAGTGGGGTTCCCCAAGGTTCAGTACTGGGATCCCTGCTTTTCAACCTCTTCATAAATAATCTAGAAATAGGAGTAAATAGCAAGGTAGCCAAATTTGCCAGCGACACTAAATTATACCGGGTAGTAAAAACTGAGATTGTGAGGAACACCAGAGGGATCTCTTGACACTGGGGTGGGGGTGGGGGTGGGCAAACAACTTGCAAATGAGCTTCAACATTAGCAAGTGCACAGTGATGAATGTTGGGGCAAAAAAAGAAAACCAATTACATTTATAAACTGATGGGGTCTGAAATCTCTGCAACAAACCAGGAAATGACAGCTCAATGAAGATGTCAACCCAGTGCAACCTCAGCAGTGAAAAAAATAAACTCAATACTAGGGATCATTAGGAAGGGTATAGAAAATAAGTCAGCAAGTGTCATTTTGCCTCTTTATAAATCTATGGTGAGGCCCCATCTGGAGTATCGTGTACAGTTCTGGTCACCATACCTCCAGAAGGATATTATGGAAATGGAAAAAGTGCAGAGGAAGGCAACCAGAATGATTAGGGTACTGGAACACTTCCTTACCATCTGAGGTTGAAACAGCTGGGCCTCTTCGCTCCTGAACAACGACGGCTCCTAAGGGGTGACCTGATTGAAGTTTACAAAATCATAACAAAGTAGATAAGGAAAAAACTGTTTTCCCTATCGCACAACACTAGAACTAGGGGGCACTCCATGAAACTTTTGGATGCTAGACCTCAAACAAATAAGAGAAAGTACTTTTTCACCCAGATGATCACTGGTCTGTGGAACTCCCTGCCAGAAGAAGTGGTGACAGCTACCAGCCTTGACATCTTTAAGAAAGGATTGGACAAGTTCATGGAGAACAGGGGTATCAATGGCTATCATTATGGATGCCTAAGGACAACCTCCGGGTTGGAGAGATAGGCAGGATATTTCTCAATACCTTTTGCAGGGAATCTTAAGCAGGTGAAGACATCTGCTTGAGAATACCCTGAAGCAAATGTTGAACCACTGTGTGAGACAGAATGCTGGACTGGATGAGCTGTGGCCCGTTCCAGCAAGGCTGTTCTTATGTTCTTAACATTAAAGCTACAAAGAGCACGTAAAAAGAAAAAATGCATTGAAATCAGTCAATGCAATTATGTGTGGTAATCAATATAAAAGTCACATAGTAAATAGACCCTCATTCAGGGAAAGCTTGCCTGAAGAGGAAGGTCTTTGCTTCCGGTAAAACAGCGGAGACGGGGCAGTCCTGGCCTCCAGCGAAGGGAATTCCAAAGGCTGGGGGGCAGCAACAGAGAAGGTCCTTTCATGTGTTCTTATGAGAAGCACCTGTGAAGGTGGCAGGATGGAGAGAGAGGCCTCTCCTGATGCCCTAACCACCCAAGCTGGTTCATACTGTGATATTCAATTTTTGAGGTAGCTTGGACCCAGGGCGTTTTGTGCTTTGTAGGTTAAGGTCAGCACCTGCAATTGTGCCCGATAGCTGATTGGCAGCCAGTGAAGCTGCTTTAGTAGAGATGTAATGTGATCTCTGTAACCTGCCCCAGTCAGCAATCTGGCTGTGTGTTCTGGACCCATTGAAGTTTCCTGAGACTTTCCATTGGTAGCCCCATATAGAGTGCATTACAGTAGTCCAGCTGGGATGTCACTAGGGCATGTGTCACAGCGGCCAGAGCAGATTTCTCATGAAACTGGCGTAACTGGCATAGTAGTTTTAATTGTGCAAATGCACTTCTGGCCACAGCTGTGACCTGGGCATTTAGGCTCAAGGTTGAGTCCAGGACACCCCCAAGCTACATAGCTCTTTTTTCAATTGGGAGGTAATCCCATCCAGTACAGGTTGCATCCCTATCCCTTGATCTGCTTTTTGACTGACCAGAAGAACCTCTGTCTTGTCTGAATTTAGTTTCAGTTTGTTCTTCCTCATTCAGTTTATTACCCGATTATTCCAATGACAACTACATGTCTTATAAGAATGATTCCACTATCAGTAATCCCAAACAATCAGGTCTCAATTTTCTAACAAAATTTCTTAAAGAACAAAAACCATATAGGAATATGTTATCACTTATTGAAGTCATTTAATAATGATTAAGACAGGACACTTGCTGCTGAATAAGCGCTGCAGAAATCCATCACACATACACTTTTTCCAACAAACAGCAACTCTGTAAAGTGAACATTACTATTGTACTTCATTAAGAATCACGCAAACTACTTTGATGACTGATGACACTACTTTGATGAAGATGTTTCCCTAAACATTTCAATCTCATAAGAAAAAGAAGTCCAGTTGCCATGACTCAGCTTCCAGATAACCTTGCCTGGATGACTGAGAATATTCGTAGGCATAGTTTCAAGGGACACCATCAGATGAGTTGTTGAAATAATAATCATATCAGCTATTTTAATCACAGCAATAAATCCTACCAGTTGGCGAAATGAACACCAGAAGAATAGAAAAAAAAGTCTGTAGATAAGAAAAGGAAAGAAAAATCCTCATGATAATATTCTTTTTATGAGCAGTCATATACCTGATTCCAATATAAAGATTGCCTGATATGCTGACCCCTTTGTTTTCTTCCATCATTCTGGACATTAAATATGTTGATGGGAAAATTAGTCCACATATAGTCCATATCTTTTACAAATAAATTTCAAAATTTACAAATAAATATAAAGAATTCTTTTGTAACCTTCAGCTTCAAATCTTCTTATTTCATTCATAGGGAGTGGCTTCATAAATTATGCACAAGAGGTTGCAAAACAACTTTGAAAACAAAGTAAGCCATGTCAAATGAATTAAATGGTGAAATATTGTGTAATACTTTTAACATGTACTAGAAAGTCTGTAATTTTTTCCATTCTCTGAAATATGCTGTAACAACACAAGAACACGCAGCGGTACTAAACTAGGCACATAGGAAGAAAGCTACAGAGAAGGAGGTCCCCAATCCCTGGGCCATGAACTGGAACTGGGCCACACATCACTGTATTAATAAGGGTACAAAATGCCCTCCCCATTCCCTGTATAGCCCTCTCAGACACCAGCAAGTTTCCCTCTAAGGTACATGCCAAAGCAGGTGCACACACTTCTTACCCTCTCTTTGCAGCACTTATCCTCCTCCTCCACACACACATTGTGACTGGTTTTGTTTCTGTCTCAAAACCAGCACAAGAAAAAGGCCCACACAGTGAGCAAAAAATAAAATAAAATTAAGATTACACACACACACACACACACACACACACACACACACACACACACACACACACACACACACACACACACACACACACACACACACACACACACAGTGGTACCTTGTATAAAAGAATTCATTCATTCCAAATGAAATCATGTTAAGCAAATTTTCCTTTATACAAATTTCCCATAGGAATGCACTGAAAACACAGTAATGCCTAATTGCGACCATTTTTATGTTATACTGATTTGCCCCATAAAAATCACCCACAACCCATCCCCCCACATCCACACTATGGAAAATGTATTCTTCCAAGAAACCAGTCCCTGGTGCAAAAAAGACTGCAAACTGCTACTACAAAGGACTCCAGAAGGGGAAAACTGGTTTCCAACAGATTTCAGAAATTTGTTTCTTTTTTCTATGTTGAGTTTCATTTAAAGAAATAACAAAACCAGAGCATTTCACACAATGAAAATAGCACAGTGTGTTTAACAATAATTCATCTGGTCTGTGCTGCATTTGATTTAAGACCAGGGTTGTATAGTAATACTGTACCTCTTAAGACAAATTCCCTGTAAGATGAAAAATTCATTAAGATTTTATTTTATTTTTATTTTAGAGTATTTTTACCCTGCCTTTCTCCTTGGAAAAGGGTGCAAGGAGGCTTACAGTAATGAAGGCCTCATTAATCCCTTTAATGAGGGATAATATACAGTTCAGTACAATTAAGACATTTTCAGGTATTGAGAAGAGGGAATTGAGGGACATCTTACAGCATTAAAAGACAACATTACATTAAAGTTACAAGAGAACGCAAACAGTTAAAAAGACAGTAGAATTCCATGCAAAAGTTATAAGTGATGGAAAATAACATTGAAAACATAATGTCAATGCAATCACACAAGGTTATAAGTGGTTATAAACACAAAGTCTATGTGATCATAAAAATTAATATAAGAGACACATAATAGGTAGTCCTATAATAGGTAGTTACCCTGTTTCCCTGAAAATAAGACCTACCCCAAAATAAGCCCTAACAGGATTTCTATGCATTTGTTAAATATAAGCCCTACCCCGATAATAAGACCCAGTGATGGGTGTGGCTGTGCCTGCACACACACACACACACACACACACACACACACACACACACACACACACACACACACACCCAGCTTGCCCCTCCCTTTCCATCCATGGTCCTTCCCCCTTTGCTTGGGCCTCCAAAGTTACCATACTTTGTAGCATGTTTGCTTGCAGTTCCTGTTTCCCCCAAAATAAGACCTATCCCCAAATTAAGCCCTAGTGTACCTTCTTGGGGAAAAACAAATATAAGACAGTGTCTTATTTTCGGGGAAACATGGGGTAAGAAGACAAAAATTTCCAGGAATAGAGCTGCTTCACATAATGAAAATTCTCTATGGGATGCCGTGCAAGATGAAAAAACATTACGAAATTTAAAAAAAACCATGTTTTGCAAGACAACTTTTTTGTAAAATGAAACAACTCGTAGAATGAATTAAATTCGTCTTAAGTAAACATGGGCACGACCAGAAAAAAATGACGTTTCGAGTTTTCGTTTGTCGGAATGGGTCCGTTTCGGGTCGTTTCCATTTGTCGCGAAATTTTTTAAAAATTTGTCATTTCGTTTCTTGTTTCTACCGCGATTTGACTTCCCCCAGAGCATAGGGGCGTCCCGCAATCAGGGCCGGCTCTAGGTGTTTTTGCACCCTAGGCGGCGGGCAGGGGGGCAGGCGGGGGGAGGTGCGGGCGGGCGGCGGTGGCGGGGGGCATGGGCGGGCGGCGACAGCTGCAGGAGGGAGGCGCGGGCGGCCGAGCAGCGGCCGCGGGCGGGCGAGTGGGTGGGCGGCGGCGCAGGCGGACAGGCGAGTGGGCAGTTAGGATATCACTTAGGATAGAGGTTCTGTTCTTGGCTTGCAACCCAAATGTGTGTGTGTGCAAGCAAATTGAAGTTGGGAAAATAGAAAATAAATGGTAGCATATATTTTTAAAATAAATCCACACCTCCCACTCCCAGTCGAACCTCCCCCTTTATCCAATATCAGAAAAAAATCCTCACAAACTGCCAGAGAAGAAATAAAGAATAAACTGCTATTCCCTTCAGCAGACAAAGCTGCAGGGAATCAAAGAATTTATTTTCTAAATTCAATTCCCTCCCTGCCTGCCTAACTTAAATCCTAAAGCCTCCAGCCTCCCTCCTCAATCTCGATCGGATCACACCAGCACCAGCAGCCAGCCCTCCTCCCTCAACCACATCCATACACACGACTGTGATTTCTGGAAGGTGCCTCGGCTTTTTATGCCCTCCGAGACATCCAGAAGTGTCAGTCAAAAACCTGGCGATGCCATTGGTGGAATGGTTCAAACAATTTGCATGGTCCCATCCCATGCCCAGCCCAAATGGGCAGGTCTAAAAAAAATAATAAAATAAAATAAAATAAAATAAAATCAATACGTTTTATTGCTATAAAAAACCCACTGCTGCTACTATTAAAATTCAGGCATTTAAAATAAATAAATTTCACATGTTTCTGTGGTGACTTGGTGTGTTTTTTGACCACAATTTAAAAAGAAAAATTGTGGTCGCCATTTTGGATCCCCCCCACCGCATGGCATGCAGCGAGACAGACGACAAGGATGCCCCCCCAGCCTGGTGCAACCAGCCCAGGACAGGAGAGGGGGGGAGGCCGGGGACCCCCCCCAGAAACCACCCCCCTGGTAGGTGTCCTCAGGCAGGCATATTTTCGCCTGCTTTTTTGGCCAGGAGTCGGTTTTTTTTTTTTTTTTTTTACTTTTAAAACCTTTTTTCTGTGCTGCTTGGCACCGCGTGATTGTCGCGATGCCATTAACGACAACGAAAAACCTGACCCAATTTTTCTTTTTTTGGGTCGGGTTCGAGCTGGAGCGGCTTAATGATCGTTACCGTTTCCGTTACGTAACGGAAACGATAACCGAAAACGAAAACGACAATTTTGCCACTCCATGCCCATGTCTAGTCTTAAGAGGTATTACTTTATGTCAATATTGTATGGAATAATCTTTGGCATTATTCCATTTTGTTTCTCCAAGAGACCCCCCCTCCAAACAAGTGGCAAAGGTTCTCGAGCCATGTGACAAAACAAAAGTATTCTGGTTTTCCAACAACACATCCTTATTATCCACTGTAGCATCTGAGCTTTCTTTTAATAACCAAAGGTAATTCAGACTCCTGAGAAGAGTTAGATACTTTGAATCTTCCCATTTAACAACTAGACAATTTTTTAAATTTAATTGTTTCTAAATTTCTATATTTTCCTCCCTCTGCTCAGTAAGTTTACACTACAAATATAAATATTAACCACAAGAAAACATAAGAACATTATTGTTATTTTAAAAGACTAAATAGAGTTAATTTTATAAACTATTTCACCAAGAATCTTTCATGGTTGGGATGTTGCCACATTGGAAATTCCCTATATAATGGTCTGTCAATCTTAAGTATCTCCAAAGCAGAACCTCCATGGAAAATATGAGTGAGTAGATGAGTCTCACAGAAAATGCTACTGCATAAAATGTTGGAGAGCCAACAGGTATCTTGAAATGAACCTAGGAACTGAAGGTCACTAATACTGTCTAAAACTGTCTCACAAGCCAGATTGTAGGGAAAGGTGAATGGCGGGTTGAGAAACAGCAGCCACACCATTACTAAATTATTATTTAACATAGTAAGAAGAGGCTGCAATAATAGCAGGATTAACACATTTGTTCCTTCTGCTCTGGGGTGTCCTTAAGTACAAATTCATAAATTTTTACCTCAGGTTAGGATGAACCACATTATGCCAATCAAAATTCAACTAACTATCCTGAGAGTGCACATACTTGATCCCCTTGTAGCACAAAAAAAAAAAAAGTAGAAAGGAAAGTGCAATGACTAATACAGTACAGTACTTGCTGTGACTCCTTCTCAACTTTAAAACACACTTTCTCAGTTTTTAGTCCTGCCCACTTTGGAGCATGGAGGTTAACAGATTTTCAAAGTTACTACAATCTTCTCAATTTTAAGTAGCCAAATTAGTTTTAATTGCCTTAAAACTAACATCTTACAACCGTTACTAAGGAGAAAGCCCTACTGATACAAAGGAAGGTACACATGACTATATTTTTTATTTTTAAAAAAACCAAATAGACTTACAGGAATTTATAATTACATGCAGATTTTTTTCATATGAGCCTCTCTATATACTGTTTTTAATATCACCTTTGTTTAATTTTTCTAATATTTTATAGCAAACATTCAGCAACTGATGTCGCAATCATACAGACGAAAACTTTTCAGCTAATAAATGAGTATCTTCTCACCATCCAACAATTTTCATTATAAATAAGGATAAAACTACATTATTTGTGGACATTTCCAACAAAACCATGTCTTTATAATCAAATTAGAACAGTATCATTGGAAGTCAGCCTTTTGTTAGTGAAGTTTGGCTTTCTACAGTATGAAAAAAATAAAAACACCATAAGCTAATTGCTGGGTAGAATGACGCAAATGGTTTCCAAGACAACAGCCTTAGTACTGAAGTGCCTGCCTTAGCATTTCCTCATCTGTTTGCACTCACACCAGCAGTCTGACAGTATAGTCACTACATCCTGTTTTACTCAAAAGACATTGAAATGTACAGACTGTGAAGTTAACTCCTGACTTACATTTTAAAAGTTCTTAGCGATTCATTAACACCAATATTTGATTTTCCTATTTGCTGTGCACACAACTGAAGAGATATTTCTGGGTAAAAACCCCAGGAGAGTGGAAGAAAATTAATATTTATTGGGGGGGGGACAGAATTATGTTTTAAATGTCTCTGAAAGTTAGTACAAAGTAGTGGCTATACTTCTGTTCTAAAACAACTAAAGACTTTTAAAACATTGTAGTACTATATACTAAATAATACAGCAAATCTTGAGATCCTAGCAAGAAAGTACAAGGGTCCAGTTCTACTATGAAACTATTTTTGCAGCTAAACGTAACTGCTCTAAAATGCAAGTCACAAACAACCTTTATTTTATATTGCTCTAGTTAATATGACAGACAGTGGCTAAAATCCTATTGCACCTGAAACAGCTTAAAGTTATGGTTGTAGAATTCAATGTTACTCTGAATGCAAGCTTTCCCTGAATAAGGGACTACCTACTATGTGACTTTTATATGGATTACCATACATGATTGCATTGACTGCAATCATAATGGGTGGTTAACAAAGACCAGACAAATAGGTGGAAAGAAGTTAAAACAAACTAAATAAAAAGTAAAAACACCATAACAATAGCAATGCAAAAACAAGACAAGGCCCAACAAGAGGTACAAAGGCAAACAAAACAACACAGAATCAGGGAAACAACAACAATAATCAAGTACTGATCACCAAATGCATCTTTAAACAACCAGGTTTTCAGGGCTTTTTAAGAAGGAATGGATAGATTATGGCTTCCCTTGACCCTTGTTCAGCGTTTGCAGCAGGTACAGAGCGTAGCAGCCAGATTGGTGGTTGGTGCAGGCAGATTTGACCCCATCACCCCAATTCTGGCTCGTCTGCACTGGTTACCCTTGCCTCCCGAATAAGGTTCAAGGTACTGGTTTTGGTTTACAAAACCCTCCGTGGCTTAGGGCCTGGGTTTCTGGCACAGTGCATCTTCCAAAGGTCACAGCTTGTCTCTGGCACTCTTGTTATGGGTATCCATCCCCAAGGAAGCCCATAAGGTTTCCACTCGTAATTGGGCTTTCTTGGTGACCAGCCCGGCTTTGTGGAATAAACTGCCAACAGATTTGCCAAGCGTAGTCCCTACCTTCTTTTTTAAAAGCCCTGAAAACCTGGTTGTTTAAAGATGCATTTGGTGATGAGTACTTGCTTATTGTTGTTTTCCCGATTCTGCGTTGTTCTGTTTGCCTTTGTACCTCTTGTTGGGCCTTGTCTTGTTTTTGCATTGCTATTGTTATGATGTTTTTATTTTTTTATTTAGTATTTTTAACTTCTTTCCATGCTCATGAAATATCTGTATGGAATATTTGTTGCTTGAACATACCAGTAGTTATTGATTATATTATACTCTCTATTTGTTTTAAAGAAGGTAGTTTATATGATGGAAACATAATTCTGGCCAAAACTTGTTGCATAGCTACACCTGCATTAGTTGTGCAAGTGGATGTGAATTTTGCCCAAAGGCAAGAAGTGCTGCAGGAGCAGTTGTGAAATTACAGCTACTCCTCACTTAACGACCCACCTGTTTAATAACCACTCAGACTTGCAACCACCAGAGGCCAAAGTTTGCTGCCACTGCCTAACCGCTAACCTGCTTTTTCTGCCAAAGCATCCAGCTCACTTCTACAGCGGTACCTTGTATAAAGGAATTAATTCATTTCAAATGAAATTACGTTAAGCAAATTTTCCTTTATACAGTGGACCCTTGTATAACAAACAGCTTGTATAACATAAAATCTGTACAACATAAACAATTCCAGAGATAGGGGAAATTTGCTTAACATAATTGCATATGGGGAAAATCCTTACAACATAAAAATGGGATTACTCCATTTTAATGCATTCCTATGGGAATTTGTATAAAGGAAAATTTGCTTAACATAATTTCATTTGGAACAAATTAATTCCTTTATACAAGGTACCACTGTACAAATTTCCCATAGGAGTTCACTGAAAATGGAGTAATCCCTAATCACGACCATTTTTATGTTGTATGGATTCACCCCATAGGCGGTTCTGTTAAGCAAATTTCCCCCTATCTCCGGAATTTTTTGTGTTGTACAGATTTTATGTTATACAACTGTTTGTTATACGAGGGTCCACTGTACTTGCCTGCACCTACCTGAGGCAGCGGTTAGGCAGTGTTCAAGCAACAAATATTCCATACAGATATTTCATGAACAATAACAATTGAAATCTTCTTCAAGTATAAAATAACCTAATCTACATACAGTAACCACCCACATATCATGGGGGTTAGGGACCAACCCGACCCGCGATGACTGAAAATCTCCTTCATTTAAGAAACAGGAGATACTGTAGAACATGTTGTAAAGAGGGATCAATTGGTGAAAATCCTTTATCAGCCGTGTAGGCCACAATTTTTTTCCATTTATATTCATAGAAGCGTAGAGTAGAAGGTTTGTGAGAAGTGGCAATGATTTGATTGATTACCTGGGAATCCACCAGGCTGTCAGCTGAAGACAAGGTAAGTCGGGATGCGAGACTTGAGTCCTGTCTCATGAGATGAGATCGGGTATCTGAGAAAGCATGAGGTGGTATGCCATGTAGAGCAGTGGTGCAAATCATGGCTGTCTCAGCCACCAAGGAGCAATTAAAATTACATTTGCCCTGTCGTGGCGATTTTTGGTGATCACACTGAGTAGTAGGGGTACTGGGGGGAAGGCGTAGAGCAGACGGCGCCTCCAACAAAACATGAAAGCATCCCCCAACGAAGATCCTGAGAGATGGATTGCTACTGGAAAAACGTGGTGTTGCATGCACCACTCTAAAAAGTGAACTGTCAGCAAAAGAAGGCCTTGTGAGTGGGTGCCGCCCTACTTGTTGATGTAGTACATGGTGGTCATGTTGTCAGTGACCACCTGTACTACATTGCCGGAAAGGAGTCAGCAAAATGCCTTGAAAACCACTAGGAGTTCCAGGTGATTTATGTGCAGAGATTTCTCCTGAGTAGACCATGTGTTGTAGATGGAAAGGTGTTGACAAAGGGCTAGTAGAAAAGAAAACTGTAACGTCAGTTTGGCTTCTCCTCCACCTCACCCCCCAGGAAAGCCTTACTTTCATGTATATGACCCCCCACTTAATTTTTAGTGTCATGGTACTCAGAAGTGGGTTACCCAGGGCTGTGGAGTCGGTAGATAAATGTTCCGACTCCGACTCCTAAGTTTTTGTACTTCCGAACTCTGACTCTGACTCCAGGTACCCAAAATTTCCTCCAACTCCTCGACTCCGACTGCCAGGGCTGTGGTGTTGGTAGATAAATGTTCCGACTCCGACTCCTAAGTTTTTTGTACTTCCGATTCCGACTCCGACTCCAGGTACCCAAAATTTTCTCCGACTCCACAGCCCTGGGTTTACCAGGTGCTATCAGTTCAGCATTGCTTTAACTCAGTACATTAACATCTACTCAAATTTCCTACATTCTACCCATAAAATCAGCAGCTCCCTTGGCCCTACCCAATTGTTGAGCAATGGAAAGGTGGCATGACATTTTCAGTTGACTGCATTTCAAGGCATCACAGCCTCTCTCTGCATGACCTGTGCACCAGGCACACTGGCAGGCTTAGAAGGTAAATTTTAGGGTAGCTGCAGGGGTTGTGCTGCATGGTTGGCCTGGCAGTCCATTGACAAACTGATTTTAAGGTGTGGTTGCTTATGTCTCTCAGAAGCATTTTTGCGGTTTCTCCTAACTTCACCTGCATCTTTTTTCTTTCCTTGTTTTATAGCGGGTTGTGAGACTTTATTTTTTCTTTCCATTTTGAAATTCATACATTTTCCATAACATGCATAATTACCAAATGTTCACATTCAAAATGTGTTTTGCCAAATTTATCATTTCATCAACTGACTAACTAAAGCATGTTATTGCTTAGTGTTTTAATTATGCACATTTTAACCATTCCCATATAAAAATATGTACTTTTTACGTGAAAACTGGTATGAATATTTGGGTCAGATATTCTTAAGGCAAGGAAAATTTGATTTTCAGACAAGGTGTAAGAGATGTAACAGTTACCTTTGCCAGGAATGTTGAATCCAACAAAAATATTTTCCATCTACATTTCAGGTAACCAGAAAGGGATTTTTTTAAATAAATACTGTTTCTTTGATTTTTGCAAATGAAAATGGATAAAAATAGTTATTAAGACAAGCATGTTTAGAAAATACAAAAACCCAGAGAGATTTCACAACCTCTGACATCTGTAAGTAGTAATTGGGAGTTTCATGGAAGCAGGGGAAGGGAGGAATACAGTGGTGCCCTGACTTAAGAGCAGCTTGACTTAAGAGCAATTCGACTTAAGAGTGGAAAACTGTTTGGCATTTTAACTGCCGCCTTACAAATTTTAGATATGGTCTGCTCGACTTACAAATATATTTTTTATTTTATTTTCATTTTTAACTTATTTTTTCAATTTTTTAGATAGGTACCCCGACTTAAGAGTAGTTCAACTTAAGAGCATGCATTCAGAACGGATTAAATTCGTAAGTCGAGGTACCACTGTATTCTCACTTGCACCTCTACTTAGTCTAATACCTGTATAAAATTGGCTGATAAAATTGATTGGAAATGAACGTGATTTTTATGTGCAATATGAGAATTTAATAAAGCCTATTTTGTTCCAGATTATGCATCCCCCTTATCCTATATCAGGGGTGCCCAAACTTTTTGTAAGGAGGGCCAGATTTGGTGGCTGAGAATGTGTCAGGGGCCGGTTGCTCCCCGACCCTGCCACCCCACTGCAAGCCCTACCCACTGACCCCTTGCAATCCCACCTTCAGGAAGGAAGGCGGGGACCAAGGGAGGAAGGGAGGGAGGTGGAAACCAAGAGAGGAAGGAAGGAAGGTGGAGAACAAGGAAGCGAGGGAGGGAGGGAGGTGGGGACCAAGGGAGGGAGGGAGGGAGGAAGGAAGGTGGGGACCAAAGGAAGCACAGGGAGCCGTGGCCACAGGTCACCCCTTAGAAGAGGCAATCCAAGCTCCCCAGTGGTGGTGACGGCTTGCCCGCCAGCCCACCCCAAAGCTCCTTGGATTTGGCAGAGGCCCGCTGGCCTGCCCATCCCCACACATTCCCCTGCGGTGCCGGTGGCGGCAGACCACCCAAGCTTCCCAGAAGTGCCGGTGGTGCGGCCCGCCCGATCAGTGCCCCGTGTGTGCGGCCAACCTCACAATGTTCCCGGCTATGCCAGTGGCAGTAGCCTGTCTGTGCGCCACCCTGCGTGTGCGCGCCTAGCTTCACAAGGTTCCCGGTGATGCCGGTGGCAGCGGCCCGCCTGCGCACCACCCCCACGCGCGTGCCCTGCCTCACATGGTTGCCAGTGGTGCCGGTTGGCAGCAGCCCGCACAATGGCTGGCCAGCCGGCCCGCCCAGCCCCACAAGCTTCCCGGCGGTGCTGGTGGTGGTGGCCCGTCCCCTCGCCCGCCCACCCAGCCCCACAAGCTTCTGCTCACCAGCTGGCTGAGCCCCTCAAGATTCCCAGTGGTATCAGTGTTGGCGGAAGATTTTTTTTAAAAAAAAAAAAAAACATGGGGCGAAGAAGGGGGAGGGAGGGGTGGGCCAGCCAGCTGCGGGCCACTCAGAATGGCCTGACGGGCTGAATTTGGCCCCCGGGCCGGACTTTGGGCAGGCCTATCCTATATATACTTTTGTATATTAATTATCCTGTTCACATCTTTTATTGCTACTTACAGTCTACATATTAATGCAGCATAGTGGCTAAAGTATGGTGCAGTACTTATGTTAAGAAATAGTGTTGTGGGATGGTCACTTCTGTAGACATCTTCATTTCTCACAAACACAATAATTGCTTCACAAAACTTATTGGTCACAACTATTGAATGCTAATGCAATACTAGGGAAAATTAAAGTTAAGCCCAAACTAAACTGTGATACATTTTTGTTCAGGTTCAAAAAAGAAATATACAGCAGAGTGTCTGTGAAGATTCTTGGTCATCCAGGTGAGTTTATCTGGAAGTTGAGTCATGGCTACTGGACTTCTTTTTTGAGAGATAGAAACATTTTGCTGCTCATCCAAACAGCTTCATCAGTCTGAATAAAGCTAGTGTGAGTCCTCCATCTTATAGTCAGCTTCGACCTCTTGTCACCCTGGTCTGAATTAGGCTCATAAGATGAACAATGGCCTGAATAGGCTCGTTAGGGAAACAATAGTATCCATAGCCTTAAGGTGAACAATGGCCTAAGGTGCTGAAACCTATCAAGAATGGGTCGTTAGCTATGGCCTTGGTGGTGAAGGCTTTTTGATTTGTCTGGGTACTTTGGAAAGCACCCCCTGATAAGCAGCAGACAGACTATGCCTGAGGCCGCCACCTCTGTTGAGGGAGGTGGTTTCAATGCTCACATGAATGGCTTCCTTTACTCCTTTCTCAAACCACCTCTCTTCTTTGTCTAATATGTGTACATCCTCATCTATGAAAGAGTGTCCTTGTCCTGCTGATTCTGGTCCTGAGCTGTTACCCCTCCTATGTTGGGCCATCCTTCTGTTTAATGGCTGTTTTAGTTTCTCCAATGTAGAAATCTGAACACTCTTCACTTCATTGGACCGCATATACTATATTGCTCCTTTTATGTTATGGTATCGGATCCTTTGGGTGGACAAGTCTCTGCCTTAGTGTGTTTGTGGGTTTGAAATAAACAGGGATGTGGTGTTTGCCAAAAATCCTTTTAAGCTTCTCAGACACTCCAGCCATGTAAGGAATGACCAGGTTCTTCCGTTGGGTCTGGGTCTCAGACTGATCCCTTGTTCTTCTGGGATGGCCCACTGCTTTGTTTGAAGGCCCACTTTGGATATCCACAGGTCTTAAGTGCTGTCTTCAGGTGCCTGTCTTCCTTCTTCTTGGCTTCTGTGGAGGTGGGGATGCTGTCTGCTCTGTGGCTTAGGGTCCTGATGACTCCTAGTTTGTGCTGTAATGGATGGTGGGAGTCAAACAGTAAGTACTGATCTGTGTGGGTGGGTTTCCTGTAAACTTCTACTCCCAGGCCATGGTCAGGTCTGATGATGACTGCACAATCCAGAAAAGCCAGCTTGTTGTCTTGGGTGTATTACCTAGTGAACCTAATATTAGGGTCCACCGCACTGATGTGGTCTGTAAAGGCCTATACTTCCTGAGTCTTGATTTCCACCCAGGTATCATCTACATACCTGAACCAGTGGGATGGTGTTGTCCCTGGGAAGGTGTTGAGTGCCTTCTTCTCCACTTCTTCCATGTACAGTGGTACCTTGTATAAAGGAATTAATTCATTCCAAATGAAATTATGTTAAGCAAATTTTCCTTTATACCAATTCCCATAGGAATGCATTGAAAATGGAGTAATCCCGTTTTTATGTTGTACAGATTTTTCCCATAGGCAATTATGTTAAGCAAATTTCCCCTATCTCTGGAATTTTTTATGTTGTACAAATTTTATGTTATATAAGCTGTTTGTTATACAAGGGTCTACTGTATAGGTTCACAACAATTGGTGACACTGGGGAACCCATGGCACAACCATGCTTCTGTCTGTAGAAGTCCCCTCTGTACATGAAATATGTGGTGTTCAGACACACGTCCAGCATATCTTGTCTGGGTTGAGGCTGCTTCTGGAGTTGAGGGTGCTGTCTTCTCTTAGTCTTCTCTTTACCGTTGTTAGGGCATCGGTGGTGGGGATGCTGGTAAAGAGAGATGTAACATCAAAGGATACCATGGTTTCATCTGCATCCAGTTTCAGTTCCCTGACTTTAGAAACAAACTCCTCTGAATTGTGTACGTGGTGGTCTGTGAGTCCAACCAGTGGGGCTAGGATAGTCACCAGGTATTTTGCGATGTTGCAAGTCACTGAATTTATACTGCTGACGATAGGTCTGAGGGGAATTCCTTGCTTGTGGATCTTGGGAAGTCCGTAAAAGCAGGGGACGTACACAATTCAGAGGAGTTATGGAGGTCAAAGCTGACTGACTATAAGATGGAGGACTCACACTAGCTGTATTCAGACTGATGAAGCTGTTTGGATGAGCAGCGAAACATTTCTCTCTCTCAAAAAAGAAGTCCAGTAGCCATGACTCAACTTCCAGATACAGCAGAGTCTTACTTCTTTTCTTTAGCTTGTGGAGTTTTACCCTCACAACAACACTGTACGACGTATTTACCTACTAGCTGCTATGCCCCAGTTCAGATTCTGTATCTTCTACTCGTGTGTTTTATATTTACAAGGAAAGAAGAGTCCAGACAATTCTAATGAGATCTGTGTTAGGGCAAGTGAAAAAAATTTGGTCCAACACCACATAGTTAAATCTTACAGTGAAGTGAGGATTTGAACCAAAACCTTTCCAGATCCAGATTCAAATACTAACACATGCATTGTGGCCTCTAATTTTCATCTCTGCTAAGTGGGGCTCTCTTCCGTGCGCGCAGGTACCATATACATCTATGCATCTCCCCAACCCCGGATTCCATCACAACCAGAAGAAAAACAGTTGCAACGGGTGGGTACGGGTGGAAAACCCCTGCATGCAAGGTCCAGAGGCATGAGTGGCTGCTTGGCTTCTCAACTTAGAAGGAACCTTGAACACATGAATCAGATGATTCAGGGCAATTATGGGCTGCTGGAGTGTTAATAAGTTTTGTTTAATACAGATATGTGAAATAATGATCAAGTGAATCATATTCTATGTATGTGCTGGATTTTTTTCTAGAAATACTACATTACCATTGAGAAGACCCAGATTTAAATCTACACTGAGGCATTTATTACAGTGCTGTTTGAAGAGAGGGGGAAATATCTCTGTATTTGAAAAAATAATCAGGTGTAAAAATCCTCCAACTTCATTGTGTTGTCTGAAGCTGGCACCTAAAGAGGCATGTTTTCAGCAGCCAATTAAAGGGGGGATGGGACCAACCACACCTACCACAGAAGGGAGCAACCAGCAATTTGGAACCTCATCACCCCACAGAGCACTTGCTTCTGCCTAGATAAGCCTATAGTACTCTCTCATCAAACTAGAAGCTTCAAATCCCCAACCCCAAGAGAGGCCTGCAAAGAAAAAGAAAAAACAATTGTGCCTTCTCGGTAGTTGTACCATGTTTATGAAATAATCTCCTGCCCGAGATCTGCTTAGTTGCCCCAATAGATTCTTTCAAACGATATCTGAAAGCTTCGCTCTACAGGCAGGCATTTCCACAGCCATTACCAATATAGCACAGATGTTCGGCTAAAACTACCAGCCCGCAATCTTACTTAGTTCTTTAATTATGTAATATTTAATTCTTATATACTGTAGCTTTATTTTGTGCAATTATAATCACTTTGTATCTTGATTTGTGTGCTGAGTTTATTTTATTATGTTGATTTGCCTGTATTGTTGGTGTTGTAAACCAGTGCTCCCCAACCTTTTTATCACCGGGGACCGGTAAATGTTTGATAATTTTTCCCTGGCCCAGTTGCGGGGGGTTCACGGCGGCGGCGATGGCGGGGCGGGCGCGATGGCGGGGTTGCAGCGGCGGCGGCGCGATGGCGGGGGCGCGCGATGGCGGGGGGTGGCGCGGCGATGGCGGGGGGTCGCGGCTGTGGCGATGGCGATGGCGGGGGTCGCGGCGGCGGTGGTGATGATGGCGGCGATGGCGGGGCAGGGTGGGCGCGAACCCTAACCTAACCCTAACCCTCCCCCAAAAAAAGAGGCATGCGTGGCGCCGGCCGCCAAAGCCCGGCCCGGCCTGAGACTCCCCCTCCCCAAAAAAAAGAGGCATGCATGGCGCCGGCCGGCCAAAGCCCGGCCCGGCCTGAGACTCCCCCTCCCCCAAAAAGGCATGTGTGGTGCCGGCCGCCAAAGCCCGGCCCGGCCTGAGACTCCCCCTCCCCCAAAAAGAGGCATGCGTGGCGCCGGCCGGCCAAAGCCCGGCCTGGCCTGAGACCCCCTCCCCCTCCCCCAAAAGAGGCATGCATGGCGCCGGCCGGCCAAAGCCCGGCCCAGCCTGAGACGCCCCCTCCCCCTCCCCCAAAAAGAGGCATGCGCGGCGCCGGCCGGCCAAAGCCCGGCCCGGCCTGAGACTCCCCCCTCCCCCCCCAAAAAGAGGCATGCGTGGCGCCGGCCGGCCAAAGCCCGGCCCGGCCTGAGACGCCCCCTCCCCTCCCCAAAAAAAGAGGCACGCGCTGCGCTGGCCGGCCAAAGCCCGGCCCGGCCTGAGACGCCCCCTCCCCTCCCCTCCCCTCAAAACAGGCGCGGCCTGCCTGCCTCGCCGCCGCCAGCCAAGAGCCCGAGGGGTTTCGCGGAGAGCGGCCCTCCGAGCAGGGCTCCTTTCTCTCTCTCTCTCTCTCTCGGCCCCGGAGACGTGCTCTCCTGGGGCTGCTTTTGGGCGCGCTGGGCAGCTTCACCAAGGAGGAGGCAAGCACCAGCCTTGGGATAAAAGCAGCGCACGTGCCTCGGCTACCTCCCGCCCGTCCTCCCAGCGCATGCGCTCAGCTTAAGCAGGTGAAGAAGGGGGCGGCATGTGTGTGCCTCTCTCTCTCTCTCTCTCTCATTTCCGGGAGCCAGACCGCCGCCACAGGGGAATGATTGGAAGTTCCTCGGGCAGCGGTATTGTTGTCCGCGGCCCGGGGGTTGAGGACCACTGTTGTAAACCACCCATAGTGGCCATGTTGCCAAATGGGTGGGATAGAAATTGAGTAAGTAAGCAAACAAGGAAGCAAATAAGTAAAAGGTCATGACCACTAATATGAATAGGGCTCAGAACCAAATTTTTAGCCTGTTAAGCTGCCATTAAATCTGGATAACTAGCCCCAATGTTAACAGTCTGCTACATTTTGTACCAGTTCAAGTTTCTGAAGCTGCCCCATGTATAGCACACTGCAAAATTTTCTGTTTTGTGCTTTGCTTATCTGGACAGCAAAGTAAGATCTTCTCAAAACTCTGATCGTGGCTGAGTAAATAGTTGACACATTCTTGATGATAGATAGATTATAATCCATCGGGACTGCCTCCAAATGCTCTCTAGCTTCCTTCTATTCAGCTTCAAAACCCGAAGGTCCCAGTTAAACCAGGGTGCACCATGGGGTCGATGGTGAAGGGGTTGTTCAGGAGCGAGCATGTCAATTGCCCTGGAAACAGCAGCATACCTGACATCTACCAAGGCATCAACAGGTGTACCAACCAGTTCATCAGGTGTCCCACGCATGGCATTCTGGAACTGAGAGGAATCCATTAATCTGTGTGGATGGACCATCTTAATGGGTCTGAGCTCCCTGCAAGGGGGGGGGGTACCACTGCAAGGCTGCATTTTAATACGTGGTTAGTTAAACACTTGATTGCTTCAACTTCAGTAATATGCATTAGCGCTGTGAAACTCTCTTAAGAACATTCAGTGTTGTGAAATTACTGGAGAAGCCAGGATTCAGTTTTCATTTTACTAGTTACAAAAGATATATGAATTTATGGTTTTTAACTGCCTAACAGAAGTAGTGAAACTACTTCTCATCCACAACATGCTGTGACTTTAGACCTTGAAAGCTGTACAGCACAAACCCTTTATCTAATACAACATACTCAGAATAGCTTTGGAACTAGAAAGATTATGGGGTAACCTTTATTGGCTTTTCAACCATGCATGACACTTTTCACCATCCAGTGCTATTGTAATCATTCTATAATCTACCCAAGTATTATAAACTAACTAAAGTAATAGCAGCTCTTTGCAAAATACAGATTTTTTGTTAAATTTCAAGGATAATGCAATAGAAGACTCAAAAATGCTCTACTCCACGGCAATATACAGTACTAGCTTTTATTTTAACATCCACAGCAATGATCAACCACTTTGTCTAGGCAGCAAATATTTTATTTATGCTGATGATCTCATACTTGTTGCAACTGAGCAACAAGAGTGAGAGCATTAGACAGCTTTCAGTAGAACAACCCCTAACAAATGCATTAAAAGAACTTGATGCATATCACGATTGACACCAACTTAAATTCCACACAACTAAACTCAATAAAAGGCACATATCTGAGAAATAAGCAGGCATCTTGAAAACTTCAGATTACCTGGAAGGGTATCCAACTACTAGCGTGTTGCTTTGCTCCTAAATAGCTATGCAGACCAACTCACTCTATGCACAGATGAAGAGCATTAAGTACTAAATGCAATAATTTATATATTTTACATGTTTCTTTGAAGCAAAGATAAAAGAAGCACAACTCGTGAATGAGATGTACTTCCAGTTTAAAGTCAGTGAGTGTAACATTAAAAATTAAATTTGCACTGGGATGACACACAAGCTATTTCCTCATCTGAAACTTGTATTTCTCCTATGCATATTATTTTCCAAACATTTCAATGGCTACATGAAAAGGAGAACTGAAACACTTCTTCTTTTCAGACATCATAATTCAACCATCATTGTTCTTACTTCAATGTATCACGGCCTATATATGGAAGAAGATCACTCTTTAATGTAAATTCCCATTGTTTAAACAGCCTACAGTGTTTAAGTATCAGGTACTGGTGCATAATATGTGTTCCTCCAAACTAGTTCGCATGATTTGTGTTTCAACAGAGGCATTGCAGAACTATAACAGCCTACAATTGTTTACCAGTTCTCCAGTTTTCAAAATAGACTCAAGTTCTGCTAAGTAATTGTTTGAAATTTGATGCTTCCCTCATATTACTTCACATGGAAAATTTGATTGTTTCTGCTTTTCTGAAATGGAACACTACTACAGTGTGTGTTCTTGAGCCAAAAATGTTGAAATATTCAAATAGTTTAATTAATTTACATGGATAACCTGAAAATAGATAACATTCATTTAAAAAGTAGAAAGAGGGATATTACTTCCATTAAGGTGGTATTATTAATATAATTTTAAATGGATTTTTAAAAAAACTATATAAAATTAGTTGAGCACCAGTTCCTAGCATAAATTTATTTATTTAAAATATTTTATATCCTTCTTCTTAAGAGGTCCTCAAGGTGGCTTAAAAAATTAAAAGATAACATTTAAACTAACAGGCTCAAATGAATACAATACTTAAAAAAACATAAGGAACACCAAAAACACATTCCATGCAGCAAGGAACAACAAACAATTTGAAAATCCCACTCATATAGCCAGTCACTTAGGCAATGGCCATGAACAACAGGATTACAGACCAAATTAGAAGTCACAAACTGATATACTGTACTTCTGTATTTAGTAGCCATTAACTCCTTGAACACATATTTATAATACTTATAGCTGCAAAACAAGAAACTACTATTACATGCATTTTTCTCTATTAGAAATCTTTCATACAGTACTTCATACATATATCTACATCCATTGCATTTTATCTACACAAAATTAAGGCTCTGATTAAGACCACTGTTATGAAAGACATGAGGAGCCAGGTTAAGACAAGCTCCCTTGATGCTTGCTACTGGACAATTATTTTACAATGGTCTATTTTCCAAGAAGGACAATGTCCTATTCTCAAGACTACTGGCTTCCAATAAACTATGAAGCACTTGCACAAGCTAATAGTTTCCATTCTGGGGATTCACTTTTCCTTGATACAATAATACGTATTATCCTTAAAGGAGCAAAATAAAATGTGAATCAATCAAACAGAAAATCTATGCCCTCTAATAATTTATCAAACTGTAAATGCTACTGTCAAAAATGGCTTCACACTTACATTTAAAATAGATCTTCTTATAGCACTATAGCCAACTGTTTTCCTATATACACACACTGTAGATAATATCTAGCTTTACAGAGTTCAAACACCACCTGCTCAACAACTTGAAACTCTGCTCAAATGTTGGTACAGTGCTCCCAATAATCTTTCTTCAGGTATCTGAACTTCTTGGCATCCCACCAGATATAAAGCATTTATTACATCCTTGTAATATCAGAGCATAACAGGTTGTCTCTTGGATTCTCTGTTAGCATGGTCCTTTGTGTTTTTCCATCTGTGAAGCATCATCAGATTGCTGCATTTTACTGAATAACTCAAGTGAAAAGCAACTCTGAAATGGAAACATTAAGGAACAACTTTCAATTGGCCAAAAAAAACCCCTCCTACTACTTTCTCCTATATTTTAAAGGCCAAAGATCAACTATTTAAAAGAAATTGTTTTGGAACTGCCAAAAACTTATTGTAAAATCCAGTGTGCATCTTGTAGAGAATCAGTTTGTAGTTTGCCAACTTTGCAATTCTGAAGTCTACCTGTTGTGATAGAAACCACCCATTTTTGTATTTATCACATGAATATGATAGAATCCATAAAACGATTTACATGTAAGCCCTTTTTTTGGTAGTCCAAAAAAGGCTTACATGTTGTATTTTTGCATACTGATTTAAAGAAACGTCAAGAAATGAACATACAATCCTATTGATATTACAGTATCAGACTGGCAATGTTAGGGAATCCAGTGTAGTACTGTACTCGGCAGTTGCCGGAGAAGCTATTCTCTGGAAATATATATGGAAGAACTTCTAGTCGCTGGCAAACTGACTTTTACGATCGGACCAGGTCATATGCATTAAACGCGTTCTGTTTCAGGCAGGCACAGTTGTTTGCAGGACTGGGATTGAAAGCCAGCGAGCGAGCGAGCGTGGTCTGGCGCGCTTAGTGAGCCACCAAGGTCCCCCTTTCTCACAGTCGTTGTGAGACGCTAACAGACGGAATAACGTTCGCTGACAACTTTTCTGCATAGAGACCTTGCCGTTTCCATCGCCGAGGAAAGCTTACCTGTTCCCTGGAAATGCAAGGCAACGAAGGTCTCCTGGACATTTTGCCGCTGCCATAATAACTGGTGGAAGTCTCCCCCAAGGACACACAGCTGGATCGCCTCCTGGCTCGGATCACGGGCACTTTCTCCTCGGCGCCCGTGGGCAGCTTTGGGGGCGCAGGCTGGAAATGGTGCGGCGTCCCTCCTCGGCGCGAAGAGGGGGCAGAGAAGACGCCGCCACCCCGGCTCAGCAGGGCCGCCAGGCAGCCCGCCACCCCGGCTAAGCCGGACAAGAGAGGCCTGAGGGTCGGGGCCAGAGAGCCCAGGCTGGTGAGCGAGATTAGCCACACGAGGCTGGAGAAGACCAAGACCAGAAGGCTCCTGCGGAGGCGGAGGCTGCGGTGCAAGAGAGTCAGCCCGGCCACGGTGCTCAGCGTGGCCAGCAGCCGCCCGGCCACCCTCTGCAGTTCAGCCGGCGGAGGAGGAGGAGGAGGAGGAGGCCGGGGGGCGTCTGGCTCCCCCGCTGGTCCCTGAGGGGGCAGAAGCCACCACCGCAGCGCCACCCAGTCCCCCGAGTAGCAGCAGACGGGCAGCGCCAGGAACCACCAGAAGCTGCCCGGATCGTCCCGGGACAGGTAGCGGGTGAGGAAGAAAAAGGCGCACGCCAGGCTGAAGAGAGGGCTGAGGCACTGGCACAGCCCCAGCAACAGCACCACCGAGAGCCCGGCCGCCTCGCGGGGACTCGGGCGCTCCCCGCCGCCGCCGCCGCCGCCGCCTTCCTTTCGGGGTCCCCGCAGCAGCAGAGCCACCGCCAGAGGAGCACCGAGGCGGCCGCCGCCGCCGCCGCCACCGCCGCGCCCAGCCCGAAGAGGAGCGTCCGACGGGCAGCGGCGGGGAGCAGCCACAGGAAGCCGAGCGGCGGGCTCTGGGGCAACGGGGTGGCCCATCCCCTCACGTAACCGTTCCTCGGGCTGCCCTCGGGGTCAGCGGCGCGGTCCGACGAAGGCGGGCGGGCAAGTTTGTGGAGAGGAGGAGCGGCGGCGGCGGCGGCGCCTTTCTCTTCCCTCATGGTGGTCGCGCCGGAACAGGCAGGGCGGCGGCAGGCGGTCGGGGGTTGAGAGAGGCGTCAGCTTCTCCTCCTCCTCCTCCTCCTCCTCTTCTCTCCTCCCGACGGCGGCGGCGGTGGCTGCCTCATCTTTTCAAACGAAGCGCACGCGGAAGGTACCACCGCCACCACCAGCGGCGGCAGCCACACGGGCTCTGTGGCGACAGAACAAACAGGGGAGGTGGTGGCGGAGAGTCCGGTCTCGGAGCATGGCGGGTAAAAGGGGGAGGGAGGGAAGGAAGGAGAGAGAAGGCGCGCAAGATTAAAAAAAAAAAAGGTATCTCTTTCTCCGAGCTGCGCTCCTTCGCCCAACTCGCAGTCGCCTCCCAGAGCTCAGACGCCGCAGCGTCCATTCGCGCGCCCTTAGAGGTCGTCTTCCTCCCCCCCTCACCCCAACCCCCACAGGCACACACAGACGCCCCTCGCCTTTGGGAAAAGACGGCAACCCGCTCGATAACCCCACCCACCCACGCGCACCGCCGCCGCCGCCGCCGCCGGGCCCTCGGGCGCCGCACGTGACCTCTTGGGTCTGGAAGGACCGGCGGTCGGATTCCTAACGGTCGCCGGCGGCCGCGCGGGTTCAGGGGGAGGGGGAGGGGGTTGAGGTCGCGCGACCGTGCCCCGAACGCCCGCTTGGCAAGGAGGCGCCGGGCTTCAGCGGCTCGCGCGGCAGGAGCTTTCGAGCCCATCGCTCCCCTCTTGACCCTCGCGTCTTCTCCGCGCGCGCGGCGAGGAGGCAGGCAGGGCGAACGCGCGGCATGAGAGAAAGCGCTCGCCTTCTTCAACTCCCTTCCCGAACCCGGCTACGGACGGGGGGGGGGGATGGAGACGGTTGACGATTTCCGTTCGTTCGCCTGTCCAGCCTTCATCTAGATCGAGGAGGCCCCTTCCCAGATTTTCGAGCTGGTTGCTGGAACTAGCTGCTTCTGTTTTGCTGAAGTGCCCGCTACCACTTTTTAAATTAGTTTTTATTTGCTCATTATTATTATTTTTCTTTTGTGCAAGATCGGCTGGAGCTGTATCAAGAAGAAGAAGGGGGGGGGAGTGTGGCATCCAGCAATGATTTCAACGTGACTGAGAAAAAGCTTGGTTTCAGCAGGCCATTCCTCTGGGCAAGCCAATATTTTAGGCCAATATTATATTCTACAGTCTGTGTGTTGCAATTATGAACAAAGTGCACTCTTCTGATTCTCAGAGACTTCCTAGCCAAAAATAAGTAAAATAAAACAATTTGTGTTAGGGTAGTTATCTGGAAGCAGTCATAAACTGTGATTCGCCTTTTAAATATACCAAGATGACCTTTTGGAGCCATTTAACACAAACACAAAATTAAAAGGCAAAACCTCTGGAATCATTCATTTTGGATTCCAGCTGTCCAAATGGATTGATTGTGTGTGTGAGAGAGGGGGGGATGGGTTGTAGGCAGAAAATGGTTCCCCAGACTTGCCAAAGTTGTTTATAAAAAAATCAGCTTACAAGATCTCTGAACATGAGACCAAGGCCACTGAGTTATAATGAGCTTCCATTTTTGTGGACAATCATGTTGCATCTTGGAAACAGCATTCATTCCCATACTGTCACTTCTACTGTCAGTTTTCTCTCGTTTTATGTATACTTAGGTAGTTAGCTGTCCAGCATGAATCTATATTTTATTTGTTGTGAAGTACACAGTTTATCTTAAATACCATACCAACGATTGACACTAGGACAGTCCTGTTGTACAGGCCTTGCCATTTTTTTCAAGAGAAGGCCTCTGAGGGGACAGGCTACTAATTTCTGAAGATGCAACTTTAACTTTTGTTCAACATGAAAACAGGTTGAGGGTCCGAGAAGACAGGTAACAACAGTAAAACGGATATATCAGTAGCCTGTGAGGAATGCTCAGCAGGAAAGAGGAGTGTGGCGTCCCCTCCGGCATCCAAGCAGGCTTAGGTGAACACTATGTTCACATTGTTGCCAGCAGTGAGAAGGATGAACATTGAGGATGAGGAGGAGAAAGGTGGGACGTTTGAAGAGGGAGAGAAGAGGAAAGGACCAATAGCAGAGGGGATCTAGGTCATTGAGGAAGGTGAATGGGGCGAGGAGTCTAAGGCCGTTACTTCACGAGCCTCTCGCTGCGCGGCGAGCCGTAATTTCCGTGCGAATCGACCGCTTTTGTCCGCACGCTCCTCCTCTTTGGGTTCGGCGCCACCCCGACCACGCCCCTAAACCGAGCTCCAAGAGAGCATCCCACTTCGCATCCAAAGTCACGTGTGGCCACTAATTTTTCTTTTTTAAATTTTTTTTTCAGTTACTTTTTCTCCGAAATACTGATGAGAGGGAGGCATGATAGCTTTGTAATGGTAGGCGGAAGTTGCTTGGTCACTGCTCTAGGGATTTAGGAAGGGATTAACCGAATGCCCTTGGAGGACTGATGGATCATGTTGTGTGCTGGTCCACCTTGTGGCCCTGACGGGGAACAGCATTTTTTTTATGGCCGCCAATGGACGAAGCAATACAAATCGGGAGTGGAAAATGAAGGATCATACAGTAATTCAGCTTTGCCGCAAATGACAGCCGGGTATCCATGCATCGATACGCCGCGGTAAATTTTTTTTTAAAAATAAAAGAAAGCGAAAACCGGACGTTGAAAGAAAGCACCGAATCGAAGGGAGCACGTGAGGTGGCAATGGATTCGAACCGAAAATTTCGCTTGGTGAGGACAGAGAAAGAGGGGTGGGGGGCACGGAGACCACGTGACCGCCTTCGCATTCAAAGCGAAGGTGAGAAGTGACGGCCTAAGAAGAGGGAGGAGCACAAGGAGAGGGCAATTAGAATACAGGTAGACTTTTGGAAGGGGAACCCATAGAATGGAGCGTCTACGTGTACCTGTGGGGCAAGGGTCTTCTGAGGAAAGACAACAGTCAGGAACTCATGAAGTAACAGAGGAGAAGGTCAGAGCCAGAATGAGTGAGATATCCCTGCTGTGGGACTATATGTACTGGTCCACTGAGGAAACTGGCGGACTGCAACCGTGTCAGGAAGCCCCCGTATTAACACCCCAGGACTGGACTGATGATTTAAATACACGTGATCTTGAAACATTAATGCTTTAGTGGGTCCACAGAGGTAGTTGTTTATAGACTCCCCCAGAGGTTTATTAATTACTGTGGTTCTGCACTTGTGTCTCCTGTCATGCCTGGGTTAGAAGAAGCAGAACCACCTCAGGTGAAAAGAGAACAGTTTCACATAGCCATTGGGTAAAACAACTACCTGGACCTTCCAAAGGCAGAGTTGGCATGATTCTGAATATCTATGGCCATGTTCCTACTGCCTGCGTCATTTGTATACCTCTTGCTTCAGGAGAGCATTTGACCTACCTTTAACTTCATTGGCTATGTAACCCTCTACCTCGCTGGGCCATGCCCACTACAAGCTGATAACAGAACAAGACAAGCTCTACGTTAGCAAAGTGATAATAACTATGTGACCTTTCCCACAGTTTTCTATAGAGTAAATGGTTTACCATTCCCTTCTGGGAAGCGCTTTGGAGCTGTGCAACTTGTCCAAGACAGTTTAACAAAAATCTCTCAAGGTTTCAAGCCTTTTTATGCCTTGTTGCTAGAGCAGTTCTTCTAGACTCTGCCTGTTCTTGATCACCAGGCCTGGAAGAATCACGTCTCTGTCTCAAGTCCTGGCACTCATTTCCTCCCCACCCCCCATACCCTTCAGGGCCACTGCTGATTTGATGTGAGGATGCACATAGCCGGCATAGGGCAGGAAAAGATTCCATGTTGCAGAAAGGGAGATTTAGCAGAACATGGCCCAGGGAATTACATCTCAAAAGCCCTTGGTCTAATCTAGTTGATCAAAACCACACACATTTCAATGTGCATTGCTGAAAACGTGTCCCCTTCCCCTTTCAGACACTACAGGAACATTGACAAACTTGCTCCAGTGTCACAGAACACCTTCACAAAGGTGTGTCTAACTCTCCATCCACCTAGAAGTCATTATGAATACAGTGGTACCTTGTATAAAGGAATTAATTCGTTCCAAATGAAATTATGTTAAGCAAATTTTACTTTAGACAAATTTCCCATAGGAATGCATTGAAAACAGAGTAATGCCTAATCGCGACCATTTTTATGTTGTATGGATTCACCCCATAGGCAATTCTGTTAAGCAAATTTCCCCTATCTCCAGAATTTGCTGTGTTGTACAGATTTTATGTTATACAAGATGTTTGTTATACGAGGGTTCACTGTAGCAGGGTACCTTCATACCTCTCCTCCAAACTTTTTAGTAGCACTCTGTAATTTTGTTGAAAATGCTCTATGAAAATGTGATTGTTAAAATGCACCAGCAGTAAAAAAAATCCACAACATGCTACCAACTGCTACTTGCAATATGCTGAAATAAAAAGCTTGCAGCAAAATAATTCATTTTTAAATGTTGATTTTGTCCACAACATGTTGACACACACACCTTGTTTAGACAAGAACCCCCCTGCCTTTTAAGCAGTCAAGGTCTGCCAAAGCATACACATAACTCTTCTATCTAGTGTCCACAATATATTACAGAAATCCTCTCCTGGGCTTGTCTCCTCTTGCCAATTTGAGGTTGGGCATAGTGCCATTATCCTGTTTATGAAAATAAGCCTGAACGCTTGGTACCAGTCACCCAAGTCACACATCTGTCTAGCACTCATGATATTCAGCTGAATATGTCCCCAGAGCTGACATCCAACAAGTGACTTTTCCAGGAAGGGCACTGTGCCAAACTCTTTATGCAAACTGTCTGGAACACCTAGTTCCCAGGCAGTCAATGTGATCCTAATGAAACATAGACTATAACTGACTGAAAGAGAAGCTGTATTATACAAAACCTTTCTGGATCCTCTCCTACACATCCCCATTCCAGAGAGAGGCCAATGTAATCCTGTTTCATTTGTACAGAAGTTTCAGAACATCTTGTCCCTAGGAAACGTATTGGCGAAGGCTATCTTTGACTTGCATAACTATATCTATTTTAATACCACAAGACAGGCAGCACAGGTAAAACTCAAAAAATTAGAATATTGTGCAAATGTTCATTTATTTCAGTAAGTCAATTCAAAAATTGAAACTAATACATGAGATAGACACATTACATGCAAAGAAAGATATGTCAAGCCTTACTTTGGTAGAATTGTGATGATTATGGCGAACAGTTTATGAAAACCCCAAATTCACAATCTCAGAAAATTAGAATATTACATGATATCAGTAACACAAGGATTGGAAATAGAACATCGGACCTCTGAAAAGTATAAGCATGCATATGTACTCAGTACTTGGTTTGATCCCCGTTTGCATCAATTACTGCCTCAATGCAGCATGGCATGGATGCTATGAGCCTGTGGCACTGCTGAGGTGTTATGGAAGACCAGGATGCTTCAATAGTGGCCTTCAACTCTGCTGCATTGTTCAGTCTCATGTCCCTCATCTTTCTCTTGGCAATGCCCCATAGAATCTCTATGGGGTTCAGGTCAGATGAGTTTGCTGGCCAATCAAGCACAGTAATCCCATGGTCATTGAGGCAGGTTTTGGTACTTTTGGCAGTGTGGGCAAGTGCCAAGTCCTGTTGAAAAATGAAGTCAGCATCCCCATAAAGCTCATCTGCGGAAGGAAGCATGAAGTATTCCAAAATCTCCTGGCAGATGGCTGCGTTGACCCTGGACTTAATGAAGCACAGTGGACCAACACCAGCAGATGACATGGCTCCCCAAATCAACACAGACTGTGGAAACTTCACACTGGACTTCAAGCATCTTGCATTGTGTGCCTCTCCATTCTTCCTTCAGACTCTGGGTCCTTGGTTCCCAAATGAGATGCAAAAGTTGCTCTCATCACAAAAGAGGACTTTGGACCACTGAGCAACAGTGTTCAGGAGCAACTTGACAAGAGGAATATGACATTTGAAGCCCATGTCCAGGATCTGTGTGTGTGTGGTGGCTCTTGATGCACTAACTCCAGCCTCCGTCCACTCCTTGTGAAAGTCCCCAACACTTTTGAATGGCCTTTTCCTGACAATCCTCTCCAGGCTGCGGTCATCCTTGCTGCTTGTGCACCGTTTTCTTCCACACTTTTCCCTTCCACAGAACTTTCTATTGATGTGCTTTGATAACAGCACTTTGGGAACATCCAACCTCTTTTACAATCTGAACATTTTGGGACTTTCCCTCCTTATGGAGGGTGTCAATGATAGTTTTCTGTACAACTGTCAGGTCAGCAGTCTTTCCCATAATTGTGATTCCTACTGAGCCAGCCTGAGAGACCATTTAAAGGCTCAGGAACCCTTTGCAGGTGTTATGGATCCATTAGCTGATTAGAGTGGGACACTTTGAGCCTAGAATAATGAACCTTTTCACCCTATTCTAATTTTCTGAGATTGTGAATTTGGGGTTTTCATAAGGTGTATGCCAGAATCATCACAATTATATCAAAGTAAAGCTTGGCATATCTCACTTTGCATGTAATGAGTCTGTCTCATATATTAGTTTCACCCTTTTACTTGACTTACTGAAATAAATTAACATTTGCACAACATTCTAATTTTATGAGTTTCACCTGTATCATCGAGAAAAAATGAAGAATAATTTGCAAATACAACTATTTTGATTTGCTTTTGATGATCTCAAGTCTCCCCTAGCAAAGATTCTTATGGGAAGGTCATTTCATGCTTTTCAGTTCCTGTTTTATAATCTCTCTCTCCCACACTTTCCTATGTGACAATTCTTATCGGAGTGAACATTTTGGAGTTTTTTTGTCCATATCATTAACTTTTGTGTATATACAAAAGGAAAAACAGGAACTGGGGGCATACCAGTTTGCCAATGCATCAAGTTCCTTCAGAACTTAAACTTTCTCTACAGATACTCCTTTGGGACAGGAGATCTTTCCTGATGAGAAGATAAATCCTCAGATATATACTTATAGGCTACCATTCAATTAAAAATATAGTACATTTACATTCCACCTGTTAGGGGAAACCACCAGATTGTGACCTAGAACACATATTTAAATAATCAAAATACCTCACATACGAGAACAATCCACCAACCCAAATGATGGAATAATGTTATCCATCCTAATAATAGTTATATATGGCACCCTTCCCAGAGCATTTAATAAGAGGGGAAATATGTTTAAATTGGAATGGTTGAATACAGTAGTTTGTTGTATCAAGGTCTCTTGTAGACATTTTATCAAATGCTCCATAGACACACTAAAATCAAGTCCACTGGTTTTAAAAATGTATTTATGAATTTTTAAAATAATGTAGACATCATGTATGATTTGTCTGAACTTAGGAATCTGTCAAAACAATTGCAGAGGGAATATGTTACATTGCCAGAAGCTGTCTCAGTATTCGAAGGCAGGATTGTATTTCTGCTTCCAAAGCAGGTTGAGCTGAGGTGACTAACATGGCCCTGCCAAATAAAATGTGTGCTGTATGCATGCGGAACTGAATTAATACAAAGTTCTTATCTTCTTCTTCATCCGGGGTCTTGGAAAACCAGAAATAAATGTGAATGATCACAACAGGATCCCCCAAATTAAACTTTACTCTGGAAAATATTCTGAAGTGTTTTAACTTGACTGAGAGTCCCACACCAAAGATATATAAACAGCTGCTTCGTTCTTATGTAGGATATATAAGATGTGAAGCACCAAATCATCTTCCAGATGCCTTCCCTAGTTTTACAAACCTTGTCTTTGAATTATGCCAGTGTTTAAAAATATGCTTGCAATTAAACTTTCCATATCTCTATTTTTTTAAAAAGTAGTGAGTAGAACGAGAAATCTAATACCCCACATTTTAAAAAAAATATATTCAGAAAGGGATACATTTTAGATACTTATTCCCTAATAAATATATGTACAAGTCAGTTCTCCTCTAAAGTGAATACAAACTGGGGCTATTACTGTATTTTAGATTTCTCCAAAGCAGGTATGAAGTCCTTCAACTTTAAGAAAAAATAATTTTCAGCATCATTAATTAAATTCAATAACTGTACTGCCAGTGTTCATCTTACAGTTCTGGTGTCAAATGCAAGGTATTCAGTCTAGGTAGGCTGTACTATCACTTGGTTTTTGCTTCCTGGTGGTATTGTGTTGAGGGGATTCAAGAACCTACTTCCACTCACGTCACATTCCAAAATACAGTGGACCCTCGTATAACAAATGGTTTGCATAACATAAAATTTGTACAACATAAAAATTTCGGAGATAGGGAAATTTGCTTAACAGAATCGCCTATGGGGCGACTCCATATGACATAAAAATGGCTGCGATTAGGGATTACTCCATTTTCAATGCATTCCTATGGGAAATTTGCATAAAGGAAAATTTGCTTAACATAATTTTATTTGGAACAAATTAATTCCTTTATAGAAGGTACCACTGTATAGTTCATACAACAGAAAGACAACAAAGTCAGGTCAGCCTTTGAGATGGAATTAAATGGTAGCGCAGATTATTGAGATCAGTATTGTTCAGAAGAGTTCTCAGAGGCATCTAATGAAACGCACTGCAGTCCACAAAGCAAATGACAAATAACATTTCTTAGTCTTAAAAGTGACATAAGATTCATTGTTTCCTTGGCTGCAAAAGACTGATATGGCCACCCCACTGGATATCTGAGAAAGTAGTGTGGTCAAGTAATACAGAACATCTATGCATACTGCAAAGCTGTGGTGATTTTAAAAAGACAAGCAACACAACTGCTGAATGATGAAAAGGAAGGACTGAGCCTTTCCACAAAGCTAAGGTGTAGAATCATAAGGAATTTGAACTCAGCAAAAAATAGCTAGAGGAAGAAGGAGATTTGGGATAACAGCAAGGGAACGTGCCCACTCAAGTTAGCTGTCTGGCCCAAGGCATGCAACTTGTTCCATGATGTCAAAGCAGTTTACCCAATGAACATCAGACATCATCCTGATAAATGTACTGGTGTATTTTGGTTCAACTAACTGGCTCATAAGCACCTATGACTAGATCAGATCAACCAACATGGGCACATGCAGAGCTAGCAAAAGCAAGAAGAAAGTAAAAGGCTGCCATAAGGTTAGACAAAACACATGTGGTCTTTTAATGTTCCATATAAACGAGTAGATTGCTGCCATAAGGCTGTCTGTCACCTTTTATGACATGTTTATACTAAGATTTTTAATCAATCCTAGGATTCAGCAATCGAAACACAGAACAATCAGAAGTATACATTGAAACAAAAAGAGTACAGTAGTGTGCATTTTTAGCTATTGCAAGGCAACATTCATTGAACATATTTTTGTCTCTGCTTACCTGAGTTGCCTTAGGCCAGATGGGCAGTAAATGAATGAATGAATGAATGAATGAATGAATGAATGAATGAATGTTCAGTCTGTAAATCTCAAGTTTGAGACAGGGTCCGAACTTCACCTCACAGCAATGGCATCTGCCCTTATTCTTTAGCTCCCCTATTACTTCCAATTTCTGTTCATTTAGCTCCCCTATTACTTCCAATTTCTGTTCATTTGAAAAGCCACACATGTCTTAATTGTGGTCTCTGTGTTTCACACAAATGGGTTTCGCATTTGCAAAGTTGGTAATATACATCTATTGCTAAAGTGTGTGATTAGCCAATTCATGTAGCTAAAAATAGGTACGTATATTCTATATTTGAGAAGCACATTGAGAAATAATTTCCAGTGAATAAAATTGCTCAATTTTAATCACTTTAGTTACATTTTCATCACATATTTGCCATTATATCTCATATTTGTTAAATTATTTATGATTATGCACTCTGCTAAGCCTACTTTTATGAAGCATGAATATACTAACACATCACTGCTTTCTAAAAATTTTCCATAGTCCAAGTTATTTTGCCATTTGCATTACTCCTACAAACACTTCCAACAGGGGTGTGGTGGCTCATCGGACTAAGGCTCCGAAAAACTGTCAACTGCAAAGTCAGCAGCTCAACGGTTTGAATCCCGGGTGCCACACAGAGGAACGAGCTCCCGCTGATAACCCCAGCTCCAGCCAACCTAGCAGTTTGAAAGCATGTAAATGCAAGTAGATAAATAGGTACCACTGTAAAAAAGCGGAAAGGTAAAACGGTGTTTCCTTGCAGCCACGCTGGCCACGTGGCCATGGACTTCCACAACACTGACACTTCGTCTTGAATACGGACATGAGCACCGTCCCTAGAGTCGGACAAGACTAGCATGCATGTGCGGGGGAAGCCTTTACCTTTTTACAAACACTTCCAGAGATAATTTCCATTTATTTGTGGTGTATTTGTGCTTCCCAGTACTGCTACAAAAACTATCCAGGTACTGTCCACTGCTCAGGGAAATCACCAGAATATATGTGGGCCACAATTTTTTTTATAGAGGGGAAATTATTGACTGCAGTTCAAGCTCTTAAACATGCCAAAATGTGCTCTACATACGCAGCTCCCAGTGAAATCACTAGCATTTAGTTCTGAGTACAGAGGGTCACACTGCACACCTGTAAAGTTTTGGGCATTTAAATCTAAACAAAATATCCTAACATATTATTGACTCAAAGATAATTTAACAAAAATTAGATTAAAAAACTGAATCCAGAGATTGTCGGCAAAACCCTACTCCTGGAATGCTCCTATTGGAGGAAATTATTTTGTCATTTCGTCCCCCCAGCCCCAGTGTTCCCTGGTGCCCTGGAAAAATTGCTCTGGGGGTAAACCCTCCATGACATGTCTAGTGCAAGGGTCTGTGGGAAAGAGAGAAAGACTGAAAATAAGTTCTCTTATTTCTCTCTCCATCAGCAGCAGATCCCCTTGGATCTCTGTTCTTTCTGTGAACTGAAGGACTCGACACTACCTCTAAGCATTTTCTGCATTTAAATATTGTACAGCTCATATGTTTATTTCTCTAAAGAATGCTGGAACTGCTGTATTTAATTTATTAAATACAGGTACTTTAATAAATTAATTCCTACCATACAAATTACATTTTAGAAATGATTTACAAAGGAATCTGATGAAGTTAGATCAGCAAAAGCTGCAGTCTTTACATCAGCAAAAGAGCAGAATACCTCTGGATATCCCATTAGATTAATGCATCTCTTGCAGTCATACCTTAGGGGTTGAGGAGAGACAGGTTGTTTTTTAAGGTCTAGCCTCAAGGAAAAGCCTCTTATGGGAACAGAATTTCTCCAAGTCTGATTATGCAGAATGACACCTAGGTTAGGGATCCAATAAAGCCATTGCCCAACCCCTGATGCTGTGAGTAGAATACAAACCTTTTTGCACACTTCTTTTGTTTAATGGCACAGATCTGAGCAGAATAGTTTCGGCTACACATTTTCCCCTAACACAAACATTTCCATAAATAAATACAAATATTCAATATATACTATGGTGCTATTCATGTCCAGGAACTGGCCTGAGAAAGGCAGCTCCTGGTCTGATGCCAGCTTCCTGGTCAGTCCTCTCTTCCATCATGGCAGCCCCTCAGGATGGCAGAAGTGGGTGATGGAGCATGTTGGGAGGCTGATGCAGGTTGAAAGAAGTAAGTGTGTGTGTGAGAGAGAGAGGGGGGGCATGCGTGCACATGTGTGTGTGTGTGTGTGTGTGTGTGTGTGTGTGTGTGTGTGTGTGTGTGTGTGTGTGTGTGTGTGTGTGTGTGTGTGTGTGTGTGTGTTTGTGTGTGTGTGTGTGTATTAATCAACTGATTGTGCTTCGTAGCTATGTTTTGAATTTCTCTGGCCAGCTACAATTCTTCATACACTTCCTTTAGTAAAAGAGATTTCTGATATCAGTAAGATTTATTTTCAGGTAAATAAAGCATAAGAATGCCTTCATGTTTCTTTATAGCTCTGGTGAAGAGTGCAAGAACTAGCTGGTACATCTCAAAACAAGCACATTCAAGTGTCTCTCTTTCTCTATTTCTGCTACACACTGCAATGAATAATAGAAGATCCTTAAAAGGGTTGAAATACGATATTGGCAGCAAGAATATTTTTGAATTAAAATAGAGCTTTAGCAGCAAGAAGTCAAATAGCATTAAAGAACAACATGGAAGGAACAGTATTTACGTTTTGATCTTTGAAAAGGTCAAATGTTCCAGTAGAGAGTTCCCTAATGAAAAGAGCAGAGGAAACAGAATTAAGAATGAAAGCAACTCTTTGTTTCAGCAGTGAGGCCATCTGCTGTTCTTCCTTAGGTGACTGTGGATACAGAGGATGTAGTTTGGGTGGTTGTTGCTTGACAACTAAAGGGAAAATGGATGAGTAAACACAACTAGCAAATAAGATATGAAAGAGAGAAAAGGCTATTTGCTGAACACAGTTCCCAGCCAGATCTGAAAGTGCATACATGTTAAACAAAAGCATAATGAAAATAATAGATTCAATAAATAATGACCAAGGCAGAAGTTCCTATCTTACAAAACAGAGCACTACAACAGCACAAGAACAACAACACTGGACTTGTAATATTATGGAAGAGATTCCAAACTATTTTTTCTTAAACCTTTACCTGGTATGCTTGTATGTTCAAAGACACACCTGTAAGGGGTCTTTGAGCCAAAACAATAGTGTATCTTGACAAGGATCCAACTGAATATATTACATTCACACTGCTATTCACAAGGGCAATTTTATCGAGCACAAAAGAACCAAAATATATCAATATTCAGCAATAAATTATAGAAGTAATGTGGGAAAATACACTCAAAAGCACACTTACATGGCTAAGAGGTTTGAGATTGAGGGATTTAAAAGGGAAATAAAGGAAGCCTCTTTTCCTAACTCCCACCACCACCACAAGACCCCTGGTGCAGTGGTTAAATGCTGTACTGCAGCCAATATACTGTTCTTGACTTGAGTTCAAGCCCAGTGGGTTCAGTTATGCAGCTCAAGTTCAGTGGAGCCTTCCATCCTTCTGAGGTTGGTAAAACAAATACCTGGCTTGCTGGGGAGAAAGTTGTTGTTTCCTTAATTATTTTAAATCACCAAGAGAGATCCATCTGCTGCAAGTTATCCTTCAAGGAAAAATAGATGGGAAGCGTGGCCCGGGGCATATAAAAACACTCTGCCTTAAGAACTTAAGCCAATGGTCTGCAGTAAGCACAGCTGTTCTATTGAGAATAAATAGCCTTAGATAGAAACTAGTTCAGGCTACTGATCACCAACGTTCTATGAGGACATGGCCCATGAAGAAAAAGAGAGAATTCTAGCACCATGGGGTTATATGTACAGGTAATTCTAAATAAGAATAACACATGAAAACAAATGAAAGTGACGATCAGTTGGGGAAGCACCAATAGGAAAAAATACTCTCAGAGCAACAGATTATGGGATGGGAGGCAAAGATGACCTATTCTTAGTCCCATTAGACTGTCTTTGGGACTACTGAAACTTTAGAGGGAACAAAATAAAGGAATTTTTTTTGACTAAGATCCCAAGTGAAGACAGGCTTAAAGTGGTCCTGGGCCAGCAACTAGGAATTCAGGAGAGCAATGTAGACTAGGATGATTTTCTGGCTAAATACTTGATCCCGGGGGTACTAAAACAGCACTTTCAGCTCAGAAGTGAAGTCGGCATAAAGAGGCCTTGGAATAGACACAGCAAGAAAATTCACCTCTGAAACAATAATGTTAACCACATGTCTCTTTATATGGATTCTGGTCATGCTGACTAAAGTGATCTGCCCCTTGTTGGTTGTATATCCACTAAACTTCTTTTGCCCTGATCTTAATCTTTGCTCACCTAGCTAATCCAGGAACAATGTAAATAGAATTGGACATTGATTGATTGGTTGACTGATTACCCTAGGACAGTGATGGCGAACCTTTTAGAGACCAAGTGCCCAAACTGCGATTCAAAACCCACAATTTTTTTCAAAGTGCCAATACACCAATTTAACTTGAATACAGGTGGCTGTGAAGGGGTGATGTCGGGTGCCCACAGAAAGGGCTCCGAGTGCCACCTTTGGCACCCATGCCATAGGTTCGCCAACACTGCCCTAGGATCTCAGATGGATTACAAAGCTGCAAAAACACTTTAAAAACATATTACTTTAAACAATAAAAAATCCAACAGCACAAAATTAAAACACGCATTTAAAAGACTAAAAAATACAGACCATGATCCTCAGTCTCCAAAAGCATTATTAATTAATAAGTGCTGAAATGATGCCAATATCAGAACAATCAAGCCCCCAAAGGGAGGATATTCCACAGTTGGGGTTGTACAGCAGATAGAGCCCTTCCTTGTGTCTAGACATAACAATTTCTACTTAATAGTGGGACAAAGAAAAGGGTCTGCTCTGTAGATCTTAGTGATTCGCTTAAATGAAAAGGAAGAAGATGAACAGGCTCTGTTTATCCAAATGCAGACCATTTTAAACTACAGTATTTCCTTTCCCAGATCTCTTGACATAATCCTTGCCTATCCAAAAGAAGGCAATCCAATCTATACAGTCTGTCTGCAGAGGGCTGTCCTTTACAGTGTCTCTCTGGCTGGGTTATACAATATAAGAATGGGTGATACTTTTAATTGGACCACTGAATGTCAAACAGTTTGCAAGCTTTCATGGAGAAAATTCCATTTCTTCAGGCTGAGTGCAGAAAAAGATTATATTAATGTCTTCTATGCAATTTAGATAAGGGGTCCTTAGTGCCATATTTCTGTCATTTCTTCTTGGGGACTTGGCTTGTTCAAGCCCAGAAACTATTAGTTCACAACCACTTGGCTTTGGCCTGACAAGCTTTCCAAATGAAATAGTCTGTGGCATGCACACTTGCCAAAAGTGAGCCTACCTGGCAGCATCTATGAACGGCTGTTTTATTGTTTTGAAAAACCGTTGGAGTTTTAACTGCTGCCTTACAAATTTTAGATGTGGTCTGCTCTACTTATATTTTTTATTTTTATTTTTTTTAGATAGGGCTGCTCTACTAAAGAGTTGTTCTTGACTCCCCACTGACACCCCTGTGTTGGCTACAGGGAAGCCTGGTGGAGTAGGTAGAGGCAACCCCACATAACTTGCAGGTATCCTGCTCTGTCTGTGTCCCCTTTTCCATTAACAACGTTACATGCCTCGTGGTCTGGGTCGCGTGCTCCTTAACAGGTTTGTTTTCCATCCTCCCTCGTGCCATCCTGTCCTCATCTAGTTCTCTAGTGTGAGTCTCTGCCTCTCTGAATAACTTTCTCCCACTCCATGCTGTCACCTGCACCCCAACATCTTTGCCTACCTTCTCTTTATCTAATTTAACCTGTACGCCTACATGCCAGAATCTCCCTACCACATATCTTTCCCTCACATCTCCCACCTGTATCCCAACATCCCAACTTACTTTCCTCACTACTAAATCTACTTGCACAGATGCACTCTTCCCTCTAACTTTCCATTCCTCTACTCCTTTCTCCCTTTGCATCCCCAGCCAATGAGTCTTTGATGCCACATGCTTCCCACCTAATCTCCACTCTTCCACCTGTATGCCTTGATCTTGCCCTCCTTCTTTCTTTTTCTTTGCATACGATCTCCAACTCATCGCATCTTACACAATGGCAAAGAAACTCCCTATTGTAGGATTCATCAGTTCTCCCACCTTTCTTACTTCAGTCCCTCTGTATCTTCCTGCTTTCCTTCCTATTTCCTCCTGAGTCACATCTCCCTTGTCACCTGTCTCCTTTCCTTTCCTCCTTCCTGAAGAATAACTTCCCTGGCTCTTCTTCTTCTATCTTTCCTCCATGTCTAGTGTCACTTCCTTCACATCCACCCATCTCAGCGGACGTGCCCACCTCAACCTTCTCACACACACCCCGACAAGTGGGTCATCCGCGGTTCAGATTCCTCCACCCAGGGACCCTGCCAGGAAAAATAATCCGCATTAGTATGTTCCTTGCCCTTTTTATATTGAACTTCAAACGAATAAGGCTGCAGACTTAAATACCAAATCTTTCATCCTATTAAGCCATACTAATAGCGTGTGATCCATCATTAGAGTAAAAGAAGAACCTAACAAATAATACTTGAACATATCTATTGCCCATTTCACCGCCAATGCCTCTTTTTCAATTGTACAATATCTAACCTCTTTATCTTTCAGTTTTCTACTTATAAACAATACGGGATGTTCCTCTCCTCTAATTTTCTGGGCTAACACTGCACCAATCTCCCTCTCTGAAGCATCTGTTTGGACAATGAATGGGTACCTAAAATCAGGCGCATATCTTACGGGATGCGAACACAACTTGTCTTTCAACACTTCAAATGCTTTCTGTTCTTTCTCACTCCATTTCACCTTCCTGGGCATTCTTTTCCTTGTCAAATCGGTTAGAGGTGCAGCAGTGGACGAAAAATTCTCAATAAATTGCCTATAATACCCCACCAATCCCAAAAATTGCTGAACTTCTTTCTTTGTCTTAGGAACAGGCCATTTGGACATCTTGTCCACTTTCTCATCCTGAGGAAATATCCTCCCTTCCTCTACCACAAACCCTAGAAACTTTATTCCTTACCGAGTGATCTTGCATTTTTTAGGATTCACATGCAAGCCTGCATCCCTTAATCTTTCTAATACCGTCTTCAAATTGGTTATATGTTGCTCCCAGTCTTTACTGAATATAATGATGTTGTCTATGTAAGCTACAGTGAAGTCTCTAAAGGGGCTTAACATCTGTTCCATTAGCCTCTGGAAAGTCGCTCCCGCCCCATGCAAGCCAAAAGGCATGAATTTGAATTGAAACAATCCCTGTGGGGTCCCGAAAGCTGTCTTCTCCTTATCCAACTCCCTTAATGAGATCTGCCAGTAACCTTCGGTCAAATCTAGCATGGATAATACACCTGCCTCTCCTAACGTATCTAACAGTTCATCTATCCTAGGCATACGGTATGCATCGAATTTCGAAACTTTATTCACGTTTCTAAAATCGATACAAAACCGTACACTACCATCTGCTTTCGGAACCACTACAGGATGGCTCCTCCAAGGACTTTTGGAAGGTTCAATAACGCCTAACTGAAGCATTTTTTGTACCTCTTCCTCTATAACAGGAACCAAGTGTCTAGGCCACATTCTCCCCTGGTCTCTCATGACCACTCCTTCCGGTGTATTTATCTGATGTTCGGTCCAACTGGTTTTCCCAGGCTTCTCTGAAAATATATCACTAAACTCCTTTTCTACCTGTAATATTTCACCCATCTGCTGCCCATTTAACTCCTGACATATCTTAATATGCCCTCTCTCTTCCGATAAATCAGGACCCATCTCTTCTTCCTCAACCTCTATCCAAAACGCTTCTCTATCTTCCCAATAAATTGATATGAAATATTCCCTTTTTCTTCCCTTTATCTGGCATCTCAATTTCGTAATCTACGTTGTTCACCCTTCTTAACACTTTATAAGGACCCTGCCACTGTGCCAGTAACTTTGAGTGTTCCAATGGTAATAATAATAACACTTGCTGACACTCTTGCAACTCTCTTTTGCAAACTTTCTTATCATATCTCTTCTTTTGATACTGTTGAGCTTTACCCAAATTAAACTTAGCCATTTCCACCACTTTTTAAAGTTGGTCACACATCTCTACCACATACTTCACCGTTGTGGTACTACTATCTTTTCCTTCTTCCCATTTCTCCTTCACCAGATCTAAAATCCCCCGGGGATTCCTCCCATACAAAAGTTCAAAGGGAGAATAACCAGTGGACACCTGAGGGACTTCCAGTATGGCAAACATGAGAGGGGCAATCATTAAATGCTATTTCCTATGGTTTTCCCCTATCACCTTCCTCAACATGCCCTTCAAAGTTTTGTTGAACCTCTCTATGAGGCCATTAGCCTGGGGGTGATAATCCGTCGTTCGCACTGGTCTCACGTCTAAAATTTTCCACATCTCTTTAAGGGTAGAACTCATGAAATTTGCCCCCTGATCTGTCAATCTCTCGGGGAACCCCATCCTAGAAAAGACCTGTAGCAGCTCCCTCGCTAATACTTTCGCTGACATAGACTTCAAGGGGATCACCTCTGGATACCGGGTTGCATAGTCAACAATCACCAATACATGGGTGTGTCCACCAGCCGACTTGTATAAAGGCCCAATTATATCTAACCCTACTCTTTCAAATGGTTTGTCCACTAGGGGCATAGGAATTAATTCACCCCCTTTCTTTGGTTTCTGTTGGGTCAGTTGGCAAGTTTTACACGTTCTGCAAAACCACTCTACATCCTTTCTCATCTCCGGCCACCAAAACCTTTGTTCCACTCTGGCTAACATCTTCTCAGCAGCTAGATGCCCTGCCAATGGTATGTCATGGGCTAATGTTAAAATATTGTTCCTCCATCCTTTGGGAACCACTAGTCTGTCTGTTCCATTCTTACCAATGTAATACATCAGACCTTTTCACATTTCAAACCCTTCTTCTCCATGTATTACCCCCCCTTCACTTTTCAAATTTTGCAATATATGTGTTAGACTTTCATCTTCTTGTTGCCATAATCTCACCCTGCTTCGGGAGGCTTCCAACATCTCGCTCCACAGTTCTGGATCCTCAGAATCGTTCACACTGCACATCTCTTCCTGCATTGATATTACATCATTAATAAATGGCCAATCTCTCCCTAACAACATTTCCTTTGCTAAAGAAGGGGCAACCCCCACATTGTTTTTTCTTTTTTCCATGCACCTCCACCTCTGCCCACACTGTCTTGTACAACTTTTTGTCTCCATGAATATATTGTACAAATATGTTTGGTTCCCCCTCATGTCCTTTAACGTGCCGCACCAGAGTCTGTCCACATCCTGTGTCCACTAATGCTTTCTTCTTCTCCCCATTCACAAAAGCAGTCACTTCCAATCCAGCCCCCTCTTTCTTAGGCTCCACATGTTTATTCAGGCCTCCCGCAGCCACCCAAGAGCAGTCAAATTGTGGGCAGTCCTGTTTAAAATGTTGATCTGAACCGCACAAGAAACATACAGCTTTCTGCTCTCACTGCGTCGACATTTGGGGTCCGGTCCGATTTCCTGAACTCCAGGTAGGTGCTAACGCCGGGCCCTTGTTCAGTCAACCCCCTCCTATGGCTTCAGGCCTTTTCCCACCATCTTTGGCGCACCACCCTCCTCCGCGTGGTCTCTCCTTTACGTCACAAGATGAGAGAAGACCAGCTATGATGATATGGCCATGCCTTGCATGCTGACACCAACACACAATCACAAAAGGGTCTTCAGTTGGAGGTTGATGGCAAACGACCAAATGGCTAACCAAAGCAACCTTGGCTTGATACACTACACAATGATATGAAGACCACTCGCTTACATCTGGACCAAGCCGGTAACTGAGAAAAATGGAGTCTCCAATCCAGGACACAGACCCCGCCACCACATGGGATAAATGCTAAGAAGGAGAAGTGCATACAACTATATTGAGGGGGTGGTTATCTCTATATCCTTGTGCATAGCCAAAAGTTATTCCCTTTGGCAAAAAGTCTGGTCTCAGAAAGAATAAGGCACTTTTGAAATGATTTTTTTTGCTCTTCAAAGGCAGCCAGTGTTTATTCAGTAGACAGTTAATGGCGCCACTTATTGCCAGGATGTTTATATAATGAACACTTTGAGAACTTATTATCTGTGTTAATAGTGCTAAACAAAGCTGACCGGGCGGGGGGGGGGGAGATTCTTTTGAAATATGCTGCTGGAAGAAAGCTTTGCAGATACCCAGAACTGACAGAAAGATGAACAAGTGGGTCCTAGAACAAATCAAGCCTGAACTATCTCTGAAAGCAAAAATAATGAAACCGAGGCTGTCCTACTTTGGGCTCTTCACCAGAAGGCAAGTTTCTCTGGGAAAGACAATAATGCTGGCAAAGGTTGAAGGCAGCAGGAAAAGAGGAAGAACAAATATTAAATAGATTGACTCCCTAAAAGAAGCCACCGCCTTGAGTTTACAAGGGCTGAGCAAGGCTGTTTATTTTGGAGATTGCTCATTCAAAGGTCACCATATCTCAGAGGCAATCTGACAAATTAGTTATCTGTGCTCATATCCCTCTTTACTCGGCCCTTACTCCCACAAAACTGGCTGTGTATTTTAGATCCTATCAGGCTGCATGTGACATATAGCAATCCTAATGGGAGTTCCAAGGTATGTGAGATATTTTTGTCACTCCCCAGTGAGTTTTCATGGCTAAATGGGGATTAGAACCAAGCTGTCCTGGGCCCTGGTCTGTGTGTGTGTGTGTGTGTACGCAATTATTAAATATTGCACATCAAGTCTCAGAAGAAATGAACTGCAATCAACACAATTTCATATTGTAATGCATGTTGTCAGTCTAACTCAGTGAACTGGGTTTTTGGAGGCAAAGTAAGAGATTGGAAGTTTCATTCCCTGCTGTGTCTTCTGGGATGAAATCCAGCCTGTGTGGCCTTGGGAAAACTGCACATTTCTACAGCACCTCCAGAAAAAGAGAATAATAAACCATTTCTGGGTACTCTATGATTAAAAAACCCTGAAAAGGGTCACTATAAGTTGGAATCAACTTGACATTGTTTGAAGGTGTCACAATACTGCAGTTCTAACTTTTGTTTCGACCTTGTTATATTTGCTGAAAGAGATAAGCACAGTACCTCTATGAGAACAAAACAGCAATTCCATTAGTAGGGAGAAGCTGAACTAATACTGTTCTCTATTTTACTGCTACTTTAACTGCAAACTCAAAGAAAACTACTATGTCACATTTGCAGCAGGACATTGATTGAAAGCACATATTTAGTAATTTTTATGAAAACTGTACATCTCATGTAGATTACTTCTGCACCCCAAGAGTGGTACACATATCACTTTTTGAGACCCGCCACTGTACCATGTGTTGTATATTGTTTGGCTCTCACTATTAACGGCCTTCATGAATTTGAGCCTTGAAATGAAATGTGGAGAGATCAGTTATTTCAGGATAGTAAAATGCTGCCCAGAAAGCTTGGAGGCAACCCACAACTCCCCAGGACAGTGTGAATAAAAAGTCCTGCTGACATCTGGCAGGCCATTATCACTGAAAATTGATTAAATTTAGTTTAAAATGGAATATTGTATATCTCTCTCCAGGTTCAAATATTTTTGTTACATGCTCCACCTTGTTTTATATAATTCCTTTTCTAACAACTCCACACAACACAGTTAAGTGCAGTCTAACCCTAGTGCAAAAGACTGCAGAAAGTTGCATGGGATCTACTGGTGGAATACGGAATGTTCTGCAGCCAACTCTCAAGGCTTTCTCTCAACCATTCAGCAGTGAGAAGTAAAAGGAAAAGACTCATCTCTCCCATGATTGGCCTTTAGAGGAAGCATCCCATGCTCATAAAATTACATTATCGATTGCCTTTAGTCAGATTTAATGCAACTCTGATGATTAATGTAAAAGTTTTCTATTCTTTGTTCTTCATTGAATAAATCATATTATACAGTACTTATACTAGTATGCAAATACTAGGGTTTATGAGCAGTAGTAGTGATCTCCAAGAGCTTCTCTTTTTGCATCATCTGCTTAGTGGAGTGAGAATTTCTAGCAAAAAAAAGTAGACTCAACAAGCCCAAATTGTGTAAACTAAATATGGATGGAATTGTGCTGCATATACATAGAATCACCATGGATGTAAAACAAAACAAAAGCAGATGACAGTTTTACTGCCACATGTTCAGTTAATACTTGTTATTCATATTCATCTACCAATTTGCAGTGGCAAAGAGCAACAAAAGGGCAGAACGTACAATATTATGCATCTGCTCTCTGAAGGAAGGGCTTAAGGAGCAGAATGATTTTTGCTGGTGGAAAATTACACCGAGACAACCTGTATCATCAAGACAGCACTGCAATAGAAATAAAGGTAAATCCTCATGCCGCCTCTCTCGGGAGGGCCCATTTTTAAGTAATTTCAGCACTATCGGGTTTCACGTCTGTGCACTTTCGCCTCAGATCAATCATATATATGTATTTTTGCTTCTTCCTTGCGTTCCCGAGAGGCTGAAAAGCAATGGTATAGCCATGTCTCGCTTACATCATCAGGCACGGGAGAAGGTGGTGGAACAGCATTACTGCGGCCTTCTTCAAGTTGGTTAAGGCAAGGTTTTCCTACAATACTCCCAGATCCATTGCTACACGACCGGTCGCATCTCAATGTCGCACAACGCCTCTCTACCCCTTGCACTTTAAACCAGCCGAAGCCGGGGCTCTTTCTACAGCCCCGCGGCCGCCTCCCGATCGCGGCAAAATACGCATGCGCGAACGCGCTTCCCGGGGAGGAGGAGCCGTCGAAGCCAGGCGGCTTCTTCTCATCAAAGGCTCGGCGCTCGACTGCTCTTCCCTCGACAAAGACGGCCGGGAAGGGTCCGAGGCCCAATCTGTTGCGTGCCGAGCGACTCCGACCCATTTTGAAGCTCCTCTTCCGTGGTCCGCTCGCGCCGGTGCCCGAGAGCCGCCGACATGGTGAGCGGGGGTGGGGGTGGGGGTGGGGGGTGGGGAGCGGATGCGGGTCCAGGGCTGTGGCCGGTGGGTGGGTTTGGGGGGAGTTCAGGCGGGAGGGAGCCGCCGTGGAGGGAAACACGCCGTTCTTGCTCGAGCGGCTCACGGGTGAGTGAGTCAGCAGCCGCGAGTGATGGCGGGTTCGCGGCCCGGTGAGCCCGGCTTCCCTTTGGCGCCCCGGTCCCCCCGTCGATCCCACTCCACCCACCCACCCCGTGCATGGATCCTATGGTCCTTTCCAAGAGGATCCCGTGGACAGGAGGACCCTTCCATTTTAACCATGTGATTTATCAGCATTGTTGTCTGGGGCCAGAAAGGAAAAAAAGGGCCCTTTGGTCTCCGGTTACAGCGATTCCCCCCATAAGCTGGCGCAGGGGAAGGAGGTCTGACCTGCTTGTGGCTCCTGGGGGGCAAACAAGGCAGCTGCTCGGCAGGAGGGTCTGGCCAAACTTTATTGGGGAAGGGAATAGCCGATGGTATTTTATGCATTCTTTAAACGCAATCCTGTCTTCATTGCTCACGAGTTTGCGATAAATAAGGAGATGGAAATAAGAAGATCTTTTTAATGAGCATGAAGCTTAATTTAAAAAAAAATCTGAAGTCCTAGACAACTACTTAGAGCCCCTTATGAACTGAGCGGTCCGAAACTGAAACCAAAACCGCTTTGAAAAGGACAACCATTGCTCTGCTCTTGGAAGTTTCAGCACACCGCGCTGTCTGAAAGATGTTCTTGAGTTGTATGTATAAATTTGAGCTTTTAGGCACAAATTAACAAGGTTCCTCTCAAAAATTTTCTCTGTGTCCATGATTCATAGCAATGAGACTTGGCTAAATTGTCCACACTACACCTCTTCCTTCCCAGACCTTCCTCCTCTCCCTTGCTTAGTTCCTTTTGCTTTTCCATTGCATAATTCACAATTATTAATTGATTATTTTTGTTCATTTTAGTTTCGCAACCAGTATGACAATGATGTCACCGTTTGGAGCCCTCAGGTATTTTCTTGATTCATTTTGTTACTGACTTCATATATAATTCTTGTTTCTTACCCCATGTGTTGTAAAAATGACATCAAGGGACATGTTTTATAATTTGGTAGGGAGTTCTGCATTTTAATTGTGGAAAGTATTGCAGATGTAATAACAAGCAGGGATGTTGCCAGGTTTGGGGTCAAGTCTGAGAGCAAGTCTCTGTCTCTGAAAGTGGCAGTGGTATGGCAGGGCCCATAGGGACTTTACAGTGTAACTTGGATGAGTCATGAAGTCACGACTGAGTCTAGTCACCCGTGTGACTTAGGTCGGATTTGACAGGTAAAATCTGAGATGCCTTTTGTGTTGTTTTGAAAAATATTTTTAAATATAATTGTGCACAGGCCCAAGTGTTTTTGTTTACTTTATATTGGCATTAAGGGTAATGCTGTGGCCAGTTAAAGAGACACTTTTTCTGAGGGCCACATGACTCACATACAATCAGTTTTATTCTGCATGAGTCAAGTGAGCCAGAGGATGGAAGCAGGACCTCTTTAGTTTCTGTCAGTCTCCCTTTGCTGGTGACATTATCACCCTTATGACAGCATAGTATACACAATGGGATTGTGGTTGCTGTGTCTTTCCAGCAATATTACCCTATTTTTCACTCTATGAGATGCACTCCACCCCCCCCAACAGTGAGGAGAAATGTCTGTGCATCTTATAGGTTGAATACACCCTGGCAGGGAGCCTCTAGAACAGCTGCTCCGGGGGCCTCCGGCCCCAGTGCAGGTCCCAGCCCCAGCTGCAGCACCAGTGGAGGCTTCCCAGCTGGGCTGTTAAAAAATTATCTTGCATGATTGATTTTTTCCATATAATAGAAGAAGGAGAGTAAACAGCCCTACCAGAAACCAGAGAGATGAGAAACAAGCTAGAGAGTAACCACCCACCATGATGACCATAGAGCTGCTCTTTAAGACAGGAAAAGCATGAATCCAGGGGAGGGAACTCTCCCATTCAGCCCATCTTGAAGAGCAGCTCTGTGGTCATCATGGTGGATAGTTACTCTCTAGCCCGTTTCTCATCTCTATGGTCTCCAATAGGGCTGTTCTCCCTCTTCTCTTCTATGGAACAAATCAATCATGCAAGGTAATTTTTTTAAACAGCTGGGTTGGGATGCCTCCACTGGGGCTGGGACCTGCACTGGGTCCAGAGGCCTCTGCAAGGGCTGGAGACTTCCCAGCATGAAGACCCGGGCAGGGGGTGGCAGCTTGTCTTTGCATTTTACTCTCCAGCCTTGCTGCTCTGCGATTCCTAAGAGCAGTATGGCTGGAGAGTAAACTGGGGCTGGACATGTACCAGGACCGCGGTACGTATGTATGAATATTTCTTGTCACACATACATACCTCTAAAACTAGGTGTGTCTTATGGCCCAGTGTGTCTTATGGAGTGAAAAATATGGCAATTCATTAAAGGTAAGGTAAAGGTCCCCCCCTGCCCCCCCCCCCGCATATGCATGCTAGTCGTGTCTGACTCTAGGGGCGGTGCTCATCTCCGTATCCAAGCTGAAGAGCCAGTGTTGTGCAAGTCCATGGCCATGTGACCGGCATGGCTGCAAAGCAACACTGTTTTACCTTCCCGCTTTTTATGGTGGTACCTATTTATCTATTTGCATTTTACATGCTTTCAAACTGCATGTTCTTTCGTATGCCATTTATGCATGAACAAAAGTGATCACTCTCAATTTGAAGGCAATTTGGAAGAGTTTATGCAATTCAGTAGGCTTGGGGGTCCTTTTAAGGAGAAAAACAGAGTAAAATATTTTAAATGCAATAAATTAATGTTCTAGCTTTTACAGTTCAAGGGATTTAGGTTGATTAGAATTCACATAACAGTAACAATGTGGTTAGCATGGTCACATTGCTATTTTACACATAATAGGGCCCTTAGACTCTGTTGGCTGTTAATTTCTGAAATAATTTAGAACATATATTTGGAATAAAAGATGTGTGGTAGCAAAAAAGTTAGCTGAACATTAGCAAAAGAGCTTAATACTGAAAGTCTAAATCAAATTTAAGAAACAGTGGCCCTCCAGATATCAAATTCCAGTTCCTATCTGTCTTATTAAGATTTGCCAATGGTGAAGCAAGATAAGAGCTATACTTCATCAACATCTGGAAGGCTTTCTGTTCAATTAAAGGCAAGCAAAAAATACAGTGATGAACTGCATTAATTCAACTAATTTTACGGCACATTAAAAATCAGTATACCGTACTGCATTTCTGTGGGTTTCTAAAGGGAGATGACTCATTATGGCGAGATGTATTCCTTTGGATGCTCTTTCTCTCATACGCAGGCACAAAAATAACTTTATAATGACTAAGTGTGATAATGAAGTTGCTTACTAGGATCTTTTATTTGGGATTCAAATGCTGATGCTCACGGCTGCAAATTTGTGATTAAATGTACATTTTCACTGTTCTCATAATAAATCTATGGATGTGATGTGTTCACTGGGGATAGCATTGGATGTTGACATCTGAAGGAAGTTATCAGTTGCAAGGACTTTGCTTAACTTGAAATTCCCACTGTTATTACAAAAGTAGTCAATTAACATGTAGATTCAACATATTTTTAAAACCGTCGTGTAAAGAAAGACTGGGATTTCTTGGCAGGGTCGAATTCACCAAATAGAATATGCAATGGAAGCCGTGAAGCAAGGTTCAGCAACTGTTGGGCTGAAGTCAAAAACTCATGCTGTACTTGTTGCCTTGAAGGTATGTTCTGGAGCTTTTTGGATTAAAAGATTCAAAATGTAGTGCATGTCAGTAGAGGAGGAGTTACTGTGTGGGCCAAGTGAAAGATCATATATTTTGTGCATTAGCAAAGATATTCAGATGTAGTGGTAAACATTATGGGGGTCATGTTCAGTGTTGTGAAATATGAATAGCTGTAAAAGTGCTTTACACATTAAATAATATTTTAAAAATTACAATGTCATTTCAAGTGCTAAATAAGCTACACAGGATTGATGTATAAACGTCTTAGGATAAAAGTGGGGAAAGTGTGACAGGAATCCAGTCATTAAACTGATCCAGTTTTAGTTCTGTATAACATAATGGTAATTTAGTTGATAGCAAAAGTATATTTATAATGAAAATGATCTGAGGTACAGAGAAATGAAGGTTTGATGAAATTAACCATTCCCATTAATATAAAGAGCAGAGCAAAGCACAATTCAAGAGTTTCAGTGTGAGGGTCTCAGACAGCTGGGATGCAAATGATCTCTATCCAACACACCACCAAATTCCTACTGATTAGAGAAGAAATTTGCCAAAATCTTTTTGCTTATGATAAACCAAATTGTAACTTTTGGTCTATTCTTCCGTGGTAATCAAAGTGTCTTGTCTGTGTTTCTCAGGGCACATACACCAAACCATCATGTGCACACATACCCAGGAACTGTGGCACAGAGTGTTTGTTTACTGGGGAGAATGAGCCAAAAATTACAGTTTGGCTTAAGCAGCAGGATTTCAACTAATATCAGGCAGTAGTGAGCAAGGGTCTTATAGAGTAATACTGTTTCATGTGTTCATGATGAATCAGATGAATCAATCCATAAATGAGTGTAGACAAGTCTCTACTGCAGATGTATAAGCACTTTGAATTAATAATCTTTTCCATAGGTACATGATTAACATAGTCATTTTTGTGTGTTTAGAGAGCACAATCTGAACTAGCAGCTCATCAGAAAAAGATTCTATATGTTGACAACCATATTGGTATTTCCATTGCTGGACTTACTGCTGATGCAAGACTCCTATGGTAAATATGCAATCCCATTCATTTTCTATGATAACACAACCACTACAAATGCATGTGGAGTTTAAACCAGTTACAGACATAATAGTCTGTATCTAGTCCACTGCTTTTGTCCCGGAGGTAGAATATTTTATGAAAGCATGCATTACCATTATTAACATTAACATATTCTGCCAGCTCTTGATGCTAAATAGAACTCCAGATGACTCCGCAATCTGAGACTACCAGATGTACTTTGCTCATGTGGTAGTTCATCCCATTCTTCTCTCTTTCCATAAATTTTAATTAGCATTTTATCTATTTAATTAACCAGCTAGACATTTAAGTATCATGCATACTGTCGGACTCTATAATGCTTGCTGTATTTTGTCCTGCGGGTCTTATCATGATCTGTGTGATAGGGCACAATAAACGAACTGTGGGGTTATTTTTAATGATTGTGTATAAATTACAAAGCAGAGCTTGGTCTTAACAATTTTATTGCTAATCCTTTCTGTTAGATTATATTTGGTTCAAAAACACTGGCTCAAATATGTTTGATAAATCTATTTTTTTTTACTTCCCATACCAATAGTTTGTTTTCATAAACCACACTGGAATGTTGGAAGCCGTCTTCTCCTCCCCTTACCACACCATATCTGTAGCCCTTGTAGTAAATTAGAAAAACAGGTGGAGAATATTTAGAGGTGCATGTTCCTGTCCTTGGACCTTGGAGGGCTACCACCACAACTTCCCCAACAAAAAAACAGTTTGTTGTTCATCAGAAATAGTCATTGATGCATATGATTCAAGTGGATGTTTAGTGGAATGTGGCAACATGGCCCCCAGTTACAGTGGGTGAAGTCAAATGCAGCAGACCCCCTCCACATGTTTGTCCAAAGAGTGTTGTACTGAAAGTCATCATCAGCAGGTTCACACCAAAGTGAGATTTGTCTACTTGCATAGCCATGACTTTTCAAGAATCATCACAAGCAAGACTGAAGGCATAATATGGAAGGAAATCACAAAGAACAAGTCAACTGCTAACCTTTGTTGTTGTTTTAATTTTACAGCAATTTTATGCGTCAGGAGTGTCTGGATTCTAGATTTGTATTTGACAGGCCTCTTCCAGTGTCTCGTCTAGTGTCTCTGATTGGAAGCAGTATCCTTTTTTGTGTGTGCAAAGAATGTCTTGCAGTACTTAAAATTTATGGAAAGTACTTCTTCCTAAGGGGAGAAAGGTAGCATAAAAATAAATTTATTAAAAAGTTATTTTAAAATTAGTAAGATGATGCTGGATATTAAAGCAAAATTATTGTTGTGAACTCATATTGAGTGATCATTTTGCATCTTGGACAGATTACTTGTCCTTCCTGATGCTTGCAAATCAATCTCTTGTACAAAGAGTTAATTTTGTACAAGATGGAATTCATTACATTTTTAATAAGCAGAAGTCCCTTTGCTTTAAACATTGTGACCCCTACTTATGCCACGACAAGCTATATATTCTGTGCAGTCTTACTACATTTCTAGGTTTCCCCTACACATGCATGTTAGTCGTGTCTGACTCTTAAAGGCGGTGCTCATCTCCGTTTCCAAGCAAAGAGCCAGTGTTGTGCAAGTCCTTGGCCATGTGGCCGACATGGCCGAAGGCATTTCTGTGCACAGAACACTGTTTACCTTCCCGCTTTTTTTTACAGCGGTACCTATTTATCTATTTGCATTTACATGCTAGGTTGGCAGGAGCTGGGGTTAACAGTGGGAGCTCACTCCGCTGCGTGGCACCCGGGATTTGAACAGCTGAGCAGCTGACTTTGCAGCTGACAGTTTTCAGTGCTTTAGCCCACTGAGCCACCACACATTCTCCATTTCTATTCCATCCACTATTCTGGGCACCTACTAGCAGTAAAGCATAGAACATATGCTTTGTCCATCTAACAAACCTATTCAGACCACGGTGGGGTGAAATTAAGTGAACTATAAATTGGAAGCCTTCCACCAACTTTTCTCAGATTGAAGAAGCTACTTGCATGAGTAGCAAAACAACAACAAAAGAAGTCCAGTTGCCTTGACTCAACTACCAGATAGCCCCACCTGCATGACTGGGAATTTCCACAAACATAGCATAAGCATAGGAGTTCTATGGATACAGAATTAGTTCTGCTCATTCCTAAGAGAAAGCTGTTTGTAGTTTTTTGAGGAACTCAACTATTTATTATGCATTTTGTTTATCCTCAGTGCCGTCTACTACATTTTTGTCTGTTTTGTTTTAGCAGCTCTTCCTAAAATTATCATTTATCTGTGTTCTTTATACTTGCTGTATACACAACTATGGAGTCTTCTTTTGAACCCAAAAGAAGTAATAATCTTTTTATAAATAAGTAAAAACATAGTTGTATGAATTGTCCATTCGAGACAGATTCCTTAGCTTGTTCAAGAAACACAGATACCAACACAGCGATATGGAAGAAGACCCTACGGTGTGGGACTTCTCATTGCAGGCTATGATGTAAGTTTATGGGTTGCTTTCCACTGGTTGTATAAAACATAGTCTATGGAGGATATGTTGGTTTGTGTGTGTGTCTTCTGATGATTTTCAGAAAACACACACACCTCAAAAGCAGACAACTGAGAATCTTAGTAGTGATGAAAAGTATATATACCAAATATTATAAATATATCGTACCATGTAAAGCTTTATAGATTTGCATGCATGCTGCTGATTAAAGAAAGAAAAGGGGTGGCGATACTTCTGTGTGCTGTGGTATTCCTCCTTTTAAAAAACATTAACCATTTGTCCCCTTAGGAAATGGGCCCTCACATCTTCCAGACCTGCCCTTCGGCAAATTATTTTGATTGCAAGGCCATGTCCATTGGTGCGAGATCCCAGTCGGCGCGGACTTATTTGGAGCGACATATGACTGAATTTGCTGACTGTAAGTGCCAGGTCTCTCCACTTGGATCATAGGGCGCTGTCTTTCACGCGTCGCTGCTCTCCCTTTTCCTCTTGCGTGGAGGTGGGTGGATTTTGGCTCCTTGTGGCTGAACAAGTATTTGACAGCCGTTCGACGCCACCTGAAGGAGAGAGTGCTTTGAAACAGCCCTTTCACCAAAGGAGAAGTAACAGTGCTTCAAAATTGGTCATGGGTATTTATAATTTGCAGGTAATCTAAATGAGCTTGTGAAACATGGTCTGCGTGCTTTGAGGGAGACACTACCTGCTGAACAGGATCTCACTACTAAGGCAAGTGCTTCTTTGCAGTCAGTTCTGAAATGAAGGTTGCTCACAGCAGCTCTTTGCAGTAAGAAATGGGATTAAATCTTTGCTTTAGTAACTGGCAGCTGACGACTATAGCTGAATATTGCATGAACAAACCAGTGAATGTTAGACATAAAACTGTGTGAACAAACCAGTAAATGTTAGACATAAAACTTCCGAGCTGCCAGTCCTATGTAATGTGTTTGAAATGAATGAATATGTAATGTCAAGGACACACAGAACTGAATAGGATTCTGCCTAAGACCAAACCCTTTTGCTCAGTTACTTCCGACTCATTGTTAGGTCAGGAGTGAGAAGTCCACACCTTGTACTAAGACTGCCAGAATGCTTATCTCTTGCACAGTATAAAGAACCTAAGCAACCTAACTATGTCTGGGTAAGACATCTGTTCATACTTTTATATGTTATGAAAACAGAGCAGGAACTATGCACACCTACTTGTAAAAAACACTTCTCACAGTAGTTTAAAAATACATTCAACATTGTTTTGATTGGGAATTATGTTAGAGACAGTTGCAAGCATAGTAATTCCATTCATCAGATGTGTAACATTAAGAGATTTTGCACAACTATACGTCTGTGATGTTTGAATTTCAAGAAAACAGTGTTTGAACAACTATTAAAAGTTCTCAGATGAGACAGACTTTTTATACCTATACCAGTCAAATGCTGGTTATAACCTATCTATCTGTCTATCTATCTATCTATCTATCTATCTATCTATCTATCTATCTATCTATCTATCTATCTATCTATCTATCTATCTATCTATCTATCTATCTATCAGACTTATATACTGCACCATCTAGCAACAAGGCTCTTCTGGGCGGTTTACAAATAATTCAGCAAACAAACATGAACTCTTGAAAGCTCTATGTAATCTCAAAGGCTGGTATACATACCTAAGGGATTGTCTCATTTTTTATGTGTATGTGTACACATGCACACACACACACACACATACACTTGGCCACTCCCTTTGGCTCTTTTCCATAGCCTGAGTTTTATAGATGTTAAAGCTGCAAAGGCACAAGGCATAGCTCTCAGTTGTATGCTCATATTATGCAGTGTTTTGCCAGTTAAAAACATGTCTTAATTAGAAAACATGTCCAGATATTTGACAGAGGTGGCTCTTTTTACTTTATCTATGTTCAGTTTTACCTGATTGTGTCCTACCTTTTCATATTGTCTTGTTTTCATTGCATGTGGCCTTATGCTTTTCATGGCAGAGGAGTGGCATAAACTACACAAACTACAGTACAAGAAACTAAAAGAGCCTTGTGGTCCAGTGGTTAAACTGCTGTACTGCAGCCACAGCTGTTTTCATGACCTGGGGTTCAAACCCCAGGTAGCTGGCCCATGGCTGACTCAGCTTAACATTCTTCCGAGGTTGGTACAATGAGTACCCAGATCACCGGGGGGGGCAATGTGTAGCCTGCATAAATAAATTTGGAAACCCCCAGAGAGTGCTTTAAGCGCTATGAGGTGGTATATAACCAGACCAGTTTGCTTTGATATGGAGCACTAAGCACATCTGATCTCGCCTGATTTCGGAAGCTAAGCAGAGTCGGCCCTGGTTAGTATTTGGATGGGAGACCACCAGGGAATACCAGGTGCTGTAGGTGCCTGGAGTAGGAACTGGCAAACCACTCCAGTTTTCTCTCCCAAGAAAAACTCCATGGATGTGGGATCACGAAGAGTCGGTCACAACTGTAATGACACACACACACACACACACACACACACACACACACACACACAGAGAGAGAGAGAGAGAGAGAGAGAGAGAGAGAGAGAGAGAGAGAGAGAATGAGCCTGCAGCATATCACAGTTAATACAAATTGTATTAGTCCAATTTGTTTTTTTTCCTTAGGCAAGAATATTATCATGTAAACAATATCATTTTAATTTTTATAAGTGCCCTTAGGGAAATATTGAATGCCACAAATGTTCTGTGCATCCTATTGAAAAGATGCAATAAAGAGCAAACAAAGAAACTGCAGTAACATGAGATTAATTCCTTAGTATTTTTATTCAACAGAATGTTTCCATTGGGATTGTTGGGAAAGATATGGAGTTCACTATTTATGATGATGATGATGTAGCACCATTCCTCGAGGGCCTTGAGGAGAGACCACAGAGAAAGGTATGCACATTTAATGCGGTCAGATTAGGTAGAATATCTTAATCTGTTATTTCTGTGTACATCTTCCTTTACCTGAAAATACTTGTCTGGCCATTATATATTTCACCTGACTTGCAGTGAGCCTGTCCACATGCTCAGTTTTCTTTGGAGGCCGACTTGAAGGCTTCCCCACCTTTAGAGATGAAATGGCAACCCATTTGTGTGCTTTCCCCAGTGCAGTTGGTGAAAGTTCTATTTCGATCAAGTCGTTTTTTTTTTTTTTAAATGAAATCTTTTTACCTGAATTGTCCTTATCTATTTTTTAAGCATGGCAGAAATGTTAAATTTACTGTTCCATGGTTTAACCATCCTAGCTACTCTCAGGTGAACAGTCTTGCCCCACCTTCTTCTAGCCACTTCTTATGCCCTGCAGAGAGATCTCAGTAAATGACAGCAGAGATTTGGAGTGACGGATGCTGCAGGTGGGGTCTGTTCTTCCAACGCTGGCCTTTCCGTTCTTCCAGGGATGGCTATCCTGTTACAGGATGGGTGCTGTTAGACCCAATCACATTCTTCTTATGTTTGTTGATATGATTTTTAAATGTTTCTCTGGAATGCTGCCCTGGGAATCAAGATGTGGCAAAGAAGTAACACATTTAAGTAGCATAGCTTACATAGTAAACCATTAACTAGTATTTCTTTCTAACGCCCATTGGGGGTTTCAGTCACCAAAGCATGTTCATCTATAAATCTGAATCTGTGGGCGACAAATAAAGTAAACAATTATTTTTAAGTAATAAGATTAGTGTTTACATTTAAAGCAGGCACTGTACTATTAGGTCAGTAAACTAACTGGAAGTGTATGGAAGTAACCCAAACTCCCAGACTTCTGGAACTTCCTTCCACTGGGAGTTAGGTTGACCCTTTCCTTGTTGCAGTCCCTCCACCAAGACGGAAACACTCTTCTTGACAAGCTATTTTTGGCAACTGAATGAGCTGAAGAGAGAAAATCTGAAGGCAACAATGCTGCATTTTCTCTCTCTCTGATGTCTTTTTAAAGTGGGGCAAGGCTCTTTTTCCTCTCCTTATTTAATATGTTTTTAAAAGATTTTAAGATGAAAGTCTTGCAACGATATTATCTGTTTAATTGCATTTGAATATAATAACATACAGTTGTACCTTGTATAAAGGAATTAATTCGTTCCAAATGAAATTATGTTAAGCAAATTTTCCTTTATACAAATTCCCATAGGAATGCATTGAAAATCCCATTTTTATGTTGTACGGATTTTCCCCATAGGCGATTATGTTAAGCAAATTTCCACTATCTCTGGATTTTTTTATGTTGTACAGATTTTATGGTATACAAGCTGTTTGTTATACAAGGGTCCACTGTACTATGTTTTTGGTTGCACTAGTTTTTAAAAAGTTAGTCTGCAAGCTGCTGTGGGCCTTTGCATTGCGAGGCAGGTAGAATATAAATGAAAGAAATCAATTTGTTTGTGTCGGTGGGGGGAAAGATGCCAAAGAACATTCTTGCTCTTATTACCTGAGAATATTAGTATAAAAAGTTGGGTTATTGAAGACAAGGTCTTGTTCTCGTTGCTTCAGCCTGCAAATTGAAAATTGGTAAATTTAAGCATTCCTTGGTAGGATTTTTGTTTTGTAACTTGCATTCAGTAATATTTAAAACGGATTTTGCTCCTGCCTTTTGTTACCTATTTACAATGTCCTTTGCTGTTTTTATTATTTCAAGCTTGCTCAACCTGCTGAAGATACAGCAGAAAAGGCTGAGGAGCCCATGGAGCACTAATTATTGTATGTGAAGCACAGGATACGTCAGATGCAAAAGCACTGAGGAGTTTTATTGCATTCTGGTAACTTCCTCCTGAAAGATGCATACTGTAGTGACATGACCTGTTAAGTCAGTCTTTAAAATGTATTGCCAAAAATCTTAAACTGGCAGCAAAAAAATTAAGAACTGACCATTTCTTTTGAAAAGAAAAGATGCCATTTTCTAGCAAATAATGCAGTGTTTTATATGAAAAAGCATGTTGCTTTATCTCATCAAGGCATCTGTGAAATAAAGATGTTTTCCCCCTGAAACATCATGTTTTCATTTGTTCTGCTCATTAAGTCAAGCATCTAATAATAATTTAGTCCAGGCCTGCCCAAAGTCCGGCCCTGGGGGGGGGGCAAATATGGCCCGTCAGGCCATTCTGAGTGGCCCGCAGCTGGCTGGCCTGCCACTCCCTCCCCCTCCCTCGCCCCATTTTTTAAAATATCTTCTGCCAACACTGACACCGCTGGGAAGCTTGGGCGGATGGGCGGCCAGGCAGTATGCTGCCACCGGCACCGCAGGGGAAAGTGTGGGGGTGGGCAGGCCAGTGGGTCTCTGCCACCGCCAAGGAGCTTTGGGGTGGGCTGGTGGGCGAGCCATCGCCACCGCTGGGGAACTTGGGGGGGTGCAAGGTCGCACAGATCACCTCTTCCAAGGGGCGCCCTGTGGCCATGGCTCCCTGTGCTTCCTTTGGTCCCCACCTTCCTTCTTTCCTCCTCCCTCCCTCCCTTCCTTGTTCCCCACCTTCCTTCCTTCCTCTCTTGGTTTCCACCTCCCTCCCTCCCACCCTTGGTCCCCACCTTCCTTCCTGCGTGTGGGGTGTCAAGGGGTCAGTGGGTGGGGCTTGCAGTGGGGTGGCAGGGTCGGGGAGCAACCGGCCCCTGATACATTCTCATCCACCAAATCTGGCCCTCCTTACAAAAAGTTTGGGCACCCCTGATTTAGTCTTTCTGATGTTGAGGGATATAGTCTAGCTTTTAAAAATACTGTACTTGTTTTCTTCCATCAGATTATATTAGAAAATACCACTGGCCCTATTCTAAGTCAGAAAAATGCATTATAAGGTAAATTATTCTAAAGAACTTCACAAAAGGAAAGTTTCACATCATAAGAACATAAGAAGAGCCATGCTGGATCAGGCCAAAGGTCCATCTACTCTAGCTTCCTGTATCTCACAGTGGTCCTGCCAAATGCGTCTGGGAGTACACAAGTTCCACACACTAACAAGATGCTGGGTAAAAAAAAAAAAATTTTCTTTTGTCTGTTCTCACTCTCCCAGCCCCCAATTTGAGTAGATGTCCCCTAGTTCTGGTATTTTGTGAGAGGGAGAAGAGTGTCCCTCTATCCACTTTACTCATGCCCTGCATTATTTTGTATGTCTCAATCATATCCCCCCTCAGTTGACTTTTTTTCCAGACTAAAGAGCCCCAAATGTTTTAGCCTTTCCTCATAAGGGAGGTCCCCCAGCCCAGTAATCATTTTAGCCACTCTCTTCTGCACCTTTTCCAGTTCCACTATGTCTTTTTTGAGATGCGGTGACCAGAATTGTACACAATACTCCAGGTGCAGTTTATAATGTTGGCTGTTTTATTTTCAATCCCCTTTTTGATAATCCCTAGCATGGAATTGGCCTTCTTCACCACTGCCACACACCTTCACTGAGCTGTCCACCAGCACACCAAGATCTCTTTCCTGATCCATCACAGATAGCTTGGAACCCATGAATTGATGATAAAGTTTTGATTTTTTTGCCCCAATATGTATTACTTTACATTTGGCTACATTGAAACACATTTTCCATTTCGCAGCCCATGCCCCCAGTTTGGAGAGATCCTTCTGGAGCTCTTCACAATCTTCTCTGTTTTTTACCACACAGAAAAGTTTCGTGTCATCTGCAAGCTTGGCCACCTCACTGCTTATCCCTGTCTCCAGGTCATTTATGAACAGATTGAAAAGCACCGGTCCCAGGACAGATTCCCTGGGGCACACCGCTTCTCCCTCAAGCCACCACACACTAAAATCTCTACAGGGGAGAGCAGAAGGGACATTTCTGAACTGTGGAAGGGTCAAGGCAGCAAGAGTCTCTACCCAACTTGAGCCATTCCTTTCTCTCTCAGCAGCTTCCTCATCTCACACTGGTTAGGAAGGTCCAAAGCCTTCAGCAGGGTTTTTTTCTGGAGATGTAAGTGACCACAAGTAGGTAATGGAAGCATTTTGTTCTACAAACTTCCTTAAACTGATGTTTTATTTGATACCATAATTTGCATTGCATTCTTTCCAGTTAAACCACCCTCTTCAAGCCTACTACTCATTACTTTATCCTTGCAACAATCCTGCTCACAGTTCCTCACTGAGTTTCATAATCATAATTGGGGTGGGGGGTGTCTCCAGAATTCTAATTCAACACTAAACTACTACAGAATGGGAATTCTCTCCTATAGGAAGGATACAATGTTTTCTCAGCAGCTTGGTTACATTTGGTTCTCAATAAGGTACAGTATTTCCTTCCACAACTAGTGTAGTTTCCAAATTAGCCTGTCAATCTAACAGCTATATAAGCACTCTGATAATGAGTAAAACAGAAAGAAATGAGTGCATCTGAATTGCAGTAGGACTGCCATATCCATGGGGTACAGTTCCGGGACCCCCACGGATGGTGAAATCTGGGGGTGGCAGTGGTGGTGAGGGGGCTGTGGTGATGGTGGAGTGCCAGGGGTGAAAGTGGTGATGGTGTGCAGCCACCACCTCAGCCACGTATGTCCAAATGACCTCCTGCCCGGGAGGGGAGGAAAGCAGCAACAAAGGGACATCCCCTTCCCGCCTTGCAATCCCTGTCTGCCCCTGCCCTTACCACCATGCCAGCAGTGTCTCCAGTGTCTTCTCAACAGTTGTCACAATGGTGGCTGCAGCATTGGTGGTGGTGATGGAAGAGACACCTACATAGCCCTGTGGGCCATGCAGGAGCCTCTTCTCCTATCGCCTCTACCAGTGATGCTGCAGATGGGCACCTGCGGGCCATGCGAGTGCCTCTTCTGCCACCACCGCCACCGATGTTGCAGACCACCACTGATGCTGCAGCCACTGCCACCGTGACAACTGGCTATCTGCTTTAGGATCTCCTTTTCAGCTGTTTTGCGGCTGTGGAATTATTTTTTAAATATGTTCCCTCTCAATAAGTGAATTAGCGGGAAATGATCCAGTGGATGTACAGTGGTCATACTGTACAGTGGTCATACTCTACATCAAAATCACTAATTGAAACTTAGTGCTCATTTCTCACTGACGTAAGTGGGACACAGCCCATTACCAGGTTTGTCTGGGTTTTGTTCTGTGAATTTAATCCAGACCAGCAGAGTTAGACATGTGTGCTCAGGAATAAGTTTAATAGAGCTTACCTATAAGTCAAGTGTTTGTGTCTGAAGTTTTAATTAGCTGCAGAGGACTGAAACTCAGTGGGATCCCACTAAGCTGCAGCTAGTGCCATCCTTCCAGTTATTGAACCAAATCAAATCTTCTCTGCTTCAGTTTTTAAACACCTCTGAAGAAGAAAAGCAGAACATCTGTGTAATTTATATGCAGTGGCTGCCATGTTAGACCCAGCAATTTAAGACCACCACATTTTGTGAAGTTTACACATGATTAAAAATGCCTAGTCCTATGTTTTGGCAACAGGAAAAGGGGGGGAAAAGCAGTTTTTATGAGAGGATTTGAATGGATAGCAGTTCTGTTGCTGAACCAAATGAATATGTTTCTTTGATTCAAGTAGTTTTATACTTCCTCATGCAATGTAGATAGTGCACTGTTATTCAGGGCATAAAGTCCATGCCTTACAATCTAGATTGTATTAAACAAGTTTTTTTTCCTTACACAACTTCAGATTTAGAGCAGCTGAAGAAAATATTTTGCTTTTGAATACATTTCAGCTTGGGAGCCTGTGTGTTTGCAACCTAATTTGAATATCTGGAGCAAAACTGAATGGGAAAGCCTACTATCAAGAAGAGTGTGAGGGTCTTGCACACCCGCTCCCTTTCTCCAGTCAAAACATCAGTCATGGCTTCAAGTTTGAATTCAACAGGTTTATTAAACACGGCCAAAACATTTGGCAACGCAATCTCCTCCAACCGATGTTGTTTCTGGGAGTTGAATGTTTTACTATGTTAATGTCCTCATTCCTGGTTTTTACTGCCCATGAAACAGGTAATAAAAATGGTTCTACAGATACAGTAGTGGAGGCTACTGTATCTCAACTACCCTAAATCCTGACCTTTTTGCAGTTGAGCAAGGGGAAACGCTAGCCGGAGACACGGTTCAAGGGCGAGTCCGTTGGGAGGGATGCGCGTACACGGCGCCCATTTAACCACCACCACCAGCGGGAAGGAGAGGGCGGGGACCCACCTGCCAGCCCGTGGGGTCGGCGGAAGAGGACGAACGTTCCCTCTGCCGGCCAACAAACGCGTTGCTGCTCCGAGAGGCGTGTCCTACGGCGGCCACCGTACCATCGATGTGGCCTGTGCGCGGAGGGCTTCCACGTCAGCTGGCGGCGGCGGCGGCGGCGGCGGCGGCAGGAGGGGAGGCAGGAAAAGGTGGGGCGAACGGGTGGACGCGCGGAGCCCCTCTGCGGGGGAATCGGGGAGGAAGCCCCCCCCTAGTGTGTGTGTGGGGGGGCGTCCGAAAAGAGGAGCCGCCGCCGCCGCCGCGGGCGCGTGGGAGGTGGCAACGGGCGCGGAGGGCAGCGGGGCCCGAAACGGGGGGTTGGAGGTGGGCGGCGGCGGCGGGAGGAGGGTGTCGGGACGCCCCCGTTTTCCCCTCCGGCAGGCGGAGATCTCCGTCCCCCCTGCGCGGGGTGGGGGGGCGGGGGCGGGGGTGGGGAGCTGAGCGCCGCCGGGCGCCCTCTCGCACCCCAGGAGCGAGAAGAAGGCGGGCGGACGAGTCTCCTTTTGGCCACCATTTCGGGGCCCGTTGGCGTGGCCCCCGAAAGGGGCTCCTTTCTGCATTGTTGGCTGTTGAGTCTGGAAGCGGGAGGATCGGCCTGTCCATTGTGGTGGTGGTGGTGTGTGTGTGTGTGTGTGTGTGTGTGTGTGTGTGTGTGTGTGTGTGTGTGTGTGTGTGTGTGTGTGTGTGTGTGTGTGTGTGTGTCGGGGTGGGGGGATGACAAGAGAGCAGAAGTGTCCTATTGTGACACAGTCGTCGTCTGAACTCAGTGCGTGCGTGCGTGCTTGCGCGCTAGTTTTATTTTCCAAGCTGCCCCCTGGAGCGAAAGGAGTAGGCAGTTAACAACAACTGCAACCACAATTTGCAAAGATTGTTTTAAAGCTGCTCTAAATGCTCTAATCCTGGTTCCAGTAGGCCCAGGTTTAGGAGGACTTTGATCGATCCCTGGTGTGGTGCCCAACTCAGTATCATTTTCTTGTCCTGCAGTGCACAGAAGCGCACAGCAAAATGCCCGGAGGAAGCCGATAACCAGGACACATGGGCAACTTGCATTATTCTTGCTGCAGTCCAGCGGCTGGGGTTTGGTTACATCCTTGCTTTGGATGCAGAGATTTGTTGTTGTCATTGTGGAGGGCGTAACTGTTGACTTGTCTCCCATCAGCTGTTGTACAGCTTGCCTGCTATTCAATTTCGGAGGCCATAGTATTTGGTTTAAAATACTGTTAATGGTTTAGATTCTGAGTTGCAGAAGGTAGAATGCTGCTCACAGTAATGCTCAATTGGAAATGGGATGAGCAAGCAGGTCCTATTTCTACTGCTTTATTTTATTCCAATATTTTTATGGTCCTTTAAGTCTTTTTCTACATGAACATCACACTGCCATGTGGAATCAGTATCTTCACTGAGCCAGTACAATTTCCTGGTTGTCCATTGTTAACTTGAACTAATTTCAATTTATATCTAAGTCTGGTCTGTCTGCCTGGCTGCCTTCCTGTATGTGAATGGACAATGAAAGCTAAAAAGCACAGTTTTTATTGATATGTTTGAGATATGCAGTTAATTAATAAAAATGTAAACACTTGTTTATATATTTTGCTCAAATAAACATGTATTTGAGCAGAATGTTTCAGCTTTAGTGTTCGTCAGTTGCTCTGGTAAAAGGCATAAGCCAAAATGTTTTCCATAAACAGCTCTGTTTGTTAATCACTCTTATAAGAGAGAGAGTGTGTGCTAGTTTTATTATGTAGAAGTTTTATTATGGCCTATAAAGGTATCACCTGTAGCCTAATTTTGCATTTGTGGGTGTTAATGTAATAAACCACCTATACAGGCCAACCCTACTTTGAAAATCACTAGAATGACTCTCTGTCCATCAGGCCTTATAAGGCCACCTTGACAGCCCAAGTGAGAAGGGCTACCTCCATGTAAGCTTGTTCTGGAATTATTAATCTTTAATATTTATTAAATAGCACCTGATTTTAACAAAATCTTGTGAATTACTTGGTATACAAATAAACCATTGTGCTTTGTATATTTGCATTTGTTTCCATTTGGCATTTCATTGATCATTTACCTAATTTGGAGAGGCCAATTTCTTTAATTTTTTACCTTTATGAACAACTTATCATCTGCAAACTTAATCACTTTGCAATTGATCCTGGACTATTTATCAGCAACCTTAATATTACAAGCCACAGTATAAATCCTGTAATGTTCCCCCACTATATTTTTCTGTGTTGATTTTTTCTTATCACTACAGTACTAATAGTTTTTGAGCAGTTAGGAGTCCATAAGAGGATATGTATTCTGATCTTGGCATTACACATCCTGATATACTCTAAACCTGTTTAGTTGTAGCTCCTGTCAGTCCCAGCCAGAACCCAGGTATCAGTTGTTGTTATTACTGTTACTGTTACTATTATTAACAACAGCAACAGCCATGATGATTTTCTGCTTGGTAAAATTTAGAGATGAGCATTTGATCCATCAGCCAAGATTCACTGAGCAAACTGTGTTCCAGTGGACATGGATTTTTTTTCAGGCCTGCATTTGATTGTAGCTCTGAAATAAATGAATTTTGAGGGTTCAACCCATTTATTTCAATGAGACTATGGACTTTCTTTTCATTTGTGTGCTCCTGAACAGATAGGGACTTGTGATTCTTTATTCACCTGATAATGAGTCATTGTGGTTGAATGGACACAGTGTTGGAGTAAGACTCAGAAGACCTGGGTTTACATCTCCCATCAGCTATAAAAACTTAGTGGGAGGTGGCTGCAGTAAACCTTCAGGATCTTACATGTGTGTAGATGTTATTAAGGTTACTTTAATTTAGAAATGACTTCCACAAAAATATTAAATTATTAAACCCCTTTCATAATGATACTGAGTTGAATATTCTATATCAGTGTTTTTCAACCTTTTTTGGGCAAAGGCACACTTGTTTCATGAAAAAAAAATATTAAATTAGAAAATTAAGCTCCCCTATATATAAAGTAATTCTCTTGAATAGGAATCAAATAAACACAAAGAAATATTTTATGATACTGAAATAGTTGAAATATGAAAAATTATAAAATTCTTTATTATCACTGTTTTTTAATATGATATTCTTGATATGTGCACACCAGGCAACATTTTTAACAGTAAAACACTCATCCTTTTTAATATGCTTGATATGTGTTTTTAACAGTAAAACACTCATCCTGTGCACAGTTACCTGAGCATAATTCTCAACGAACTGAATTGGAGATTAATTCTAATTACATATTCACAGGATGTCAGATTGCTGCTGTGATACAGTTGGGCAATAATGTTGAAACTGGAATATTGTTCTACCAAGGCTATTGTACCCTATTTTGGTCATAAAATATTACATACTCTTTGCAACATTTAGTTCATAGTATGCCCTAAGCACATCTGATCTCGCCTGATTTCGGAAGCTTAGCAGGGTCGGCCCAGGTTAGTACTTAGATAGGTGACCGCCAGGGAATACCAGGTGCTGTAGGCGCCTGGAGTGTGTGTGTGTGTTGTGTTGTTACAGTCGTGACTGACCCTTTGTGATTCCACGTCCATGGAGTTTTTTTGGCAGGAATACTGGAGTGGCTTGCCAGTTCCTACTCCAGGCGCCTACAGCACCTGGTATTCCCTGGTGGTCTCCCATCCAAGTACTGACCAGGGCCGACCCTGCTTAGCTTCCGAAATCAGGCAAGATCGGATGTACTTAGGGCATCTAGGCAGCTTAGGCGCCTGGAGTAGGAACTGGCAAACCACTCCAGTATTCCTGCCAAGAAAATTCCATGGACATGGGGTCACGAAGAGTCAGTCACAACTGTAATGATGCAACACACACATACATTGAGTTTTTTTAGGTTTCAGTACATTACGTGAACTGTAATATTCATAGTTTTGTCATTTTTTCTCTTTGTGCTGTATGTAGAAACATAATAATAAATCAGCTCCACTAATGCATATGTGTTTCAGACTGCTCCTGAGAGATCTTTCAGAAGTTCTCTTGAAGCGAATCTTGGATAAGGAGGCAAAATGACGGCTGCAGAGAATGTATGTTATACATTAATTATAGTTCCAATGGACTCAGAACCACCATCTGAAATAAGCTTGAAAAATGATTTGGGTAAGTAGTACTAGTGTCTAGACATCTCTATCGTAATTGTATTTATTTGTTATATGTTTATTTCTGGCTTTTCTTCCAGTACACTCAGTATAGTTTACCTCACTCACTGTCTCACTTTGTCCTCACACTTGCCACAACAATCTAAAACTGCCTTTTGAAACTCAATAAAACACCAGTTGCTTAAATAATGACGTGAAGAACTGGGTAAATGTCGTATTCCTTCACAGATCAGTCTATCAATCACTTAAGATCGCCAGAGAATTCTTTCCCTCAGCTGCATCAGGTCTGCAGTATATCTGTCTATAAGGGAAGACAAGTTCTTAGTTGTGAACACTGTTATGGAACAGCGTCCCCATGGAAGTGCAGCTGGTGCCAAAGCAATTGGAATGTTGACACCAACATTACAGTCATTTTGGCACCAGTTCAAAACAGTTCTCTTTGCCAAGGCTTTTTAAAATAAGTGGACAATGTCTGCTTTATTGGTGTTTGTGGGTTTTGCCCCCTTATCTTTGTCTCAAAGTTCTATTTGGAGATTTGTGCAGAAATCAGGAGGGGAGAAAAAGAGCAAAATTTCTTGAACAGCTAAATAGCTGCTATTTGGTGTATGCTCTGCATTATGGACTTCTTTTATTATAAAAAGTGCATAAGGGAACTGCTGTCTAGTTGCTTTTCAGTCATTGTACAGTGCGATAGCTTTATGTAAAAGTCCTTTTTATTCTTTGTCTGTAAATAAATTTACTAAATTTATGTAAAACTTGCCTCTAAAGAAAATTTCCTTCACCTTCAACATTTCTGTGACCCAAGGTGTATCCAAACCTAACAGTTACAATCCAGAGATACTTCTCCTTTCTCTTTATGTGCTTGAGTGTCATTGGTTGAGCTATACAGGGCAGAGTACAGAAGCCTTTCCACATAAGAACGATCAAGGTAGCCATCTGCTAAGAATAAGCAAGCCAGAAGGACGGCCTGCAGTACAGCAGAGCTTTAAGAGTTCCAGGATATATTTTGCTCCATTTTAACAGAAGCAATTGCTTTTATCTGACAGAAAAAGGAGATGTGAAGTCCAAGACAGAGGCCTTGAAGAAAGTGATCATAATGATCTTAAATGGTGAAAAACTGCCAGGACTTTTGATGACTATCATTCGATTTGTACTGCCACTTCAAGATCACACCATCAAGAAACTGCTTTTAGTATTCTGGGAGATTGTTCCCAAGACCACTCCAGATGGCCGACTCTTACAAGAAATGATTCTTGTTTGTGATGCCTACAGAAAGGTTAGTCTCCTGATCATTGTATGTGCTACACAAAGAGTGGAGCGTCCACCAGGTATCACCAGAATTTTCTTGTTAAAAGACAAGTTGCTCCTTTCCATTTCCTTTTTGCTGAACGACCCTGTATTTATTTGGCAAAAGGTAAATTTCAAAATGGCTTCTAGTGTTTTGAATCAAAAGAATCATAGATAAGTATAGTACAGCATGCCCTCTAATTTCCATCCTCACTGAGTGGGGCTCTCTCTCATTTTTTTTTGTCTGCATGAGCAACTCCATCCCTCCATGGATTCTGTTGCAACTGGAGTAAACCTATCATGACGGGTGCATGGGGGTGCAAAATGCCTGCATGATGGGTGCCGGGGAATGCGTATTCGCACGGCTCAGAGGAAACCTTGGTGTAGTATGTAATCCATTTCAAAAGTAATTCAAGGAATCTTCATGTTACAAATACCCATTTGCCAGCCTCTGCAGTTTTGTGCCTGGTCACGCCATTCTCACTATGCACCATGAATGAGCTTATCTCTAGAACATAGTTTTACTTGTTTTCATGAACCTTTTGCAGCACATTGCAAAACAGTTTTTTGAATAAAATTAAATGGGCAATCTTGAGTTTTAATATATAATACAGATATATTATTGACTATTAAATAGATATATTGAAAAATATTAATATTACAGCATTTTGGGAAATTATCACATGTTTACATCTTCTGTGGCAGTGTGATACGACCAGTGCTTGCTCTAAATATAACATCAGATTATATTTGTGCTGAAATATTTGTGCTGAGTTCCACATAATATTTTGATGTGCTCTGGAAACAATTCTCAGTTTCATTTTGGATGGCTGTGGGCAGATGCCTTTCCTAACCATACATATTTTGAAAGAATGATGTTTTGTCTGGCCATGCAGTATCAGTGATCCACTCCTATGCACCTGTTATACTATCTTCATTTTGTTGTTCCAGGACCTTCAGCATCCAAATGAGTTCATCAGAGGCTCAACTCTTCGTTTTCTTTGTAAACTTAAGGAACCAGAACTTTTAGAACCCTTGATGCCAGCTATTCGTGCCTGCCTGGAACATCGTCACAGCTATGTCCGCAGAAATGCAGTCCTTGCAATCTATACCATCTACAGGTAAATTGTGTGAATGCATTAGACATACAGTACTTGTCAGGTCAGGATCATACTTACAACACATCCTTTAAAGACTCAAGTTATGATCTAAAATTATGTATATCATCATGTTAATGCTTTGTGTTTTATATATTGTGTTATTTTGAATGTTAGATTCTGTTTCATTGGCTACTTTTAGCAGATAACATGGTTATAAATATTTGTTGTTTATTTCCACTGAGTTGTTAACTTTTGGTGTGTATCACTACTCCTTTCAAATGGGTTCCCTCCTTTTTGTGCATGTCTGAGTGAGAGAACCAAGACAAATGACACTGAATTCAGGGAGTACTAATAGATCCCCTTTTAACAGTGTTGGTGAACCTATGGCACAGGTGTCAAAAATGGCACTCGGAGCCCTTTCACCACTTTACAGCCACCCGTATTCAGGTTAAATGGCTGTATTGGCACTTAGCGAAAAATTAGTGGGTTCTGAATCACAGTTTGGGCACTTTGTCTGTAAAATGTTCACCATCACTGCCTTATTGTGATGTGTGAATTGTGCCATTGTCTCAGACTGGAAACATTTAACGTCATTTTCAGAATTTTCTTTGGACTCAGTGTGGTGTAAATAAGAATAAAATGGCAATGCTTAACACAGTGGTTTATAAAATCTTAAATAAGATCAGAACCTGGATAAACTCTTTGGGGGCTTTCTTCTCTGAACTTAAAATCATCACACTGTACTAGGAAATTATTTTGAAATTCATTGAAGTGGTTTGTCAAACATAAGAGAAATCTGGAGAAGAAAATAAATCCTCAACAGAATCTGAAAGCCTCTTGTTCATAATGTTTAGAACCTCCTCTTACCACAGCTGTGTCCTGGAATCAGATTTAACCCTGTTAGTGAACCTCTGTATTTATTTGGTCATTGGAAAGTAACTTGTACTTTTGCAAAAACAGTGTCCGACAAAATAAGTAACTGCTTATTATAAGCGGTATTGCTGATATTTGTATATAAAAACATGAGACACCATTTTAAGCACTATTTTTGTAAAAATTACCTTATCCACATTTCATGCAAATACAGTTTTATTATTGATATTTTACATTTATCAATTTAACATCAGCATTGTTATTTGTGCTCTTTCAAAAGGAACTTTGAGCATCTTATACCTGATGCTCCTGAATTGATCCATGATTTCTTGGTGAACGAAAAAGATGCAAGTTGCAAAAGAAATGCCTTCATGATGTTAATTCATGCTGATCAGGTAAAAATAACCAGCCTTGAATCTTCATTTGTGTTCTGATATTTATTTCACTCTAACATGGCATTGGCACATCCACTTCCCAACCCAGGCCCACCTGACTGATCCAGCTCAGTCAACATGCCTCTCTCCTTCTTCTTATGCATGGAATTGCCCCCTTAAATGCTTTTTGATACTACTGTTTCCTTTGACTCCTTCTTCAAAATGCATCTTTTCTGTGAAGGTTTCATCCCTGCCACAGGCCCCACACCTTCTTGCAAAAATCTAAGTGTGTGTAAGTTCAGTAGTCACACATATCAAATATAATTTTTTCATTTACTGTCATCTGCTGTTGTTGTTGTTGTTCATTCATTCATTCATTCATTCATTCATTCATTCATACCATCCATTTGGCAAAAAGCCACTCTGAATTTGTTTGTGTCATTATGTTAGGAGTGCAACCCCACAGGACAGAGAGGTGTTCCTTTTGCTCTTGTTATGGCGGTCACTAGCAGTGAATAAATTAGGGACATGCATACTAGAACCCTCCAGATGTTTGCTGAACTGCAGTTGTAGTCAGTCTTAGCCCACATAGCTAATAGAGAGGAATGATAGGTCTTGATTATAGATGAGAATCTGCAAAAATCATACTTACGCTTTATTTTTTAAGGATCGAGCTTTGGATTATTTGAGCACTTGCATTGACCAAGTCCAGACATTTGGTGATATTCTCCAGCTGGTTATCGTGGAGCTAATCTATAAGGTACAAGAAGCAAATTAAATATTTCGCTGTGAAAGAAATTACCGTATTCTGAAACTTAAAAATGCCACCTAAATTCCATCCTTGCTTTTGAAATGTTGATAAAGGGAAAAGGTTTGGTAGCACATTAAGGGCAAGCAACTGTGGTGTGGAGGAATCTTTTGTGGGCCAGAATTGGCTTCATCAAGTGGAACGAGAGAGTGGACTAAGTCCAAAGGGATAACAGTACATTGGGGAGAAGCTTCCATTCACGCTGGGGAAAGGTCTGCGATCTACCACATTTGTCTGTGTCCCTTTGAGCATTGAGATTTTAAGTGTTCCTGCCACCAGGACTGGCTTTGGGGAGATCTGGGGACGCAGCCGGAAGGAGAGGAGGCCAGGAAAGCCCTTGTTTGGCAAGGAGAGGGTTCCTAGTAGTTTTCTGGCCCAAAACCGTTCTGCATTTTTACTACAGTGTTGTTTCTATCAGATGTTTTGTATTCTTATCATCAATGTGTTCATAAGATTTGCATGTTTTCCTGCTATTCTCCCCCCCCCCGTTTTTTTGCCATTTACTGGTACTGCAGCTTATGGGAGCTTTCTGCTCTGCTCTTTTTGACTCTAGGTTTGTCATGCCAATCCATCGGAAAGGGCTCGGTTTATACGCTGTATCTACAATTTGCTACAGTCTTCAAGTCCTGCAGTAAAGTATGAAGCAGCAGGCACATTGGTTACACTTTCTAGTGCACCGACAGCAATCAAGGTACTGCAAACTATTGTGATTTTCTGAAATATTTTTATGTTGTTGCAGACAACAGCATTCATACTGAGGATTTAACACTTGAGAATTAGGACAATATGCAAGGTTTAGGAGGATCGTGCAGAAGTGGTTCTGCCTCTTGTTGGCAAAGGGGCATGAGCCATTGCCTTGTTCATGTTTTAATATGTGGTCGGAGACTCGTGATCGTTATGTGACATAATTATGTTTCAGATTAGGACTGAACTATCTAATGGGCCATGATAATGAAAAGATGGTGCAAATAATGGATCTATTTGGTCTGAGCTTTAAATGGAATAATTATATATTCAATGCTTTTTACCAACCAATACCAAACTACACGGTTGAGTGTAGCTACTCCTGAGAATTTTAAAAATGGTAAAATAAAGGAGGGTGAGATAAAATAAAGGAAATGTGGTTGGGGGGAAATCAAGGCATCAGTTGGTGATCTGAAAGGTGTCTGATCTCCATTGTGATTGTTGTGATAAATGTACAGTCTTGCTGATGGCCCTAAAGAATGAAGTATTCCTCCCCATGTGCACCCCAGAAATCATACAAATAATATTCCAGTATCTTCATCTTCAAGCAAAGTGGGTATCCCACCAATGGCAAATATGGTATAGGTGCAAGAATTGAGCTATTTTCATATTTTGTGTTTCAAATGTGCATATGGGAGCCAAAAGAGAATGCCAAATAGATGAGTTAAAGTAAACCTTCCCCTTCCTTTGGCTAGTTAAGAAAAGTCATGTTTGAAACAAAGAAGGAACTTCAAGTATCATACTGGGAAAACCATAGCCTTTTACAGAAAGCTGTTAGGAGTATCTATCCTGCTTGTGCTAATGGGTTTGAAAATGAAAAAATGTCATGTGAGGTCCTTGCCATTCTGAAATGTGAAATGTATTACAGTAACACCCCCCCGCCGCCATTTCGCGATTCATGTACTGTGGTCCCACTATATCGTGGGACCGCAATATATGCTGGGGCTTCAGCTGATTAGCGCTGGGGTGAGGGAGAAAAAACTTTATTTCCCCTCCCCAGTGCCAATCATTTGGAGCATGCCCTTTTAAATGACTTCCAGTCATGGAGGAAAGTCTGCCTTTGTGACTAGGAGGGATTTTAAAAGGTGTGCACTGCTCTCCCTTCCAGTCACAGAGGTAAGCGTGACTCCGGAGAAGTGAGTGCGCACACCCCTTTTATAAATCCCTTCCAGTCCTGGGCCATCTCCATTGAAATGCATTGGCTCAATGCATTTCAGTGGAGATTGTGGGGAGCACTGGCCCCAAGCCAGCACCAAGCTGGGGGAGGGCCAGCACTGGCTGGGGGAGGAATGGCACCTTCAGCAAGCGCGGTGGATCAGATCATCCACCGCCCTTCCATGGGCTGCTGGAAGGCTTTTTAAAAGTCTTCCAGCAGCCCGGGGAAGCAGTGGTGTGCCGCCCCCCTCAGGGCCCCACCCGACCTGCATCCACATATCGCGAATTTTCAGTCATCGCGTTTTGGGTGGGTCCCTAACCCCCGCAATAGGCGGGGGGGGTTACTGTAGTTTAAAGCTTGTTGTAGCATTGTTTCTTTTAACATACAGAGTTCTGTGCTGTTCCTAAAATTAGAGATGGGGATGTTTTAAACTTTTGCATATTTTTTTCAACTTAAGGCAGCAGCTCAGTGCTATATTGACCTGATTATTAAAGAAAGCGACAACAATGTCAAACTCATTGTCTTGGATCGTTTGATTGAACTTAAGGATCATCCTGCCCATGAAAGAGTATTGCAAGTAGGTACTACTTGAGTAAAAATTTAAAGCAGTAAACCCATGTACATTATATTCAAATGGCAGTCTCCTTTTTTTGAAATAGGGTGGGGAAGTATAGACTTGTATTTGCGTGGTTGTGCCCACAACTGTTAAAATATCCATCGTGTTTCAATTGAACTATGAATGTAATTATGTCCTAATGGGGTTTTAATCTGAACAAAAATCTCCCTTGTGGAGGAGAGAAAGAAGTACAATAGGACCCCAGTATCCGCTGGGGATTTGTTCCAAGCTTTCCCATGGAGAACACCAAAATGTCCCCAAAACTGCTGTTTTGTGATAGTAACTTGCTTTGCAGCTGCTGTTTTGCAACAGTAGCTTGCTTTACAGCTACTGTTTGTGGTGGTAGCTTGCTTTGTGGCTGCTGAATTACTTATTTATTTTTCCCCTACCAACAGTGGGTAACTGAATCAGTGGATAATGAATCAGTGGATACTGTAGCTTAAACCTTTCCTCGGTGATTGTTTTTCTGCTTAGAATTCTCCTCCTCTGAGTTCCCTCTGTGGGGGTTCCAGGTGCCCATCTGTCAGTGTGAAAATAAAAGAGAATAGTAACCGAAATAAGCAAAGTATTATTAAACAGAGCCCCACCCCCAATTTAGACTATACTTTTCATATTTCCATGGCTCAAAACTTCCATTTCCTAAAGATGTTAAAAATAATAGGTTGAATATATTTGTATGTAACGCTAGCAGACTTCGCAGTTCTGTAGAAAACAGTTCCCAATTGTGTCAGCAACTCTTCTTGATACTGCTTGAAAAGCCGTGTCCTAATAGTGCACCAAGAATAAGAGCAGTTTTTTAAAAGCTAGTCATCAAAATGCTTATAAATACGTTAGTATTAATACTCAATTACTCATTGTTTGTGCTTGTTGTCTATAACCTGGGATTAATATAGCCATCTTTGTTGTTGTTGTTGTTTACAAAACAAAGGTCTTAAAGGTCACTGCCAGATGTAAAACACAGGCACTATCAGCAACTTGTATCTCTTTGTTAAAAATACAGTCTCTTCTGACAATGGTCCCATGTATAATAAGTTGTATTTTATTTCAGGACCTCGTAATGGACATATTACGAGTTCTGAGTACTCCAGATCTGGAAGTGCGCAAAAAAACCTTACAGTTGGCTCTTGATCTGGTGTCATCCCGAAATGTGGAAGAGGTAAAAGAAGTGTTCCTTCATTTTCCTTTCTTTCTGGGCGAATCCTGTGCCTCTTTATTTGAATGTATGCTTGGATGGCTTCAGCTGGGCTTTTTCTCAGTTAAAATTGGGGTTTGAGCCTTGATTTTAAGCGGTTCAGCTGTCAATGTTTAAAGCCCCCCCGCTGTTATCCTTTCCATCTTTGTTTCTGTGTAGCTGGTGATTGTTTTGAAGAAAGAAGTAATTAAAACAAATAATGTGACAGAGCACGAAGACACTGACAAATACAGGCAGTTGCTTGTCCGGACATTACATTCCTGTAGCGTTCGGTTTCCTGATATGGCTGCAAATGTCATTCCTGTGGTATGTGTCTTATTCCCCTTTCCTTCTTCCACTGCTTCCCAGTCTGCAACAAAACTAACTTGCAATCAGTGTTAGCTTATCTAAGACTAGGCTCTAAATCCTTATAGGGTTAGTTAGCACCTGTCAGGAGGAGGGATGCTTACCGTGGTATTTTGCTTTTTCTTTAGCCCTGATGGTATTTGTCGATTTGTGACATAGCCTGGTGAGAGGGAGGGCAATACCATTGTCGGTTTACCACTTCCAAATCCTCACCCACCCGCTGCAACCAGGAATGGAAGGAGTGCCCCTCGTCTACCTGACAGGTCCCTCTCGTGGACTTCCTTTCGTTGGCAGCAATGAGATAAAATTATATTAGCTTCAGACTAGCAGCTCAAGGGGCTGCAAATCTAAGGTTGTTCCTAGGGGGATCTGGGACCTTCAGATCAAACATAGTACCCTCTCAGCAAACCAGCACTTAACGTCCCTTCTAGTCCTTCCCCAAACAGCCTTCAGCAGGCACTGAGTTTGCTTGCTTAGCAATCTTGTTCTTGTTTCCAGGAATAAAATATGTTTCATCCTCATAATAAAGGTATTGCAGTGAAGTGAATGGGCAAAACACGAATTTTATAATTAAACTTGATTGAATTGGAAGAAATAATCCAGTGAGAATTACTTTTGGATACATTTGAGAGAGTCTTACTGGAATGTTTTCTCTCTCCCCCTCATCCCCCAACACCTTTAGATAATGATTATTTCATTTTATTGGTACTGGCACATTTGAAGGTATTTATGGGCAGTGCCTAAATAACAACTGGTTGAGTATCTTTTACGGGAAGCATGCTCTGCATTGGCCAGTACTGGGCCAGATTTGTCTGAAAAAGCTGAGCCTTAAAGCATTTTGGACGTGGTATGGTCATGCCAGGTCCTCTCTTATGGAAGTATCATATCCCATGGGGTGCTGATGGGTACAGTCTTTCTAAAGTATAGTGAGCATCATGCTTGTTTGTACTCCTTAGCTGATGGAATTCCTCAGTGATTATAATGAAGCCGCTGCCGCTGATGTGTTGGAGTTTGTTCGTGAAGCAATCCAGCGCTTTGAAAATCTTAGACCACTTATTGTAGAGAAGATGCTGGAAGTGTTCCACGCAATTAAATCCGTCAAGTAAGCTCAACGTACAGGTCCAGAATGTGTTGCTCGTGACTTATGTTTAAACGTTTGAATCTAAAGTAGCACCTTTTCCATGAAAGAATTTTCTTTACTGTCCCCATCTTCTGTGCCATCTGAAGACCAGCTCCAGAGGTTTTCTTAGTCCTCTGGAATTGATTTTTTTGATTGTGGGGCCTTGCATGAAGGAGGAAGCATTGGTTCCCCTCAGATTGATTCAGTGGGTGCCCCTCTTTTAGTTCTCTCCAAGATTTTATACCCTTAATGCCATTAGAGCCGTTGAAATGGAGATTTAGTGGGTCGGGGAGAGAGAAGCATCTGCATCCTAGTTATTTTGAGGGGGAAAACTAATAGGACCTTTAAAAAATCTCTGAGCATATCTGAAACTTTAATCTCTGATGCATAAAGTAAAACTACATAGATGTAACTCTCATTTTTGAGAGATGCAGCTGTGTTGTCTTTCATTATAGAACATGATTACAGAGCAGTAGTAAAGTGATTCTGAAGTTATTAGGCAATTAAATTAATTTGTTCTGCTGTATATCTGAAAATCTCTGAAATGGCAAATGCTTGTGAACATATTGTGATTTGGAGGTGTTTAATCTGCTTTCTTAGGGGATTCTGTGCAGCCGAGCATGATCCTGGTGCAGAATTTGTGTCTGGGCAGTACAAGTAAAAACTCTCTCTCCGTCTGCCCTATGGATATCTATAATTCCCATCCTCCAAATTAAAACAAACAAACAAACAGCAAAAACAAAAACTGGAGGAATCTAGATGATTTAATATGTGCTGTTGAAGCATGGAGGCGATGGCAACCATTATAAAATGTAAATAGTTGAAGCTGTATTAAAGGGTAATACAGGGTGAAATCTTACATACTTTTCTAGTACCCAATTCCATTGCACTCAGTGGAACTTATAAGTAAATGGACATACAATTGTACCACCAGTTACTCTTTGGGTCCTTCTGCATTTGCTGGTCTGTTGTTTCCTTTCTCACCCCTCCATGTCCTTCTCCATTGCTGCCAGCTCAGTGTCTTCAGCAGAGGCAGAGTCACATCTCTGTCATTCCTTCAGTCCTTTTCCTGTGACCATCAGAAGAATTCTGTTGGAGGGACGAGGTCTGTGAAGGAGGAAGGAGCTGACTGTCTGCTCGCTTGCCTCTAAGCAGTTGCTACATGCCCTTGGTAAATAATTGAGTGGAAAAGGGTGTAACTGGTGAGCAACACGGGCTTCTTATAGGTCTGGAATTCTTTTGAGCTGAACAGACATGCACTTGTATAATACAAAATGTACAATGCATGAAGATACAATATACCTTCCAGGATAAGTAACAAGATTCCTGTATAAATAACAAGCCTGACTGTTTTGCTTTGCTTTATAGAATTTATCGTGGAGCCCTATGGATACTCGGGGAATATTGCAGCACAAAAGAAGATATACAGAGTGTAATGACAGAAGTCCGTAGATCACTGGGAGAGGTATGTGTCTGTACAGTACAATGGTACCTCTTAAATTTAATTTGTTCTATGGGTCAATTTGTTTTAAGACAATGTCTCATGGAACTCGGTTTCCCATAGGAATGCATTGAAAATTGATTACAGTAATCAGTAATCCCTGCCTATCGCTGGGGTTAGGGACCCAACCTGACCTGCAATAATTGAAAATCTGTGATATGCAGATGCTGGGTAGGGTTGGGCCGGGGGGGGGCTGTCTGCGGCCCCCTACACTTAACTGAGGCCTGGTGCTGCCCTGAACAGGCCTCCAATGGCCTTCCCAGGCCTGTTGTAGGCCCCAGAAGTTCTTTCTGGCTATCCGGAAGTCACTTCCGGTTCACTGGAAAGCATTTCCGGGGCCTCCAACAGGCCCGGAAAGGCCATCAGAAACCTCAGAAGTGGTTTTCATCGAACAGGAAGTCACTTCTGCTTTTCCAGACCTGGGGTAAATACAGGAGACCTGAAACAGGCCCATCCAGTTTACCCCATGGGACCTTATCGTTCATATACAGTAGTACCTCAACTTACAAATTTAATCCATTCCAAATGCATGCTCTTAAGTCGAACAACTCTTGAGTAGAGGTACCGTATCTTAAAAAATTGAAAAAAAATAAATTAAAAAATCAAAAAAATTAAAAAAATTGTAAGTAGAGCAGACCACATCTAAAATGTGTAAGGCGGCAGTTAAAATGCCAACAGTTCTCTGCTTTTAAGTTGAATTGCTCTTAAATCAAGCAGCTCTTAAGTAGAGGCACCACTGTCCTGCAGTCCCACGATATACCAGGACTGCAGTGTATGAACCACAAAAGGGCAGGGGAAGACTGTAATCTGTTCTGGAGGCCATGGGTTGCTTCGATTTATGAAAAATTTGTCTTACGAAATGCGGTTTCCCATACAAATACATTGAGAACTGATTAATCAATTCCAGAGGCTAGAATAGAAACAAAAATAACTGGGTTTTCCCCCTGGGTACACGTGGAACAATTTTTTGTCTTGCGAAGCATCCCATAGGGAATTTTTTGTTGTGCAAAGCATGACTAATCCCAGAAATCTTTTTCTTCCTCTAACTGTTTTGTCTTACAAGGCATTTGTTTTAAGAGGTATCACTGTGTATTATACAGCTAATCACATATATAAAGTATTCTTTATTTATATACATAAAATAAAGAAAATACATCTTTTTTAAACGGGGGATAAATATGTATATGACACAATATTTTAAAATTCATTGCAGATATTAATTTTTTGAGGGCACTTTCCTCCATCCTCCATTGTTTCAAACTAACAAAGAAAGATTAAAACTGGTTGCAAAAAGCAAAGCAAAGTGTTCTGCTTATATACTGCCCCTTAGTGTTTAAAGCATTCTCAGAGCAGTTTACAATTTATTTATGTAGGCTACACACTGCCCCCTGCAACTGTTGGGTACTCATTTTACTGACCTCGGAAGGATGGGAGGCTGAGTGAACCTTGAGCCTGCTAACTGGAATTGAACCCCAAGTCTTGAGCACAGTTATCACTGCAGTACAGCAGTTTAACCACTGCGCCTCAACACTCTTGGTTGGACAGTTGTATATTGTAGATGTTACTTCTAGCTGAAGTGTACAAGTGGTTGTTTTTTTATTACATTGATATTCTTTTGTTTTCAGATCCCAATTGTAGAATCTGAGATCAAGAAAGAAGCTGGTGAGCTGAAGCCCGAGGAGGAAATTACTGTGGGTCCTGCCCAGAAATTAGTGACAGAGATGGGAACATATGCGACGCAGAGTGCCCTTAGTAGTTCAAGACCTGCCAAAAAGGAAGAAGACAGGTCAGTACATTTTTATCATAATTAGTCATATCTATCTATCTATCTATCTATCTATCTATCTATCTATCTATCTATCTATCTATCTATCTATCTATCTATCTATCTATCTATCTATCTATCTAACTATCTATCTATAGATGCCCTAAGCACATCCAATCTCGCTTGATTTCGGAAGCTAAGCAGGGTCGGCCCTGGTTAGTACTTGGATGGGAGACCACCAGGGAATACCAGGTGCTGTAGGCGCCTGGAGTAGGAATTGGCAAACCACTCCAGTATTCCTGCCAAGAAAACTCCATGGACATTGGTCACAAAGAGTCGGTCATGACTGTAACCACATAACACATCTATCTATCTATCTATCTATCTATCTATCTATGTCATACCTTTCTCTCTCTCTCTCTCTCTCTCTCTCTCTCTCTCTCTCTCTCTCTCTCTCTCTCTCTCTCTCTCTCTCTCTCTCTCTCTTTTGTTCAAAAATCCACCAGCATGGTGTTATGTATATTGTGTTATGTGTGTTGGTGTCTTTTATCAGTGCATTAATACCTGATCATTAGTTGGAATGCAACACCTAAGGACTCTGGCTTATAGAAACTGTAACAGTTACTGAGTGTGACTCCTTGGACAGAAGAGAAATGTCTGTCTTTACTGATACTTAGCCAGAAATGAGTACACTGGGCCGCCTTTAAAAGCAAAATACCCCATGACAGAATTCCAGAGAAGGTGGGGGGCTTCCCTCTTAGCAGGCAGTCAAGAGCTGAAAAGCGTATTGTTGGCAGCAGACATGGAGCTCACACAGGATATCAGTGAGTTGGCTGTGAGTCTGTCTAGTCATTGGAGAAGAGAAGCTTGTTTGCAGTGGCATGAGGCATGTACTTCTACAAAAGCAGACTGTTGTTGTTTTGATTAAGGCAGTTTTCCTCAAGCTGCAAACATTTACTTAGTGTCCCAGCAAGTAATGTAGCTGTTTTTCCCCTTTTCCTAAAGCAGGACAAACGTGGCTGCTGTATTTTCACTCCATCTCCCTAGAATTGCATTGTTTCATGAACTAGTACTGTAGTACTGTGCTGTAAGGAATGCACACCATGCAAGACAATGAAAAATCGGGGCTGAGGCAGCATGCAATGAATAACCAGTCACGAGCTGCACCTGTCCCATTCATCTTTATGCTGCAGCCCCCCCCTTCCCCATAACTTAAGCATTTTCAAGGCATCTTCCAGTCATCAGGTGAAGCTTTTGAGGGTGCTATGTTTTAGATCAGGCCTGCCCAACAGATAGACCGTGGGCTACTAGTAGCCTGTGAGGGGTTCAAAAGTAGCCCGCCAGCCATCAATAAAAAAATGTGAGGGGATAAGTTCTCCACCCCTTCCTCCTCCATCCCAAGAACCACCCCTGCCCCAGCAAAGTTCTGGGTCTGCCAGCCCACTGTCTCAGCCGAGTGGGGCAGTTCAAGGGCCATGGCACATTGAAATCGGTTCCCTCCAGAGTCCCCATTGTGGGAATGGGGCGGTATACAAGCGTAAATAATAAATAAATAATATCACTGTAATTGGTTTTCAGTGCATTTCTATGGGAAAACGCTGCTGTACTTACAAAAGTTTTTAGTTATGAGCACGTGCTCGGAACAGATAAAATGTGTAAGTAGAGGTTTTAGTGTCGTAGCCCTCAGGCACTTTGGGCCGGAAAAAGTAGACCTCGGCCTGTTCAACGTTGGACAGCCCTGTTGTAGATGAAGCCTGGAATTCTCCTTCCATCTGCGTCCTTAAGTGGCACCGGATGCCATCCAAGACAACTGAATTGTCCTGTCTTCACTTATTTAAAAGTGCTCTAATGTAAATGGTGTCCAAGTAGGTCTTAGGATTCCTTAATATGATATTTAAGCCACGTTGTCTGCCTTAGAAGTAAGCCCTATTAAACTTACTGGGGCTCCGTAATGAGTATTTGGGGCTTAGTTTTGAGCAGTGAGTCTAATGGGGCTTAGTGTAAAACTGTCTCGATCCCCAATGCCTGCCTTTAAATATTTTGGTTCCACTACTTGAAGACTTTGAAAATCTCTTGACCCATGTAACACATAAAAGCATTTACACAGTACAATAGTTGAAAGTTTGTTTACTAAAAATAGAATGCAGGTTATTTGGGGCAGGCAAAAACTTCCAGAAAACTGGTAGCATTTGTTCCAGCTGCCTTGGAGAAGTCAACTGTCATATTCAGTTTGAGGCAAGTCATAATTTGCAGAAATAAGGACAGAGAGCAAATAATGGCAGCATTTTGCCTCTGGGAAAATGTTTTGCCACATACAGAAAGTAGTATGTATATTTTGGTTATATTTTATTTATTTATTTATTTTTTGCATTTATATCTTCTTTAATTTTCAGGCTATAATAGCCACACAAATACAAAATTAGACAGAGACAACAACTATTTTCTTAGGCACCTCAGTAAATGAGCTCTGGATTGGCGGAAAAAAATATTTCAAGATTTTCAGGAAAAATTACTATTTTCTGCTTATGGATTTATTTCAAGACTTTAGAAGCTTGTTTTAAAAAAAATACACTAGAGCTGTCCTTAGGCTGTCTCGTAAAAATGGAAAAATGCACCCACCAGGCCCAGATCAGCACTTGAAACAATTACTTATCAGGCTGCCTCGTTCAGATGTACAACCAAGCTCTGGGCAATGGTCTGTACCCTTCTGCTTATGCATTGACTTGCCCAAACAATATTCTGATGTCACTGTTTATTGTGACTAAATTTTAAAAGGTGCTGTACAGCAATTTAGGAACAGCACAATACAAGCTGAGTGGCTTACAATCTAATTAAGGTAAAAGAGAGACAAGAGATGGAGGTAGCAAAATAAGCACGTTCAGACATTAATTTGAATCTGTTAAAAGTTATAGTATGTTGACGTTAACCCAGGTTAAAATTAAACTTTTTGTTGAATGAAATTTTCATTGCCAGTATTTCACACGTTTGTTCTTACTCCTCAGTAAAAGTGCAAGATTTGCTTAAGAGTCATACTATGACTCTGAATTTGTTGGTTATTCTCTGAGTAAATCGAGATTCAATCCATTACATTTAAAAGTGTAAACTCTTTAAAGGTTTCTAGAATTTATTTGAGTCTTAAAGCCCTGTATTTGTCACATGACTCCTTTGGCATGTTCTTTCTTATCTGTGTGGAAATATGTAGATATAATAATAATTAGAAAGGTGGGTGCTGCCTGACTTTTGTACTTCATCTAAGAATGTCTTATGAACATTGTAAATGAAACATACCTAGAGGTTATAGACATACAAGGATTACTGATTCAAATATGCCAGTTATCCTTCCTGTGGTCCTAACAGAGTTCACTGATGTTTCTGTTCAAGCAGAAGAAGATTTGCATCATGCAGAAAGCCTGAAATAGAACATTCGGGAGTACCATCTCTTTTCCTAATTCCTGTGCTGGTTTTTTTCCGTAGGCCTCCCCTGAGAGGATTCCTGTTGGATGGAGACTTCTTTGTCGCTGCTTCCCTCGCCACAACTCTGACCAAGATTGCTTTACGTTATGTGGCCCTAGTTCAGGAAAAGAAGAAACAAAATGTAAGTTATCAATCTCTAAAGTACTGTTCAGGGGTTTAGGCTACTTGGTGGAAAGAACTGATGTCTCACTGCAGTGATCTTGACAACTGGATTTGTTTTTAAGCTTTGCTATTTAGTTTCATGGGGACATTGACCATTTGCATTTAGTCTGAAAGTGTTATACTGAAATTATAGTGAAAGATAGTTTATCGCAAGGGATAAACTGATGAGAACAAGCTGTGTTAGTTCCTCAGTTTATGTGTTCTCCCTTCGTTCTCCACCATAGCTTGAGAAGGAATTGGAGGTTGTCACTTCTGGTTTCCATGAATCACAGCTTATCATGTGTTACTTGTACTTGACAAACTGTGATTCAGGCTAACATTAACAAGCCAGCTTTATACCATGGGTGGTGAAAGTGAAACCTTCTGGTGTCACGTTTGTGCTGCAGGAAAGAAGAATGTAGCCTAGTCATTGATGTCCCCCCCTCTAAACTTAGCCTTATGAACTTTGGCTTGGCATAATGTCTGACCATATTTGTGTCAGATTGTAATCTTATGGAATAGAACCTTAGGTAACACAGAGGGTAATAGCTCCAGAGGATCTCTGGCATGCAATTACAAAAGCCAGATATTCTTCCATTTTACTTTCGCCTAATTCTTTTGTTTTGCTTTTTGTTTCTAGTCTTCTGTTAACCCCCCTGAGTTGTTTTACATAATCTGGGTGGTAGATAAACATCAAATAAATACACAAATAAATAAATAAATACTGAATGTCTCTTATACAAGTACAGTAAGAATGCTGTGTGGGACTTTAAAAGGAAAACCAAAGTCTTGCTAATTTCTCTCTCTCTCTCTCTCTCTCTCCCCTAACCCCACATCTCCCGTTTCTCATGTAGTCCTTCGTGGCTGAGGCAATGTTACTCATGGCCACCATTCTCCACTTGGGCAAGTCATCCCTTCCCAAGAAGCCCATTACCGATGATGATGTGGACCGAATTTCTCTCTGCCTGAAAGTGCTCTCGGAATGCTCCCCTCTAATGAACGACATTTTCAACAAGGAGTGCCGGCAGTCCCTCTCTCACATGCTCTCTGCCAAACTGGAGGAGGAGAAGCTCTCTCAGAAGGTCAGCCCCCTGCGCCTCTGGGCAGTCCAGACCTGGGCAGGGGCAGAATCCCAGAGTCATAAACTTTGCTCCTTGGGTGTGACTGTGTCTTAACTAATTCCTCATTTTCCTTCCCACAGAAGGAGTCCGAGAAGAGGAATGTGACCATTCAGCCAGATGATCCCATTTCTTTTATGCAGCTTACCGCGAAAAATGAAATGAGCTCTAAGGAAGATCAGTTTCAGCTCAGCCTTTTGGCAGCCATGGGGAACACACAAAGAAAGGAAGCTGCCGATCCGCTGGCCTCTAAACTCAACAAGGTGACATAACCTTTTGTTCTGCCCACACGGTCTTCAGATGAGAGCCTGGGAAACGGCTCTCTCTTTCCATTCAGTTCTCCTGTGAAGCCACCGTTCTGAGTACCATTACGCTGCCATATTTTATAAACATGTGCGTTGGACAATTCAGCCAGGCAATTAACATTGCACCATTGTCTTCATGTTGTAAAAGATGCTTGAAAACTGTGAAATTGGTTCAGTGTGTGTGTCCAGTGCTAAAGCCGTAAGCCCTGCAGGGATTCTTGTCATCTTTGGAAACCAATAATGAAAGACTTTCAGGAGGGAGCCGGAAGGAGGAACCTTGCTGTAGATGAACCAGGATTGAGAGGAGAGTTGAATAGAAGTGGTTTTACTGATCTAAACAAGGCCGTGAAAAGTCCATTAGAAGGCCTTGTTTAATACTCCCTTGATTTTGGGGCCTTCAAAAAGAGATGGGTACTGGCCAAGTAATTGGGTTTGGGGATTAGTAATCTTAATTAGTTAGAGCTGAAGGAAGATCTTAAGACTGTTTGTTGACCTAAATAAAACCACACATCGCTGAAAATAATCTTGGGAATAGGACTTTACTTTCAAAATTCTCGATAGCTTTTTTAATAGTGGATATGAAAATATCTACTGACAGTCCCAGTAAAGAAGGCACCTGTCCCTAGAAGCTGGTTTGTTTTCTTTCAAGACAAGCACGATTCTTCTGTGCTTGATTTATTTTTAGAAACTTCTTTAGAGATGGTGTTAGAATAAATTACAGGGATCTCCTGCAGACATGTTTTCTAGGCAGCAAAAAAAAACCCTTGCCAAAGCTGTGTTCAGTTTATCATTTAAAAAAGCAATACAGTAGGACCCCCGTGTCCACTGATTCATTATCCACTGATTCAGTTATCCACGGCTGGCAGAGGAAAAATAAATAAATAGTTCAGCAGCCGCAAAGAAAGCTACTGTCACAAAGAGCAGCTGCAAAGCAAGCAACTGTTGCAAAACAGCAGCTGTAAAGCAAGTTACTATCACAAAACAGCAGTTTTGGGGAACATTTTGGCGTTCTCTCTTATCCACGATTTTCATTATCCAAGGGAAGGCTTGGAACCAATCCCCAGTGGATACTGGGATCCTACTGAGATATTGTCTGTTTAGTCCAGTTTCTGGTAAAATGTTAATAATATCCCTGTCTTGTATGCATGTGTCTAGCTAAAAGCAAGACTCATTAAGATCAATGTAGTTTACTCTCTTGAGTGAGTAAGTATATTATTAATCTAAATCTTTATGTTTACAGGTAACTCAGTTGACAGGGTTTTCAGATCCAGTCTATGCAGAAGCATATGTGCATGTCAACCAGTATGATATTGTATTGGATGTGCTTGTTGTAAACCAGACCAGCGATACATTGCAGAACTGCACACTAGAATTAGCCACCTTAGGTATGTAAGCCGCATTCTAACACGATTATACTATTATTTGTTTCTAGTTTTAGTCTTTTCTTGAATAACATTTAAAATTTTCAACAGGTGACTTGAAGCTTGTGGAAAAACCATCTCCTCTGACACTTGCTCCCCATGACTTTGCCAATATTAAGGCAAATGTAAAAGTAGCTTCTACGGAGAACGGGATTATTTTTGGCAATATTGGTAAGCATCTTGTTCTTTGTAAGGTTTTTCAATCAAAAGATTGTTTTGATTCGGCATTATTGAAAATATTAAATGCTGTTTTTAAAGCTTCAGTCTGCTGCAGATGATGAAGTGGTGCTCTTTAGTTTACGCTGGTCTGTCTTTTCAGTGTATGATGTTTCGGGAGCTGCCAGTGACAGAAACTGTGTGGTCCTCAGTGACATACACATTGACATCATGGATTACATCCAGCCTGCGACTTGCACTGATGCAGAGTTCCGTCAGATGTGGGCAGAATTTGAATGGGAAAACAAAGTGAGCTCTCCTTCTGCTTCGAAATATGTTTAAATTAGAACATTTTCAAGAAATCGTACAATGCTTGCTGCTCGCTCGCTGTCACTGTCTGTGTGTTTCTCTTTGTATCCATCTATGCCCCCCAGTTCCATCTCTTGTTTCTGGATCCTTGGCAGCAACTCTCAGGAAAATCCCTGCAGTTATAGCGGTAGGGGGGCGATGGAGGTACAAAGCCCGCATAATTGTTTGCTGGGAAGGTTTTTATAAACGATCCATGTATCATAGAGGTGCCCTAGGCAAGAAGACCCCATCATTTCAGAAGAGTGGATAGAGGGACTGGGCTGTTAGAATGACAGAAAACCACTATAACACTTCTTTCCTTCTCAGTGAACATAGAAAGTACAGATTATGAATGTGCACATAGTAGATCATGCATGTGGATCATAAAGAAGCAGGCAAGGAAGGACATTTTCCTAGGAAGTACTTGATCCACCAACAATCCTGTTCCCACAAATTCCACTAAATCAATAAAGAGCATTCTTTTTTGGGTGAAGGGAGGGAACTAATAAAAACACTGAACGTGTCCTGTGGTACAATACTTCATCACCCCACTCCCCATATTTTGCAGTTACATATATATGATAGAAGCATGTCACCTCTGACTCCATTCTGATATTTTGCTTACATGGACAGCTTGGGGTGGGGGATTTTCTTTCTTTCTTTCTTTCTTTCTTTCTTTCTTTCTTTCTTTCTTTCTTTCTTTCTTTCTTTCTTTCTTTCTTTCTTTCTTTCTTTCTTTCTTTCTTTCGAGTATTTTACCCAGCCTTTCTCCTTGGAAAAGGACCCAAGGCAGCTTTAGAGATGTAAAGTTTCCAGAAATTTTGAAGCTCAGAAAAAGCCAATTTTTTCCTGGTGTTTTTCCCCCAGGAAAAATTGGAATTTTTTGGAAAAATTGAAAAAAAATCTACATTAGCCCCCCCCTTTTTTTTTTACAGCTTGAAAGACTTTTGTTACCTTTTTAACTTAAGTATATACTGCCAGGTTCTTTTTGTTGCTTTCTATGCTTTGAGGCCTAGTGAAGAGGACAGAACAGAACCAAACATACCCACCCACATGCAAAAACAAAAGTGAAACTTTTTTCTTGTGACAATAGCAGCACCTCCTAAAGGAAGACATGCATCTTGTTCTTGCATTGGAGAGTTCAGCTTGTAATTTAGGACTTGCTTGTCCTCAGTGCATAGAAATTAGAATAATCTGATACTATGCATATTTTTTAGAAACGATTTGGAAAATATTTGAACATCCTGTCTTAAAATATTTCATTCATCATGTTTTATAAAATCCATAATAATTGTTTGTCTTTCTTTTTTCAATTTTTCAGAAAAAAAAATCAAAAAGGCTTCAGGAAACAAATGGGAAAATACTTTTTTCCCAGATTTATCAAGTTTTTTTCTGGGCCCTCACATCTCTAGGCAATGAGGGACAATATACAGTCCATTGCAATTAAGACATATTCAAGTATTGAGAACAGGAAATTGAGGGACATCTTACAACATTAAAAGACAGCACTACATTAAAGCTACAAGAGAATGTTAGCAGTTAAAGCGAGAGTAAAAATTCCATGTAAAAGTTATGAGTGATGGAAACTAACACTGAAAATATAATGTCAGTGCAGTCACACAAGGTTATAAGTGGTTGTAAACACAAAGTCTTTGTGACATAATATTCAGATTTTTGGTAACCACACTGTGACACTCCAGGTTGCTGATTTAGCTTGAGGAATATTTCCGTTTGGATGCAGCAGCTTCAGAAAAGCATTGCTTCATTTTTAGACCTCTTTCAACTCGTTTGATTTCAGTTTTAGATGTAGGCGTCTTCTAAGTAAAATTCCAGGGTGCGTGTTAACCTTTTATCTCATCCGAAATGCGGAATGTGCTATTATCTCTTAATATCATAGAAAAATTATAGGGCGCATTTGACTGTTGCCCAGATACTAGTGGCTAAACAATGGAAGAAACAGGAAGCTCCATTGTTATGGGAATAGAAAACTTAAAATTGGCACAGAATATTAATGCATGAAATCTCACATTGGCTCATCGAGGGAAGTTACTGCAACTGATAAAGAAACATTAAAACAGTGGTATAAATACATTAAGTATTGAAATCATGAAACTCTTTTGTCCATATATTGGAAAAGTTCTTCAAGGAATAATAGGCCATGTTAAAGGAAGTAAACTAGATGGTAAAGGATATTGTCAGTAAAAATTACTTAGGGACTATAAATTGTGTATACGAATAGCTGCATATTGTATATTTTGAGATTTAATTTTAAGTTAGAAAGCTATAATTGTCTTTGCATTTGAAGGTTACAGTGAACACAAACATAGTGGATCTGAATGAATACTTACAACATATATTAAAGTCGACTAATATGAAATGCCTTACTCCAGAAAAGGTAAGCAGTTTTAAATTATAAATCAAATTGCAATCTACAGATAAAATCATTTCATCGAAATGATCTGCACAAAATGTAATGGCCTTATTTCTCATAATTTCCCTTCCTGGAAGAAAACTGTTAAAATTCATGGAACTAGGATTTCCTCTTTGCCATTCAGAAATCTTCTCTGAAGGCTTTGGGAACCCTTGGGAATGGGGTGAGATATGGCACAAAGGGCTCCAAAGGGGACCCTGCACAAACAGAAGATTAATTTAAGATCTGAGCCACTAAGTGCTTTTTCTTGTCTTTTCAATTTAGCTGATTAATCAGCTGATGGAAGTGCATTTTAATTTGCCTCTACACTGCCTTTATTCATTGTTGCTGTTTCCAGCTACCTTGAGCCCCTTCTGGAAAGAGAGAGAGAGAAAAAAAGTAATAAATCTATGGCCTTAAATCTAGTAGCTAGTCCAATTTGCTGAAATCCAGGCATAAATTGCTCTGGAGTAGGCCCTTTGACTCAGTGGGGATTTTGCGAGTCAACATATTATGCCAAAGTAATATAATTAGTGTAGGCCTGCTTGAATTAATGGAGTTTACAGAGGGGTGACTCACTAAATCCCTGTTGATTCAAATGGACTTACTCTAGTGTGATTTACTACACTAAGCAACAGGATTTTGGCTGCTGAATGCATGAGATCCATTATTTAGATACTTATATAAATCCTATTCACTTAATGGGTCTCCTATAGTTGGTCTTAGCCCATACTTGAAAATCCCAGTTTGATAGTGGGATTATCAAACTTGAAATAAAAGGTCTGCTGAGCTGTGTGGTAAGGTTTGCAATGTTTAAATAATCTTGTCTTTCCTAGGCCCTCTCTGGTTATTGTGGCTTCATGGCTGCCAATCTCTATGCACGGTCCATATTTGGAGAAGATGCCCTGGCAAATGTCAGCATTGAAAAACCTATTCATCTTGGTCCCGATGCTCCAGTTACAGGACATATAAGAATTCGTGCAAAAAGTCAGGTAATAATATTTTGAGTGAAAGTTTCGCTTTTACATGGTAAACTTCCAAATTTGTTTTGCAGAGCTTGTTTGAAGTGAGCCCTTTAGCATGAGCTAAATGTAATGCAGTTCCTCTCTCTTTTGTTAGTATGTATGGGTAAAATGGGGCTTCAGACTAAGCTTATCAGCTTGGATGAGAGTTTCTGGTTCAGTTCTATGTCTGAGTCATCATTCATTCATTCATTCATTTATGAATTTATATACTGCCAGGTTTCATTCAGAGAGCGACTCCAGGCAGTGTACAAGTAAAGTTAAAACAATAAAATAAAAATAATATTTTACATATATTAAAAGCAAAAAGTGTTCTACTTATATACCACCCCATAGTGCTTAAAGCACTCTCTGGCCAGTTTACAATTTAATTATGCATACTACACATTCCCCCCCCCCGACTCATTTTATCAACCTCGGGGGGATGAAACGCTGAGTCAGACATGAGTCGGCTACCTGAGATAGAACCCCAGTTCGAGAGCAGAGTCTTAGTTGCAGTACAGGCATTTAACCACTGCACCAGGAGGCTCTATATGTTTATTATGTTACGTAAACATAATAAATACATAGAACAAACAAATCATAATAGGGAGTTAGGTAGGTGGCAAGTAATGTGCAGCACTGCTCAAAGCCTTGCAGTAGAGCCAGGTCTTCAGAGAATTCTTAAACGTTGAGAATTCTTAAACGTTGCCACAGATGGAGCTAAACGGAGGTCAACTGGCAGTTTGTTCCAAAGAGCAGGGGGCAGCCACTGAGAAAGCCCAGTTTCTCATAACAGTTTTCCAGTTACTAGAATGGGGAGTTTAGTCCCCTAGAGTAACATTTTGTTGTAGAATGATCTAAATTTCTAATACAGTGGTACCTCGGATGACAACGGTAATTCATTCTCCGAGGTTACTCGTTATCCGAATCTCGTCATTATCCAAAGCACGGTTTCCTATAGGAATGAAAGGGAAACCTATTAATCCGTTCTGGAGCCTAGGAAAAAGGCACAGACACCTGGTTGTTTGCTCAAAACTCTTTATAAAGTGCACTTTAAAGGTACAGATGCAATGCCACCCAGGATAACTCTTTTTTACTGATGCATGCTGAAAATTCGTTATCCGAGGCAGTCCATAGGGAAAATTCATTATCCGAGGCAGCCCATAGGAAAATTCGTTGTCCGAGGCAGCCCATAGGGAAAATGCGTTATCAGAGGCAGTCCTATACCCAGAAATTTGCAGTCGTTATCCGAAAAATTTGTTATCCGGGGCAGTCGTTATCCGAGGTACCACTGTATATGAGATTCTGGTTAATTGAAACTGCCGTGTGTGTCTGCGTGTCTGAGCCAAGCAGACAGGCAAGAAATATCCTGTGCTACAAGGTGCATACTTGTACTCTAACCAGGCCTCCAACTCTTAGTACATTAGAATTCTCATTGGGATTAGGCCATTTCACAGTCAATACAGTTTTTGAATGTCCTAGTTTAGGATGGAAAAATAAATCCTCATCAAGACAAAATGCTCTCAAATGCATTGTATGCAGGAAGGTAGGTAAATGATTTATACATGGGGCTTTTCTTGTAAGAGCTTCAGGTACACGATCCATCAAAGCCCCTGTAACAAGTGAATGAATCTAAAAATTATCTGGAGGAAAACAGTACAACATTCTAAATAAAATAATGAACCCAACAAGATGCTTTCAAAATTATCAGCACAAATGTTGACACAATACACCATAAAATCAGTCAAAGTAATGTTGTAAAACAAGCTGAAACCAACCCAGAAATCACACAGCAATTGAATTCAACTTATCTCATGTGAAAAGGAGATTGAAATGGAAAAATGTTAAAAGGTCAGGGAGAACAAGAGAGTTGGAACTTCATGACAGAAACAATGTCTCTGCCAAGTGGATTTTCCAGGAGATGGTTCTGTGTAAGGGTGGGATGGGGGCTGAGAAGTTCTTCTTGCCGGTTGTCTTCCTCTGGGCTTCAAACCTTTAGAGAAATTTTGCCATATGTGCCACTGCATCATAGATAGGCACCTATGGGAAAAGGCATTTCATCATATAAGCCCCAAGCCATGGAGAACTTCATAGGCCAAAACCAGCATTTTCCAGCAATACTGTACACTAGGTTGGGGTTGGAAGGCTCCTTTTGGGACAGGAGGCTGCTTTTTAGTAGTGCTCCATGCTGTCTTCATGAGCCCATGAGGAGCGCCTTCCAAGGTATCATGTGCTTTGCTAACATGGCTATGCGTAGGGGTGAGACAGAGAGAGAATGTAAGAATGTGGTCTCCATGCAAGTATGGGGATCAAGTTGTTACTCCTGCCATACTTGATGGGTCGTACAGTTTCCTTGACTCTGTTTTGATGCCCTTCGCTCCTCTCTTGACAAATTTGAATTGGAAGGGGAATTATTGGTGAATTTATTACTGTTGCAGAATGAATACCAAAGATAGAAACAAGAAATTGTTGCATAAGATTAGTATATTTCAGTGTGAATGTTTAAACATCACTGTCCACTTTCTCGGGCACTTCCTGTGCATCGTACTCCATAAAAGCTTACAATGACATTAATGCTTTGTGTGTGTGTGTGTGTGTGTGTGTGTGTGTGTGTGTGTGTGTGTGTGTGTGTGTGTGTGTGTGTGTGTGTGTGTGTGTGTGTGTGTGTGTGTGTGTGTAAGTCTTTTCACCATGTTGTCTAGTCTACTCTATGTACTATTTCAATAAAATAAAATAAACACATAAACACATTTTCTGCTAGCTTGACTATATATATATATAGATGCATGCTGAAACATCCTAACACAGCATTCTTGTTGGACATTCCCAGACTAAGGTTTTCTTTTATATCAGGAGTTATCTGTGGGCTAACACTCATGTCTTGAGACATTCCTGCAGTTTTTAAAAAGCTCTGCTTGGAGCAGGAAATAACAGCTATTTGAAGATGGGTATATACACTGGTATCGTGGAAAAAAGAAATATTGCTATTGCATGTTACCTGTTGCACAACATGAATGAGTTATCTTGAAGCAGAACACTTTGAATAATGTTATTCCATCTCACTCTTTCATCTCTTTCGCAGGGAATGGCTCTAAGTCTCGGTGACAAAATCAATCTCTCTCAGAAGAAAACTAATTTATAAACAAATTGTTTTGATTATTTACAGCTCAATGCTTGGAATTTGGCTTGTTGGATTCAGAGCATCTCATACTCTCTCTCCCCCTCCCCCTTTGGCTGTAGAAACTGATCTTCTTGTGCTGAATGCATTCCAACAAATTATTTGTAGGTTTTACTTATCACTCCAAGATCAGTGTTGATAAAACTTTACATCTATTTTTTGTTCAGTGTCTTTATAAGTCATTTTGTCTAGTCTACTCTATGTACTATTTCAGTAAAATAAAATAAACACATTTTCTGCTAGCTTGGCTTGTTTTTACTCATATATTAAAGTATATATGTGAAGATTCTCAGTCATTCAGATCATATATTAGAGCTGAATTACCTAGTTTCTGGAATAACTTTTTAAATGTTCAGATGCAATTTAATACTGGGATTGATGACTAAGATAACTATCCTATATGTAATTTTTCTGTGATTAAAATGTAACTAAAATTTATTGTAACAGAGTGGTTAACCCACACCAGCACAAATGGTCTCTGCTAACCAAGGCATATTCAAAAACAGAACTGGAGTCCTGCAGTATTTTTAAAAATATCCCTTTTGCAGACCTAACCTGATCCACTTAATCCTAAGTAGATCACTACTCTAGAGGGTGCTGTCTTTTAGCTGAATTTCTATATGTAAAGGTATTTTATCCAACTGAAGACAGTATTGCTAAGGAGTACATTGTGAAAAAGTTCCGATAGCAACCAAAAGACATTCACAGCAGCCAGTACATTCATAGGCATACTTTTATCAGATTCACTCACTTGCTTCAGATTTTTATGGAATTGGGATAAAATTTTGATATCATAATTCTGCAACATTTAAAGGTAGTTGCTATCTTCTTGTGAAATGCTAATCACTGATGTAATACAAACCTTTGATCAGTCTCACTAGATGTTAATAGCTGAAGCTTAGTACATAATCAGTTCATAATTTGGAAGCCTAACATCTAATGGTTATTTGAGCAGAAACTAAATGCTACATATTTCAAATTATATTACCCACCCACCACAAAAAAAAACCCCAGGGACATAGGCAAATAGCATTAGCAGGTTGTGACAAGAGATCATCTTGGACAGAAGACATACCGTGCAGTTAGTCTAGCAGACATGGCATGGATAAGTTTTTCCTTCTTTTGTGTTTGAAAGCTGTTTGGATTTCTAGTGAATTTAAGTGGTGATTGAACCACCAGATACTTCAGATAGTGCCTAAGCAGCATGTACTATAAATTGCCCATTATATGTCATGTTGGGTTTGATAAAACCTGGATAAATATATAGGCAAGGAGTACCAACTGTTTTTTTCATAACAGTGTTAATTACATGGTATTTCATTTTAAATGGTGATAGATCTTGCATCAGATGTTGAAGACTTGCAGACAGTCTTTACCAGTGTGCTGGAACTGTGACCACCACAGAGCTTGAGAAGGCAAGTCTCGTGGATTGTAGTTCCCATACTCCTGCAGAGAGTGTGGGCTGTAGTCCACATTTTTGTTGTTTTCAAGCTCAGAAACGCTTCAGGATATGGAGTGCTAGATGGATTTGGTTTCGGGTGCTATAATCCCATTTTCATGGCAAGGGTGGGCTGTGATGCCAAACAGGAAAAGGTTTCAAGATAATAAAATGTCCCCCTCTCAGATATCTTCACTTTTTGCACGTGCATATAGCACCTATGGCAAGTGCTCAGGGAGATTGCCAGGATGTAAAACGGAGCTTTGGGTAATACAAATGATAACATGTTGTATTGACATTAGTACTGATATGAAATGAAAATCCAATCCCTAAGGTCTTGGTTGGGGGTGTCCAGAACTTTGGAGGGTCCAGAACTCATTTTCCCTTTCCCTGGACCTTGGCATGCCACATGACTTTTACCCTCCCCCATAGTCCTTCAAATGCCCTGTCATGATTTTTGGGGGGGAAATGGAAGGACCTTTTCTAGGCAAGAAGACTAGGGGAGAGCAAAATTACAATTACTGTACAAAAACACTGAATTCCCCTTGAGAGCCTTGTGGTGCAGTGGCTAAACTGCTGTACTGCAGCTACCACTGTGCTCACAACCTGGGGTTCAATTCCAGGTAGCAGACTCAAGGGTCGCTCAGCCTTCCATCCTTCTGAGGTTGGTAAAATGAATATCCAGTTCTTGAGGGGGAGGACAATGTGTAGCCTGCATAGTTACTTGTAAACCACCTGGAGAGTGCTTTAAGTACTATGGGGCGGTATATAAGCAGCACACTTTGCTTTGCTTTGATCCAGATCATGCCGATACTTGTCCAGGATTAATAATTTGAAATATTTGGTCAGCATGATCCAATATGTCATTCATTCATTCATTCATTCATTCATTCAAAATAATTTTATCCCACCTTTCTCCTTAAGAAGGACAAATAAAAGAATATTAAAGCTAAAGATATTAAAGCTAAAGTCATTAAGTACTGTATGCAAATCGTATAAAGGATCAAACAAATATCATACTAAAAGTAAACAAATGCAACACCAAAGCGACATTCACAGCAGCCAGTCTTTTAGGGAAAGTTTGCCCCAAGAGAAAGGTCTTTGCCTACTTGTGGAAGGATAGCAAAGATGGGGATAGGCTGGCCTCTTAGGGGAGAAAGTTTCTAAGCCTGGGAGCAGTAACAGAGAGGGCCCTCTCTCACATTCCCACCAAACACATCTGTGAAGCTGTTTATAGGTTAGAACCAGCACTTTGAATTGTTCCTGGAAATGGATCAGCATCTAGTGGAGTTGCTATCATGGGTTTTGTGACGCTTGTGACCAACCTCAGTTAGCAATCTGACTACCGCAGTTTGGACTCACTGAGGTAATCAGAACGCTTTCCAAAGGCAGCCACATACAGAGCACATTACAGAAACCTATAGTATCACCATGCCCCATATGGCCCTCACTCCTTCCCCATACAAAATGTCCCAGTGTATCTGGTAAAAGATAATGGTACAGCAGCCAGTCAGGAAAAAATGTTGACTAAAGCTGACCAGTTTGATCCATCTTGTTATTAAAGCAGCTGGGAGCATATTCTTTCTCCAGTGGCTTGGCCTAAAACTCCCACAATTACCATTAGACTTCCTGAACAGGATGGATGAGAGCCATCAGCTAAAACATCTGCAAAACTATAATTCTTCATCCTTGGGTTATGATGGAGAGGTTGCAGCCCCATCAACACATCTGGAAGTAGCAGTTTCCCCACTTAATTCATTGGAGCCCACTTCTAGGTCAACATATATTGGGTCGAATTGTGAGCTACAAATGCCTAATGCCACACTTCAAGTGGCTGTTCTGAAATTGTTCATTGGCCACAAGGAAGCCACATTCTCTGTGGAGATAGATTATCTCTTCTTGTAAGTCAGTCTTGTTTCGTAAATTAAATAAATGTACATTAGAGTTGGACGTTTTGTTTTGGAAGTGGTCCAGTTCTGAAATGAAACATGGGAGCCCAGCTGGTGTTTGGAACCAGACCAACCCTCCGGAATGAAATCAGCCAATCTCTTACCCTGCTCTGGGGTGACACGGGGCTAAACTCCAATGAGGAAGAAACCTCTGATGTCATCTTTCCTTCCCCTGCTGCTGGCCAATCAGGAGCTGTACAAGGAAATGTATCATCTCGCCTCCCTGTCTTATTGGCCAGCACCAGGAGGAGGAAAGATGGCGTTGGAGGCTTCTTCCTCATTGGCGTTTGGCCCCATGTGACCCCAGAGCAAGGTAAGGGATTGGCTGATTTCGTTCTGGAGGGTTGGTATGGTTCTTAACGCCACCTGGGCTCCTGCATTTTGTTTTGGAACTGGACCACTTCCGAAATGAAACGCCCATTTCTAATTTACATGTATATAATACTTACAAAGTAAAGCCTAGACACATTCTGTTTAAATTCTGGCTCAGATCGTGGGTGCCCAACCCTCAGACTGCATGTAACTTTCCATCTAGGGTTGTGCACTCTTTTATCTACTGGCATTTCATTTGAGTTTTCATCTGAATCCATAGAGAGGTTGCCAATGTCAGATCCTTATTAAGGTTCATTCAGATCACTTTGACACCCTGGAAATAAAGGGCAATTGCATGCAAATAATATACACGCCAGAAATAACATATAGCATTCTCCAAGCTGAGTTGGCCCAAGTTAGTTTTCAGATACTCTACCTGCACCTGGGATCTTATACCTCCTTCCTCCGTGGTGAGCTTACATTTTCATTTTTACCCCTGCTATGCATATTCTCACTGGGAGTGTTTGTGAGTTCTTCGAGATTAAAAAGCAAATGTTGCCATGGGAACATTGTCACTTTTTTGGAGGGGATAATTATGGTGTGTTGAAATACCAAGGAAAGCTGCTCTATCAGCATGCAGGCGTGAGGAGCAGATGAAAACATTCATTTGTGAGCCATTAAGGTCCATTCATTTTTTTGGGGAAAGAAGACATCAGCAGTTGGAGAAGTATTTGGAGTTAAGGCGAAAAATTACGGCGTGCACCTGAGCTGATAAATTCAGTGCACTGAATCCTCCTAGAGAAATCTATATCAGAAAAGCAAAAGCAAACTGTCAAGAAAGTTTCTTTGCCAAATAAATTTGGGTACAGTCTGGCAGCAGCACTGGTGTAAAATAGCACCATCTGGGAGTAGATAACACTATGCAGGTGGTGTGTGCCAAGGCAGTTCTTTAAATGAATTGGCTGCAGTGAGAGTTTGTTGGCAACAGAACGTTTCTGGCCTGGTTTGCTTATCCTTGGTGAATATAATTCCTGACTTAAAAGGAGGAGTGGGTGAAGTGGGGGGCCTGGCATCCACATAGTCCCATATGGGTATTTCTGTAGCCCCTAAGACCACCCCAGAGCTTCCCACTAAATATGCAAATATATTTTGGTGAGAAACTTAATTTCCACCTCTGGAGGCTTCTGGGAAGTTTACATTAGAAACCTTGTTGGGTAGGGTGCCCAGAGGCCAGGCATGTCCATCAGAGCACTGATTTCTCTAAAAACAGTGAACAGTTGTTTCAAGGTCTCAGGTATCCTCCCTCCTTGTGGTCATTTGTCTTGAAATCAGATTTGATTTGGAAGCCCTGAAAGTGGAGGTCAGCTTTGAAAGGAGAGTTATCCTCAAATAGCTATTTACATGGAGGACACTGCATCCACTTTCCCTTAAAAACGAGTAATGGTCTGCAAACAAATGAACAAATCTATTTCTGCTTCATAAAAACTGGGACCAAACAGTGGGAACTAGTACCAATTTAAGTTGGAAGGTCAGAACTCTCAGCAGCAAAAGTTGAGTAGAACCCTTGCTAGGTATACAACTCACTACTAGTCGCTTAATTAGGAAGATTCCTATTGGCTCATGCCAAATAATCAACCTAGTCCAGCGTTCTGTTTCTCTCTCTGGGGGAACCACTGCATGATGATAACAGACCTGCAGCTGCAAATACAAACATAAGAGAACCAAGGCCCCCTTTTAAAATGCTTCATGCCAACTAAGCATCTCTTTGCAGCTTCTGGCTCGAAATGGCACACACATTCCTTCCACGAGCTCTAGCTTCCTCTTTTCCTAATGTGTTCATTCATTAATGAAAACTGTGGTTTCTATAATTATATTTGTGCTGTCCTGGATCATTAGGGGGTCACTAAATTGAATTCTTCCCCATGGGTACACACTAGCTGCTGTGGCTCATTTCACAGCATGGTAATTATTGGAGGAAGAAGAAGATGCAATTTCTTAGAGTAATGTAATTTAATTTAGATTAATGTTCAGCTACCAAAAGGAAGATGCCAGAGATGTGCCTACCATACAATATAGTGCTGATTTATGCCTTTTAATAGAAAGGGTGTGTGGATTTATTTGTGCATTCTGCCTAACCTAAGCAGTTTCTTTGAGGGGAGGACTATTTCAGCTGTGGAATCTGCTCTGTTTGGGATTAACAACTGGATTTTACTCTCTGTTTTTAATGTGACAATAATAAAATGCAATTTGTAACCATAAACACACTTGACTAGCTGCCCCGTGAGTGACTATAAATTGTTTGAAAAGTAAGAAAGGATGTTGAAAACAAATCAAAGAAAAATATAAATAGAAAGAAAAATCTTCACTTTCCTTTGAAAATGTTCCTGGCTGGTGCAAGGGAAACCTGCCTTCCTCTCTCCAACCGCTGCTTTTGAGGTTTGCCTGAGACAGAACGTTCCAGATGACCACCTACAATCCAGCAAAGGGGGGGGGGGAGAGAGAGAGAGAGAGAGAGCACCATTGGTTCACTTATGATCATTTGACTTGCTCCAGTGTTTGTATTGCAAGACATCCAAATTTAGAAGAAATGTTTGCTTGTCTTGCAAAATGCTCTTAAACCAAATCACACTTAAACCAAGGTATTACTGCATGTCTATGTTTTGGGTGAAGTGTTTGGTGCACCCTGTCTTCCTCATGAAATAGCCTTATCATTTGCTCAACCCCACCTTTTTATCCCTTGAATCTATCGTCTACCTCACTAGGATTTGGCCCAAGTTTTTCCTACAGGTTTGGAAAAATTTACTTTTCGAGGACTACAACATATGGCTAGAACTTATGGGTGCTGTAATCTAAAAAGGTAATATCTCCTGGCTCATATTCTTTTTTAAAAATTGAAAAATGGGCTATAAATTAAATCTATTAAGGTATTGTTCATGTTTTCCAATAACAAGACAATGAGATGAGGAATTGAATTGAAGTCTCAGAATGAGGATTCCATACTGACTTAAACATCATGTAGTTCCTCAAGATACAGGGGAAATGTTGGTAATCCTATCCAGGAAAAATGTCCCTACTAGCTGTTGTGAGTTTTTTGGGCTGTTTGGCCATGTCCTGGAAGTTTTTCTTCCTGATGTTTCACCAGTTACTGTGGCTGGCATCTTCAGAGGGCAAGGAGCTCACGGAACTAGTTCTCCCTGAGCTCCTTGCCCTCTGAAGATGCCAGCCACAGAGTCTGGCAAAACGTCAGAAAGAAAAACTTCCAGAACACGGGCCAAACAGACCGAAAAAATCCACAACAGCTATCAAATCCCGGCTGTGAAAGCCTTCAGGAATGCAATGTCCCTACTGTTTGTTACTGATGTGTCGCTTGAGGTCTACATAGCATCAAACAGAAAACAACATCCCGGAACATCTATGCATTTAGCACCCTGAAAACCACTGAACTTTTCTCGGTACCATTCCTCTCAATGAATTCTCATGCACACCTGGTTGGCTGGCCTCATTTGGATTTCCACAGAAGAAATATGGCAATTTAAGCCTTTCACTTTGGCCCAGAAGAGGAGTCACCTTTGGGGCTTTTTAGCTTGCTGGGATGTCACCTGATCATGATTCAGATGTTCAGACTGTAAATGGGATTTCATTTCATTTAATCATTAAATTCTCATTTCACAACATTAAGTGCTACTTGACATTTATATGGATTCTGAGTCAGGATATGAGTTCATTCCCCCCCCCCCCAAAAAAAAAACACATTTAGCTGAAAGGAATACAGGAGTAGTAGAAACAGCTAACAGTGACTGAAACCAACAAAAATAATATGGTTATACACTGCTGGTTCTAGAGTAACCCTATAGATCTAGTGGTGAGGGGAACCTTCAGCCCTCCAGATGTTTTGGACTGCAACTCCCAGAATTCCGAGCCTACATTGCCAGCGATAAAGATCTGTGGGAGTTGTGGTGCAAAACATCTGGAGCACTGAAGGTTCCCCATCTCTGGTCTAGTGGTTTGCATCTACTAGCAGTTGTACAAACAGGACTGGTTAAATCAGGCACACTTAATTTTTCGACCCAAGTTTAATTTTTAAATCCTAGTTTAAATTGAACTATGGTAACACTTAACAAAGTGAAAAGGAAAGAGAAATAAAAAGTAAAAGAAGACAAATAATGTGATGGCACCATCAAGACTAACTTCTATATTTTTTTAATGTAAGCTTTTCTGGACAAGTCCACTTCATCAGACATAAGAGAAGGAGACATAACATGGCAAATATTTATACAAAGCATTAAGGTTGTGGTTGGTGCTTGCAAATCAAGAACACTATAATCATGGTAACACCCACTGAGTTTCTTACTGACCAACTACATGGTTGTTTTGTGTACATGATACTCTGTGATGTGCCATATAAATTGACAGCAGCATATGAGTAACAATTATGTGCTTTAAGTCACTTTCAATTGACAGTCACCATTCAACAGGTTTCTTCTAGGTGAAAAATATTCAGCAGTTGTTTGCAGTATCTCCTTCTGGTAGCTCCCTGGGACTGTGCAATTTACCCAAGGCCACATAAGTTGTTGGACTTGTAATCCCATCACACACACACACACACACACACACACACACACACACACACACACACACACATGATAGGTGATATTAGCTGCCACATCTATCCAGGAGGCATGGTAGGGATTCAAACTCCTGACCCCTTTATACAACCAGGTGCTCCACTCCACAATGGAGCTGTCTTCATTTATCTCCCCTCATTGTTTTCCATCCTTCTGGAGTGGACTTTGGTGGCCAAGGAAGAACTGCTGAAGGCAAAAATATCATCCCCCTTCCAGTTCCATTGGCAGAGCCGCTCCTCTGGAACTCGTCAATGATCACATGTGAATAATTAGGAAAGATCTGGTGGCACCCTGAATACTGGCCAACATTCATGGTGTAAAGCCCATTTCATGCTTCTGAGGAAGTGGGGAGCAGCCGATGACAGCTTACAGCAAATAAATCTTGTTAATTGTTAAAAAGTGCCACAAGATTCTGTGTTATTGCTGCTCCAGTCAGCCAACATTAGAGAGTTTGTGTGAAAACCTTGTCACTTTCATAGAGGGTTAGAAGGGATGAGATGGTCTTACTTCCTAATCTTTTTTTCTTCAGCACAGTTTTATTGAATTATTTATTAAATTATTTATTTATAAAAATGACTAAATCTGTGGCAAATTCAACATGATTTTCCTCTTGGCAACTAGTCACCTCCCTCTGGTGGTCAGACCAGCTTTCAGCATATGACAAGGATCATCTGCTACCTCACTGCACATTGAAATGGATATCTGGTTCATTGGGCTAGTGAAAGGACTAGTGAAAATGTGCCCACATGTTCCATCAGATTCTTCATAGGGAGGAGGATGTGAAAGGGTCCCATAGGTCTCCTCATAGGGACAAGGAACCAAAGCTGGTTATCCACACAAGCTTCATTCCCAAAACAGCTGAAGTAACTTCAGACTCTTCTAATCACTTTAGCCCTTCTTTGGCCCACCCAAACCTACCATACCCTGAACAACCTTAAAACAGTTACTTTACTTTCCTTCCAGGGCTCAAAACTGTCCCTTCTGCTGCCGCCCTCTGTTTTGGGAGGATAATGACATTCATTGGATGTCTCAGACCTCAGCCTCCAGCTATCAGAGCCAACTGAGCAGTCTCTGCCTCCTCCACCTTCACAACTGCATCGGAGGAGGTGTTGCTGGGTCAAGGTCGGCCTAGTTTGCTGGCACTTTCTCTGTGCTATGGCATTCCTTGGTCAGCTGAAAATCAGGGGGTGCAGAGCCTCTTTGGGTGGTTCATTCTGGGGCCACTCCAGGGCCTCCACCCAGGTCCTTCCATCACCATCTCCATCTCAAGAGTGGTTAGAAGGGATGAGATGGTCTTACTCTTGTCCTAATCAGAGTAACTCCCCTCATTGTTTCTTTACCTTCCACCTTTTTTCTTCAGCATAGTTTTATTGACACATAAAAAATGACTAAATCATTCTGTCTCATTAGACAAACAGAGGCCATCTAGTGTTATTTCTTTAAAGACATGCATTGGCAGACATTCCGCTATTTGTGTGGAAGATATTTAAAAATGGAAGAAAATTAATCATAAAAACATTTATACCCTACCCTGAACAACCTTAATGTTCAAAGGTGAGGAGCAGTTACTTCCCTCTCCTTCCAGTCTCTCTAGGACTCAAAACTGTCCCCGCTGCTGCTGCCCTCTGCTTTGGGAGAATGATTATTTTTGATTAGCAAACCATGTCTATATAAAGATGCTCTGCAGAGAATCAGATGTCTACCTGTATGATGAACCTTCGTGAAAATAAAGTTTTAATAATGACAAATGTTTACATTTTTTAAACATTGTTTTTAATGATATATTAAACTAGTGATCATCATATTGTTTTAATTGTTGTTAGCTGCCTTGTGTCCCCTATGGTAGACAGGTCGCATGTAAATAATATAACTTAGATAAGCAGACAGACAGACGGGTGGATGGATAATGTTTTATGATTGCTGCACAATGCTTGGAAATAGTAAGTGTAAGCAGCCTACAGATGTTCATGTCTAAATGACTGATATAAGCCCTATTTGGTATGGAATTATGTTATATTGTGAAACTAGTGTACTATCAATAGTTACCTCATCTCACTTTCTCCGCTTGTCCCTTACTATAAGGCATAGCATATTTTCTGGAGATGCAGTTGTACCTCGACTTACGAATTTAATTCATTCCAAATGCATGCTCTTAAGTCGAACTACTCTTAACTCAGGGTACCTATCTAAAAAAAAAGTAAGTAATTTTTTTTTAAAAATTGTAAGTTGAGCAGACCATATCTAAAATTTGTAAGGCGGCAGTTAAAATACCAACAGTTTTCTGCTCTTAAGTTGAATTGCTCTTAAGTCGAGCTGCTCTTAGGTTGGGGTACAACTGTATTAGTAATCTTAAGGCCTTGTTCAGAGGGACCTTTGGCATCACTTGAGTAAAGATCTTACTGGGATTTCCTTTCATTTTCCTTTAACCGCTCTCCCCACCTTCTTTCTCTGCTATGAAATATCCTGTTAAGCGCTCCAGAGAAGCAGCCATAGATCTGATCCAGCTAAACCTGGAGCCAATGTAGCATAGTTCTTAAGAATGCTGATCCCAGAGTACATACGGGCAAACAGGCTCTTGGCATTACCAGTCAGATCATGTTGTGTGGTTATTCTGTCTTTCCCCTATTAATGGTTGTTCTATGGCAAGAAAATAAATCCCATTATTTAATCAGCACACATAGGAGGGTTACAAATAGGTGCTCAACATAAAAGATCATCAGTGAAGGAGGGCAGTTGCACAAATAAGACCCTCAATTAAAATAGAATAAAACTAATTAAAACAGAAGTATCAATAGAATGAGGAAACACCATACCTAATTCCTGCTTACCCTCAGCAGCTTGGATCAGTCAATGTCTCTGACCGGGTACACAAAGGTAGTTAGTTGTGAGTGTAACACAAAGGAGAATAAGAACTATGTAATGACCCAATCCTTTCTGATTAAAATGTAATAAAGGAGTAAAGATGGATGAAATAAATTGGATGAGATAACTTCATTGCTGCTAACAGAACTTAAATGTAACTACTTTTCATAGGAATAAAGGCTGTGGAATTTTAAGAAATGCAACAACCGTGTTGGCTACCACCAGCTTATGGTTCAAGTAAAGCTCTTTAGGCTGCCCTTGATTCATACAATTGTGCACATGTCCATTTCCCCATGAACATTAGAATCACGTTAGAACATTAGAACCACCCAAACTAGGTGGCAGCATCCAAAGATCCCTAGGACTGGACAGAAGGGACTGGAAACCCTTGGCTGCCAACAGAATCATGATGGTTTCAACTGAGAAGGTTTTAGGTCTCCAACCCTTCTCTATAATGCTTAGTTCACTATAGATTATAGAACAAATGCAAGCAGTGTCTGTTTGTAAAACAGGCGTGGACAAGGTGTGACGCTCTTGCCTACGTGGGACTTCAGCTCCTGAAGTCCATTGCCACCATGGTGCTGGTGGAAGTTACACTCCAAGACCATACACCGATCTACAGGCTGAACATATCTGTCAGAGCATTCTATTCTGTACCCCAGTGTACCGAGACTTAGAGCTGGTTCAAACATGTGGATGGATGGCTTGTATTCTTACCACTTACATAGCACTTCATGATTCTCAGCAAACGGAATGCATAGTCCCTGTTAAACAGCAATATCCTTGGTTTGATGCTGTCCGAAACTCCTGTCTGTAGTAAAGAATATTCCATGGATGCTACCATTGTGTTGGGCTAACTGCTAGAGGCCAACCAGCTTTTTGCCGCCGCCACCCAGCCTGTTCTGCTCCTTCTCTGACCAGTCCCTGAACCAATGCCAGATCCATCGGAGGCCTCTCCACATTCCACTAGAGTCAGTTATAAAACTCATGATTCCGAAAGATCCTAAATGGTGCCAAATATGTATATTATTTTTTAACATTTCTTGGGCCTAGACTGGGGGCAGCCACAGCCAAATCTATTCCTGGAGAGCACACTCTCCAGCAGAGGGTCCCCAAGGACAGAAGCTGGAGCCTGAAGCAAAGCAGGGAGTTGTCTCCTCCTGATCTTTGAATAAGGAATCCCTCACACCACTTAAAAACTCTGAGACCGGTGCACGTGTGACACGTACGGACTATTTGTTTCAGCCCAAAGGTCTGGGAAAACTTGAGGGCCTTTGATCAGAGATTTAAGTGAAGAAAGACTGGAAGAGCTAGGAGCTGCTATACTCTTGGAGGATAGCACTTGGTTTAGGGCAGTGTTGGTGGCCAGACTTCAGCACTCCAGATGTTTTGGACCACAACTCCCAGAATTACAAGCCCGTGTTGCCAATGACAAAGGACTGTGGGAGTTGTGGTCCAAAACATCTGGAGGGCCCAAGTTTGGCCACCAACGGTTTAGGGTTTTAAAGATTCTCTACTTGAAACTGGGGATCTTCTACCTTGGTCGGTAAGTCATCATCCTCATCATAAGTTTTAGAACTGCATTGCTGGAAGGGGATCCTATGGATTACTGAGTCCAACCGTGCTCAAGGAGGCAAAGTGGGGAATCAAACTCACAGCCTCTGGCTCTGCAGCAAGAGATCTAAACCAGTGAGCTATATATATGTGTGTGTCTTTGTTCTTACATGGGCTCAAGGAAACATTTGCATTTCTCCTTGATTCTTTAAGCTGCTCCTGCTCTGATGCTGGTGGAAAGAACTCAGGGTGCACAAACTGTAGCATCCAGTGTGTGTGTGTGTGTGTGTGTGTGTGTGTGTGTGTGTGTGTGTGTGTGTGTGTGTGTATTCCATATGAACCTACCCAGCAATTAAGATCTGGCCAGGGGGACCATTTGAAAGAGTCATCCCTCGAGGTGGTGGGAGGGATGACTTGTAGGTATGGAACCTTTTTTGCAGCTACTTGCAGACTATGGAATGCCCTCCCGAGTGAGACCCGAGAGAGTAAAATCCGATGGGTACCTGCTCATTATCTCCATTAACTGTACTGTATACCAGTGTGATAGGAGAGGAGCTCCACTTATGAACATATATGGGCACCAGGGAATTAACTGCACCCCTAAACAGTTCAAACAAACAAAAAGTCCACCATGGTTCTTTACTGGGAGGTATGCAGCCCTGCCTCCTCTACCAGTTCCAGTGTAAGGGAGGACATTTGACTAATTATATATTTATAAATATATATGGCTGCTTTACTAACCACAGGTATGGACAAGCCCTCATGTATTCAACAACAATGTATTTTAAGCAATACATATATATATATAGCCACACTAGTGACACGAATGATGTAGTTATATTCACTTAAGCACTCCACGTATATATATACATATATACATATATGTATCACATTCACATGTATCTACATTTGTATTCTTTGGTCAAGCCTTTCCGGCTAGAATAGAGAAAGGAACTTCCGCTAAGTCAGCAAAAGATCCAATTAAGTTCCTAAGCTTTGAGGATCACACACTAGCAATTAACGTGTGTCCAAGGCGTACCAGGGAGGCCTTATCTCAGCGTCTGGTGTTTGTAACTGTCAAATGTCCAAGGACATAAGGATGATCCTACCCTCCCTGTCTGTGAGGAGGAGATCAAACGTACCAGTTAGAACTTTTAGGCAAGTGTCAGGAATACAAAATAAATGACCAAAGATGTCAATTAGTGTTTGATGCATGTAACAAATGTATATGACGTAAATTCGGATGGGCGGAGGGGGAAAGAGTGCTGGAAAAACCTTATAAAAATATCTCCTTTCGTTTTCTGGGTGGACTTCTCACCACCAAAAAGTGTGGAAGTGCCCTGATTGCAATCAATAAATCTTCTTTTCTGTCTAAAACGACTCAGATTGCTTGTTGCATTCTACAAAGCTATTAGCACGCGGCAATGAACCCCATAAATTGAATTCATTCCTTTCATTTGGTGGAGATGCCGGGATTTTTGCCGCTGCTAAAGAGGCTTGTAGAGTCTGACTCAGGTCACGGTAAGAAGTCTGTGCTGATTAATTGAACCTAGTCCGGACCCTCAAATTTGTGAGGAGGTTCACTTTGTCAGTACTGGATCGGCTACCGGACATGAGAGAAAACCAAGTGCCGGCAGGAGGAATTGGAGAGGACTGCGCAAAAGAAATCTGGTAAGAAGAGAAAACTAGTTGTGGGGTGGCGTGAGTTCGAATCTAACAGCTCTGTGGAGTGGAGAAGATTGCGGATTCTTATGAGTCGGCCCCGGGGGAGGGAGGAAGACGAGAAGGGACACTTGTGTGTCTCTAGCATCCCGCGGACCAGGGAGGACTAAGAGTTGAGAGACTCTGAGGTCCCCCGAGGTGGAAGAGAGCTTCTCTCTAGTGACCCTAGTGTCCCCCTCCCCAAGTGTTTGAAGAATTAGAAGCAGAGCACTGCTCTGGCTTCCTCAGAGGATTTATTAATGTTTGAATATATATGTGGGTGTTAAGTTGAATTCTTTTTGGTAACCACAGGGTAGTGGCCATTCCCTGTGTCTTAAGCAGGGGCAAAGACTGGCAATCTTTGCCCCACAATACCAACGGAGTTCCACCATCTTCGTTTGATTTTAGAGAAGTTAGAAAGATCTATTCTTAGGCAAGGGATCACAGTTAACTGGGGAAACAGAAATGTGGGAGAGTTGTGTATGGTTGCTGAATCACATGTTGGCGTGTATGATGGGCATTTGATTGTTGAGGTGTGAGTCCGTTTGATGCTTGTGTGGGAGAAATCATAGGAACACAGTTAGACCTTTAAAGTAAACCTATGGGGATAAATTAGTGCAGTTTATGCACCCCCTTTTTGATGTGCGATGTGGTAACATTGGAATTCTGCCACCAGAAGTAATGATTTTGGTATTAAATGGAACATGAGTAAGCTTTAAGAAGAACCCCTCTAACTAGGATGAGGCAGGACTTTACCATCTCAAATTAAGATTCTAGCCCTCAGGGAGGACAGACCAATTATGACCTGCTAGCAAGAGGTGTGTGAATGTACAAGGACGTGCTTAGTTAATTAATATAAGAGACTAAAAACTCTGCCAACTAGGAGACCCCTCCAGCAATTTTGATAATACCAGGGGAATATGGGCAGTGAGAAAAATACTTTTGAATACTCAGGGATAAACAACATCCCGCATATTTTGTGACTGGCTGGTCACGCAACAAAATTTACCAGCTGAAGGGATATTTTACAAGGAAAAAATAGTAGAAGGAAGGCAGCAAGACAGAAGTGGGATGGATAGGTATGATGTTGAGGGAACGGGAGGAGAGCACGGAGCATTGAGGGGACAGGAAGTGCTAGATGGGGATGCGTACCCCTGAATTGCCTTATTCAGGCATTCAGGAGGTACTTCCATCCCGCTACGCCAATGCCCAACTCCTTGGATATGGAAGCTTTAAACAGAACTAAGGGTTGCTATGCACCACATGAGGAGATAGGTAGGGACGTTATTTCTGAACTATTAATAATCAAAAGCAGGGAAATCAAATCAGGGGCTGAGCCCCTTCTGGCAGCTGGCCACGACAGAAAGTAGAATCAATGCCTTTTTTTTCCCTTCTCTAAAAGTAGTTAAGAACATTTGATAAAAGACCAGGCATTTTAATTTCAAACACAGGGAGATTCTCAGGACAAAACTGCCAACAACTATCCTACTGCGCAAGTCTACCTTTTTTTAGACGAAGGAAAAGGGGGGAGAAGATCTTAGTCTCTCTCTCTCTATCCGATCTAGGCATTATTTGCCTCCCCATAGATATAAGAGTGAAGGAAGAGAGAGAAATTCTACATGTTCACCTAAGATTTTTTTTCCCCCTCCCTCCTGATTTAAGTAGCTCTGTGTATTCATTACAAAAGCCACGCTTCTCAAATTAGGCTTAAGCCAACAACAAGATCAATAGCTACAGAAAGGGTGAATTGCCCCTTTGTTCCAGGGCATTTCACACCTAATACATTACAGAAGTAATTACAGGAGATTATCTGCTTGCCTCAGGCTGTAAAAGGCAGCCGCGGGGGAATTTAAAAGTTGACAGCCCCTCCTTTCTCTTTCTGCTCTCGGGGCCCCTTGCAGGGCAAGGCAGGATAACAACTCCCAACCCCTCCTTTCTCTCCCAAGCCACTTGATAGAGCTTGGACGCAAAACTTATATTGAACACATCAACCTAATGCATGCATAGCGAAGGGAATAAACTGACCCCTAAAAGCCATAAGCTAGTAAATTTTACAGGCAATGGCCAGAAGGTCACTCCTCTCCACTTACGGGAACGACCACAATTTTCCGTGCTGCCTTAAAAGCATAAAGAGGTGGCTTCTAGCCGACTTGCAGCATTTTTTTTTCTCTCTCCTGGATAGGGGGAGAGGGAAAGGGGAGTCTATTGTTTAGAAGAGAATCCAGGAATTCGGCCCCAAAACGTCACGTTTTAATTTAATTAAACCCTTGGAATCAAACACACCTATCAGGTATTTTTGCCAAAGAATAAGAGGTGAAAATCTTGTTATCAGAAACTTTAGAATAAAAGAATTCTTCGGAAAAAGGACACAAGAGAAACCTGATTATTTATTTTTTTTGGATGTGACAGCACACTAAAGCCCCCTCCCCTCTTTGTAAGCTGTCCTGCAAGCATATTTTTTATTTTTGCCTTTGAAGTAACTTACCAGTCAATCCCAAAGCGTTACAGTTAAGGCAGGCTTAAACACTAGAACTTAAGAGGAGCCTTGCTTGCCCAACAGAGTGCACAAATTTCTTAATTTGATTTTTAGAAGATATGTTCAAACGCTACTGGGATAGTGATTTTACTTGCGATTTTAATGACTCTTAAGAATATAAGAATTATCTTTTTGCCATAGGCGGTAAAAAGGCTCGCCTGGCCACTAAAATGTGCATGGTGTATTGGTGCAGCTTTTAAATCACACCTGGTCTCAGGAGCTCCCCTGAGGAAAATGAGGCTTATTTTCTTTTTAGAAAACAATATGGACTTAACGATTTTCTTTTTCCTTTTTTTTTTGTGTGCACATGAAACCTGTATGTAAAGGGCAAGATTCCCTATTTTAAAGGATGGCTCTGCAGTGCACATTATTAATTTGTTCCAAATTTCACAGGGAGCCTAGTAGCGTGGCTATGGAATATTGTTCCAGCTGAACTTGTGCAAAACTGCTGGAGTGCAGCTGTGTACTATGGCCCTTTTCATAGCCTGCACTACACTGCGCCATAGAAATCTGCACACAGTGTACTGCATGTAGCACTATCACACCTGGAGATCTGCAGATTGCTTGGCCATTCTTGTGTGTGGTTGTTTGTCTGTCTGTCTGTCTGTCTCTTTCCCACGGGAAGACGCTGGAGAAACACCCTGTTTTGCATCTCATGGATATTCTGCCAGCTACACCTTTTGTTGTCCCGTGTAGAAGAGCAATTTGACTTGGGGATGGGATCTGTGGTTGATTAGGGACACCTGAGCACCTACACCTTGCAAGCGCTCATTGGAGCCAGCTGAACTTGTGCATATCTCCTGATGTGCAGAGGTGTCCTCATCATAGACTCCCCCTACTTCACGTACTGGTTTTACGAAGAGGAAAGCTTCAATCTGCCTTTACGACATTTTTTTCCCCGAGACTGTCAGATAGACTATACCACCCTGCCTGGCAGCACAAGGACAGCTGAGGGGCCATTTTGTGTGTTTGTGTTCTGTGTTTGTCTGTTTGTGGTCGTGTGTCTGTTCTTCTCTTACCCAGGTACATCCTGGAGGACGGGTTTTTGCTCTGGGAAAAACGCCCACCCGTTCTTTATTTTTGGATCACGGAGTCGGTCGGGTTTGGAAAGCTGACGCCGCCGGTCGTAGATGCTCAGATGGGGACCCTCCTGCCCTCCATTCTGCCATCCCTCCTGGACCTCCCCTCCTCGCCTTTGATGCCTTTGATGATGCCATCTTCGTGATGACTTCGCTCCGCGGGTTCGATCGATGTGGGCTCCAGGATCCAGTGATGTCAGCCTTTTCACCCAGCGTGACCCGTACCCGCGACCGAGAGGAGTGAGGCCTGACCGGTGACGCCTTCTGCCCTCTGCTGTAGATTGCCCCTATGCCTTAGATGACTTCACCCTGGACGGCGGGCGACAACATGAACCTGACCTGTGGTCACCGCATCCTTGCCCATTCTTCCCCAGATGACAGCGTGCGTTTGATACTGGAGGGTCCCAAAGCAGCCTGCGGATTCACTTTCAACTCAGGTTGACAGATTAAAATCCTGTCTTCCTGTCTCTCATTTTCTTTTTTTTCTTTTCTTTTCTGTTTGTTTATGGGGGGAGAGAGTGGGTCTGAAACAGCCACTGACTCTTGTTTTGGATTGCGGCCAACAGACTTCACGTCTGCAATTTAACCCCCTTTTCACCGGGACAGAGACTTGGGGTTTAAATACTGCTTTCAGACCTTCATTGATGCCTGTGCGCGTGCCCTGGATCACCATGAACTTGTGTTGCCACACACGCACACACCAGCCTCCCAGCATCCGACAAGTGAGCGCTTATTTTTTTTTCCTCTGCGCACGGTAGGCTCCAGAGCAACTTTACATATTTACATTACCCTGTGCTCTATTATGATATTGTTTATTGTCTATTATTGATAGTCACTGTGAAAACTCTTACTGAAGTGCTTCTCTGGATGTGCCTTTTTATGTAATGATCATGCTTGGCCACTGAAAATGCTTTTTACTCACAAAGCATTGAGTGCCAGAGATTATGACCTGCCTTTCTATGCAATTTGAGAGACTATAATTGACAATGATGAACTACTTTCTCTGCCATGATTTCAGTAACTCATTCTTGGTTTAATCATGGGACTCTTACTATTACTCATGTGCTTTATATGTATATTGCCTTTTATTTAGTATCAATGTAACTGTCCGTTGTCTAAGGTATAATGCACACACTGATAAGTAGCTCTGTATAACCTGCTATAATCTGGGTACTGTGCATCACATGCAGTCAAAAGAGTTTATGACCGGATTGTTGGTCCCCAAGTGCCAGAGCCCATGAATCCTCATACAGAGTAACGATATGGACAGTCATATTTCAGAGCAGACTGCTTAGTCATTCTAAGACCATTTCGTCAGCCAAAGGTAAATGCAAGCCCTGTCTACATTTCATTTAGGCAAGTATAGGGAATTATATCTTATACTCTGGGTTTTATGCACACCACACGTTCAAGGAGGATGCTACCTATGTTATTGATCTTTATATGTATTCTTTATGCAAAATGATGGTATGAACAATCATATTTCAGGGCTAGCTGTTTATAAAGCCCCTATGTCAGCCAAAGGAGTATGCTGGCTCCCATTTACTCGGCCGAGCACAGGAAAATTGCAGGCCTACTATAACATGCATTTCTCCCCATGTATTTCTGAATTTGCATAAGAAACTTCTAGGCCTTTCAGCCAAGTTGCCACAAATCAAGGCATGGCATATAAGCCTGAGATTCAAGTTGCCACAAATCAAGGCATGGCGTATAAGCCTGAGATTGCAAGCCTTTGTTCTAACGTACCCATGATTTTTGTTGTTGTGTCAGCCCCCTAAAAGGTTGGGAATCTGAAGGCCCCATAACTTGCCCCAGGAGGCTCACTTAAGAAGCTGTTGCGGGCACAAAGTGCCCTTCCATAGCGAGAATGTAGCATTGATGTGGTCAGTAGAATGCTTCCCTCCATTACAAGTCTGTGGGAGGAACCTTTTACATCCCCGGGCATTGCAGAACTTCATCTGTTGACCTAACTTTGGACGATGGAAAGTGCCCTAGTGAATTAAGGGGTATTTCCTTGGCCTTCACCTATTTGATGCGTCCCCCTGACTTGAGACGCCACAAATCATTTTATGATAATTCATTTTCTTGAACTGTGCCTATAAGCCCTTTGGGGAAAAAGGACTGAGAATGTTTTTCTGACTGCCCTGCCTAAATTTTTGTCAGGAAAATAGAAAGTCCTTCCATGAGCCATGAAGACCATCTCACCCCAGGAATGACATGGGGGGGGGGGGCTCACGCAATGTTCACACTTTTGTACATATACCTTTGATATGTTTTGTTCGTCCCTTACAAGTCCATGACGTTTTCTGGGAAATTTACTGGCATAAATTTCCAGAAACCGTTCAGGCCGAGTGTAAGGGAGGACATTTGACTAATTATATATTTATAAATATATATGGCTGCTTTACTAACCACAGGTATGGACAAGCCCTCATGTATTCAACAACAATGTATTTTAAGCAATACATATATATATATAGCCACACTAGTGACACGAATGATGTAGTTATATTCACTTAAGCACTCCACGTATATATATACATATATACATATATGTATCACATTCACATGTATCTACATTTGTATTCTTTGGTCAAGCCTTTCCGGCTAGAATAGAGAAAGGAACTTCCGCTAAGTCAGCAAAAGATCCAATTAAGTTCCTAAGCTTTGAGGATCACACACTAGCAATTAACGTGTGTCCAAGGCGTACCAGGAGGCCTTATCTCAGCGTCTGGTGTTTGTAACTGTCAAATGTCCAAGGACATAAGGATGATCCTACCCTCCCTGTCTGTGAGGGGAGGAGATCAAACGTACCAGTTAGAACTTTTAGGCAAGTGTCAGGAATACAAAATAAATGACCAAAGATGTCAATTAGTGTTTGATGCATGTAACAAATGTATATGACGTAAATTCGGATGGGCGGAGGGGGAAAGAGTGCTGGAAAAACCTTATAAAAATATCTCCTTTCGTTTTCTGGGTGGACTTCTCACCACCAAAAAGTGTGGAAGTGCCCTGATTGCAATCAATAAATCTTCTTTTCTGTCTAAAACGACTCAGATTGCTTGTTGCATTCTACAAAGCTATTAGCACGCCGGCAATGAACCCCATAAATTGCGGGATTTTTTGCTGCTAAAGAGGCTTGTAGAGTCTGACTCAGGTCACGGTAAGAAGTCTGTGCTGATTAATTGAACCTAGTCCGGACCCTCAAATTTGTGAGGAGGTTCACTTTGTCAGTACTGGATCGGCTACCGGACATGAGAGAAAACCAAGTGCCGGCAGGAGGAATTGGAGAACTGCGCAAAAGAAATCTGGTAAGAAGAGATAACTAGTTGTGGGGTGGCGTGAGTTCGAATCTAACAGCTCTGTGGAGTGGAGAAGATTGCGGATTCTTATGAGTCGGCCCCGGGAGGGAGGAAGGCGAGAAGGGACACTTGTGTGTCTCTAGCATCCCGCGGACCAGGGAGGACTAAGAGTTGAGAGACTCTGAGGTCCCCCGAGGGTGGAAGAGAGCTTCTCTCTAGTGACCCTAGTGTCCCCCTCCCCAAGTGTTTGAAGAATTAGAAGCAGAGCACTGCTCTGGCTTCCTCAGAGGATTTATTAATGTTTGAATATATATGTGGGTGTTAAGTTGAATTCTTTTGGTAACCACAGGGTAGTGGCCATTCCCTGTGTCTTAAGCAGGGGGCAAAGACTGGCAATCTTTGCCCCACAATACCAACGGAGTTCCACCATCTTCGTTTGATTTTAGAGAAGTTAGAAAGATCTATTCTTAGGCAAGGGATCACAGTTAACTGGGGAAACAGAAATGTGGGAGAGTTGTGTATGGTTGCTGAATCACATGTTGGCGTGTATGATGGGCATTTGATTGTTGAGGTGTGAGTCCGTTTGATGCTTGTGTGGGAGAAATCATAGGAACACAGTTAGACCTTTAAAGTAAACCTATGGGGATAAATTAGTGCAGTTTATGCACCCCCTTTTGATGTGCGATGTGGTAACATTGGAATTCTGCCACCAGAAGTAATGATTTTGGTATTAAATGGAACATGAGTAAGCTTTAAGAAGAACCCCTCTAACTAGGATGAGGCAGGACTTTACCATCTCAAATTAAGATTCTAGCCCTCAGGGAGGACAGACCAATTATGACCTGCTAGCAAGAGGTGTGTGAATGTACAAGGACGTGCTTAGTTAATTAATATAAGAGACTAAAAACTCTGCCAACTAGGAGACCCCTCCAGCAATTTTGATAATACCAGGGAATATGGGCAGTGAGAAAAATACTTTTGAATACTCAGGGATAAACAACATCCCGCATATTTTGTGACTGGCTGGTCACGCAACAAAATTTACCAGCTGAAGGGATATTTTACAAGGAAAAAAATAGTAGAAGGAAGGCAGCAAGACAGAAGTGGGATGGATAGGTATGATGTTGAGGGAACGGGAGGAGAGCACGGAGCATTGAGGGGACAGGAAGTGCTAGATGGGGGATGCGTACCCCTGAATTGCCTTATTCAGGCATTCAGGAGGTACTTCCATCCCGCTACGCCAATGCCCAACTCCTTGGATATGGAAGCTTTAAACAGAACTAAGGGTTGCTATGCACCACATGAGGAGATAGGTAGGGACGTTATTTCTGAACTATTAATAATCAAAAGCAGGAAATCAAATCAGGGGCTGAGCCCCTTCTGGCAGCTGGCCACGACAGAAAGTAGAATCAATGCCTTTTTTTTTCCCTTCTCTAAAAGTAGTTAAGAACATTTGATAAAAGACCAGGCATTTTAATTTCAAACACAGGGAGATTCTCAGGACAAAACTGCCAACAACTATCCTACTGCGCAAGTCTACCTTTTTTTTAGACGAAGGAAAAGGGGGAGAAGATCTTAGTCTCTCTCTCTCTATCCGATCTAGGCATTATTTGCCTCCCCATAGATATAAGAGTGAAGGAAGAGAGAGAAATTCTACATGTTCACCTAAGATTTTTTTTCCCCCTCCCTCCTGATTTAAGTAGCTCTGTGTATTCATTACAAAAGCCACGCTTCTCAAATTAGGCTTAAGCCAACAACAAGATCAATAGCTACAGAAAGGGTGAATTGCCCCTTTGTTCCAGGGCATTTCACACCTAATACATTACAGAAGTAATTACAGGAGATTATCTGCTTGCCTCAGGCTGTAAAAGGCAGCCGCGGGGGAATTTAAAAGTTGACAGCCCCTCCTTTCTCTTTCTGCTCTCGGGGCCCCTTGCAGGGCAAGGCAGGATAACAACTCCCAACCCCTCCTTTCTCTCCCAAGCCACTTGATAGAGCTTGGACGCAAAACTTATATTGAACACATCAACCTAATGCATGCATAGCGAAGGGAATAAACTGACCCCTAAAAGCCATAAGCTAGTAAATTTTACAGGCAATGGCCAGAAGGTCACTCCTCTCCACTTACGGGAACGACCACAATTTTCCGTGCTGCCTTAAAAGCATAAAGAGGTGGCTTCTAGCCGACTTGCAGCATTTTTTTCTCTCTCCTGGATAGGGGAGAGGGAAAGGGGAGTCTATTGTTTAGAAGAGAATCCAGGAATTCGGCCCCAAAACGTCACGTTTTAATTTAATTAAACCCTTGGAATCAAACACACCTATCAGGTATTTTTGCCAAAGAATAAGAGGTGAAAATCTTGTTATCAGAAACTTTAGAATAAAAGAATTCTTCGGAAAAAGGACACAAGAGAAACCTGATTATTTATTTTTTTGGATGTGACAGCACACTAAAGCCCCCTCCCCTCTTTGTAAGCTGTCCTGCAAGCATATTTTTTATTTTTGCCTTTGAAGTAACTTACCAGTCAATCCCAAAGCGTTACAGTTAAGGCAGGCTTAAACACTAGAACTTAAGAGGAGCCTTGCTTGCCCAACAGAGTGCACAAATTTCTTAATTTGATTTTTAGAAGATATGTTCAAACGCTACTGGGATAGTGATTTTACTTGCGATTTTAATGACTCTTAAGAATATAAGAATTATCTTTTTGCCATAGGCGGTAAAAGGCTCGCCTGGCCACTAAAATGTGCATGGTGTATTGGTGCAGCTTTTAAATCACACCTGGTCTCAGGAGCTCCCCTGAGGAAAATGAGGCTTATTTTCTTTTTAGAAAACAATATGGACTTAACGATTTTCTTTTTCCTTTTTTTTTGTGTGCACATGAAACCTGTATGTAAAGGGCAAGATTCCCTATTTTAAAGGATGGCTCTGCAGTGCACATTATTAATTTGTTCCAAATTTCACAGGGAGCCTAGTAGCGTGGCTATGGAATATTGTTCCAGCTGAACTTGTGCAAAACTGCTGGAGTGCAGCTGTGTACTATGGCCCTTTTCATAGCCTGCACTACACTGCGCCATAGAAATCTGCACACAGTGTACTGCATGTAGCACTATCACACCTGGAGATCTGCAGATTGCTTGGCCATTCTTGTGTGTGGTTGTTTGTCTGTCTGTCTGTCTGTCTCTTTCCACACGGGAAGACGCTGGAGAAACACCCTGTTTTGCATCTCATGGATATTCTGCCAGCTACACCTTTTTGTTGTCCCCGTGTAGAAGAGCAATTTGACTTGGGGATGGGATCTGTGGTTGATTAGGGACACCTGAGCACCTACACCTTGCAAGCGCTCATTGGAGCCAGCTGAACTTGTGCATATCTCCTGATGTGCAGAGGTGTCCTCATCATAGACTCCCCCTACTTCACGTACTGGTTTTACGAAGAGGAAAGCTTCAATCTGCCTTTTTACGACATTTTTTCCCCCGAGACTGTCAGATAGACTATACCACCCTGCCTGGCAGCACAAGGACAGCTGAGGGGCCATTTTGTGTGTTTGTGTTCTGTGTTTGTCTGTTTGTGGTCGTGTGTCTGTTCTTCTCTTACCCAGGTACATCCTGGAGGACGGGGTTTTGCTCTGGGAAAAACGCCCACCCGTTCTTTATTTTTGGATCACGGAGTCGGTCGGGTTTGGAAAGCTGACGCCGCCGGTCGTAGATGCTCAGATGGGGACCCTCCTGCCCTCCATTCTGCCATCCCTCCTGGACCTCCCCTCCTCGCCTTTGATGCCTTTGATGATGCCATCTTCGTGATGACTTCGCTCCGCGGGTTCGATCGATGTGGGCTCCAGGATCCAGTGATGTCAGCCTTTTCACCCAGCGTGACCCGTACCCGCGACCGAGAGGGAGTGAGGCCTGACCGGTGACGCCTTCTGCCCTCTGCTGTAGATTGCCCCTATGCCTTAGATGACTTCACCCTGGACGGCGGGCGACAACATGAACCTGACCTGTGGTCACCGCATCCTTGCCCATTCTTCCCCAGATGACAGCGTGCGTTTGATACTTCGGAGGGTCCCAAAGCAGCCTGCGGATTCACTTTCAACTCAGGTTGACAGATTAAAATCCTGTCTTCCTGTCTCTCATTTTCTTTTTTTTCTTTTCTTTTCTGTTTGTTTATGGGGGGAGAGAGTGGGTCTGAAACAGCCACTGACTCTTGTTTTGGATTGCGGCCAACAGACTTCACGTCTGCAATTTAACCCCCTTTTCACCGGGACAGAGACTTGGGGTTTAAATACTGCTTTCAGACCTTCATTGATGCCTGTGCGCGTGCCTGGATCACCATGAACTTGTGTTGCCACACACGCACACACCAGCCTCCCAGCATCCGACAAGTGAGCGCTTTTTTTTTTTCCTCTGCGCACGGTAGGCTCCAGAGCAACTTTACATATTTACATTACCCTGTGCTCTATTATGATATTGTTTATTGTCTATTATTGATAGTCACTGTGAAAACTCTTACTGAAGTGCTTCTCTGGATGTGCCTTTTTATGTAATGATCATGCTTGGCCACTGAAAATGCTTTTTACTCACAAAGCATTGAGTGCCAGAGATTATGACCTGCCTTTCTATGCAATTTGAGAGACTATAATTGACAATGATGAACTACTTTCTCTGCCATGATTTCAGTAACTCATTCTTGGTTTAATCATGGGACTCTTACTATTACTCATGTGCTTTATATGTATATTGCCTTTTATTTAGTATCAATGTAACTGTCCGTTGTCTAAGGTATAATGCACACACTGATAAGTAGCTCTGTATAACCTGCTATAATCTGGGTACTGTGCATCACATGCAGTCAAAAGAGTTTATGACCGGATTGTTGGTCCCCAAGTGCCAGAGCCCATGAATCCTCATACAGAGTAACGATATGGACAGTCATATTTCAGAGCAGACTGCTTAGTCATTCTAAGACCATTTCGTCAGCCAAAGGTAAATGCAAGCCCTGTCTACATTTCATTTAGGCAAGTATAGGGGAATTATATCTTATACTCTGGGTTTTATGCACACCACACGTTCAAGGAGGATGCTACCTATGTTATTGATCTTTATATGTATTCTTTATGCAAAATGATGGTATGAACAATCATATTTCAGGGCTAGCTGTTTATAAAGCCCCTATGTCAGCCAAAGGAGTATGCTGGCTCCCATTTACTCGGCCGAGCACAGGAAAATTGCAGGCCTACTATAACATGCATTTCTCCCCATGTATTTCTGAATTTGCATAAGAAACTTCTAGGCCTTTCAGCCAAGTTGCCACAAATCAAGGCATGGCATATAAGCCTGAGATTCAAGTTGCCACAAATCAAGGCATGGCGTATAAGCCTGAGATTGCAAGCCTTTGTTCTAACGTACCCATGATTTTTGTTGTTGTGTCAGCCCCCTAAAAGGTTGGGAATCTGAAGGCCCCATAACTTGCCCCAGGAGGCTCACTTAAGAAGCTGTTGCGGGCACAAAGTGCCCTTCCATAGCGAGAATGTAGCATTGATGTGGTCAGTAGAATGCTTCCCTCCATTACAAGTCTGTGGGAGGAACCTTTTACATCCCGGGCATTGCAGAACTTCATCTGTTGACCTAACTTTGGACGATGGAAAGTGCCCTAGTGAATTAAGGGGTATTTCCTTGGCCTTCACCTATTTGATCGTCCCCCTGACTTGAGACGCCACAAATCATTTTATGATAATTCATTTTCTTGAACTGTGCCTATAAGCCCTTTGGGGAAAAAGGACTGAGAATGTTTTTCTGACTGCCCTGCCTAAATTTTTGTCAGGAAAATAGAAAGTCCTTCCATGAGCCATGAAGACCATCTCACCCCAGGAATGACATGGGGGGCTCACGCAATGTTCACACTTTTGTACATATACCTTTGATATGTTTTTTGTTCGTCCCTTACAAGTCCATGACGTTTTCTGGGAAATTTACTGGCATAAATTTCCAGAAATCCGTTCAGGGCCGAGTGTAAGGGAGGACATTTGACTAATTATATATTTATAAATATATATGGCTGCTTTACTAACCACAGGTATGGACAAGCCCTCATGTATTCAACAACAATGTATTTTAAGCAATACATATATATATATAGCCACACTAGTGACACGAATGATGTAGTTATATTCACTTAAGCACTCCACGTATATATATACATATATACATATATGTATCACATTCACATGTATCTACATTTGTATTCTTTGGTCAAGCCTTTCCGGCTAGAATAGAGAAAGGAACTTCCGCTAAGTCAGCAAAAGATCCAATTAAGTTCCTAAGCTTTGAGGATCACACACTAGCAATTAACGTGTGTCAAGGCGTACCAGGGAGGCCTTATCTCAGCGTCTGGTGTTTGTAACTGTCAAATGTCCAAGGACATAAGGATGATCCTACCCTCCCTGTCTGTGAGGGGAGGAGATCAAACGTACCAGTTAGAACTTTTAGGCAAGTGTCAGGAATACAAAATAAATGACCAAAGATGTCAATTAGTGTTTGATGCATGTAACAAATGTATATGACGTAAATTCGGATGGGCGGAGGGGGAAAGAGTGCTGGAAAAACCTTATAAAAATATCTCCTTTCGTTTTCTGGGTGGACTTCTCACCACCAAAAAGTGTGGAAGTGCCCTGATTGCAATCAATAAATCTTCTTTTCTGTCTAAAACGACTCAGATTGCTTGTTGCATTCTACAAAGCTATTAGCACGCCGGCAATGAACCCCATAAATTGAATTCATTCCTTTCACCAGAACTCCTCTCGGGTGGGCCAAACATCGAGTGCTGCAATGAGTATGCTAGATATAGGCACTCAGCTGTCCCTGGAGCAGTGTAGCCTGGGTACCTTCTCTGGTTAGGCCTCTGTACTCACCACTAGCAGGAGTCTATGCGGATGTGGTTGGGTTCACCAAATAAGGTGTGAAGAGAGGTAAGATAGGAGGGGGAGGAGGAGAGGGGGAGGGCCTGCTGAATGATTTTGGGTAAGCTGTCCTGGAGGTCCTTGCTGTGGGGCTGCTTGCTCCTGCTGCTTCCTTTGCCAGTCCTATATACAAGACTAGGCTACATGTGACACCTTTCTTCTCTGTCCTGAATGCTTCCCTTGCAGCCAACAAGTCTGTGTGTCCACATATTCTTGCTTAGCTCATCACCCTTTCAATGACGTAACTGGAATGTGAATAAATGTGATGACAGTGGGGTGGTTGTGACAGTAAAAGTGGGAGGGAACACACATTCGCTTCATGGAGCTCCTTGGAGAAAAGGCGGGATATGAATAATACATAAGGTGCAGCCTTGCCGTGGACCAGATGTCTTCAGAAGGTTGCATGAGAGAATCGTCCTTGTTGCACGAGCCACATCGGCTCACCAATTTCTTGATGGACTAGGCTTGGTCATATTGGCCCAGCCCCACAGGTGCTGAAGTATTCAAGCAGGATGGGTGGGAGGCGGTCTGATTCTCTTGCTGTGCCGATGATTGGTGTTATTTGCAGTGACCATCTGCTGGGTATGGAAAGAAGAAGTCAGCCAGCCTCTCTCTCTCTCTCTTCCCATTAACAAGTGATGTGGGTGCTGACAGTGTTGGCCATCTGGCTGAGGGCATGTGGTGCTGCTGGAGTCCTGTGCTCTTGCCCCAGGATGCTCCCCATTCTTGTCCCAACAGCTGTCATCTGCATCTTCAAAATGGTGGATTTGTAATTCGATGCCTCCCCCTTTTGAGGTCAGGTAACCACTGCAGAGTCCTCTGTATCTACAAAAATCTGGAATGGGTCAACATGATTCAGAATCAACTTAATGGTATTTTGGTGTGGTTCTAGTTCGTCTCCTTTTTAAATTTCAAGGTTTAAAGTTATCAGAGAATCCAGAACAGGTGCCAAACGGTCTCAGATTGAAGGACTGGAAAAGACCACCTTGCCCTTGCCAGAGGAAGGAGCAACTAGCTTGCTTTCTGCATTTGTCAGTACCCTCACCACTTGGAGTACCACTGCAGAACAATTTGGCAGCTAACTGAAGGTCATGAGGGGCCTATAGGGACCAATCAGGTGTGGTAAGCTGTTCACAACAGTCTCCTTTAGAACAGTGTTTTTCAACCTTTTTTGGGCAAAGGCACACTTGTTTCATGAAAAAAATCACGAGGCACACCACCATTAGAAAATGTTAAAAAATTTAACTCTGTGCCTATATTGACTATATATAAAGTAATTCTCTTGAATAGGAATCAAATAAACAAAAAGAAAGTATTTTATAATTACTTTATTATGAAATAGTAAATAAACAGAAATATGAAAAATTATAAAATACTTTTCAGTGTGCAACCTGGCCCTGTTTGGCTGAACACAAAGCTGATATTCTGGCATGGGTGCTAAAGGTGGCACTCAGAGCCCTTTCTGTGGGCACCCGACATCATCCCTTCACAGCCACCTGTATTCAGGTTAAATTGCTGTATTGCCACTTTACGAAAAAATTAGGTATAGCGCCTCCCAGCTGTGGGCCGCCCGCCGGCCCTGGGTTGAATTTCTTTAGAATTTTTCAATTTTTCCCATGGCACACCAGGCAATATCTCACGGCACACTAGTGTGCCGCGGAACAGTGGTTGAAAAACGCTGCTTTAGAAAACAGGTGGTCTGACCCAGTCTGCCACTACATCCTCCTGCTGTGTGTACCAGCTTGCCTTCCCACCTTTAGCCCAAATGAAGTACAAAGCAAGGACACACTTGAGACCATCCATGAATTATTTATTCTAAGACAGGGATCGAGAAGGTGCATCCCTTCAGAAGAAGTTGGCCTGCAACTCTGCCTGGACCGCATATTGTCCCTCATTACTGTAAGGCTTACAGTAATGAGGGACAATATACAGTCCAGACAGTGTAAGCCACCTCAGGTCCTCTTCCAAGGAGAAAGCTGGGGTATAAATATACAAAATTAAATTAAATTTTAAAAATTCTAGCCTGGCCTTAGGAGACATCAGCATTTCATGCAGGAGTATGAGAGTCGTGATGTTCCCAAGTGCCACTGAGTGGATATTCTGTGAAGTTTGGTTCTTGAAGAAGCTGAGATGAAATATTCCCCAAACCCATAGTGACAGTTTTGAAGAATAACTTGAATTCTTAAGCTGCAGGATAAGGAATCACCAACAAGGCTTTAATTGTGAAATATGTCTGTGAAGATTCTCAGTCATCCAGGTGAGTTTTTCTGGAAGTCATGGCAACTGGACGTCTTTTTCTTGGGAGATTGAAACATTTCGCTGCTCACCCAAACAGCTCTGCCTCACTGGCAATGCCAATAGCAAATTCTGGGTGCGGTGGGGTTCAAAATGTTGTCTTCCATTTGTAAGCCCCCCGGTGTTTTCCCCACAACTTCTTTTTGTCATTTCTTCCACCCTTTTTCCACACGGAAAATCATGCATTCAGGAGGGAAGGAGGAAACACATGTACCATGGCTTTTGTTTTGCACTGCAAGGAGCTGTCAGCTGAAAAGCACTCACCAGCAGTGTCTAGTCACAGTTTCATATTGAATGCCTGAAAGTACCTGCTATCATTCCATCTCAGGCCTCGATTTTGTCTCTTCACGGACTGGGGACCAACACTGGACATCAGTGTGAGAGGTTGACGTAAATCTATCAAGGATTCCTCGAGTCCAGGGCCAACCTTGTTCTGCAGGAAAGTTTAGGAAGCTCAAGACCTGTTGCCAGGGTAAAGGGCTGAACAGCGAAGCACAGCCATATGAAACTTCTTTCTGGCTTTCCCTCCTATGGACTAAGTATGGATCCCCCTGACTGGCTTGCATCTCTGTGTTTGCACCCATTTTCAGTTGGTGGTGGAGGACATATGACGGCAGCCATGTTGACTGGACCGCCCACATTTACATGTATTGCACCTGAGAGATGTTTCTTTTAGCTGACATTGGAAGGACACACATGATGTTAGATTACCCTGACTCAGCGTTTGAGACCAGGCCCTTGATGAGCCAGAAAGAAGTTCTCATGACAATCCCCAGAACTGGTCATCCCCAACAATGCAAGGTGGCTGGATTGATCCATCTGAAGTGCTCAATTAAGAACAGTCCTCAAATACACCACTTCCATTACAACAAAGATATAGTACTTCATAGCAAGATCCTTTTACTGAAGTTGTCAGTTTCTCTCAGGACTCTTGCAAGGATCAGGGAGGGAGTCTGGAGGGAGGTGACAGATGATAACAGAATCTCTCCTACTCAGGAAGTCCTGGGGCTTTAATCCGTTCCAAGGCAGCGTTAGGTTTTTTTGGGCGACGGGGGGCGGGCGGGCGGCGGACCCCATGCAGGTGCCAGGTAAGGGTGCCCCTCCCCGGCTCACCCCCCTCCGTGTCTGCCGCCCCTCCTCTCCCCTCCCTCCTTCCCTCTTTCCCCGGGCGGCCGCAGGTGTTCCGGCGGAGGTGGCCGCGGGGGTGGGGGGAGGGAGTGGGGTGCGCTGCTTGGCCTGGGGCGGAAGCTGCCTTGGGTCCCTTTCCAAGGAGAAAGGTGGGGAAAAATACTCTAAAATAAATAAATAAATTTGTGGTAGGGAGGGATGGCATTGCGGGGGGGGGCGCAGAAAACAGACCCCCCCCTAGACCCACCCAAATAATACACGTACAATGTTTTCTTGAAAGCATCACCATCATGGTGACTTACATTGATATAGCACTAGAATTTCTGGCTTATTTACTTTGATGGTTGGGTATTTCTCTTCCAGTTCATAACAAAGATCCCTTGGTATCCTTAGAACTGGGGTGAAAGACTTCTGCCTGATTCTGTCACATACCACACGAGTCTCCACTGGAAGCTGCTTTCTCCACTGATGCAAAAGGCAAACCAGCCATAGCTTTGCAGCTTCATTCATTCATTCCGTCGTTCCGAATGCTGGCGCGCCTTCCCCCATCCCACCCCCACCCCAGTCGCCCGCCCCTCCTCCAACCAAGTGTGTGTGTGTGTGTGTGTGTGTGTGTGTGTGTGTGTGTGTGTGTGTGTGTGTGTGTGTGTGTGTGTGTGTGTGTGTGTGTGTGTGTGTGTGTGTTCTCCTTATATACCGCCCCATACCACTTCAAGTAGTCTCTGGGTGGTCGGCGGTGAGATTTTTGGCTGCTCCGCGCAGTGTGTCTGCTCCAGCCCCCCCCTTTTGAGGACTCCCGGCTCCGTCCGCGCAGCCGAGGATCGGGGCCTTGCCCAGCGAGGCGAGCGGCGGCGGCGCCCGTGACCGGCAGCAGCAGCAGGGAGGCTTGCGGCCTTGCCGGGCTCTCTTTGACAGGCCGCCTACCAGCTGGGCTCTCGGATCCGAGCCCTGATAAGGGCTCTGGCAGTGGGAGCGGCTTCGGCGGCGGGAGCGGCCTGGGAGGCGGCGGCAGCGGCAGCGGCTTCTTTCTGGACGCCCCGCCTTCCTCCGGCTCCCCGGCGCCGCCGCACACCAGGCAACATCTCCCGGCACAGTAATGTGCTGTGGCACACGGAGTGTAAGCTCTGGTGGCATTATACCACTGTCCCTGAGTGAGATGGAGGTGTGAAGAGGAAGTGGGACGAGGGAGAGAGGGGGATTTTACTTCATCCTTTTCCCCCTTCTTGTGCAGCCAAACCGGCTCACTGAAATCCATTCCTCTCAATGGGCGTAAAATGGCCCTGCTGAATCCTGCAAGGCAAGGCTACTCGCCCCACGTTAAAGCAAAAAGGGGGTTGAGCTGCATGGCCATCACAAAACACAACTGCAAAAATAGGTTACAGGCAATACCTTTATAGGCCATTATTAAAAATAAAAAACAAGCAAGTTTTCGAGTTTAAATAACTCTTCTTCAAAGCAGGTCCCAGAAGTTCAGACATGGTAAAAGATGTGCTTTACCAGGACGTTAACTTTTAGATGTTCTTAAAATCCATGGCTACTGTTGCAGCCAGGGCAGAAGTCTTGTAAGAGGCAGGAAGGGCAGTTGTAAAAGCTGCTTCTTAAGTACTGGGTTTCACACCCCCATTCTTCAAACAAAGGAACATGTCTTGGCACTACAAGACATACACATCCCTTTTGGCCTACAGGAGAGAGGAGAAAAGGGCTGGTGCAGGATGCCCCACGTTGTGAATCAACGCAACTCGCTCAGCGTGGATCGTGGCTGTGCTATTTCAGGGTGAAACTTCTATAAGTTGGTTTTGAAAGAAAAAGTCAAGTCGGGTGGGCTCCTTTTCTGGTTTGCAGCTGCATTTTTCAAGTCCAGCGAGAGAAAAATATCTTTTGGAAGGCATTGCTATGGGAGGAGCGCCGGAGGCGCCTCCCACCAGCAGAATCTGCGCGCAGGCCCGCGTGAAGGGCCAGGCCCCGCCTCGGTCGCCTCCCCGTGTAAACAAGCCTGCCTCCACCGGGCGCGGCGCAGCTCGAAGGAAAGGGCCATCCCCGCCCCACTGATGCATATTCATAGATATTTGCACACCGAGCCCCCTCCTCTCGACGGCCATTTGTAGCCGGAGTGCCGCTGCCCGGGGCTTCCACTCTGCTGGCCGCCGCCGTTCGCGCGCAGGAGGAAGGCTGCGCCGCCCGCGCCGCCGAGCAGCAGCTGCCTTCCGCGCGCGCCGCGATCGCCGCTCCAGGCGCCTGCTTTGGGGAGCGGCGCGCACGGGAGCTGCTCGGTGGTGGTGGCCGCGGCAAGCCGCCCGGGAGCTGCTCGGGGGAAGGAGCCGCGGATCCGGCAGCGGGGCGCCTGGTTCGCCTGGCTTGGCCTGGGCTCTTCCTCCATGGCCGCGGGCTGCAGGGACGGCCCGGGGCAGGAAAAGTACCGTCTGGTGGTGGTGGGCGGCGGCGGCGTGGGCAAGTCGGCGCTCACCATCCAGTTCATCCAGGTGAGGGGGGTGCGGCGTCGGCGTCGGCGTTCGCGGAGCTTCCCCTGGAGCGGCGGGCTGGCCGAGGGTGGGGCAGCCAAGCGGCCGGACCCCCCTTCCCTTCCGCGCTTCGCGGCTGACCTCGATGCCTAGATTTGGTGCTGTTTACAGTTGCCTGAACCCTTCCAGGGAGGGGTAGCTGTAGGATTTCTTTCCCTCGTGGGTCGGAGGAGGCCGGGCTGGGGAGGATCTAGGTCTCCTTCCTTCTTTTATGGAGAGGGGGTCCCGAAGCTTTTTAGCCTCTGCCTCTTTCGCCTGGGTTGCGAGGGGGGGAGGAGAGGGAGGGGCTGCCGGGGTGCTGCCTTCCCCCGGAGATCTCCAGCGGCAAAGCACGAGAGGCTTGAAGTGCATTTTGTGCTGTACCGCTGTGGTGCGACCTTGCTTTATCAAAAGTTTGCTCGCCTCCTGACCGACCTACCCCCTCCCTCCCAGCTGGCCGCCGCCGCCGCCACTGTTTTGTTTCGAGCTGCGAGTGTCTACACACGTTTGCTCTTTAAGCTTAGAGGGCTTTACTTCCGAGGAAGCTTGCTTGCGATTGGCAGGGCAAGTGCGAGAAAGTGGGTGCGCCCAGGATTTCCACACCTTTTGGCTGGAATCATCAGTTAGATTGAATGAAATCTCCGCTGGTTTTCTAGGAATCTTTAGTTGCAACAGGTCACCCCTTTAATATATACTGTATCTAGAAAGCAGTGTGTGCGATTATCTGTGCATGCCATCAGCATATCAGAGATGTTGCAGGCAACTGATGGAGTGGGTGTCTGATTTCAAAACTAAACTTTTTTTTAAAAAAATTGCTTCCCGTTTAAAGAAACAGAATTCTTCCTGGTAGATACAATGGGTTAAAAATTCCACTCCCTCTCACATTCTACTCCTGGCATGGCCCAGTGGGTAGAAGACTGGTGCTGTAACTCTTTCCGTGGTTAACCTCTGTTATAGGAAGGCTTCAGTGTGGGGACTGGCACTCTTGATAATAATCTTTGTATATAAGTGTATTGGCATTTAGGGGAGAAAATATACAGCAAAAGCCTGTTTTGTTTCTCTCCCCCCTTTTATCTGCTTGATTGTGCTCTGTGCATAAAAGCTTTCTGTGAAAGTCAACCCCAGCTCTTCAAGGGTATTGTGTCAGGTGAAGGCAGAGAGTGCCAAGTAGTTGGAATAAGACAGAAAGCATCTGGACGAGGTCTTGGTAGAAAAATGGAGTGCCATTTTATAGCAACTGCTAACATTTCACTGACAGTCTATACATATGCTGGATTGTCATGTGAAAGAACAATCCCAGAACCTTGTTAAAACAGAGGAGCTGAAACTGAATGGGTGGCATTGTATTCTTCTGCCTCTAGAAGACGCATTCGCTTATTGGCCATTTTACAGCTCTTGTAACAAGAGATCCCTAAATTCATATGTAGCTGTTTATTCTAGGTCTTGTAGAAGACAGCTTCCTTTTTACATTGCAAGCCTTTGCACAGTGCTCTGTGGGGTGGGCAGTTGCATTGAACCTCATGGTACTCGCTTTTGAGTAAGTTGTAGAGCGATACCAGCTTTCAGTGCATCTGACAGCTCTTGTTTCTCTTGCTCACTTCATGCTCTCTTTTGGATGCCAGACTAATAAAGCTGAAAATAAAAGCCAAAGTGGAGTCATAAAAGTATCCATTTACGTCTGAGTCCTTTGAGTTAAAGGACTGTTTATGACTTTGAGGGCATAATGTTGGATTTGTGGATCAGCATGAATGTCTGCTATCTTCTGCTCTTGCAGAGCAGGGAGGAGCTTGAATAGCTTGCCTTCTCTGAAAGGCTGGAGTTGGCATAATTGTAATCCTATTTTGTTAGGCCTATTGGTGGATCTTTGCCAGTGGATAGAGATAATTGGTTCATCCCTGCGCGCCTGAAGCTACAGTTCACAGACTACCATTGAGGCTTTGTAACGTTTCTATAGATGGTAGTGCCTGGATGCTGCTGACGATGGCTGTATGTGCTCTGTAGTGTCAAAACACGGTGGGGGGGAGGGGTTAAGTCTGATGTTGCAAAAACAAGAGATCTGTGGCACTGTGAAGATTAAGCTAGCATGACTGAAACTTTTGTGATCTTAGAGCCCAGTAGGTGCATGAGGTAGTCTCTTACCTCCCCTTTTATATGGTGAGGTCAAAAGGCAAGAATGTGAAGGTGTGTGTGTGTGTGTGTGTGTGTGTGTGTGTGTCATTTTATTCTGCCCTTTACATACACTTGGCATCTCTAGCTGAAGGTGAGTGGAAGGCAAGGGATTCACTATGGTTGTATCCCCCCAAAAACTGAATTTCCATGACCAAGTAGTGATTTGAACTCAGGGTTCATGAGTCTTAATTGTTATTTGATCCTGGCTCAATTACCCGGGCTTGGCTTCCTTCACTAGTATTGGCATCAAGCCAACAGAAGAGTCATAGAACTGCTAATCAGTTTGTTTAAAGTTCATTTCCTCTCAGGAAAGAGGACATGGGTGTGCATAAATAGAAAAAAAAAGTTCTCCCTCCCATTTTCAGTTAGCAATGAATGCTCATATTTTCTGGGTGTTCCATTGTTAATTTGGTAATCTGTGTTTAGATATCCTAAGTTTATTGTGACTAGGTTAGAGGGGTAGTTGTCACTGCCCAGTTGTTCTCTAACACAAAAACTTCCTCCAAACCAGAGTGCTTAGACAAATATGGCCCCTGGCATTTCCAGCTTGGTGTAAGGCTTAAGCTCTAGTTTGCCTCACCCTTGACAGAACAGAGTCATAAACCAAAGCTTGTTCATAGTTTACAAGTTTTGGAAAGTCTGAAGAACAGGCTGAAGCTCCTGGTTTGTAGATCATTCTGAAGAAACCATGAGATGAAGATCTGTGGTTGGTTGGCTGATTTGGGTTGACGTGGTCTGTAGCATCCAAGAGCCTTAATGCTTAAAATTTATATTTATCTTTACAAAGAAAAGGTTGTTCTCAGCTTAGACATGTCACTTCCTAGATATTAGAAAGCAGATTTTGAGAAATGGTGAAGATTCATGAGAGCACTCAACCAAAACACTAATATAATCTGTGAAACATCGAGGATACTCACTTTTGTGAGAAGACCTATGATGCAGTATTTTTAAATCCAAAGAAGGCAGGGTTACATTAAGAAGTACAGTGCACCCAGGCTAACAGTACAGAAAAATACATATATAAAACAATACAAAATACTGTATGTACAAAGAAACTGTAGCAGACACCCTCAGTGCTAGATCCTAGTCACTGTGTCAGCCATTAATGTTCTTGAACTAAAACTCCCAGGTGATTTCATAATTAGCTGTATCAGCCAGGATTTCTGGGAGATGTAGTTTAAAAAAAACATATGGGGAATCCAATGTTGGAAACCAGTGCTGTAGATATTTTAAGTCTTGAGATCACTTTAGGTCTGGGTCTTCCTGTAACAAGTGTGAACAGATGCTACTCAAGGATACACATGTTTAAATAGCCTCTTGCAGACTATTGCATTTGTACAAGGGGCTGGTTATTGCTTGCACGCTAAGTGGCATTGCAGTGTGCTTTCTTGTTTTCTTTGCTAATCTTCCCATTTTAAGTTGCCCCATAATACTGGAGATGGCAGCCAGTTTTCGCTCATAATAGAAAACAAGGGGAAACGCATGTGGAGTGTAGTTACACAAAAGCCCAGTCTGTTTTCTAGTTTCAGGAGTGGCAAATGTAGTTTTGTTTTGATATTAAAATGAAGCTGTGTACTGTAGTGTAAGCTAACATGTTAAGAATTTTGGGTGTAGTTTGGCTTTGGTTGATAAAAGCAGCAGAAGCTAGTGCTTGCCGCCACCTGTATTGTTTGTCAACTTGACTGCACCCTTTCAGGCAGCAAATGAGGAGATTATATGATGGATTGATCACACTTGACAGAGAACTCGAGCATGTTTTTCTGAGGAAAAGAGGCTGACTTACAATCACCACCTTTTGTCTGAAGATTTGGCTTTTTTTGGGGTAGCAAAACAGGTTTGCTCCCTCCTGTGCTGTGTGGGAGAAACAGGTCAGAGCCACCTGCCTTCCCTGGGAGGTTTTTATAGCTCAGTTTTGCAATGTTTTGAAGCACATGCATCTTTTTCAGCAGTCCATGGGAAAATGTATGGTGCCATCTGCTTTCTTTTTCTGTGCTGTTTCTATGTGTGCATGTGGATTTTGGGATGATATGCTTGAATCGTTGATGCGCCATTCACAATCCTAACCTGCCTGCCTGCAGTTATTTATCAAGATCCAGGTGACTTCAGAGGATCAGAGCAGCTACCTAGTTGCTGGATGGGCTCCTCATGCCAGTTCTGATTGGCTTTACATTCCTTAAGTGACTGATCTGATGCTGCTCATTAGACGGATCTCATGTGGACAGATTGTCTCAAAGACACTCAGATTTGCTCTCCGGATAGAAGTAAGGAATAGATGGAGTTTCCCTGTATTATGTTTTTGAATGCAGAACATTAGTGGAACTGGAAAAGGTGCAGAAAAGAGTGACTAAAATGATTACTGGGCTGGGGCACCTCCCTTATGAGGAAAGGCTAAAACATTTGGGGCTCTTTAGTCTGGAAAAAAGGCGCCTGAGGGGGGATATGATTGAGACGTACAAAATAATGCAGGGAATGAGTAAAGTGGATAGAGGGAAGCTCTTCTCCTTCTCACAAAATACCAGAACTAGGGGACATCCACTCAAAGGGAGGGCTGGGAGAGTAAGAACAGACAAAAGAAAATATTTTTTTTACCCAGTGCATTGTTAGTCTGTGGAACTCCCTGCCACAGGATGTGGTGATGGCATCTGGCCTGGATGCCTTCAAAAGGGGATTGGACAGATTCCTGGAATAAAAGTCCATCACGGGTTACAAACCATGAGGGAGATGTATCATCTCCAAGTTTAAAACCGGGGTACCTCAAGGACCAGATGCAGGGGAGTGGTATCAGGAGACATATATCTAGTCTCATGCGCTCCCGAGACGCATCTGGTGGGGCTACTGTGAGATACAGGAAGCGGGACTAGATGGGCCTTTGGCCTGATCCAGCATGGCTCTTCTTATGTTCTTTTGTTCTTATGTTCTTAAATGGTGAGCCATTGTGTGAGACAGAATGCTGGGCTGGATGGGGCCTGTTCCAGCAAGGCTGTTCTTATGTTCTTACTTCTTATGGTCTTATTTGATTTGAATTTGTGGTGTTTTTAATAGTTTGTGTTGTTTTATTTGTAAACCGCCCAGAGTTCCCTCGGGGAAAATAGGTGTGGTAAATAAATAAATAAATAAATAAAATAGAAGAAGACAGACAGACAGACAGACAGACAGACAGACAGACAGACAGACAGAAGGAGGCAGCTAACATTCATCTTTGCACTCTCTACATGGCACCTCATGTCCAATCATATATTTAGAACCCTATTGATTTCATGCTTTCAATGCTGTTTATTTGTTGTTGTTGTTTTTTAAAAAATCTAAGAAATATCTTCCCTTCTGCTCAGTATCTCAGGCATTACATTGGCAGCTGCTTCTGAAACAGAATGAACAGATTTTCATACCAACGGTCCGTGCTGGATTGTGCTAGTGCATCAGTGATGATGATGAGCATCGTCCAAGTAATGTGCCAGAATTGGCAGAAATGCATGGTTATTTTAAAGTGCCTTTCATGCACCTGGTGTGTGCTTGTACCTGGAAAGGCAGATTCAGTGCAGTTGGCATGTTACCCAAAATTAGCTGTTAAACAGCCTGAAAAACAGTATTTTTCTTTTGTTCTTCTTCTGCATGCCGTATAAAAAAAGCACGCAGGAAAACATCCGCAACTGTGTTCATGCACTTACATACTGTACATGGATGCATACCTAATGCAATGGTACATGACATATACATTTCCTACAATCAACAGCTACTCTTCAACTCACATTTAAGAGAGGTAAACAGCAAGTAACTGTCAATTAAAAAAAAAAACCAAGAGGAAGAAGAAACAAAAAGTAGTAACAACGGAGCCACTAAACTCCATTCCTTTTCAGCACAGGACCCCAGAAATGTTAAGAGGGTTAAGTGGGAAGAAAATGCTGAGTGTACGGTGACAGGCCAGGGTGCGACAGCTGGGGGAGAGCTCTGGTGCAGCTGCTGCGGGCCTTCTATCGCAAAACTGACAACACAAAGCAACTTATTTCTACAATTCGCTGGGATTTGGGCACTCAATAAGTTCAACAGCTAGCTGCATCTTAAGCTGCTATGCACATGGCCCCTTCAAATTGAAATAGATAACCTTATCTCAGCAACATTGATTCAGCAGTCCCCTGGAGTCCTGCTAACAGCGGAATACTTTTTCTTGAATCAAAATGGGAGATATGCTTCACTCTTGCAGAAAGGAGGGGGAGGGGAGAGAGAGAGAGAAGAGAGAGTTCAAAAGCAAAAGGGAAATGTGTTGCTTATACCAACCCATAGTGCTTACCTCTGTGCGGTTTACAATTTATTTATGCAGATTACACATGGCGCACATTCATTCATTCTTGTCTTCCTTGCAAAAAAAAAAATGACAGTGGCTCTCCTCTCCCTCCCTTCCCAGTTATTCTTGTTCCAGAGAGGAACTCGGGTCTGTTTGTATAGTTGTGATAACTTAATCTAGCCCTCCAGAGACCCTGGTTTACTGCTATAAACAAGTGAATGTTTACAGAGTTACAGCATGAGTGCTGAAAGGTCTTTTTACTTTGACAATGAGTGGATTGTAGAAATATTTGGCACAATTAAGGATGCTACTAACACACACACACACACACACACACACACACACACACACACACACACACACACACACACACACACACACACACACACACACACACACACACACACACACATTATGATCTGGGTTGCTCAGCCATCGCTAACAGCAAAGGAAGAGTGACCTCTCTCAGGATTGTAAACTATAGAAAAGTGCACTGCCCTACTGCATTTGTTCCTTTAGTATCACAGCAACAGCAACACATACAACATCCACATGTACCTTGTGCTTCTGAACCGAAATGTTACCACTCAGAAGGTTTCCAGAACTCTTCACCAGTGCAAAATTCAGGGCACTGAGAAGACATGGATTCCAGCGTGGTGAACTTTTTGGTCTTCCTCCAGCCTCTGATCTCTGTATCATTATGTCTGGTTATGAATTCTGCAGAAATTGAAAGCCCCCTTGTGCTACTTTAGTTAACACTTCAGTCATCCCAGCAAAAAGTGTTACCCAGCATCTGCCTTCTATTCTCATTTCTAGTCCACACTGCTATTTTGCTTTTTTCCCTGTCAGCTCAAATCTAGACAGAACTTAGTAGGCATCTAGATGGCAAATAACTGAATGTAGTGAAATAACTACACACATTTTAGTTAGAACATAAGAACACAAGAACATAAGAAGAGCAATGCTGGATCAGGCCAAAGGCCCATCTAGTCCAGCTTCCTGTATCTCACAGTGGCCCCACCTGATGCATCTGGGAGCACACAAGACTAGATATCTGTCTCCTGATACTACTCCCCTGCACCTGGCCATTGAAGTACCCTGGTTTTAAGCCTGGAGATTACACATCTCCTTCATGGTTTGTAACCTGTGATGGAATTTTATTCCAGGAATCTGTCCAATCCCCTTTTGAAGGCATCCAGGCCAGATGCCATCACCACATCCTGTGGCAGGGAGTTCCACAGACTAACAATGCACTGGGTGAAAAAAATATTTTCTTTTGTCTGTTCTTACTCTCCCAGCCCTCACTTTGAGTGGATATCCCCTAGTTCTGGTATTTTGTGAGAAGGAGAAGAGCTTCCCTCTATCCACTTTACTCATGCCTGCATTATTTTTTGTATGTCTCAATCATATCCCCCCTCAGGGTATTCCCAAGGAGATGTCTTCACCTGCATATGATTCCCTGCAAATAGTTTTGAATCGAAGAAAAGAGTCTGGGCAAAAGAGGCACAAAACAGATAATAACAATAAACAACAAATCACAAAAAGCATATTTATTTATCTATTTAACTTGTATACCACACCCATTACTCTTTGATGTGTATTCCTGCCTTGAGCAGGGAGTTGGACTTGATGGCCTTGTTAAGCCCCTTCCAACTTCACTCTTCTATGATTCTATGAAAAACACCACCTATAATAAATAAAGCAACCATCAAATAAATCAGTTAAAAGCCAAATGATGGTGAACAAGCCTTTTTGTGTGTGTGGGGGGGTCGTTAGGATGGTATTCAATCAGAAATAGAAATTAAATTCTTATTCCAGTACTGGTCACTTTAGCATTCTTGTGTGTGTAATGGCCTATCATTGACTGGCATCCAAAGAATCTGCATGGTTGGTAACAGTAATGGCTTTTGTTGAATTGTTATTTTAATATAAAATACATTTCCTTGCTTTGTTATATTGCTCTGCATTTTATTTTGTGACTTAGACATTTTGCAAGCCCACTTGAGTTTCTTGAATGGAGAAAAATAGAAGTGAGCAGTCAGTGCTACTTTGGCGGAAGAAAAGAAAACCCATGGCTCCTCTTGAAGATGTGGGCAAGGATAGGTGAACACCAATGAAGAGGGGACAGTTGTTCGGTCTTCACCAATAGGAATCTTGTAGCACAAAGGTGAACAGTGCCTGGGCGTTCAGATGTTTCTGGACTATAACTTGTAAATACAGTATAGTAATCACTGGCTATGCTGATTAAGCCTCATGGGAACTGTAGGCTGGCAACACCTAGAGCAGTGGTTCTCCACCTGTGGGTCCCCAAATGTTCCTGGAGTGAAACTCCCAGACCTCTTCATCACTAGCTGAGCTGGCCAGGATTTCTGGGAATTGCAGTCCAGGAACATCTGGGGACCCACAGGTTGAGAAGCACTGATCTAGAGGGCTACAAATTGTCTATCAGGGTTATATGGATACATGTCCTGGGTTACCCATGGTTGGGAACCTCTGGGGCAGACAGTTCTTTTGAATTCTCCATGGTCTACATTGCCCTTGAAAGTTAATGAAAAAAAAATATTTTATTTATTTATTTATTTTAGAGCATTTTTACCCCGTCTTTCTCCTTGGAAAAGGACCCAAGGTGGCTTACAGTAATGAGGGATAATATACAGTCCAGTATAATTAAGACATGTTCAAGTGTTTGAGAACAAGGAATTGAGGGACATCTTAAAGAATTAATAGACAAAAGGGCTGCTATTTTTTGAATATTTGTCCTCTAAATGTTACCTTAAATGTAGTGATTATGTTGTACGAGTCTAAACTTTTATGAACTAAAGAGTAGTTCAACTACCTCCATTGCCTGTGAAGATTCTCAGTCATCCAGGTCATGGCAACTTGACTTATTTTCTTGTGAGCTCAAAATGTTTCACTACTCATCCAAGTAGCTTTGTCAGTTGGAGGAAAGTTGATGTGAGGCGTCCAATTAATAGTTCACCTTGGTTTCATGCCACCCTGGTCTGAATAAGTGCCTTAGATGGATAGTGCCTAAATAGGCTTTTAGATGGACAGTGGCCTGAATAGGCTTGTTAGGTGGACAATGGCCTGGTGTGTGTTAAGGTCCTGCCTATGCAATGCTTCCCAACACACATTAAGTATGAGTTGTTAGCCATGGCCATCCTGGTGAAGGTGTGAAGTCCATGGAAAAGGAACCAGTGAGCACTTTCTTTACACCTTGTCTGAAAAGAAAAAGCTCACTGTATGTCCTCCTTGGGGTAATTTCCTAAGTGTTACTGCAGTTTTTGAGACTATAGTCCTAACTTTCACAAACCAGTGGTATTAGCATGACAAGTTTAATGTCTTTTTGTCTTTTGTCAAGTGAGTGAGTGAGTGAGTAAGTATTTTTAAGGTCTCTTGGCTCATAATTTCAATAAAGGTAAAGGTTTGCCCTGTACATGTGTGCTAGTCATGTCCAACTCTAGGGGTAATGCTCATCTCTGTTTTCAAGTCAAAGAGCTAGCGTTGTGCAAGTCCATGGCCATGTGGCCGGCTTGGCTAATGCATTTCTGTGCAGAGAACACTGTTACCTTCCCACCTTTTACAGCAATACCTGTTTATCTACTTGCATTTTCATGCTTTCGAACTGTTAGGTTGGCAGGAGCTGAGTTTAACAGCTGGTGCTCACTCCACTACATGGCACCTGGGATTTGAATCAATGAGCTGCCAACTTTGCAGATGACATTTTCATCACTCTAGCCCACTGAGCCACTCAGTCCTGGTCTTCAAATGGGAATGAATTAGTTCTTACCCACTGTAAAACAGTTCTACTAGCCTGCTCTTCACAAGTACTTTTTAAAGTACCTGTAGTTTGTTATGAAGCTATGCACTTTTTGTGTGTGTTGGGTTGGGGGATAAATTTGGCGTGACAAAGCAAAGGAAGTGGTTTTCAAACACCTTGTGAAACTTAGCTGAAAATGTTAGTGGGGGAGTTTTGACTTGTAACCTGTGCCTGTTTAATGGACAGAACCGCAGCATGCATCAAAATTATTTTATGAGTGCCGATCTAAACAAGCAAAAGAAAAGAAAAGCAGACCTGGTCTTAACATAACACACTTATCATGCCTAGATGTGGCTCTTGTTGCCTGGGGCTGATGGGAGCAGGAAATTATGTGACATTGGGAGGGTTACCAATTTCCCTCCTCCATCAGACTGTAGTGGAGCATTGACAAACACTTCTGCCTTAAGGAGAGGGAAGTGTTGCACTGCTCGCTGTTTTCTAAGGTTCTTTGTAGTCCCTGAAATGTCCTGCAGTCAGAGATGTTCCATCCCCAGTCACCCTCTGCATGCTGGCCAGGTATGGGAAACCTTCAGCCCTCCAGATGTTCGGATCCACAACTTCCATAGTCCTTTATCCTTGCAGTATAGGTTCAGAATTCTAGGATTTACAATCCAGAACATCTAGAGGGCCAAAGGTCCCCATCCCTAGGCACACTAAAGGCAGAAACATTTTATGTGTTCTAGAACTCAGGCTTCAAAGGTATCCTGAGCTTAGGTCCTGTACGCCAACCACATAATGAAACAAATCAGTTTGCAAATTTTGTGAAATAAGAGGCTCCCTTGCTGTGCACTCAGACACTTCCAGCAGTTAAGGAATTTGCTTTTCTTAAGGCGCATTATGTGTAATGTGAGTCCCTGCCTTAAGTATCATGTTTGTTATAGGCAGGTAGGGATGCTGCCCATAAGAGCAAGCAAAACTGTCAGACCCTTTTTGAAAAGTGCTGCAAATGCAACATAGACATTACATACATCTGGCCAAGGCTAATTTTGGTTCTTGCCTCCTTTTCACCACAACTGTATCATGACTTCTTGTGTATTCATAACCTATAAGCCCAGTGATACATCTGTGTACTGATATAAATGTTTTGTGGTTAGACACAGATGGGAACCTTTCTGTATACAGTATATGGTTACAAAGGCTAAAGTGTTTTCTGCTTTCAGGCCATTTCTTTTTTGGCGTCTCTCTCTCTTTTCCCTAGAACAGTGTTGGTGAATCTGTCACGGGTGCCAAAGGTGGCACATGGAGCCCTTTCTGTGGGCACGCGATATCACCCCCTCACAGCCACGGCACTTCCCCCTCCGCTCGGAGCATGCCACTGTGCTCCGTGCAGAGAGCCGGGCAAAGGGGAGGCAGCGGCTTGTGGGCACGTTCGTAGCCCCACTTTACTGTCCAGCCACACCGCTCTGGGCAGTTTGGCTAGAGAGTAAACTGGGGCTAGGAAGGAACCCAGAAACCACTGCCTCCCCTTCGCCCAGTTCTCTGCACGGAGCCATTTCAGCGGACTTGAAGTGGCACAGTGCAGAGGGAGAGGCAAAGAGGACACAGCAGTTTGTGGGCTCCTTCGTAGCCCCAGTTTATTCTCCAGCTATGCCACTTTTGGGATGCCCAGAGCATCATGGCTGGAGAGTAAACTTTGGCTAGGAATGAGCCCACAAGCTGCCACCACTCCTCCCCTGACTTTCCCAATGGGGTGCTGCTCTTCTGGAAAGCAAGGATCAAAGAGCGGGTGATTGAATTTCCCATGGCCACAGTGAGGGTGCTGTGGCCATGGGAAATTCAAAAGCCCACTCTTCAATTCTCGCTTTCCCGAAGGGTGATACCCTTTGGAAAAGCAAGGATTGAAGAGCGGGGGTGCTACCCTTCAGGAAAGCGAGCCACGGCACCTTCGCTATGGCTGTGGGAAATTCAAAAGCCTGATCTTTGATCCTCCCATTTCTGAAGGGCAGCATCCCTGCTCTTCGATTCTCGCTTAAGTGAGGATCAAAGAGCAGGTTTTTGAAATTCAAAAGCCTGCTCTTTGATTCTCACTTTCCCGAAGGGTAGCACCTGAAGCATTTGTAACCTGCAATACCGCTGTATTCAGATTAAATTGCCGTATTGGCACTTTGGGAAAATAAGTGGGTTTTGAATCACAGTTTGGGCACTCGGTCTCTAAAAGGTTTGCCATCACTGTCCTAGCAGGTTGCATTCCATGCGTGTTATAACTGTAATGTATCCTTCCAGTGTTGGTTTACTTTGTATCATAGGATGTTTGAAAACTTGAGGACCCTGCCTTCATGTAAAGGCCTTTTGTTCCTGGAGAGATGTTGATAACAAGGATGGCAATAAAATGTGTCTTTTGTTTGCCTGAGAGTATAGTGTGTTCTTTGTCAATTGTTTTGAACAGCTGAGGAGGCAGATTTGTACAGGTAGCGTTCAGAGCAAGCAACATAATTCTTAAGTGTGTTTGGATTATTCCTCAATTCAAAATTTGACTTAAAATGTCACTGCAAACCATGATACATATGCACCTTTCCAGAGAACTAGAAGACTACCTCTAAAATCACTAGGTAGTGGGATGGCCAATTTTTTTGTAAATAAAATAAATAAATAAATAAATAAATAATTTAGGTAATTTCTGAAAGCATGACCTGGTGTTGATTTTCTGCTAACTCATCAGGAAACTGAAGAGAGCAGATAGAATTATAGATGATCATTCCAGATATCTCAGTGGTTTAGGTCTCTGGCTTCAGAACCAGAGGTTGGAAATTCAATTCCCCACTACAGGTGAAACTCGAAAAATTAGAATATCATACAAATGTTCATTTATTTCAGTAAGTCAATTCAAAAGGTGAAACTAGTATATGAGATAGGCTCATTAAATGCAAAGCGAGATATGTCAAGCCTTACTTTGATATAATTGTGATGATTCTGGCGTACAGCTTATGAAATCCCCAAACTCACAATCTCAGAACATTAGAATATTGTGAAAAGGTTCACTATTCTAGGCTCAAACTGTCCCACTCTAATCAGCTAATGGATCCGTAACACCTGCAAAGGGTTCCTGAGCCTTTAAATCAGGCATGTCAAAACTTCGGCCCTCCTGATGTTTTGAACCACAACTCCCAGAATTCTAAGCATAAATTGCCAATGGCAAAGGACTGTGGGAGTTGTGGTCCAAAACATCTGGAGGGCCAAAGTTTGGACATGCCTGCTTTAAATGGTCTCTCAGGCTGGTTCAGTAGGAATCACAATCATGGGAGTGACTGCTGACCTGACAATTGTGCAGAAAACTATCATTGGCACCCTCCATAAGGAGGGAAAGTCCCAAAATGTTCAGATTGCAAAAGAGGTTGGATGTTCCCAAAGTGCTGCATCAAAGCACATCAATAGAAAGTTATTTGGAAGGGGAAAGGATGCAAGAAAAGGGTGCACAAGCAGCAGGGATGACCAACGCCTGGAGAGGATTGTCAGGAAAAGGCCATTCAAAAGTGTTGGGGACTTTCACAAGGAGTGGATGGAGGCTGGAGTTAGTGCATCAAGAGCCACCACACACAGACAGATCCTGGACATGGGCTTCAAATGTCGTATCCCTCTTGTCAAGTTGCTCCTGAACAATGTTGCTCAGTGGTCCAAAGTCCTCTTTTCTGATGAGAGCAACTTTTGCATCTCATTTGGGAACCAAGGACCCAGAGTCTGGAGGAAGAATGGAGAGGCACACAATGCAAGATGCTTGAAGTCCAGTGTGAAGTTTCCACAGTCTGTGTTTATTTGGGGAGCCATGTCATCTGCTGATGTTGGTCCACTGTGCTTCATTAACTCCAGGCTCAACACAGCCACCTGCCAAGAGATTTTGGAACACTTCATGCTTCCTTCCTCAGATGAGCTTTATGGGGATGCTGACTTCATTTTCCAACAGGACTTGGCACCTGCCCACACTGCCAAAAGTACCAAAACCTGGTTCAGTGACCATGGGATTACTGTGCTTGATTGGCCAGCAAACTCATCTGACCTGAACCCCATAGAGAATCTATGGAGCATTGCCAAGAGAAAGATGAGGGCATGAGACCAAACAATGCAGCAGAGCTGAAGGCCGTTATTGAAGCTTCTTGGTCTTCCATAACACCTCAGCAGTGCCACAGGCTGATAGCATCCATGCCATGCTACATTGAGGCAGTAATTGATGCAAAAGGGACCCAAACCAAGTACTGAGCACATATGCATGCTTATTCTTTTCAGAGGTCTGATATTGTTCTATTTCCAATCCTTGTGTTATTGATGTCATGTAATACTCTAATTTTCTGAGATCGTGAATTTGGGGTTTTCCTAAGCTATATGCTGTAATCATAATAATTATACCAAAGTAAGGCTTGACATATCTTGCTTTGTATGTAATGATTCTATCTGATATACAGTATTAGTTTCACCCTTTGAGTTGACATTGAAATAAATGAACATATAAAGCAAAGCAAAGTGTTCTGCTTATATACCGCCCCATACCACTACAAGTAGTCTCTGGGCGGTTTACAATTTTAATTACAGTGTGCAGGCTACACATTGCCCCCCCAGCAAGCTGGGTACTCATTTTACCGACCTCGGAAGGATGGAAGGCTGAGTGAACCTTGAGCCTGCTACCAGGGATTGAACCCTGGTCGTGAGCACAGTTTTACCTGCAGTACAGGCATTTAACCACTGCGCCACGAGGCTCTTAGTAATATGCACGATATTCTAATTTTTCAAGTTTCACCTGTATGCTTCCCTGACAGAAGCTGGACTCAATGATCCATAGCATTCTTTCCAGCTCTGCAGTTCTAAAATATTGTTATGGAATGGTCATCACCAAGCTTATGTCCTCCAGATGTTGTCTGCTGCATATGGAAGGTATTAGATTTGGGGAGGTAGCTCAGTGGAGCTGCCAAAATAATACTTGGTGGGTAGTCAACTAAATGGGACTTAGTCAAATATACCTATTTGCTGGATAGCTGTGGGGGAGTCACTCAATTGTAGACCTTGTTATACATACAGTATAGTATTTTTCCTCATAGAACAGCCCAGAAACAAGGGGCCAGTTGTCACAGTACTTCAATGGTTCACTTTTGTGGCCTATGATTACTGGAAGCTCCTGTTAGAGCGAGAACAGCAGGAAAAACAACTCCCACTTCTCTTCAGTGTACTTAAGTACACAATCTGCTAAGAGGTTTGGGTTGACAGCCTTCTGTTATGCAAAGAGACAATAGAGCATTTCTTGACCCAATACTTTGTCTTCTGAAGGTAATGATTTGTGGAGCCTGATATTACTTCATTGGAGCAGCATATGGAAAGGACCTTTCTGTACCTGGAGAACTAGTGCTCTCTTTTGAGGGGGATGCCATAGGGTCTGTCTGGGTAAGAGATGGACCATGATGAGTTCCCCTTCCTAGGTAGTGGAATAGTTTCCTTGTGAGGTCAGACAGAGAAGGATCCGTACCTAGTGTGGGCAGAGGGGGCCTTGTTGAGTCGGGCAGGCGAAGGCACAGTGTCCTCTGTCCTGAAATTAACTACAGTGTTTAACAGCCCTGAAAACCTGGCACCACAAAGGTAGCTTAAATTGTAGTGCATTCCATTCCAGGACCAATGTATTTGTTGTACATGTTGCTGAACTATTCACTAAGGTATTAGTGAGTGATGGTGCTTCAAAAGTGCAAGAATTTGAAAGGTAAAAGATCTGTGAGTGTTTGAGGAGTTGGTAGACTAATTAAAAGATGCGTCATCAGAACCAACTTATAAAGACCGAAATAGGGCTTTCCATGTGAGATATTTAAGGAGTAGCTTTATCTGTTTCCACTTCTCCAGTAGGTTTCCATGGCTGAGCAGGGATTCAGAGCTATTTCTTCTTAGTCCTAGTCTGTCACTTTAGCCACTGTGCCACACAAGGTAACTCAAAGAGTACATAAACACAGCCATTTGGAGTGAAATTGGTTCTGCCCCCTGAAGCCAACAAGATATCCAGAATTTGGCCTGTTGGCATCAGCGGTTAGAGACTGAGCACAGCTTCCTAATCACTAGTGGTAACCTGAAGACAGCATAGATGCCTTTGGAATTGAAATGGAGTCTTCATTACCCAAGTAAGTGCCAGGGTCAGCTCTAGCCAGTCTAGCCATGAGTGAGAAATGCCAGTGGTTTAAAGGGCTGTTCAAAGAGAGGAGGGATGGGGGAGAGGGCAGGGAGAGTGTTTCTGACTTTTTCTCCCTCTTGAGCTAAGAGAACAAGGTGTTTGCAGTTAACCACAGAGAGTGGACATTGGATCCACTCTGCAGTCAGTTCTCAGAGTAGCAGGGAAGCCCCTGCAAGCATGTGGCAGGTTTGTGCCAACAGAACAAGTTTTTCCTGCTTTTTTTTCCAGCTCTAGGGAGCTGCCTTATATGGGCCTGCTAGTCATTTGATTTCTCCACCAACTCGCAGCTGCTCTCCCAGGCTTTCAAGCAGGCGTCTCTCCCAGCCTGACTGGGAAATGGTGAGGACGGAGTCTGAGGCAAAGCAGGTGCTCTACAACCAAGTGGTCATTCTCAATCCCCAGTCCTTCTAAAATGATGCTATGTAAGAATGGGAGGTGGGGTAGGCTGGGCTGGGCTTCTGGAACTCTGTTTGAGGGAACTTGAGGAGATGTCATGCAGGGAGCTGGAAAATTTATACTCTCCCCTGGACGGGCTGCTTGAAAGCCAAACCTTGTAAAGGCACCTTTTAATGTGGGGATGTTTTGTACAGTGTGTTGTGCTCGTGTCAGGTAAAAAAAAATGTAGGCGTGTCATAAACCCAGCCAACATTGAGAAGGCAGAGGTTCATTTCTTGCCTCCAAAGGTGCAGATTGCTTTTCATTTAATGAAAGGTGGAAGTAAGAATAGGGCCAGGCCTCCCATTAGGCTCTAGGTGACAGGTGCTGACAGCAGCAGTGGTACCCCACCCCCCAGCTGTTCCTCCTGAACTCCAGGCCCTTATATTCTTTTGGATAATTGCCACATGGATTCTTCTGCACTTTCTGGTCAGCTGCCCTCAAGTGTGGTGGGAAATCTTATCCCATTGCCTTTGGGGTGTGTTAATCCTGCTGTTGGTCCATTTAGCTCACCTGCATTAGGAGTAGAGAGGGGGGCATCTTGTCATTCGTTTCAGACAGTACCAGCTAAGTATCCTTCCTTAGTTATCATTACAGTACCTGTTGTGTACTTATGAAGATCTTTGTGAATCAGGAGGCTTAAATCCTAAGCTTTATTGAAAGCAACTGGGGGATTCACAGGGTTTAGTGTTGTTTGCTGGTTACACTGTAGTCACCGTTCATGCTGCTTGCAGTGCCTTAGGAAGGCTTTTACGCAAGTTGGTTGTAACCTCAGGAACACTCTCATGTGAGAACTTAGTCATGCAAATAGCAATAAATGAAAATAAGCCAGGCCAGAAGTAATTAAGGGGAATCACCTTGCTGGAAACCCCCCTTCACTAGTCTTTATGAATATCTTAAATTTGATTTCATTTTATTTTATGGCATAACCTTCCAATATTGTTGAACTGCTAAGGAAATAAAGTCCCTAGAGAAGTTTTACAGTAGAAGTTTATTCCTTTATTTTTATTTCTAACTGCAAAACACTTTGCATAGGTGTAGCTTGATTATGAGGGACTGGGGTAAATCCACAAATCAACGTTCACTCATACTTTTAAGCATAGGGGGAAAGGGTGGTGATTGCTGCTGTGGGTTTTGCTCTTATTTCCACACCCCTGTGTAAGTCTCTGCGTAAAGCTGCAGCCCAGGTGTTGTATTCCATGAGTCTGAGAAAGTGACTTGTAATCCACGAATGCTTACAGTGAAACAAGATTCTTAGTCTCAAGGGTGCCCTGGTAATTTTGTGGCATTGCTGGTTTGTTGTCCACAAAGAATTTCACTACTCGAGAAGGACAATTCTGCTCCCCTGTGCAGAAAATGATATTGGCTCAATATATAATAGTATACTTCCATGGCAGAGGGGTTATTTGTTTGTTAGTATATTGCATGTTTAGGTTGTCCAATTGCTGGCTGTACATCTAAAACAGTAAACTATAATATATTGTACATTTGGAACAATAAACTGTAATTAGAAACTGCATGTCATAAAACCCACTGCAAAAAGTACATTATTGGGACAAGTAGAAGTAACAGGAGAGAAAATGTAAACACAGCAAAAGACCAAAAATTACTCACAACCTTTAAATGTTTCAGAGGGCAAAAAAGAGTTACATCTGGTATTAAAAAAAGATAATGACAGAACCGCTTAGGTGGGCAGCAGGGAAGCTGTTCTACACATGGGAAATCAACGCTGAAAATGCAGCTAGCCTTTGTTCCACCCAGGGGAGCACTTTAGATAATGACCATTAAGTCAAGATGTTTGTTTCAAGTAACCCGAAACACCCTAGAAATCAGTGTACATGTCCTAGTGCTGACACATGGTTCATATACCTAGGGCTCCCAGTTAGCTAGCTAATGCTGGGGTGGGGGTAGCCAATGCCAAGAATCCTGTTCACATAAAGTTACACTGTGTAAAACAGATGACATCATCACCTGACAAAGGTAATATTTAATTTTAATTAATGGAAAGCTTCCTACCTGCTCCCTCTTTTAGGTTCCAGAGCTCCATAGGGCTCCCTTTTGAGTTGTGCTGAGGAAGCCTTTGGAGGGAGAGACAGCCTTGATAGTAAAAAAATATTGCTAAGAGATTGCTGCCTATCAGTCCCATCCCTTCAGTGGGAGTCTGGAGGCAATGTTTGAAGTTTAAATGTTCCCCACCCCACCTCCAGTAACAGGCTCACAAAGGCTTTTCCCAAGTCAGAAGATGCTAAGGTAACAAGTTTACATGCTATCTAACACAGAATGTCAGTAAGAAGGGAGTCATTTAGCACCTAAAAAGATTTTCCTTTCTCAATACAGTAACCCCCCCCCCCAATTATTGTGGGGGTTAGGGATCCAACCCATTAGATAATGGAAAATCTGCGATATGGGGGGGCTTTCTGGGGCCTCCTACACTTAACTGAGGCCTGGTGCTGCTCCAAATGGGCCTCCGACAGGCTTCCTGGATTTGTCAGAAGCCCCAGAAATGGTTTCCAGTTTGTCAGAAGTTACTTCCGGTTTGCTAGAACCCGCTTCTGGGGGCTCCGACAGGCCTGGAAAGCCCATCGGAGGCCCATTTGGAGCAGCACCAGGCCTGGCGGGCAGGAGGAGGCCTCAAACGGGCCCCTGCAGCTTCCCCCAAGAGCCCTTTGTTTCATATACTGTGTTCCCATGATATACTGGGACTGCAGTATATGAAATGCAAAATGGTGGGGGACGACTATAACCCATTGGTAAAGTTCTTTTTCTTGCCCCTGGCTTTCCCCTTCCCTCTTCCTTTTTGTTAGCTTTGCTTACTTTGTTTGTTAATATCTCTTCCCTTGACTGACCTCTCAGTTCCATGTGGCAGGCATGGGAAAGAGTCACCCCCACCTGGCAGAGACTCTGACTCCTCATTTTTCATTTTTTTCTTTTGATTGTAACTACAGTGTTGCCTGCAACTGTAAGTAAAGAAACGGCTTTGCCTCACTTAAGATGCTTCCAGAGTGATTTTTAAGCTATAAAGTGCTAGAAGGTTGGGGAGGGAGTTACTAAGAGTTAAGCAGTTATCTCATGATTTCTTTGGTCAGTTGTTTCTGCCTGATTCTCTGCTAACTTTTGGTGAGGTGAAAAGCCGACCATTCAGCCTGACATTGGTCGGGACCGCTGACTTCCTGCCACAACCTCCCTCCCTCCTGCTCCGTGAGAGCTCTGTTCCCCACTGCCTTTGTTTTTTGTCTCTTGTTTTCAAAGAAGCCGGCCCTCAAGTTAGGGAGTTATTTTTGGCACCCCTTTTATTGCTTTTTATTGCCTGATGGGGTGGGGGATACACACATATAGAGAACCCACTGTGGAACCTTTCCCAACGTACAGCCCCAGGAACTAACTACCTTGAGGCTTGCTTTTCAAACTTCCCCAACAAACTGCACACACACACACACACACACACACACACACACACACACACACACACACACACACACACACACACACACACACACACACACACAAACACACACACACACACACACACACACACACACGGGGGGACAAGGAGGAGGAGGAGGAAGAGGATGCATGGACAGGCAAGGCAGGTGAAAGGTAAAGTTGGAGACAGCAGTGGAAGCTCCACCAGACGGGGGACGGACAAGGAGGAGAGCGCGCCAAGCTGGCAGGCCAAAAAGTGGACTTCCACACCTAACATTGCTCTGCAATGCTGACACTGTGACAGCCTCTGGCGGCCTGGTTGCAGAGTGATATAAGGCAGGGAGGCTCCATCCTCTGGTTCCTCCTCCTCCTCCTCCTCCTCCTCCTTCCTGTGTGTGTGTGTGTGTGTGTGTGTGTGTGTGTGTGTGTGTGTGTGTTGTGTGTGAATTTTGGTGGGGAAGTATGGAAAGCAAGCCTCAAGGTGGTGGGTTCCTGGGGCTGTATGTTGGGAAAGGCTGTACAGCAGGGTCTTTGTATTTGTGTGTGTATCACCCCCATCAGGCAAAGAGGCCATCCAGGTACCAGGGAAGAAACGGGGGTCAAAAACAACTCCCTACCTTGAGGCTCAGCTTCTTTGAAAACAAGAGACAAAAAACAAAGGCAGTGGGGAACCGAGCTCTCACAGAGCAGCACCGAGGGAGGGAGATTGCGGCAGGAAGCCAGCAGTCCCGACCCGGCAGCGAGGGGCGAGCAGTGGCAGTGGAGGCTGATGGCACCCCGAGAGCCTCTGGCAGCCGCCATTGCAAGAGCCCCAGCTCATGGTTCCTTTCTTCCCTTGCCCAGCCAACCTCCCACTTTTCCAAGCCCAGGAAATGCACAGGGCAAGTCACAGGGCTTCCCAAAGGGATCCCAGGCTGGCTGCAGTGGGGAATGGAGATGAGGAGGGGGGGGCAGAGGACATGCATGCGAGACACCTCCTCCTCACCACCATTCCCCACTGCAGCCAGCCTGGGCTCCCTTTGGCAAGCTCCAGGACTCACCCTGTGTGTTTCCTGGGCTTGGAAAAGTGGGAGGTACTTCTGGGGACCCCTGTGACTGTGCAGTTTGCCCAAGGCCACAAAAGGTAGCACTACTCACCGGAGAAATAATGGGGAATCGAACTTCCAGCCTCTTGTTCTGCTAACCACTGTGTTATCTAGCTGCCCAGTAGGAGGGACTTTTCTAAGCTTGGGTGACTGTCAGTCTATCCAGCAGTAATTCCCAGTAATTCCCTCCTGTCTTGGAATTTAAAGAGAGCCCTGCCTCTTTACTGCATATTCTGTTTCTCCTCTCTTTTGTCTGTTGAAGTCAGCCAGTTATTGGTTGTTTTGTGTAGTTTGCTGTTATCTGTTCACAATTATAAATAATGAAATGTCTTTATGCTTTCTACTACTAATGTCTCATTGTGAATTATTGAGACTGTAAGTGCCCATTAATGAGAAAAGGGATGGGCAATCTGAAGAACTTGAAGCTGTTGCCTTCTGTGAATCTCTGTACTTCTGCTGTATATACAAATGAGAATGTTAATCAGAAATTAACAACTCCGCAACAGGGCTAGCTGTGATGTTTACACTGGACAAAGGCATTTGTACAACTTTATAGTAAGGTCTGTTATATTGTGTTGCCAGTAGCAAGTAGATTCTATATCAGCCTCAAGAATGGTATGATGAAACCATTCAATGAAGAGAATAATGGTGTTGCTTCTCCGCTCTTGTTCTCTGTATGTGTTTGTGTAATCTCTTCAGTTTGTGTAGTTATCTCACTGTTACCCACGTTGTGTCATCGGACATTGTTTTAATGCCTTTTGTTAGCTTAATCTCTGTGATTCCAGTCCTTTTAAGCAAATCAGATCCAGTAAGCAATCATATACGGAACCAATTACTGTGGAGGCTTTGGGTCTCCCAAGATTTCTGGTAACACATGGTCAGTCATCCGAGATACCCTTTTTTTTTTTTAAAGTGCCAACAGGACTGAAACTGTTCTGGTGGCGGCAGAAAATTAACAGAATTTGGCAAACATGTCCGCTGAGGAGACTATGTTGGTGATTTACCTACTCTGTGGTTTAGATTGTCAGGCTTCTGGCCTGCCATGCAGTGAATTTGTTTCTGGATATTCTGAGTTATATCTAACTGTGTTTCATAAGCTGAGAGAAGGATAGTGGTGTAAAACCTCAGGGATTTAGAAACCGTAGAAAGTGCGTGTTCATTCCCCCTCCAAGAAAAACACAGAAGCTTTTGGAAAACTAAACCTTATACAGTACTTAGTTTATCAAATCTAAATTTATTTTTACCACTAACAAGACATTATTTATTAAAGAGGTTATATAATGCACATATACAATTTGGCATACTTATGAAATGTTCAGAGCAGTTATGGTTAAACATTTTAGGTAACCTATTAGGGTAAATAGCTGCCTAGATGCCCTAAGCACATCCGATCTCGCCTGATTTCGGAAGCTAAGCAGGGTCAGCCCTGGTTAGTACCTGGATGGGAGACCTCCAAGGAATACCAGGTGCTGTAGGCGCCTGGAGTAGGAACTGGCAAACCACTCCAGTATTCCTGCCAAGAAAACTCCATGGACGTGGAGTCACGAAGGGTCGGTAACGACTGTAACGACACAACACACACACATTAGGGTAAAACCCCTTCCCAGGAACAGTTTGCATATTTATTCAGAAAATAAACCTGTTCCAGGGATATTCAGAAATGGGTTTTGCTACATGCAATAAGAATTATTCCCAAATTATTTTGCATTAGGATTGCAGATGTGGATTTTTTATGGACAGAGCTTGAAAGAAACCCCAAACTTAAAAGCAAACTATCTGAGCACATGTATCTTGCTTACTGCTGTCTATGAGATGTGAAACTATGGACAAGGAAGCCAAACTTTTTGTGATGAATTTTGTATTGCTTTAGATAGTTTTATAGTAACTGTGTTACTAACTATTGTAGTGCATTTGGATATTATGTTAAAATGCATAACAAGAACAACTATGGCCATTTAGATGTTAGTGAAGTTTAATTCCAGTGAGCATAGTTAGTTATCTGGTGATGTAGCCAAAGTCCGAAATGTGTGGAGGCTGCATGGTGCCGTGTCTTGATCTGTGCCATGTACAGCCATTTTTCACTAATAATGAATGATTCTACACACCTCCTGCTTTGCCCTTTTGGAGAATAACATCTCATTTTAAGCAACATTTTCCTCTCTAAGAGCAAACACTCCCAAAACAGTGTGCTTGCAGTGTTCTGATAAGTTTTGATGACGTGACTGTATCTACTTTTTAAGAAGATGAACTGTTTTCAGTTACAGTTATGGAGTTTCAACATCATTTCTCATTGCATGGTTATTATTTACAGTATTGTCAAGGTTTGAAGCAGAATTTTGTGCTTCTCATAATAACTCAGAAATTTTCCAAATGTTCTCAAAATGCGCATCGCAAACACAAACATCTCATTAGTGTAGAAGATGAAAGTCCCCTTTTGAGTGAAACATCTGTGGTGGACAGTTTGGGAAAATTTGTAGTGCAGATAGAAGGGTCGTTGCACTGCAAATAGAAAGGTTGTTGCACTGCAATCCAAGATTGCTTTGGGGTGGATGGCTTTGTTGTGGAAACAGCAGCTATGGACGAGTTATGGAATATTCAGCTGAATGGTTAACAGATGTCCTTTGCAAAACACACTTTATCAGCATTTCGTGTCTTATTGTCAGTAAGCAACAAATGTCTGAGGGTAGATATTTTGAAGAGTGTAGACAGAACTATTGCTCTTCCCTTAATTTTTGCATTTTATTTACTGTTAGTCTCTGCAAACAATTTTAATAGCAGTATGAAAGGAAGAACTGTATTGTTTTACAGGCACATACATACACACTTGTGCATCCACCAAGTAATGATATCAGTGGCTATTCATCATTTTGTGTAACTGATGTTGTGCCTGGCAGTTCCTAAAGTAACACATGATGATTAAGGTCATTTTAGGCAACTTGCAAGCTCTGCCCAGTAAATTTCTAAATTATTCTGAGATGCTCAAAGCAACCCTGCTCTGGGAGATGGTGTTGGTGCCAGTATAGTTCCTCCTGCTGAGAAAATTACTGCTGTGGATTTTTTTTTTACCCACCCCCCTTTATTCTTTTTGTCAAATATAAAAAGGGAAGAAAGAACAAGGATAATCAGAAAAGGAAAGTTATAAGGGAAAGAAGCAGCAAAAAAGAAAAGAGAAAAAAGGAGCTGGGGGAGAAGAGTATGACCACATTCTAAGCATGTTATTTATCGGTACAGTATATACTGTAGTGTATTAGCGTGCTATCAAATATTTGTTACTCAGTAATTCTCATAATCTATTTCTATTACCGCCCTCTTTTATTTCTAGTTGCCTTTCACAGCTTCTTGCAAATTCCTCTGTAGAACAGTTCCCAGATTTCACATGCTTTCTCCATTGGTTGGTCCTTTAACTTTTCCAACAGTATATCCATTTCTGCAACTTTCAGGCATTTTTCTATTCTTGTTTTGATATTTGCCTATTTCCAGTCCATAGCGTACAAAATTCTAGCTGCACTTATTACATGTATCACTAAATGCCTTATCTTCATGTCTCCAATCTCTGGCATAATATTCACTAAAAACAATCCTGGGTGAAATGATTAAATGATGATGATGATGATGATGATGATGATGATGATGATGATGATGATGATGATGATGATGATGATGATGATGATGATGATGATTTTGGAAAAACCCATGAACCATTCTCCTCTGTGTTCTTGCTTCTTTACATTTTTCAAAGGGAAGAAACAAAATAAAATTAAGGGAATTGTTATGGGAAAAGGAAAATGATGGTGGAGGGAAGAGCAAAGAGATAATTAGCAAAAAAAGTGGTAAAAGAGAGGGAGGTGAAGATGAAGATAGACTATTAAGGCATCCAAGGAATGGGGCAGGTGGAAGATAAAAGAAGGTATATGTATCTCCAATTATTTGCATTATGCTCTTAGTATTACTCTTTTAACTTCTTTCTCATCAGTTTAGCCAGTTCCCATTACACACTGCTTCTCTCACTGCATGAAATGTGTTCAACTGCATATTAGAATAGGTTGTGATTAGCAGTGGCATTGCTGAAATTCCACTGGAGCTAAATATGATACTGATAGGTCTGTAGATTCTATTTTTCCTTTGCATCCAAATCTGAGGAAGCTTTCTTTGTTATAAACTTGTGTCCGAAGCCAGTAATGGACTGGATGAAGGTGAATGAGTTGAAGCTTATTAATCCAGACATGACAGTGGTGCTTGACAGATCAGGGACTGAGGGTACTGCCTGTGCTGGATGGGGTCACATTCCATAGGAAAATTCAGGTTCCCACCTGGGGTGTGCTGCTGGACAAAGCACAGAGCCTGGATGCCCAGGTTTGGGTAGTTGCTAGGAGTGTGTTTGCACACTTAAAACAACTGTGCCAGCCGCATGTATTTGTGGCAGTGTTTCATCTGGTATGTTCTACATGTGACTACCTTTGGGAGATATTTGGGGTCACCAGCGGGTCGAAGGTTCTGTGGCCAGGTTGTTAACTAGAGCTACTTACAGGACGAAGATAAGGTAATGTCCCCCCTTATAGTAGCTTTCTAGAAATACCATATTCTTTCATGTATAAGACTACATTTTATTTCTAAAACCATTAGCCTAAAAATCAAGGGTCGTTTTATACACGGACGTAAGCTGAGGAGAGAACCGTCCGGTTGCAAAATGGCCCATACCTTGTCTCTGCAAACAGTTGTCTTATGCATGGGGGCTTCTTATAGATGGGGAAACGAGGTGATTCAGCATGCTGATTATGACCTTTAAAGCTTTATATGGTTTGTGTCCAGACTGTCTTTGTTCATGATCCTGCCTGGATCATAAAATCCTCAGCAGAAACTTCTGTCTCTTCTCACCACCCTCGCAGGCATTTTTGGTGAGAACCAGAAGAGGGAGGACCTTCCAGCTATGGGACACTTTTGCCTCAGGAGGCTGCCCTCCCTGTTGTTGTGTTGGACACTAGAAAATATTTTTGCTGAGAGGGTTCAGGCCACTGAACAACTAATGGGAGAGAGCCTTCTGTGATGGTGTGTGGTAGAGATGGGCACAAATGACATTTTTGATGGTGTGTGCCAGTTTGTCCTTCAGATGAACAGATGTCCGGCATTTCCTTGCTCTGCCTCCTCTGATGGGTGGCTATTCAGGCAGTGCCCAGAGGAAATGTGGAAGGGAAGTAGGCGCCTGCCAGAGGAGGCAGAGCTGAGAAGCAACAAACATATATCTATCCAAAGGACGAACCAGTGATTTGTGCCCATCTCCAATATGTGATTTTTTTTTCTTGCTGTTGTAAAAGTTACATTAAAATAGCGTCGATGTATTAAAACAAGTGTTGATAATTGAATTAATATTGTAAAATATAACTATTGTGTTTTTTATAATATAAGTGTATTTTAAAATCATTTTGTAAGTTGCCTTTGTTCTTACTAGGGAGAAAAGTGGAGTTTTAAGAATAGGACAGCAGGCAGATAAGATGGATTATTGAAGCAATAGTGCACAACACGGAAGGCTGCAAAACAATATTGACATGACAATTATGACATGTTTGCAGAATGACAGCACATGTTTTAAATCCCAAACAACACGGGGAGCTGCACCTAATTTTAAGACTGATTAAAACAAAGCCCAGTCTCTGCGTTGTATCTTAACATAAACTTGATTGTTACAGTTTCATAGTTAATAAACCAAATTTCAGGGTGGATTTTTTAAAAATGTTGTTTATCATGGAATATAAATGTCATCAGAATAGTTTGTTATAAGAAACAAAAGGGGGAAGGGGAAGAACCTAGTATTGCAGTTTCATCCTCCAAATACAGTGGTACCTTGTAAGACAAATGATCCATAAGATGAAAAACTTGCAAGACAAATAAAATTTCCAGAAATTGGCATGTTTTGTAAGACAATTTCCCCCTATAGGTTACATTTGTCTTTTGGAGGTACCGTTGCAGATCAGGTGCTGCATACTGAGCGGTGTGCAACACCCGATCCCTGGCATTGGGGGGGGGGCTTTCTGAGGGAAGTGGCAGGGCTGGGCGAGGATTACTGTGTCTCTGCTTCAGCCACCAGGTTGGGTGGGTAGGCGAAGGAAGTGTCAGGGCTGTTTGCGAGGGAAGCGGTGGTGGATCACCTCCACCGCCACTTACTTCGTAAACAGGTCAGCCTGTCAAACAGCCCAGACTGGGCAAGGATCACCCGGTCCCTGCTTCGACTACCAAGTTGGTGGGCAAAGCAGGGACCCAGTGATCCTCACCCAGCCCAAGCTGTTTATGAGGTAAGTGGCGGCGGCAGATACAGTCCGCAAGTGCTACACCCTTTGATCCTGGCTTTCCTGATGGCGTTGCACCCATTCAAACATCTCCCTGCCTTTCCTGGTCATGTAGCACCGATCCGTGGGTGCAACGCCATCAGGAAAGCCAGGATCAGAGCGCCACCACCTCCTCTTTGCCGGGCACAGTAAAAAACCCCGCAAAGAGGAGGTGGTGGCGCTTTGATCTCTGCTGCCGCTGCTGCCGCTTCCTTCGCAAGCAGCCCTGGCGATGGAGGTGAGCCAAGCCTTGGAAGCAGCTGCCAGGCAAGAGGTGTGCTTCCCGGGCAGCCGCTTCTGAGGTTTGGCTTGCTCCCATTGCCCGTGCTGTTTGCGAGGGAAGCAAAGAAGGGGAAAATTCCGCCACCCCCTTTGTTGAAAGCTGCTCCACACAGCCGTAACAGACAGCTTGGAGCTGTCAAAATCAGCAGTCTGTCAGATGCCAAGGGAACAGCCTTCAGCTGTCCGTTGAATAAGGGGGTTTGGGACAGCCTTCCCATAGGAATGCATTGAAAACCTATTAATCCATTCCCTCCAAAATGGATTAGTTTTCAATGCATTCTAGGGATGGGCATTTCGTTTCGGAACCAGTAGGTTTAGAAGCGAACCACACGAGCTCAGGTGGTGCTTGGAACCGCCTGATACACGTGGATCAAATTACTTTACCTGCATGCTGCAACCTCATCTTTCCTGCTTCCTGCTGCTGGCCAATCAGAGAGGGAGGCGGGATGATGCCTGTCCCTGCACAGCTCCTGATTGGCCAGCATCACAGATCAAGCACAGATGACATCGCAGCATGCTTCCTTGTTGGATTTTAACCCTCTGCGAGACAGAGGGTTGGAAGGGGAGTGATTTTTCATTTCCTTGGTTCTAGTAATATATTCTAATCTAAACTGATTGTTTGCTTTCAAAGATAAATGTAGCTATATGATGAGCAGTTGACTTAATAAAAGGTGAACTTTTTTTTACACCAAATAGTGAATGCATAAAAGATATCATAGAAATACAGGATAAATTGCAAGATGTGCCTAAATTTGCATGTGCACACCCTAGCGGGAATAATTCAGGTTCATTTCCAGTGCTTTTTCCTCTGGACTATAGGCTGTTGTCTTTTGGGTGACTGTACTTCCGTCTCTGGGAGACAATGTCACACATCAAAGGTGAGGCTACCCTGCCCAATGTTTTTGGTCCTGAAGGAGAAAGCAGCTTTTGGGAAATTTCTCTTCTGTCACCCAGCCATAAATGTGAGCAATCAGCATCTCCTCATGGAGCCCTTTTCTTCCTCTTCTCCTGCTTCCTTCTTTGTCGTGTCCTTTCAGTTTCAATCTGTGAAAGACAACCTCATTATTACTCTGTGAAAGTTCTTCCAGAACCTCCCTCTCCACCCCCTTTTGGCTGAAGAACAGCAGTAAAAGACTTTATGTACATTTTCACAAGCGGTGTATGTATCCAGGGAGAGGCCTTTTGCTTATCTCAGACTCTTGTGGGGAAAAGAAGGCCCGATGGCTTTTGATTCTGCAGAGCTTGTCTGCTTTCCATCTCATTCCCAGAGGAGAGGAACCTCCCTACATGCATGCAGACCATTAATGTGCAACATATGGGTTATGTCACTAGCACTTGAGGTGAGGTATTTGCATGCCTTCAGCCTTGCATAGCCAGATGACATAATTAGCAGGTGATTTCCCCCTCCTCAGTGTTGTCCTTATTGAGGGCTGCCATCAGTCTAATGCTAGTTCAGATCTGAAGGGTATTTCAGTGCTAATTGCAGAGTCCAAATTGGTTTTACCGACCATCATTTTCTGCCTTTATGAAATTTATAGGCCGAATCTAGTTGCTACTCTTCATTGAAATGGAGCCATCGAAGGAATAGGGCTGGCTGGCACTTCAGTTAATTAACATCATCAGTTGAGAGGATCTATTCTGATTGGGATGAGTAATTGGATTCTTTCCTGCCCACCCCCACAAAAAACATGCTTACAGATTATAACCCAACTAGCAAAAGCTTGTAAATGTTGCTAATATTTGTGTGAATTTTATAGAACTTATCTTAATATTGAAGTAACCTTGTCTTACTTATTGATAGAAGTGCGACATTAAGTGTTGATGCTGGTTAATTTTTAGCCGCCTGAAACATGAGTCATGATTTGGTATTCAGTTTTTATAAATAAAGCATAACTGAAATTATGAAGATTATGAGCTTCATTTGTGATTCTTAGAAAAGAATGAGCCCAGTTTTCTACATCTCAAGGGCAAGTTTCTAAAGCTTATGTCTTGCCCTCCCATTGTGCTAATCTGAAAAACAAAATGCAAAAATTGCATTGTGTTTCTTGGCTGACTCCTCTCGGTTTGAAATTTGCTACCTTTGAAGTTGCACTAAAATATCAAATGAAAAAGGAAAAGGAAAAAAAATCGTTTATCCTTGTACTTAGTCCAAAAACAGGAACAGCTGATACCTTTATTAGACCACTGAAATGTCACAAAGAAGGGGTACAGAATGGGCTCTCCTGTTTAAAGCAATATAATACTTGTCACTTGGAGCACATTTTTCGCAGATTCTTTATTGGAATTTGCTTTGAACAACAGAGCCTGGTCCCTACATCTGTCCATGAGTTTGGGTACAACTCCATTGCTTCTACACCTCACAGCTCTGAAATGCCCCCAGTTTCATAAAATGTCCTGCAGGATTCAAATGCTACTCTTTATAGTATTTATAGATATTTATAGGATTAACATTTTAATGGATTTTGTGTACTTCCAGAAAGACAAATTAATGCATTTTAGATAAAATCAAGCCTAAATTCTCATTAGAAGACAACGGGACTAAACTGAGGCTAGTGTACTGTTAGTGTATCAGAAGACAGGAAAGAGTCCCGGGGGGAGGGCAATACTGTTTGGAGAACAGCTTTATGCATAATTTGTCTTCTGGAATATTCACCTTTGTGTCTTCTGGTTGCATTCTGCTGTGGCCATGGTTTTTCTGGAAGACAAGAGAGGTTCCTTTGTGGGAAGGCTCCAGGGCAGGGTGAAAGTGAATTTTAATGTTGAGAATGATGTGAGAATAAATTTCTAAAAATATAACTGGGATATGGAGGTGGTGGAAGTGAGATTTGTTGCTGTGGCTGTCTCTGACATGGAAACCAAATTGTTTCCCTGAAAGCTGTGCCTTAGGTAGGTAACATACTCAGGTCATTTTATAACATGCTGAACTAATTGTAGTTGATAACATGCTGAGATGGGTGTGTAGACGATCCAAGAATACATGAATCTAATTGGTAAATTCTAAATATGTAAATACAGGAAGGGATCTATTGATAATCTGTTGTCACCTTGAGGATAAAAGGGGGGCACCTTAAGTTTTAATCTGAAGTGGATCTTACTAAAACCAGTATAAATCTAAGCACATCCAATCTCGCCTGATTTCGGAAGCTAAGCAGGGTCGGCCCTGGTTAGTACTTGGATGGGAGACCACCAGGGAATACCAGGCGCTTTAGGCGCCTGGAGTAGGAACTGGCAAGCCACTCCAGTATTCATGCCAAGAAAACTCCATGGACATGGGATTCACAAAGGGTCGGTCACGACTGTAATGACACAACACACAAGTCTGAAAATAAGCTCCAGGACTAAGGAACATAAAAACTTCTACCAGTTAGCCAAACTAGCCTCCTTAGCAGTGCATAGAGGAATGATGCCTGTGTTCTGTAAAGCAGCAAAAATGCTAGATACTGGGGTTTTTTTTGGGGGGGGGGGGAATTGAAGAAATATACTTGCCGTATATCTCTCCCCTTGCCTCAGACTTGCATTCTGATAGTCAAGGCAGAACAAAAGGAGGCCAGTGTGAGTGGGAGAATTCACAGATAGTTTTTTTAAAGCTTGCTTGGAGGGTCTTCCACAGAGAGGCTGCTCAGTGCTTAAGCAGAGATGTCCTTGCCTCTGGGTTTCAGCCATGGCTCAGGTTCCCTGCTGCCTACTGATCCGGAAGCTGTGTTTCAATGCCCAAGTCCCATTGTGTTCACAACCTGTTGCTTTATGTTCTGCTGCTACTCCTAATACCCACACCCAACCATCTGCTCTGCGAGGATAGGCACCTGGTGCCCAGAAATTTCAGCCTCATATTAGAACAGCAGGGCTGAAAGAGACACTGTGGATCCTTCAGTCCCCCTCAAGGAGGCACAGTGGAGAATCAAGCCCTCAGCGACTGAGCTATTCAGCACTCCTTGGAGTACTAAATACTCCATCCTGCTTGCCTAAGGGTTAGTGGTTATGGAAGTTGTAGTCCAGAACATCCTCAGGGGCTCATGTCTCCTTTCCTGGCCCTTTGGGTTTGCCACTTCATCTCTCATTCAGATAGCAAATCGGAGCATTTGGGGCATTTCTACCTTGTCTGGGCTTACTGGCGTGAGCTCTGGTTGGATGAGAAAGGACCAGAAGGCAGTATCTTGTCCTGAAAGCCTCTAATCAAAAAAAGCACCTCTCTGTAACATGAATTGGTAGAAGGGAGGGAGGGAGGGAGGGAGAGGGTGACTGACAGCCTGCCATGTCAGGAAAGTCCCTGTGCAATCTATTGGGCGATGAACTAACTGTATGAATAATCCAACATCTGTTCTGACAGGTTTAGTCAAACCATTTTATTTAAATGACTCATTAGCATTGATTCACTATGTGTGGGGGTCATAAAAATAAAGGGGCTTTAACAGTTTAAGCCTTTTTTTTTGCCAGCGAGAGATGGCTGTTGTCGGAAGAGAGGCTGGGCAGAATGCAGCCCCCTCAAGGCTGCCTTTGTGGTTCAGAAACTTCTGCAGTTCCCTTCCTTTTTTTGGCAGGGAAAGCTGAGAAGGGAGACGTGTGTCTGCAAGGTTCCAGTTCATGCGGATTGTCCAGGTTTCCTGGTCACATAGACCACATATTCTTTTTTGTCAAATCATCACTGGATGGTTTCACTTTTGTTTCCCAGTCATTTTAAAAGGCTCCAATGGTTTGTATGCTGCCCCTTGCCAGATCTCTATACAGTATATAGGACAGGGTTTTAAAAACTAGATGTGTGATTCAGAGTTGTTGTGATTTGGAAAGATCCTAGATTAGACTGATCTTCTATTCATTCCAGCTGGTCCATTGGTTTATTTATTCATTTTGTTATTAATTTTTTTCATCTGTTATCACTGGCTTCTCTTTCTCTTTTAATTGTCACTTTTTAAGAGTAACCATGAATTGCAGGCAAACGGGTGGCTCATTCACCCGATTCAGCCATTACCTTATTTTATCTAACATGCATGCAAAGAAATGTGCCTAGCCTTGACCCTTTGGTTATCTCTTCCTGTGGAAAAGGATGGATATGGAGTCTTTGTGAGCAAGAACCCTGGACAATCCAGATGAGCTGGAATCTTGCAGACTTCTCATAGGGTGAAAGGAATGGAGTGCAGCAACACTAGGCACTCTGCTTCTTGCATGTTGGATAAACCATGAACATGGCTACAGGGGAGCTCTGTTGCTCTTTGAGTATTGGATTGCCTCCATCGACCTTGGTGCAATAGATACATGCACTACTCGGAACTTTGGCTAGAAAGTATGTATTGCATGAACGTCACTCTGGTATTCCATCCTGTGAATTCCTAAGTCACAAGCAAATTACAGAAAACACTCACCACCAACAATCCTTCCAGGGCATGTAGCACTTCATTGGGTTGTGCTGCTGATGTAGTGTTGCAGCCTATTGGCTTCCACATCGTAACATCAATCCTGAATGCAGGAGGCGGAGACCTTGTGCAGTGATCTGGAGAATTAGAGGGAGCGACCGTGGGCATAACAAAGGAAGCAAAATGAAGATGTCCCATGTTGTGATAAATTTGTAAGTCTACAAGGTCATTGAGTCCAATAAATCATAGGATATGTGCCAGGTAGCTGTCTAAATTTCTCTTGAATGCCTCCAGTATTGGAGGCACTCGCCACCTCTTGAGGCACTTGGTTCCACTGCTGTAACAGTTTGGAAGTTTTTCCCAATACTCAACTCAAATCTGGGTTCTTGTAACTTCAGCCTGTTGTTGCACATCCTGCACTCTGGGTTTTTCGAGAACATATCCTGCTTTTCAAGGATGTGTCTGATCATTTTATTCCAGTATCTCAGCCATCATGTTGTATGCTTGATGTAAACACCCAACTAATTTTGTTCAGTCGGAAACACCTGACCAGAATGCTTCAGATTTGTATTCTTGCAGTCCAAGATTGCATGCCATCTCCTCCGTCATGATTCTTTCTTTTATCTGCAACCAGGGAATCACTTCGGATAAATTTCAATTACTCACAGCAACCATTTTCATTATAGTCTTTAAGGTACGGTTCACTTTACAGCCATAGTTCAGGACTGATCACTTGAACTTGGATTAATGCTAAAGTTTGGCATAATTTAGTTATTGTGTCTTAATCTTAGCCCCAAAACTTAATCTAAATGCCTTGCACACCAAACACATGAGCAGTGATGGCTGTGATTTTGGACTTGAGCAGTTCTTTCTTATTTTACATTATGAGTGTGGCGGTGAAAGCACAAAGAGAGTCTTGCTCAGTCAGACCAAAACCATACCTACTCTTCTGTTTACACAGTGGCTAGTCATTTGCCAGTGGGAACCCTCCAGCAGATGAGTGCCAAAGGTGAAGACCATGAAAGAAGATAGTGCATGAATGCAGTCTTTTTATTGCACTGTTAGGTGCAAAGAGTTGGAGGAACTCAGAAAGCTCAGCAACAACAACTATTAATCAACAAATTCATTAACCTGCTGAATTTCAAAATATTGCTTAGATTTCCAGATATGGTTCGCTCAATTTAAAACAAAAATAAAAGTTAAACTCTTGTCATTTGACACTTTAAACCATTCTCTCTCTCTCTCTCTCTCTCTCTCTCTCTCTCTCTCTCTCTCTCTCTCTGCAATTTGTTTCTAAACTTTTAATAAACGAGACTAATGAATTATATTGGTTTCAGGGTCTCTTTGGGTTAAGCAATATGGGAAGCAGGATTTGCCCCTGAACAATGCCACTTGGATTTGATTTAAATTAAATCATTTTAAATCGCAGTGGGTTGGATAAAAACCATTGGGTTTTAGGACAAACTAAAATCTGATTGTTTTTAAAATAAGAATTCATTAATATATTTTTAAATCCACCCTACGGTAATTTAGATCATGATTTAAATTATGGTTTGAGTAGATTTGATTCAAATCAAACCTGCCCTGAGGCTTATCTGGTTACTCATGTGGTCATTCCTCTGTCTAACCGCCTAGTTGTCCGTCCAAATGCAGCTATCATTCAGGAGTCTTTCTTGCTTTCTTACCCATCCTATGATGGAAGGAGTTGTGTGTCCTCATTGTACGGGAGAGCAGATTGCTGCTTGGGAAGCTGCCTGGCAGACTGCAGTGAGGACTCTTTTCCTTTTCCTTCTGCGTGCTCCCTCACATGACGGATGTGGAAGGGTGCCTGGAGGTACGATGGGCTTGAAAATAACTCTGAGCTTGGACATTCTGTTCTTCTTCCCTGTAGTCCTACTTCGTCACAGACTATGATCCGACAATAGAAGATTCTTACACAAAGCAATGTGTGATAGATGAAAGACCAGCAAGACTGGATAGTAAGTTTATTTATTTATTTTGTTCTCTTCTGTTCTTGTTTTGAATGGTTAGCCTTTTAAATTCCGGGGGAGTACAGTGGCTACAGAGAAGACCCTTACTAGTAGTAGTGGGGAGGAACTGAGCCTAAAGGTCAGGGAGGTATAAGCATATATTCTCTCTCTTGGTAGCCCATTCATGCTTTTTCACTCATTTTTGTCTTCTGGTATTCTGAAATCCAAACTGTTCCGAATCCTGGCACACCAATACATTTCCCTCCCTATCAATCCCTGCCCTGACACCGTGAAGTCACTATTTCTTTCCATCACCAATCTCAACTCTTTGGGAGGTACTGTATTTTCACTTTAACAAAGACTTCATGGTCCTTTGTTTGGTGCCCCCCCACCGCACCCCCCAGAAACTGGAGAAAACAGCTCAAACCTGGCTTAAAGGAGGGAGGACTGGAAGACAGCAAAGTCTTCAGCTGGTTCAGTGGGTAGAAAAAGCTCTTGGTGGAATGAGAAAGCTCTCTGATCCAGACTCCAAGCTGGATGTCCTGTAACAGATTACAAGACACAGTTGGACCGCCCCTTGTGTCCGTGGAAAAGAAAAAGTGAATGGATGACATTGGTTCAATGAAACATGAGCGGGGAAAAAAATGTCATGAACACCCCACCCCCAAAGAATTGGTTCGTGGTTGGCATTTTGGGTTCATGTTCTCTCCCTCCCTCCTTCTGCCACCACCTTCCCACTGCCCCCATCCTTTTTGTACCTGATGTTGGGGCTGCTTCGGCTGCTTTTGTCAGACACAATGGCTGGTTCTGGCCAAGGGAAAGCCAGCCCACCATCTTTGTGCCTGTGCCTGCCTGTCAGCTGTGTCGCGGGCACAGGCACAGAGGCAACAGGCCCGGCTTCTGAAGATGGCGGTGGTGGTAAGACCAGATAGGGAGGCCGCGGGAGCAATAGGTATGCAGCAGGAAGGCATTCTTTTTGCAGAAGCAGAAGCAGTTGTGGGGGGGGGGGCAAGTTTGGTACTTCATTTTGTTTTGGCAAAAACAGGGTGTGAACTGAAGTACAGTGGACCCTTGTATAACAAACAGTTTGTATAACATAAAATCTGTACAACATAAAAAATTCCGGAGATAGGGGAAATTTGCTTAACATAATTGCCTATGGGGTGAATCCGTACAACATAAAATGGGATTACTCTGTGTTCAATGCATTCCTATGGGAAATTTGTATAAAGGAAAATTTGCTTAACATAATTTCATCTGGAACGAATTAATTCCTTTATACAAGGTACGAACCAGCCCAATTAGTCAGTTTTTACTGGTTCAGAAGTGACCATTTAAAAGCAAATTGGAGCTTGAAATGGTGATTCTTATGGACCACAGCTCCCAGAAGCTTCCAGATACAATGACAACTAACCGTGGATTGGTGGAATGGACATTTTTATCCCAGCAAGTAATGTTTCCAAGGTTTGGGGGCAGCCAAGTCATACTTGTATGAAATGCGTACCCACTGGATAACCTGTACAACAGCAGAGAGATGAGACACAAGTGTGATGGAAGAAAATCAGACTGAAAATTCTCCCATTTGGCAGCCTTGATGTCCCAAAACCAGCAGCTCTGAAAATTTCCCCTCCAACTCATTTAAATCTTTATGATGGACTAGAGGAAAAATCTTAAAGCAGCAGAGCACGGAGGGGCAGGCACCACTCCTGTCTGCATCTCCTCATCATAGATGCCTTATTATTTATTATTAAATATGACCTCCTCCACCACTTCATAGCTGAATTTAGACATGGGTGTTTTGTAAGCAGACTTGAAGCTAACATTACTCAGAGATTGGCCAATATCCAAACATACAAGGAGTTTTAGAAAGCTGCTAATCTGGTTTTTTTAAATGCACACCCTAATTTCAACCAAGTTTGAGACTGAAAGTTGTTTACGGCACAGATAAAAACATGAAGCTTCGTTGAATGCAAAACTAAATAGCCATGATTTGCATAGTTCTAGATACAGCAGGCCAAGAGGAATTTGGAGCCATGCGAGAGCAGTACATGAGGACAGGAGAGGGTTTCCTGCTTGTCTTCTCAGTCACAGATAGAGGAAGGTAAGGTGACACCACAGTCCTCTGAAATGTGTTATCAGCATTATTGAATGTATCTGTATAGGGGTGATAGTGAGACTAGTTAAGGTTAAAAAATACTTGGTTATAGTTTTCGGTGTTACGAATTAATTCTAGGGCCGGGTATATGAGAATTGTCCACCCAAGAGTGTCTACTTGAGAGGACTATGAACCTTCGGTTTTCTTAGAAGAAACCTTCATGGGAAATCACTTCCTTTAAAATTGAGGAGAAATGTAAAAAAGAGTGGAGGTCTCAGTTTTAAAAAAATAATCACTGGACAAATGGGATGTCTTGGGATGTTTAAGAGGATGGCCAAGATGCTTTCAGTTTTCATTTCACCTCTGCTTCAGACCTTGATGGCATACCTTAGGTGGTCTTGTCTTCAAGGTTGTGAAATCATAATGTGTGATTATTGTTGTAACTTTTTTCTTTGTTTTGTTTCTTTAGCTTTGAAGAAATCTATAAGTTTCAAAGACAGATTCTTAGAGTGAAGGACCGTGATGAATTCCCCATGATTTTAGTGGGTAACAAAGCAGACCTGGACCATCAGAGACAGGTAAAATATAGGCAGTAAAATTCTCTGTCTTCAGGGGTGAACAGCATAATTCACTGGTAGAGCTTACACCTTTCCATTAAAGTTTCACATTCAGTCCCTGGTATCTCCAAAAAAGGCCAAGGAAGACTCATGTTTTCAAGCACTAGATAGCAGGGTTGTCTTGAGCTAACGGAACAAACTTGGCCTAAGGCAGTTTCTCTTGTTGACATGGCAAATGGTAAATGACAGGTGAGATGACAATATGTAATATAATCCAAGAGGTCATATGCTCCTTGTTAAATCCTGGGCAGTACCATTGTTGTTGCTCATACTTTCCTTGTGTAATAATTATTGCTCAGTGAAGCAATCTAGAGATGAATATCTTCCCTTCTAGCAATGTCATTTAGCAGCACATGTTTGTAAAGGAAATCAAGCAGCCAACTTCCCAGGAATTACTGTATTGCTATAATAAGGACATTTTAATGGACAGCAAATAGTACGTTATATACATGCTATAATTAAGGTTCTTGATTCTTAGGAATCTGCCACAGGAAATGGGTCTTCCTAATTTATTTACTGAAACATCCCTGCAGGAAATCCTCTTTGTTGAGTAATGGCCATATGAATATGAGTCAGGTCAAAATCTATCAGGATGAGACACAGGACCATGACATCACGGTCAAAGCATGAGTCTCTTTCCAATTATGTTTATACCACCCATACCAGCAACTAATCATCGCATTAGAGAGTCTTCAGAGGGCCAACTAATAATAAACCCCTTCAGAAAAGAAAAGAATACAAGAATAAATTGTGACTGATGAGTAACTGCTGGCTCTCCGTTGGGGTGTTGGCCATTGCACTCAAGCCATTGCTTTGCTTCAGGGCTGGACCATGTGCAGCCTTTTAGATGCTGCTGGACTACAGTTCCCAGCCAATCCCCACTGTGTCGGTTAAAATTTAGGGGATTTGGAGTCCAGCCACATTTGGAGGACCACCCTTCACCCACTCACTCTACTTGCAACTTTTAAGAAGCATCTTAAGAGCTGTGTAAGCACCAATCTCTCTCCACCCCCCCCAATCAGTTTGTCTGTGGCAGGGCTACTGAACCAGTGTCTCTTTGCCTTTACCACAGGCATCCCATGGGTGCAAACAACACTGCAATTTGTACAAGTGGTTTTATGCAGACATTTCTGTGTTTCAAGGTAGCTTGACCTGTGGCACACTATAACTTTGCACAGAGATAGCTGTGATGTCTGGACTCCAGTCGTATATGGCTCAAATGGAGTTGCTTCTCACACCAACGTTCCTGTCATTGTGCTTATTGAGCTGTGTATGTGTGTTTCCATTTTTTAAAATCCTTTTTTTAGAGCAGTGTCACAGGGAGGACGTAGTCATTTAAGATTATGTTCCAGGAAAAGACAACGTTTGGAGTAGATTAACAGCAGACGCATTAAAGGCCAATCCTGATAATTAAAGTAGCAAGGAACTGGTTAAACCCCCTGTTCCCCATCCGAGAATCTGAGTGTGGGACCTGCACTAAGCATTTAATACAGTAAATAAAAAAAGAGACCTAACTGTTATCTATGTATATACAGTACTTATTGGCTGAAATCTTGTTGCTCAATGTACTGTATCGTACTCGAGGAGGTCCATTCAATCAGTAGGGCAGGCATGTCCAAACTTCAGCCCTCCTGATGTTTTGGGCCACAACTCCCAGAATTCCAAGCCTGTATTTCCAATGGCAAAGGACTGTGGGAGTTGTGGTCCAAAACATCTGGAGGACCAAAGTTTGGACATGACTGCAGTAGGGATTTGGTGAGTTGACATTTTTAACACTTGGGGCTACTCTAGTTGCAAAGTACTGTGCTAAAATAGATTGCAACTAGTTTAGGCCTATTTGAATTGGTTGAGCTTGTGGAGGAGTTGACTTGCCAAATCGTCACTGATTCAGTGGACCTACTGTCATGCAGCTTACTATACTGTGCAACAGGACTTCAGCCATTGTCTGTTTTGGTCATTCTGTTTCACAGTGTCATACTATTGCTTCCTTGGTCTTCTTGGTCTAACTGTTTGCTTGCTAAAGTGTTTGGAAGAATGTGTTCAAATTTAAAAAGCCATTGTATTCAAAGAAATATGTTAGCTTAGGCCACAGTTGATAAAGAATCTGATCCACAGAATTGCATTGCAGCAAACACACACAAAACTATAGTCAATGTTTCATAACCATTTTTGAGTCACAACCCTCTTATATAATAGCTGAGTAACCTGTGACCACCACTTCCACAGCATTTGCATTAAAAGGCATTTGTAATGGGGCAAAGAAAACACATTAGAATTGATTTTTCAGAATACAGAAATACCTCGTAAGATGAATGCCCCTTAAGACGAAAAACCTGTAAGACGAATGCAATTTCCAGGGATAAGAAAAATGCGTAAGATGATTTTTCCTAACAGTTTGCATTCGTCTTACGAGGTACCATTGATCCTCACCCAGCCTGGGCTGTTTGTGGTCCTGGGATCCCACCCTCACCCACCATCCGTTGGGCACCGGTTGTGCGCTGTTTCCTTGTCAGCCGAGCAGGCTGAAAATGGCGATATAGTTCAAATGGGAGGGCCACTGCTCCCTCGGCTCTCCCCACCTGCTGCATATCTGATCGGTGCGCCCACTGCACACTTTCCCTGTCTATGAGGCCAGAGGCTGCAGCAAGCTGAAGGGGGGGTGCAAGGCTGGGGAAGAGTTGGAGGGGGTGAGCTGGTGCGGCAGCAGTGGCGATCCCCAGATTCCCCCTGACCTGCTGCCCAGCTGATTGGAACTGAACACCACTTCCTTGCCCACCGAACGAGAGGATGTGGCAGGCTAAAAGAGGCTAGTTGAAAAGGGAGGAGGCCAAGGCTGGGGAAGATCTGGGATGGGGCAAGCTGGTGAGGCAGTGGCAAACGAGAAGGCCGTGGCACGATCCCTGTTCCCCCCATATCCGCTGCACAGCTGATTGAAGCTGTGCATCTGCCCAGGCCTCCTGCTCTTCCAGACTTGGCGGGGTGCCGATGCACCCCGCTACACAGCCACTCCGCACGCTGGCTGTGTGCCACTTTGCATGGGCCTAGCTCGCTGCCGCTGGCAAGGCCCTGGTCCACCCAAGCCGCCCACATGGCCTGGGCTTTGGTTCCCACCCAGCCGGACATGAGATCTGTCCATTTCGCCGGCCAGGGGAGATTGATCTTTGGCCAGCCCAGAGGTAAGCAAAGTAAGCACTTAACCCAGAGGTAAGCACTTCTCTTGCAAGGTGCCCAGGCTGCCCAAAGATCTTGCTCAATCAAAGGCAGGAAGAAGGCTGCTCTCTGCAACCCCCCTCCCTCAAGTTGATTTTGATAGATCCGACTTGTCCAAGTCAACTGTTTGGCGGGGCTGCGGAGAGCAACCCTCGGCTGCCCTTGATTGAGGGGGTGGGGGTTAGATAGCCTTCCCATAGGAATGCATTGAATACCTATTAATCTGTTCCCTCTGGAACAGGTTAATTAGTTTTCAATGCATTCCTATGGAAAACTGTACCTCATAAGACAATTTTTGGTAAGATGAATTGACTTGTAGAATGAATTAAATTCGTCTTACGAGGTACCACTGTATAATTCTACCCTAATAGATTAATGTTAGTGTAATCGTACATATTTATAGAGGATTGGTAAATCTGCCTCTAACAGATATAATTTAGGAAAAAAAATGTCAATATAATATACTTATTTTTTCGGTGTGGAAGTGACCCTTGCTTCATGTCTCCCCCCCCCCCGAAAAACCCCACAAGTGCAGAGCTCTTCCCCTTCAACCCCAAATAAACACCTCCCCTATTCCGCACCTCATGTCACACCCCTCTCTCACTTTTGGCCCCTCTTGCCTTCCTCCTCCATGGCTTCAGGAGGGAGCAGAGACATCTCCCTGTCCACATTCCCTCTCCCTTCACGGTGCTGCCAACACCACACCCGGGAGAGCTAGAGTTGCAGCTGGAGCTAAAGGTACCACTGCTATGGCACCAACCTTTTCGATCCTGCCACTGTCTTGGTAACACTCTGGTCCAAAGGGCCGATCTCAGTCCTCAAAAGGTGGATGTGGTGGGACAGAAACAAATAAGAGTGACCTGTTTGGAGAAGGTAGGAGTGATAAATGTTCATAAAAGGAAAATCCACCCAAAGGGGTGCAGAAGTTCCTAAGAACTCTAGGTTGCCTGCAGTTCTGGTTCAGATTAAAATTATCTATTTGTGGGCCGGGAGGATTAAAATAAAACAGCATTGTGTATACTGTATTTAATACAATAAATATAAAGCCGCCTTTGGTCCTTTTTCCAAGGAGAAAGGCAGGGTAACTATACGCTAAAATAAATAAAATAATTGCAACTAAAAAGAACTGTGGCAATCCCTCTCTGAAAATATTTGGTGACCTCTTGGAAGTCCCAACCACCAGGTTGGGAATTTATACTATAGATGATGATATAGTAGTAAATTCTATCAGTAGGCTGTGTCTCATCTTGTTTTCAGGTAACACAAGAAGAAGGACAGCAACTAGCACGGCAACTGAAAGTAACGTATATGGAAGCTTCAGCAAAAATAAGATTGAATGTAGATCAAGCTTTTCATGAACTTGTCAGGGTAATAAGGTAAGTTTTCTGATGCAAACATGTAAAATGTGCTTTCAAGCAACAGCACTTCTATCTTTCCTTCTCTGTTTACTTTTTTTTGCGGGGGGATTTATTCTATGTTTCTTTGTACTTTGATTGTACTTCTTTGATTGCATATTTTAAAAAAATTGGGTGCATATTTTTTAAAAAATACGCACTCAAAATTACTTACCAAAAATTACTTACACCAAAGTAGCAGGGGTACCTTTAGAAAGTGATTTTAGGGAATCCCCTGAAATTTGGAAACATTTGGGAACAAGGGGGCTGAGTTATGAAGCTCCAAAGGGGGTGCCCCTAAACTTTCTCTTTGGAATCAAGCCATCCAAGCACCTAATTTTAAACCCCCCACCCAAAAAAACTGGGAAACTTATTGACTCGAGTTTATCCTTGAGCTTATACGGTATCTCACTTGCCTTGAAAGCCCTGTTAGTGTTACTCTAAGTCAGTTCCAACTTAACAGCACAGAACACACAAGTATCTTATCAGGATGTAAAACTGCTCTGTGTCTCTTAAAATAAGGAAGCGAGTCTACGTGAGACAACCTGAGGCTCCAGTCCTGTACCTGCTGGGTAGAAGTGCCCTTGAACTTAATTGTGCTTGTTGCAAGGTAGATATACACAAACTTGCACTTGAGACACATATGAGAGTTTTCTGTGAGTATGTAGAGCAGATGGCTTCAGAGATTACATAAATGCAGTTCTCCTGACCGTGTCTGTGTCATTTAGCAAAACCATCTGATAGGAGCTTAATTATTCATTTTGTGGAGAATTCCACCATGAATTGTCCTATATACCAGCAGTTTTCTGTAGTTGTTAGAAACTAGATTTTGGAACTGCGACTTTTAACACTGGATCTAAATGAGCTATTTTTCATCTCCCACCTCTTCCACATAAAGTATTTGTCTTTTTCTTCACAATCCAGTTTTAGCTCTCTTCATAGTACAATTCTTTAAAGTTGCTTTGTTTACATTGGGGAGCTAAAGTAATCAGCATTGGTCATACATTCATTTGGATGTGTCAAGATCCTTTTAAACTGGCTGTCTAGTAGTAGTATTACTAGGAAAGCGTAATGAAAATGGGTTCAAATACACTAGGAACAACTGCTTGACCATCTGCTAAACTGGCACAAACCACCAAACTGGAATTTCATACCCATCAAGAATTAGGACTGCATTTACCAACCATGAATTTCACAAAGCTGGCCTTGTATTCCATTTGAGTCCTACAATTGAGGGAAAAGGGGTATTGGTTTGTCAGGGTGGGCAACTTAGTGCACACGAAGAGATGTCAGATGTTTTCTCCTGTGTGCCCGCCATGAGCTACACCAATCTCAGAAATATCCCCAAATGTGTGTGCAAATACATATATATTTTAAAACCAGATATACCCAGACAGTTAGGATTTTTTTTGGGGGGGGTGGGGCTTGGGCACTTCCTCACCTGGCAAAGGCAAAGCCTGAAGTTCCTCAGGGCCTCCAGGGGCAGGCAAATATATCCCTCCGCCCACCTTGTTTGGCATTTAAGTTTATGAGGCCTGTACCTAAAAGTGCTCTCGGAAGCTGGAGTTTGCCCTTCCACAATCTGTATTGACTGATGCGAATATATTTTTTAAAAAAGAAACCTGTGAAAAGGAAATTAAAGGCGCACTTGATGTGCCCCAAATTGTATTGATTTAGAGCCTGGATTTAAGCTGCCATTTTTTCTTTTCTTTCGTAGGAAATTTCAAGAACAAGAATGTCCTCCCTCTCCAGAGCCAACGAGGAAGGAGAAAGACAAAAAGGGGTGCCATTGTGTCATCTTCTAAGAATACTTAGAACCAAGCTGTCCACTGCCAGATTAATTTTCTTCACCTACTTTTCTGTGTGTCTTGGTGTTTCGTCCCGCCTTCTGTGTGCATGTTGTATAAGTATGGTCACCGAAGTAGCCTTAGTCTAAAAAGAACCAGGCTGACCCAGGCTGAGAAGGCATCTTAAGTCACCTCAGGGCAGATGTCCAAGGAAACATTGAGGCTTCTTTTAATATTCCCAGTATCTCTGTTCCCTTGTTAAAAAAAAAGCTTGCACCTTGTGGAGTTTTATTCACAATGGAGACAAATCAGTCCTAGACAAGGTATTGAAGTCAAGCTTACAACTCGCCTTTTGGGTATTTTCCCCTCTCTCTTACTTGCAGCATCTTCATTAATCACTCTGAAGAGGGGAAAGGGCCTCTAATCAAAGTGTAGATTTTTTTTTCTTTTTAAAAGAACTGGATTTGGAAGTTTTGCTCTTTGATTAGGTTAGACTTCAAAATACAGCTTGCCTTACAGGAAGCCAATACACTGAATTTCATTGTCAGTAGAGATTTGTGGTTCAGCTCTTGTTTATGCTGCATCTTTTTTCACTGGTCGACAGTCTACTATATTTATTATATGGCTCCAGTAACAGCTACAGAATTACTGCTCTTAACAATTGCGTGGCCAAATCCAAGGGCTCAATCTGTATTTGGGCCTTCTAGTTTTAGAAGATTTGACATCCTAGTCCGGAATTTGGAAAAGTCTTCCTCCTGCATTTCCAGCAAAGGGATTCAAGAAAATGTAGCTGGTTTTGTTTTGCGTGTAATATATAAAAAAAGATGAATTTGCTCTTTTCATTATCAGATGATTAAATGGTTTTTGCTATATACTTTTATACATTATTTTCTTATCAAACTAGTTAACAAGTATTTTTATATGTTTGTAAGCAAATATGCTTTCATGGAATAACTTGTGTATATGTAAAGATGAGTATTTAATTGTCATAGTACACTTTTAACTGACAAGATTAATGCAGGATTTACAGAACTGTGGTAAGAATCTTTGTTTCATGTTCCAGTCATTTTTGGAAGTGGCCAATCAAGTGACTACCCACTGTTATCTCTATAAAGTTGTCATTTTCCCCCAAATTCACACCCTTTATGAATGAAGGATCATTATGTGACTATTAAACTGTACAAGCCTTTAATTGAATGTTCAGTTCAATTGTGGGTGATGTTTGACTTTGAATGATGCAAATCATGTCTGAACAATTTAGGATCTTATTTTGTGGCATTGAATACTGAATGATATTGACAGCTTGCCATGTTACTGAGAGTTTTAAAATACTTCCAAGCAGTGTCCTTATTAAACATACTCTTGATTAATGTACAAGCCTGCAAATGACAGTTCCATGGTGCGGAGATGAGGATACCAGTATCTGAAATGTCAGTATATGCCTCACAGACTAAAATTGTTTGAAAACTGGCTAATCAAAGCAAAATGTAACAGCTCAGCAGGAAATGATGTGGAAGGTCTTTTAAATCTAAATTGTGAGTGGAAACTAGGTTTCTAATCTGGGCATTTATTCCTATAATTTTGTCTGGGTCACATATTGGGATAATATCTGTTTGGGTCATATTCGCAAGACCTGTAGTCATTCCAGTTAGTTTGCTTGAGGGGTAGGAAATATTTTTTTGTTTCCTTCATTCACTGGTACACACTTAGATGGGACTCCCTGAGTTTTGCTTGTTCTTGGCTTCTAGGGTTTGCTAATTGAAGGGCCTTCCTTATTGCAAAACCAGTAAGCTCTCTGAATTTCTCTTTTCCTGCCAGGATGTCCCTAAGCCATCTTTGCACAAAGTCAGTTATTATTCACAGCTCATAGAGAGTTGCAACACAAGTTCCTTATGCCCTAGAGTCCAGTAAAACCTGCACTCTTAATAGACACAACTGATATGCCACCGCCATGCCCTTCAAAAACCCAGATAACCCATCTAGAACCAGCTTAATTGTGTCCCACTTCAAAGGTATGTGTGGCAGCGGAGGCTTTCATTATCATGCAGAATGGGAGAGCTGGTAAAGCAGTGCATATGCACTTGATGTGCTGTGTGTGTTCTGAATAATCATTTGTTTTTCTGTGGAGGGAGGAGAGCAAACCTTGAGCTTTTTTCTGTGGGCTCACTTTCCAGAACCGATTCATAACCCTCTTAATAAATTGAAAATGAATTGGGATTTATCTTTGAATGTCATAAGGTCATGCTTGGATGATTCCTTTGAACTCAACAAGAGGATGAAAGTACAGTAGGACCCCGGTATCCACTGGGGATTGGTTCCAGGCCTTACCATGGATAATGAAAACCATGGATAAGAGAGAACACCTGCCCACCCATCTCCAAACTGCTGTTTCCTGACAGTAGCTTGCTTTATGACTGCTGTTTGTGACAGTAGTTTGCTTTGCAGATGCTGTTTGTGACAATAGATTGCTTTGTGGCTGCTGAATTATTATTTTTTCCTCCGTGGATAACTGAATCAGTGGATAATGAATCAGTGGATACAGGGATCCTACTGTAACTGTATAATCTGGAGTGAGTCTAAAGTCTACCCCCAAATCTTTCTGCACAGAAAAGGCCAACTTGGAGGGGTCTTCAGTTTCGAGAATTAAGTGTCAAGCCCTACAGAGATCACCTAAAGCCTACTTTCTGTTAGTTACTAGTAGAACCTGTGTCTGCCATGGACCAGTTCTACGATTTACCGTGGATGCCTGCAGCTGTGGATACAAGGGAGCCCTATATAGAAAATACAAGGGTGCAGGACAAAGGCCACAGGAGATAGGGCTCTGGGAAACCACAGATAAGTGGAACTGCTGATACCGATCCTGCAGATACAGGGGTCCTGTTTCATTAGAGTCCCAAGTCTGAAAAAAGTGTACTTCTACTTGTTTAATGTTAGTCATTGATGGTGAACAAGGTCTTCCTGCCTGAGCTTTCCTAATGTACATTTTGTAAATGGTATTGTATGAAAGAGTTGGACTCTTAACAGCTTTTATTTGTGTGTAAAATAACTGTGTTTTTGTGATCCTGTAAATATTGCTCTCACCACATGTCTGTGAAGATTCTCAGTCATCCAGGTGAGTTTATCTGGAAGTTGAGTCATGGCTACTGGACTTCTTTTTTGAGAGATAGAAACATTTCGCTGTTCATCCAAACAGCTTCATCGGTCTGATGAAACTGTTTGGATGAACAGCAAAACGTTTCTATCTCTCAAAAAGAAGTCCAGTAGCCATGACTCAGCTTCCAGCTTGCTCTCACCAGTTCCTCCATGGACACGTGAGCTCTGGTTTATACTCATGTTTTTTAATGGTGACAACTTTTTGTGCAACCACTGTTTTGAAAAGGGATGGTGTTTGTTTGAATAGAAAGTTGTTTTGCCCACGAGTGACATCCAAGCAGTGCTGTTCAGTTCCCTCACATAGAGCTTTGAAGGGGGGATCTGCTTGGATCACTATTTTGAGCATTCCGATTTGGGGAGCTGTAATGCATCTTCTTCCGATCTTTTGCTTTTGTGGAATCGGAAATGCTCTTCAAGTGCCACTGTGAGATGGGTGCACTGGGAGAGGGGAAAAGAAGCATTTCAGGGATGGAACTGTTTCAGCTCCTTGTCTTTTCTAAGAACTGAGTCTAGTATGATGTTGCATTCCATGTGGCCGAGCAGACATCCCTCTTGTTCAGATTGCTCGGTGGGAGGAGACAGATGTCTGATAGCTCCGCTTGCAATGCTACTTCAGCTGGCCAGAAAGAACAACTGGCACCCCCAGTTGTGCTGTGGCCTAGCAAACCACAGGAACCACCCCATGGCTCCACTCAGTCGCTTCGTGCTGGATGGGTGAAATCAACAGCCAGCATCCCAGCTGTTATCGCTGGGGAACAGCAGCAGCAGCACAATAAGTCAACTAGAGCTGGCTCAGTCTCCCGAACGTAGCTGGGAGACAGTCCGATGGCAAGCTGAACCACAGACAGAATGAAGATTAAGAAGAAAAATATGTAAAAGGCAAGTGGCCCCGTTTTGGCATGCGTGCCCGAGAGGGAATCGTGAAGAGGGAAAGCATTCGGCAGAAACACAACTATTTCCTGTACACCTGCCTTGGTTTTTTCCCACCCACCCTAAATTTGGCACGGGACCAGAGATCACATCACTCACTGAAACAACCATTGCCGCCCACTACGTGGCTATTAATGTGGACCGGAGTTGCCAGTTAGGTTGTGGTACGCCAAGCACAGCGTGGCTCTAACATTGTACAGAGGTCACCCAGTCAGCAGCCTTGGCAGGGGGATTATTGGACATGGGGACTAGAATGGGAAGCCCCCGATAACCGGAATGCATGCAGGGTAGCCTTCTGCAGAAGTGGTGCCATGGCCACGCCACCTCTCACGTCTCCTTGCTCGTGTCACTGAGGGTGAGCTTGGGTTTGCACCCAGCACTAGCACCCAAGCAGCCATGCATCTGAGCGAGCAGCATTCAGAGGCATCCTGCCGATGATGGTGAAGGCAGCATGCAGCCCTTATAGGAACAATATAGCTGTCAGGTATTGGTCGTAATCTGTTTATGTATTTGTTTCAATGCATATATAGGATGCCTTTCTCCCAGTAAAGGGACTCAAAGAGGCTCACAAATTGTTTTTTCAAAAACCCCAAGACCAATTAAAAACATTATGAAGTGTGATGTTAAAACATTTAGACTTGTTGTATTAAAGCCATATGTTGAAACAATCAAAAACATCTTAAAATGCATGCACACAACAGCAGTAGCAGCAGTAACATGTAGTGCCGAAAACTAAGACATGGAGCTTTCTGGAATGCAATGAATATCCTGTTCCCTTTTAAAGAGGGCCAAGTCGAGACACATGATTCTCCCTTTCACCAAATACTCCTTGCAGTGGGGAGCTCCAGGTAGCTGCTCGTGGCATCCATACCATATCATACCACCAAGTGATCTGAGAAAACTTTTAAGTGGCAATCTAGGGCTGAGCTGTAGGAGTTTTGGAACAACCCTCAAGGTTCTTTTCTCCATACTGCTAATGCACTGATTTACTTATTATTTATGCATTTAAAGCATTTATAACCAACCTATTTCCTGAAGAAGACCCAAGACCTCTTTCAGTGTTCGAACAACAATAGTAAAAGAGTTTTAAAACAATAGTTGTGACATTAAAACAAGAATTCAACAAAATCAAATTTAAAAACTAGTAGGAAAAATAGTTAAAACAATTCTAAAAGCACTTGGGGGAAAACAACAACCAACCCTCTCTGGAAACCCCTCCCATGTTGCCTGAGATTGTTTTGAGCGGTGTAGCTTTCCCAAAATAAACAAAAGAGGGAAAGAAGGAATCTTAACTGGTGAAAATGTTTGAGATACACTATATGGAATGTGATATACTGTAGTGCAGTGTTGATGCATGCAGAAAAAGTTTCCATGTGAAAACACTGAAAATGATAAATGTAATATATATACAGTGGTACCTTGTATAAAAGAATTAATTTGTTCCAAATGAAATCCTGTTAAGCAAATTTTCCTTTATACAAATTTCCCATAGGAATGCATTGAAAACTGAGTAATCCCTAATCGCGACTATTTTTATGTTGTACAGATTCGCCCCACAGGCGATTCTGTTAAGCAAATTTCCCCTATCTCTGGAATTTTTTATGTAGTACAGATTTTATGTTATACAAACTGTTTGTTATACGAGGGTCCACTGTATATATATTAGCAGCCCTATTTCTGGTGTATGTATCTTCCCACTTCTTCCTCTCTCCTTCCTTTCAAAAGGGGTGGTGATGGTGGTGAGATGTACATAGATGTTTGTTTGTCTTCCATGCAGCTACCCCCATACAAAAGGACCTCACAGGGACGTCTCCCCTGTTTACTGACTGGTGATAGAAAAACTGGGTCACATGAAATAGGTGGCTCCTCACTGAGTCTTCCAGTCATTGCTTAAGTTAGTTTAAGAGCTCTGACACAGTTTGTCCAGAATCCTACCTAGTGTTTGCCTTTCTGTAAGCTGAGAGGGGAATTCTGTATGGCTCTCTTTGTCGGTCTAAGCTGGAAAAAAAGACAGGGCCGGCTTTGTTGCATAAGGGTTTTTTGCCTTGCCAGACCCTTACAAAGCTGTGCCTATGCATCTGCATGCTTGTATATGCAAACATGCAAATGCTGCCTCCCCTCGGTGGTGTTGGGTTAGCCCTGCCATTAATATGTGAAAAGGGCATTACAGCTTCGTAAAGCATTGCTACCTAGGAAGTGAACATTTTGGAACAAATGACTTCTTCCCGATTTTCCCAGATCTTCTGACATCTGTCAGTTTCTCAGCACAAGATCTAATATGACTTTTCATTATGGTAAATGGAGTCCCCAGGCCCACCCTAGTACCTCTCTTTTCCTTGCTCTCAGCTGCAGAACAGGAGCTGTTGCTTTGAGATTGCCGTTCAGTTTTTAAAAATCCTTCAGCTTGGTATCAGGCAAATGGATTGCTCAATGCATCCCCCTTTGTTCTCAGAGTTCTTTTTCATTCTTTTTTTCCTTAGCAAGATGTCTTGAAAATGGGCTCATTTATCTGTCACATTAATAGGCCTATTAAAGCAACAACAAAAAAGCACATGAAAAGCAACTGTGTGTGGCAGTGGCAGGAGAGGGAAACCAAAAGCTGCATTGGAATATGTTCCAAAGAAGTGCTTTTGTTGGGGTCTAAAATGGGCTAGTTGTCTGTTTTGTTTGGGGATTTATTGCATGTTTCCTATTTTCTGTTTTTGTGCTAGGAAATTTTAGAATCCCAGGTGTGTCCCATCTGAACTGCTTTGGAGAGTAAAGCCACCCCCCCTCGGAGCATGGGTGCCGGTGCTACTTTGAAATGGGGTGGTGGGTGGTAGAAAGTGGTTATCTGTGCGTCTCTGTGCAATAATGGATAAAACAATAATGGAATGATGCCAATTTGCTCTGGCTTCAGCCAGCCACGAGAAACATATGAACTAGGATGGTTGGTGCATCTAGTGGGTTTATTCTGTGTTGGACTGAGTGATCTTCTGGACTGATGGGTTGATAACGCATAGACTAGTGCCATTACAGCACATGCTGTCTCAGGGCCTTTCAGATGAGGTCACACCTCTTGGCTGTGGGGTTCCAAAAAACTTAGGGTGTTTATACACGACCCCTAAACTCTGGGGCAAATGGCTCCCAGCTCCGGAGCTTAAAAATGTTTACCCACCAGCTCCAGAGTTAAAAGGAAATTAAGTGCGATCCCACTCACTTTAGCGCATCCCAGCGCACCTTTCAGGCACCTGCTCTTTGGAGGTGAAAATTATTTGATCCGGTGTAAGGATAGTGAGTGCAGGGCTCTCCTTGCTTCTGTTTGTTGTTTTTTGGCTCCCGCCCCTTTAAGAGCTACTTTTACAGAGACGAGAGGCAGAACGAGGTGAGCGACATGCTTTTCTTTCTCTTTTTCTCCCTCCCCTCACGCAGCCAGCAGCCAGGAAGTGCGGAGGGCATGGGAACGCAGGAAGAGCGACAAACCCCTAAGATCTCTGGTCCGAATTTAAGTGGCCAGCGGATCTTAGGGGTCATGTAAAAAGGCCCTTAGAGATCCTTAAGAAATGGCCAGCAAAACTCTGTGCAGTAGTAAGATTACTTCTGAAGTTTGAAGGCAAACGAAATTCAGGAGGGAAAAGATTTATTCTTAAGAACATGTCCCTGTCACATATGGTAACTGCATTCCCAACTACTGTAATTTCTTCTGTGGTCTCCTTGACTCGGATTATTACATACAAGACCAAATATATGGTAGCTGCTTTTGTTCATATATTGTTATTCTAGCATTAACCCAGTCAAAAGACTGAACTTTGAAATAGCAAATTACAAATAACACTGTTACAGGTGAATTGCTTTGGGTAAAAAGAGTATAGTGAAGTTACACTGCAAAAGTAATGGAAAGTTACATTATTGGTGTTCAGCATTTTGTTTTATTTGCACAAGTTACTTGAAAAGAGCATCTTGAGACATTTTAGAGGCACTCTTCAAGGATTTATGCCATTGTGTTATTGTGTTTCTACTGTAGTAGAAAGTAACAAAAAAATATGATCGGTGCAACAAGTAGACCAAAAAGTTATATTTTAAATAGTGGAAAGAATGACAATGGGCTGCTTTTAAATTATTGTAATGAGTAACAGGAATATATTACTTTTCAAGTTCTGGACAGAAATCAGATTGCAGTCTCTTTGAGGTACAGACCTGTCTTTTTGCTGATGTCATTCTACATTAAAGTAAAAGTACTGATCAAATTGTTTACACAGAAATAATGGCACATAATGTCTACCTCCACCTCCTGCTGTCCCCATTTCATACATGAATTCATCTCAGGAAGAGATGAGTAATGAAATACTTGATTTTTAAACAAAAAAGTCTGTGATATTCAAGAATGGAGGAAAAATGTCTGAAATCTAAAGAATCGGCCCCTTGAAGGCATAGCTGTTTGGTATGAGGAGTATTTTTTTTTGACTTGCTCAGAAATAACCTCAAAAACTATTGTAAGGTAGTTTTTTAGCATTAGGATAAATTGTTACCTTTCTGCACAAAAACTTGTCATGTGGACTTGGGTGTTGCTAAGGTGTGCTCTTGTATTTGTGCTAATTTTACAGAAATATTGACTCTGATGGAGTGGACTTCTTGTTAGACTGAAATGTTTCGCTACTCATCCAAGTAGCTGCTTCTTTCTGGGGAAGCTTGGTAGGAGACCTCCAGATTTATACTTCTCGTTAGTTTCACTTCACTCTCGTCTGAATAGGCTTGTTAGTTGGACAATGGCCAGGGGTGTATGAAAGTTACACATCTGTAACCCTTCTCACACCCATTAAACATGGGCTATTAGCAGTAGCCTTCCTGCTTGAGGTATGAAGTTGTCCTGATTTTTCTGGAGATAGATGAAAAAGCAGCATGACAAATAGAAAGATTGTGCTTAAGTCTTCCAGCCTGTTGAGAGAGGGATGTTCTGTATACACATGAATGGCCTCTCTAACCCCTCTCTCCAACCACCTATCTTCTATGTCTAATATGTGTTCATCTTCATCTTTGAATGAGTGCCCTTTGTCCTTCAAATGGAGGTGCACTGATGATTCTGGCCCTGAGCTATTACCCCTCCTGTGCTGGGCCATCTTCCTGTTTTATGGCTGTTTACTTCAGTGGTTCTCCAACTTTTTTTGCCGCTGCACCCTTGTTGGGCTAAAAATTTTTTTTTGCAGTATAGCTACCCTTAAAGCGGTTTGAATACTTCGGAGAAGAAGGGTGGAAAACAGTGCAAATTTAATCCTCAGTTGTTGTGATGAATGAAACTGTTTGGATGAATTTTTAATTATTTCCTTTATGTTTATGGGAAGTTTAGTTATTTTTACCCTCAACCCAGAAAAAATTGCCACGGCATCCCTGGCACATACTTGCAGCATCCCAGGGTGCCACGGCACCCAGTTTGAGAGCCGCTGGTTTAGTTTCCGCTATCTAGAGCTGTGCACATTCCTCACTGCATTTGACACATAAAGTATATTGCTCCTCTTGTATATGTTTCGATCCATCAAGAAAAGAAAGCCCATTTGACATGACTCGGCTTCTGGATAATCTCACCCGGATGACTGAGAATCTTCATAGGCGTTCTCTACCCTTGGTCATGGGTTTCCCTTGTTCATGTGAGCAGCTCACTACTAGGAACATCTGCCTGGGCACCTCCATGAGATGAAAACCCACGTGATCAGTAACGGGAGCACTTGTTTAAATTTGATTCTGCTTTGCAACTGTGAGTTCAGCTTTGATGTGGAACCCCTGTCACCATCTCTCATTATATGCTAGCATAGAGAAAATGACTGAGAGATCACTTCACACCTGCCAACTGATTTGTGTGTCACAAACTCTTTTCTCTTTTCCCTTGGAAGTTGAGTCATGGCAACTGGACTTCTTTTCTTGAGAGATTGAAACTTTTCGCTGCTCATCCAAACAGCTTCCTGAGTCTGAGGAAAGCAAGTTGCGAGTCCTCCATTTTATAGTTCACTTTGACCTCATGTCACCCTGGTCTGAAACAGGCTCATTAGAGGGACAATGGCCTAAGGCAGGCATGTCCAAACTTTGGCCCTCCTGATGTTTTGGACCACAACTCCCAGAATTCTAAGCTTAGCCTGCCAATGGCAAAGTACCGTGGGAGTTGCGGTTCCAAAACATTTGGAGGGCCCAAGTTTGGACATGCTTGCCCTAAGGTGTGTGAAAGTCTCATGTTTACAAACTTTTCTATTTTTAGTTTTGCCTTAAAGCCTTTTTGCTGTTGCTATATTCACTCGTTCTCCCGCTCCGCAACTTCAATGCTCCGAAACAAAACAAAAATTATTTTAACCTTTTAAAAAGGTAATCTAGTAGTTTGTCTTGCTCTCCCCCAATGCTCCTTCCAAATGGGAATAAAGGCAGCTAAAATAATAGGTGGGGTACTGCAGAAGAATGCAAGTGTAATTGGGAAAAGACAGAATGCAGCCACCTTAAAAGATTTTAAGAAATGTTGAGAAGAGAAAACATAAAGCTCTTGAATGGATGCCTGAAAGATGCGGGGATCGGTGCCTGGTGAGCTTCTCTGGGACAGGTATTTCACAAGCTCACACTCCATGTGCATAAACTCCAAAAGGCAGATGGGACCTTCAGTAGGTGTTCCAAAAATGACCTTAACACTTAGGCAAGGTTCAAATGACAGAAGTGCATCCTTTTTGATTGGGATAGTCAAGTGTGGCTCCAGGTATTTTTAGATTGCAACTACCAGCATTCTTCATTGTTGCTTCTGGTGGCTGCAGCAGGTGGGCATTGCAGTCTAGTGATATTCTGGATGGGCTTAAGGTGCCCATCTACTTCAGATGCCTGAACTCAGATTCAGACTGCCTTCCAGCTAAACTTTTTGGACTAGTGAGTTACAGTCCCATTAGCTAATGCCAGTCCACTTATGACTACATTGTAAGCAAACTAATACCTCAGTGTCTGAAGCTTGTTCTTTGCATCCAGACGCTGCCATCTTCTGGGCCTCTTTCCATTCAGTTTCTGGCTTTCCAGAACCATCTGCAGGCACTTCTGTTCTTAGCTGGAAAAAATGCAAGTTAGGCCAAAGAGTGATTTTGGGGAAAGCAAGTGGCCAGACTGAAGGATTAGATGGCTAAAATGAGATTGAAGGAACAAATGAAAGAAGTTCTTCAAAGTAATGACATATGGTTTAATTAGGTACATTTAAAACAATGCAACAACGAATGGAGAAAGAATTATATCAAATATAGAGAATATACAAAATATGAACAACTTTTTTGGTATGAAGATATTCAGAAGGAAGATTCAGTGAAAGCTATTGTGAGCAAAAAATATAAAATAATTTTGGATTTAGAGGGAAAGGGAAAATATTTGAAGTTAATCTGGGAAGAAGATGTTTAAAAAAATAAAAGAGGAAGACGGTCAAGATATGGAAAATGAGAATACTGTACTTAGATCACTGAGAATAAAATGATTTTTGAAAAAATAGTTTTAAGATGGGAATTCAGTAAATGTTAATTACTCATGTACTTGGAAATGTGTTAAGGAAGTTGGTACATACATACTTTCATGTGTGGGAATGCAAAAAGATAAAAACATTTTGGAAATCTATTTTTAAAGAACTAAGTGACATATTCAAAAGGAATATAGAGTCCAATTCAGACATTGCTTTTTTATTAATATTTGTTAAAACATTATGAGCATTGATTGCTAATTTATTGACTAGATTAATAATAGCCAGGAATTGGAAATCCAAACATGAATTATATATTTAGGGATGGTAAAACGAAGTATGAAATATTGCTATAAATGATAAATTGACTTGCAATTTGAAGGTCAAGAAAGGGGAGTATTAAAAAGGCATATTTTATAGTATACTAAATATGTATTTGTAAGAGATAAAGAGCTCTAGCGCAACAGTCAATTCAGTTCTGAAGAGGACAATAAAGAAGCTTTCTCAAGAGGTCCCACTGGTGGAGGGGAGCACATTTGTTTTGTATTTTGTTTTAGTCTGTATATTGTGTTATTTATTTTAATAAAATATTTTACAGCAATACAAAACAAAGAACAAAGGGAGATTTTGAGAGGCCCCACGTCTAAGGGTGGAAAAAAAACGTATATGATATCTGCTGCATTGGTGAGATATCATTGTAAGAGGTGTCTGACTAAGTGCACAAAGTATTTTGTTTGTGTTTGACACTTTTACTCCCATGAAAACAAGTTGGGGAATTAGTTTATGGTTAAACCCTATGTCATGTTTGACAAGGAGAGGCCAGGATGTGGGAACTGGAGGAAGGTGGGAAGCAAAAGCAAAAGAACCAAGATTGTTTTATTCACATGGGCTTCCTGAAGATCTGCAGTGGGTGCAATTTGCCTATTAGGCACTGATGCGGGAGAATGGATAGAACAGACATTGTAAGCTTACTGGGTCCCCTCTCTCATCACAGCTTTCTTTGTCTCATTGCTTAGATATGGCATTCTTTGAATTGTCGAGTGTGCCCGGAATTCTGACTCAATTGTTTTCTTTAACTGTTGACAGCTGAATCAACAGTTTGTCCAGTAGAGGGGGCCTTAAACATACTGCAGGCAACAGAATTTTCACCTCACAATCACAAAGTGAGAAGAAGCTTGCTTAAATGTCAAATTTGGCTGAGTGGTTTTAACTTAAGTAGGAGGGGAAGGAATAGGTGGGCAGGCAGGCAAGTATATGCAATATCTTCATATGCCTCTGCATTAGCAATATTTGAGTTGCACGTGTATGAAAAGCCAAGAGACCTGTTTCATATTTTTATTTTCCTGCTTGATTGCTCTGGTTGATTCCTTTGGAATTCCATTTCTGCATTTTTTCTGGTGCACTTGTCCTCTGTTGGAGCAGTCGAGGACTGCATTTAACCTGGCCCATTTGAGAGTGGTTCTTCAAGCCCTGTTTTCAAAGGCCTCTAGCATGTCATTGGCAACACTACTGAAAAACCAGCAACTGAAAATACACACAGTCCAAAGCAAATGTAGGTTCTCTTAAACCAGGGTCAAGAATCTCTGGCCCTCCAAGTGTTCTGCTGTATGGTAGTAAAAGATGTGGCCAGTAAAAGGTTCCCCACCCTGGTCTAAATAGTGATGGAACAGTTGGCAAATATTTCCAGCCTTTGTCTTTTATAATAGTTGTCAAAACACCAGATTATTTTGACATGTGAACACATTCTGTCTGTCTGTCTGGTGTCCTGTTCCTCAATAGATCACTTATGCCACTGAACATCTCCTTGTCAAATGTACATGACTATTCCTGGGAACCACTCACTGTAGAATAGTTAAGAAAAAGAAACCAAACAGAGCAGGACTGGGGGAGAAGAACACAAAACTTTGATCTCAGTTACAAAGTTATCAGAGAAATAGTGGCTATATAGCCAATCTCATTTTTATATTCTCCATATCACAGTAGAAAAGAAAGGCAGGGAGTCATTTATCTCATTTTAGCATGGGCTATTGTGGACTAAATCAAATTTTCGTTCTTGGTGTGTGTTGTAATGTGGGTTCCCAATTATGGTGACTGTACTAGGTAGGGATGGGCACCAAATGAAAAATGGCACGCTGTTTCATTGTTTCGTTAGCTAACAAAATGAAATGAAATGGGGACATGCTGTTTCGTTAGTAATGAAACAAAACAGCACTTTTTACATTGAAACGAACTGATTTGCTTCTGCTGCTACTTCTCCACTCCCACAGCCCCTTCTCCAGATCATTTTTTGTGGAGTGCAATACGATTAAACTGTTTTTGACAGAGCAAGCTATTCTTGAATTGCTGGGCTCTGAGGGCCAAGCATTTTCACTGGGCTGTCCAGAGAAATCAAAGTGTACCAAAATGGAAATTTTCTCCACACGGCACAAGCAATTTCCCTGGATGTTAATCCCTGTGAAAAATGTTTAGCTCTGACATATTCTTTGAGCCTAGCAGTTTTTTTAAAAAGCTACCTCTGGAGCACCTCCCTCATTTTGTCTAACAGCAGGGCCGGCCCTGGCTGGCAGTGAAGAGCTGGAATATAGAGCTGTGTGCCTTGCAGCTGCTTTCTGTACCCTAAGGTAGTCTGCTTCCTGCAGGTACAGTGGAGGATGATGCCCATTCCTGGTATCCCACTCATCCATATGTGGAGCTGGCAAAGTGAGAAACCATTTTCGCTCACACCTCTGGTAGCAAACTGTTTAGGGACAGTCTTGCAAGGATCCAGCCCTCAAATCTCCCAGCCAAAAGCAGTCTTCCTTTTTGTCTGCTTTCTCTACATTCTGCAGAAAGGAGGGTGTTGGTTTTACCCTAGCAAGGAAACAGAACAGACAGGTAACCCTCACCCAGAGTAAGTCAACACCTGCTGCAAGGCCCTTTGTCTGAAAGAAGCTGTGGCCAGCTAAACTCCCTGTAAACTGAAGTGGCCAATTAAGAAGGTGTTCACCAGCTCAGCCCAAGTCTTTGACTAATGCTAACAGAAACAAGGAAACACCAAGATGAAAGTATTTAGTGCCCCACAGACATACCTAAAGAAATAGATCCTTCCAGTTTTTACCTAAACTACAGTAAGGCATAACTCTGAATTAAGAGATTAAGAAGATGATAGTGTTTATTGGTCAGAATAGCAAGGAGAGACAGGGTGGCCTTCTTGAACGAACAGTGCAAAGAAATAGAGAAAACAACAGAAAAGGAAAAACCAGAGATCTATTCAAGAAAATTGGAGATATTAAAGGGGCATTTCATGCAAGGATGGATATGATAAAGGACAAAAATGGTAGGGACTAACTGAAGCAGAAGAGATCAAGAAGAGATGGCAAGAATATACAGAGGAATTATATCAGAAAGATCTGGATGTCCCTGATAACCAAGATAGCGTAGTTGCTGACCTGGAGCCAGACATCCTGGAAAGTGAAGTCAAGTGGGTCTTAGAAAGCATTGCAAACAACAAGGCCAGTGGAGGTGATGGCATTCCAATTGAACTCTTTAAAATCTTAAAAGAGGATGCTGTAAAGGTGCTGCACACTATATGCCAGCAAATTTGGAAAACCCAGCAGTGGCCAGAGGACTGGAAAAGATTGGTCTACATCCCAATCCCAAAGAAAGGAAACACCAAAGAATGCTCCAACTATCGCACAATTGCACTCATTTCTCACGCCAGCAAGATTATGCTCAAAATTCTACAAGGCAGGCTTCAGCAGTATGTGGAAAGAGAACTTCCAGAAGTGCAAGCTGGATTTCGAAGGGGCAGAGGAACTAGAGATCAAATCGCCAACATGCGCTGGATTATGGAGAAAGCCAGAGAGTTCCAGAAAAACATCTACTTCTGCTTCATCGACTATGCCAAAGCCTTTGACTGTGTGGACCATACCAAACTATGGCAAGTTCTTAAAGGAATGGGAGTGCCTGACCACCTTATCTGTCTCCTAAGAAATCTATATGTGGGACAAGCACCAACCGTCAGAACAGGATATGGGACAACTGATTGGTTTAAAATTAGGAAAGGAGTACGACAAGGCTGTATACTGTCACCTTGCCTATTTAACTTATATGCAGAGTACATCATGCGAAAGGCAGGTCTGGATGAACTGCAAGCCAGAATTAAGATTGCCGGAAGAAATATCAACAATCTCAGATACGCAGAAGACACTACAGTACTCTGATAGCAGAAAGCGAGGAGAAATTAAAGAACCTCTTAATGAGAGTGAAAGAGGAGAGTGAAAAAAATGGGCTGAAGCTCAACATCAAAAAAGCTAAGATCATGGCCACCGGTCCCATCACCTCCTGGCAAACAGAAGGGGAAGAAATGGAGGCAATGACAGAGTTTATTTTCTTGGGCTCCTTGATCACTGCAGATGGCGACTGCAGCAACGAAATAAAAAGACCCCTGCTTCTTGGGAGGAAAGCAATGACAAACCTAGATAGCATCCTAAAGAGCAGAGACATCACTTTGCCAACTAAGGTCAGGATAGTCAAAGCTATGGTTTTTCCAGTAGTGATGGATGGAAGTGAGAGCTGGACTATAAAGAAGGCTGATCACCGCAGAATCGATGCTTTTGAGCTGTGGTGCTGGAGGAGAGTCTTGAGAGTGCCCTGGACTGCAAGGAGATCTAACCTATCTATCCTGAAAGAAATCAACCCCAAATGTTCACTGGAAGGACAGATTTTGAAGCTGAGGCTCCAGTACTTTGGCCACCTCATGAGGAGAGAGGACTCCTTGGAAAAGTCCCTGATTTTGGGAAAGATTGAAGACAAAAGGAAAAGAGGACGGCAGAGAATGAGATCGTTGGAAGGTGTCATCGATGCAACCAATATGGATTTGACCAAACTCTGGGAGGCTGTGGAAGATAGGAAGGCCTGGTGAGCTCTGGTCCATGGGGTCATGAAGAGTAAGACACGACTGAACGACTGAACAACAACAACAACAATCAAAAAGGCACACTATTTCTTTTAACATGTTGTTGCAGTTACATATTTTTCACCAATTGAGAGAGGGCTCCTTCTGGTCCCAGGACAGAGATGGGAGATGAGATCCAAAGTACATTTCTTTACACTTCTGTCTAAGAAGCTACTGCACATTAGCCTCTCATAAACTGGAAGCTTATCTTGGAGACAAAGAAGCCCACGTGGTAGTCATTTGTATATGAACTATCTAACTATCTCTGGCCTAGTGAAGGATTGCTGTGGAAACCCAGGGACACCCCTCCCACACACAAATACACATCCAGAGAGGTTCTGTCATTGCATAAAATATGGGTAAGACTTCTTACAAGCTTGTTTCAAAGGCCATCTGCATTTATAAGCTATCATGACCCCCATATTTGTAAGTGGGTAAATCTACTCTTAGAATGAAAAACAAGAGTAATATTAAATAGAGATGGGCACAAAATGAACTTTTAGTTCGTTTTGCTATTCATTATTCATTTCCTTACAGAACAAAACAAATAACGAACTTCAGAGTTAATTTACATTTCAGCCACCTAATTAAGGAGGAGGAGGAGGACTTTTTAATTGTTGATGATGGTAAAGTATGGGACATTAGAAGGGCTGGAAAGGAACTAGTTTGAAATTCTCTTTGAAAAGAAGCATTTCAGATAACACATACCATAACTTGACAACACACAACTTGGTTCCAGAGTGTGCATACAGTATGTGTAAGGTTTGCTGTGTGTTTCAGAGCAACAAAGTGCATATGCAGTGAGGTCACATGCTCAAAGCTCAAGTGCTTACAAAGACTTAGTTTTTAAAAAACATGCAAACAATCCTCAGCCAATGGGGAAATATAAATACGAATGTATTCTGAAAGGCTGTTGTTGTGAGTTTTTGGGGCTGTTTGGCCGTGTTCTGGAAGTTTTTCTTCCTGACGTTTTGCCAGACTCTGTTGCAGCCACAGAGTCTGGCGAAACGTCAGGAAGAAAAACTTCCAGAACGCGGCCAAACAGCCCGAAAAACTCACAACAGCTATAAATATGAATCATTTTTAAATGCAAAATTACTGTGGCTTCCCCCTTCTTGCATAAGGGAAGATGTGTAAGCTATGGTGGCATAGAGATGTGCATTCCTGGATGTACATCAGCTAATGAGATATAAGATGCATATCATTAGTAAATGGCCCTTTGTTGCCAAGATGTCACAAGATTTTCCTAGCACAAGGGCAAATTGCCAGTAGGATTCTGGCCTACAAAACAGACTAGATTTTCACATCCCCATCTGTGAGCAGATCCTGATCTAGCTTCTCCCCACTATTACCATCACATCCCCCTCCCCACACACACACCTTGTGATGCTTCACTGCAATAAGTTGTTCATCTGTCAAAGAGTTCATGGAAATGCACTCATACATTCTCTCCTTTCACTTACTGATCATTAGTGCATTTAGCTTCCCTTTCTCTTCCTTAGATTTTTTTCATAAGATAATTCTAATTTCAGCACTCTGCGTGCTGAGTGCTTGTGTGTATATATATATAAAATCAGTCATTACTGACATTTTCCAAAAAGGGGTATCAATTGCTTTTGGAAATCAGCGGAGTGAACTAGCACTTTCCTTAATCTCCTCTCCTGAATATGCTTTAGGGGAGATGCGTCACCCAGTGAGGAAAACAGATCAGATTAGCATCCATGATGCTCCTAATGATGCCTAGAGAGATCCAAATTGTAGTCATTTCGCCTGCTTTTTTGCAAGCAATAAAGAGTCTGCAGGCACCGGGCAAATGGGTGAACAGAACTCTGACATTTCCATTAGCAGATCTAAAGTGCATTGGTCTTACTGAGCAAAGGATGCGTCATTGCAAAGAAAACGGTTAATAAGGCCTGCCTGCATTGCTTGTTTACCAAGCCTCTGTGCCGACACTGGGGCTTCTTGTGCCTCTCAGTTTAATTATTTTTTTTTTTGTACTGAAAACACCCAAGAATTGGTATCACAGACATGGTGTAAACATGCTGAAATATTGGACCAATATCTGGATGACTGGATTCCCATGCACAGTAAAAATGGAGTGGTTGGGTTAGGCAAGCCTTTATTTGCAGTAGGACTTTGTAGGACTAACTCTGGGATCCCATGTGAAATAATAACAAAGGGCATGAGGAGTTCCAGGGTTCCACTAGGACTGGCATAGATTGTGTCTTCGGCTTTCATCAATTACAGTCTCCTTAACTAAACGCTCTTGCCACGAGGAAAAAGGGGGTTTAGCTTATGATACTGTTGGGAGGTGGTGTCATTTCCCATGATGCCAGTGAACAGTGAATATCTGTCCATCTATGTTCTACACATGACATCTATACCAGGGCTGTTCCACTTTGAACAGTCCAAGGTTTACTTTTTCCGGTCCAAAGTGCCTGAGAGCTACTACACCAAAATCTCGACTTTTGAATTTTATCTGTTCTGAACATGTGCTCATAATTAAAACTTTTATAAGTAGAGCAGTTGTTTCCCATAGGAATGCATTGAAAACCAATTAATCTGTTCTGGAGGGAACAGATTTAATTGCACCATGGCCCTTGAATTGCCCCGCTCAGCTGAGACAGTGGACTGGAAGACCCAGAACTTTGCTGGGTCAGTGCTGGTCCTTGGGATGGGGAGGAAGGGGTGGAGAACTTATCCCCTCACTTTTTTATTGATGGCTGGTGGGCTACTTTTGAACCCTTCACAGGCTATCAGTAGCCTGCGGTCTACCTGTTGGGCAGGCCTGATCTATACCATATATTCAGCCATACATTTTCCACCTCTTTCAGATTCTACCAATAGAAAAAAAGGAGAGGACAGGGTAGTAGAGAGAAAGGCTAGAACTCTACACGGTCATAAGCTTAGTTTTGGCTACAATGGAAGTGAACTTGGCAGTGGAATCAGTTGTGGGCAGGTTTTGACCGAACCCTAAAAACAAGTTTTTTAAAAAAGGAATGCACCCTCTCATTGCTCCCTCCTGTCTCCTTCCATTTCTGGGAGGAGGTTTTCTATTTTGAAAATCATTTGTATAAGTGTCCCAGCACAACATCACAGCAATAACACACCATCTAACATTCTTTTCACTTCCTCTGCCCTCTCTGTCTTCTTATGCACTTCAGAGTCTGGGAAATTCCCAGTGGAAGCAGCTTGACCAAAGCCTGACCAAATAGGATTGCCCAAAGGCCAGTATGCCATTTGGATGCTATGGTCACACACAAAAACATCTCAGACCTGTACCCAACCCCATGTAGCCCTATTTAGCGCACACCATTCCCTTCCAAAAGATATAGTGCAGTTTTTTTAAATTAAATTAAATTTAATATTTTAATTCTTTTCTGTGATTGTTGTACACTACCCGGAGTTCCTTCAGGAAGATTATTTATTTATTTATTATAAATAAACAATACATAATAAACCCCCAGACGGTCATTATTGCATCTCCAAGTACACAGCCATAACATTCTTAGTATCTTAAGTCAGAATGCATTGCCAACTAGTATTGTAAGAAGATTAAAATGATTTTAAATACAGGAAGAGTGTTTATTATCACACCTGGGTGATTATAATGATTGCACAATTTTCTATCCTGTTGCTTTTCTTTTTAACATCACAAAAGGAAGCACTACAGAGAAAGTTTCAACCCCACATTTGCACTTCCAGCAATACCTGAACTAATTTCCACATGCACTTGGATCCTTTGCATAACATGCTTCAAACAAGTGATTTGGCTGCAAAGTTGGCAGCTCAGCGGTTCAAATCCCAGGTGCCACGCAGTGGAGTGAGCAATTTGGGAACATGTGAATCCAAGTAGATAAATAGGTACCACCATAAAAAAGAAACTACTTTCCTCTCTGGATTCTTGCTTCATCCAGTTCTAGGTCCACCACTGGCTGTAGAATCTACATGGATAAATTCCCAGCTCCAACTCTTGCCTTTTCAGGCACAGGAAATAGATTTTGAACAGGCACCAGTGCCAAGATTGTAGTTATGCATTTCAAATATACATGTTTCCTTCATTTGGGCACTTTTTAAAAGCGATCCATCTGAATAGCTTCTCTGAGTATCAGCCGGTCATAATTAATGCCTGCCTGCATTCAAATGGAATGCTATTTTAATTTTAGCTTCAACTTTTGATTACATTATTATTATTATTTTATGTTAATATCACTGTTGTGAACCATCCAGAGTGACCACCAGTCAGATGACGGTATAGAAATTGAATGAATGAATGAATGAATTTGTTCCAAAGCAAATATGCCCCCAAAGTGTCTATAAGGTTGGGAATGAGAAGAAAAAACCTCCTAGCCATGTGCCGTCCCCTCTTCCCTGAAAAAGGGAAACACCATCAGCTATCAACCATTCCCCACAGGTAGAAGGCAAGGGAAAATCTGGGGAAGAAGGGACTGAAGGAAACTCCATTTTGGACAAAAAGGCAGGAAAGGGAAAACCAGAAGTGGAGAAACTGATGCCTGTGGAGGAGGTGGAAAGGAGGCGTCATTCTTGCCCCCCTGAAGAAGACTTCCTACTGGGGAGGGAAGGACAAAGAAGAGCAAGCTAGCTAGCAGCCCAGATGGAAGAGGCGGAGGGGGTGGAGAGGTGAGGGATATAGGCACCTCCTGGCAAATCGAACCAACCATTGAAATCTCAGGCTGATCGGCTGAGATATTTAAGGAACTCCAATTTCTTTACCAGTTCTACTCCTCAGTAGTGGTAGGGGGGAGGGGATTCCTCCAAGGGGATTATTGTGCCTGTCATCATTGCACAGTTTTTGTAAATATTTATCACATGCACAGATATATCAAGTATCCTGTGCAACCAAAGTTTTAATGCCATTTTTTGTAGACTTTTGAAGCAGCACTCAAGGGCCCTACTGTGGAAAGAACTCCAGTGTGACTGATTGAGAGGCTACAGTGCACACTGAATTGAATGGCTATTCACTTCCAGAAGAAGTGGTCTATTTAGAATAGGCACACAGGTGACTGGATATCATATTTTATCATATACTGTACTGTACATAATACACTTGGAGGCTTGATTGGTGCTAACATTGGTCATCATTTCAGCACCAAGGCAAAATGTATGTAATTCTCAGAGTCATAGAATCATAGAATCATAGAGTTGGAAGAGACCTCAAGGGCCACCTAGTCCAACCCCCTGCCATGCAGGAACCCCATCACAATATTTCCGACAGATGGCCATCCAGCCTCTGCTTAGAAACCTCCAAAGAAGGAGACTCCACCACCCTTTGTGGCAGCATATCCCACTGCCGAACAGTTCTAACTGTCATGAAGTTCTTCCTAATGTTCAAATGGAATCTCTTTTCCTGTAGTTTGAAACCATTGCCCCGAGTCCTAGTCTCTGAAGCCATGGAAAACAAACCTGGGGGGTGGAGTATTGTTGTCTGTTCAGGTTTTAATGCAATGGTTTTAATGTTTATATGCTTTAATTTTGTGTTTTAAACAATTTTATTCTAAGTTTTATTTTTATGTCTGAAACCTGCCTTGAGATTGTGTGATATACAGTGGACTAGAAATATTTCAGCAAACAAACCATATACATTTTCTCAGTATTTCCACAACACTAATGATCACACCAAAGGGACTGAGATCTGTGGACCCAATTGTCTGTGCATAATATACTTGAACCATCTGTTCTATGCTTGCTAGTGTCAAAAAATACCTCCACTAAACAAACAAACAGAAACAAGACATGTGTCATGGCTACACAGGCATCTGAGAACAAAGAATACTTAATTCTTGAAGCTTTGCGTTGCCTCTAGAGCAGTGATGGCGAACGTTTTAGAGACCGAGTGCCTAAACTGCGATTAAAAACCCACTAATTTTTCCCAAAATGCCAATACTGTACAGCAATTTAATCTGAATAGAGGTGGCTGTGAAGGGGTGACGTTGGGTACCCACAGAAAGGGCTCTGAGTGCCACCTATGGCACCCGTGCCATAGGTTCGCCAACACTGCTCTAGAGGTTCCCCCACTTTCATTTTTAAAACTAAGAAGGAGGTCTTGGAAATCTCTGACATGGAAATAAATCTCTGCATAGGAAGCATTGTATTACTAAGCTCCACCTCTTCAACAAAGCCTGCTTCAAAACCATGTTAGTGATGATCAAATAATCATAGAGAACAGGGGGAAAGCTACAGATCTGATTGACTTCAGCCTTGCATCATTTGGTCAGCAGAATAATAACTGGAACTGAACCAAACCAATTACTTTATGAATTGACTGTTTCTTACTCCTGGATAACTGCTTTTTATTTATTTATTTATTTATTTATTTATTTATTTATTTATTTATTTATTTATTTATTTATTTATTGCCCATCTAGATGCAGGGCCGCTCTGAGGGGTTTACAATAATTCAATGTAAAACATAAAATACAGGATATAATACAAATATAATAATCTATACAACACAACATGATATACATAGGAGGTATAATAAATCAATAACATCATTCATAAGTTAATCAAAAATAAGTTAAGAACAAGTGGGAACGGATAGCAATGTCAATGAGTCAGCACATAATCATGCTTCATATAGTATGTTCCAAACTTTTGACAATAACACCCCATCCCTTTGTTTTTAAGTTAATGTAATGGACATACCCATTGCTAGTTTTTGGATATGTAATGGAAAACCCATGCTAATAAAGAAAATGTGTGTGTGTGTGTGTGTGTGTGTGTGTGTGTGTGTGTGTGTGTGTGTGTGTGTGTGTGTGTGTGTGTGTGTGTATTTTGTCGTTACAGTCGTGACCGACTCTTCGTGACTCCATATCCATGGAGTTTTCTTGGCAGGAATACTGGAGTGGTTTGCCAGTTCCTAAAGAAAATGAATCTGCATCAAATGAATGGTGCCAGCTAGAGTTCAGTTTTTCCTTTCAAGGAAGATCAAAAATCAAAGCCTAGATTTCTATTTCATATTTGATAAAGAACCCAGACTTTCAAGAGAGTTTAATGTCCACTTGCTGGGCATGTCAAATTCCTAGAACTGATTGCATAACTGAAGGATTATAAACAAGAGAAAATGCAGAATTTGAAACTAGGACTGTGACATGAACATAATGTACTGTCATGGGTTTTTTTGGTAAATCTACATTTGGTAGTCAGGGCTAGCTGAAGGCAATTTGAAAGAGCAGAATATGATGCCTCCCCCTCCTCTCTCTAAAAGTACATGCAGTAGTTGCCTATGCTATAAGTCTAGCCAAGAATATCCACAGAAATAGTTCAAGAAAGGGGACCAAGGATTGTTGATTAGCTTGTGTACATTTAAAGACACATCATGTTTTGGATATGGGGCTGTGGACAAGCACCCTCCTTTGTTACCATCCTTCTTAGGGCCTTTTTACATGACCCCTAAGATCCGCTGGCCACTTAAATTCGGACCAGAGATCTTAGGGGTTCGTCGCTCTTCCTCTGTCCCCACCCCCCTCCACACTTCCTGGTTGCTGGCTGCCTGAGGGGAGGGAGAAAAAAGAAAGAAAAGAATGCCGGTTTACCTCCGTTTTGTTCCTGGCAGCATTCAGATCTCTTAAAGGGGCGGGGCACAAAAAAAAAGAACAAACAGAAGCCAGGAGAGCTCCGCACTCACTATCCTTACACCGGATCAAATATTTGTCACATCCAAAAAGCAGGTACCTGAAAGCTGCGCTGGGATGCGCTAAAGTGGGCGGGGTCGCACTTAATTTCCTGTTAACTCCGGAGCTGGTGGGTAAACATTTTTAAACTCCGGAGCTGGGAGCCATTTGCCCAGGAGTTTAGGGGTCGTGTATAAAAAGAACTCTTTCTGGAGAACTCTTTCTGCTGAGTCCTCTATTGGTCTGTTTCACTGGATGTGAAGGAAAATTAAAGTGCTATTTAATTTCTCCCCAACTCTTGCTGAATTTCTCCCTAATATTTGGCCACATAGAAGGAAGGATCCCATGCATTTGGAGCGATGTCAAGCCATACTTAATTTCTTGAGGGAAATGAAATAGCCATCAGTGCTGGCCCTGTAAGCAACGAGGCATCAGATTTTGGCACAGCTCTGAAATGTTTTTTTAACGGGGGTGGGAGAGATTGCAATCCTTAAATTCTGCTCCTCCCACAGTCCTCAGAGTGTTCATGACAGGAACATTTAAGAAGTCATCTTAAGAAAAGGAACTTTCCCGGTCTGAAATCTTGATTATCATCAAGAAACATCGATGATTAGCTATTTAATTCATGTGTCTGATATTTAGAAGGGAAGTGGGGAGGAACTTGCAGGATTTGTCTGCATCATATGTCGAAATAACTTGGCCAACTTTGGAGAGTCTACCCCATGGGTTGTCCTAGATATGTCCCTTGCTGCCAGGTTGCCAAAATGTTGGGCCAAGCATGACTGTATAAAGATAATCAGAAGAGATGGTTGGCAGGGATTGTAATGTCATCCTGCCCAGATGCCCGCTGTGTCTTTGGACAACTTTAAGGTCTCTTCTGAGTATCTTTACAGATTCACAAAGAATCTGTTTTCCAAAGAATCTGGGCACAAAACTAGATGTGTAAGATGAATATATCTGAGCATGTGGCAAAGATCCAGCATATTGGTACATACAACTTATGCAAATTTGGGGCTTTTACTGTACAAACTCTACAGGATTCTGGTATTTTATCCCTATTTAAAACCAGGGTAGGGAACCTTCAGCCCTCCGGATGTTTTAGACTGCCAGTGATAAAGGACTGTGGGAGTAGTGGTCCAAAACATCTGGAGGGCCAAAGGTTCCCTACTCCTGATTTAAAACAAACAAACAAACAAACAAACAAACAAACAAATTTGAAACAAATAGAGGCAAAATAAATCCAGCATCACCCAAAAATCTTGAGGTGCATAAGATTTGCCTATGCTGATTTATGTGTATAGATGCATGGATCTTTTTTAACAACATTTTGCCTCGTTTGTTTGTTTGTTTGTTTGTTTGTTTGTTAGCACAGGCAAGTGTTGCTTTTGATTGCACTCCCCAGTTTACTGTCTTGGGCTTTTCAGACTAGTTCTTTTTTAAATTTCCTTTTACTATTCCAAGCACAAGAACAAGATTAGATATGCCACTGTTTAAAACACAGAGACTTTCCTACACTTAAGCCACAGGGCAAGTTGCAAAGCAGTCTGTGGCTGATTTCAGCTGTCGGCAGAGGATTTGGTTATTGCCAGTCCACCCGAAGGTAGGGTTTGAAAGATCCAAGGACTATGCTATTGGTCAGAGAAAAGTGATGTAAACGAGATGGAGCTGTATCTGTGGATACAAAAATAAATAACAAAGGAACACTGGAGTAGGAGATGAATCCATGAGATCAACTGTTGCAGCATTTTATGCAACATCTTGAAAACAGACCAGCTTAATCCTATTGTCTGCCACCTACACAGAGAGAGTGAGATGATCAGTTGAAATGTATGTTCTGTGTATTGGCACAGAAGGTGTGAATCACGGCTGAGGAAGAATCCCCTGCTCTTGAAAAGCCAGTGGTACATTCCTTCTATTGTGATCCTCCACTAAATTGGTTTGCTGTGCATTTGATTCTGGTCGCATGTTTCAATGCCTAAGAGACCTCGTACAGCATCCTTCCTATTTGTCCCAGTTTTCAGAGACAAGTTTACAGAGAATTTTAAAAATATATATAGTTCAAAGCCAGTCTGTCATCCTTTCTTCTCCTTAGACACCCAGGGAGACAGCAGGGGAGTACAAGCAAGAAACAAGCTACAGGGGATGGATGGTGTGAGTAGCGGCAGGACTATGTCTTACAGCCGATGGAGTTATGACAGGTATTGTGCATCACAGCCCTTTCATGTTCCCTTCCCTCCATCCAGAAGTGAATAGACAGGACAATTGTATAAGGCTGTTCTTCGACTGTTTGATGCCTGTTTGTTAGGAAAGCTGGAAACTTCTTGTCTTAGCAAAATCAATAATGACTTTAGAAGTAAGACTGGAAACCCTCCCCCCAATCCTTGCATGTTGTCTTTCGGTGTTATTTTGAGCTGAGAATCTTAGATTACCTGTTTACTTACCCCTAATGCCAGATGACATCTTTTTCTACCAAGCACCTGTAATGTCAAATGTGGGAAAGTTCCTGGAAGTGTGATTATTTTCCTGCCTTCATACTGAGACCTTTTCCTCTTGATGAAGTCTATGGGGGAGGGGGAAAGATGTACTTAATTAGAGGGCATGTGATAAAGCTTATTTGGAAATCCAGCATTCAAAATGTCTATGAACAGCTTAGATGGAAAATGCTAACTATGACGGTTTGTTCGGGTTGCTCGTATGATATTACAGTACATCTTGCAGCACGCTGTCATCTCCTCAGCTGCACATCCCCAACAATACCCTGGTAATATTTTCCGTTCTAGCAACATTGGTGCAAGTTAAACTGTTCAATAATATGATGAACAGGTTTCCACAAGATCTGTCCTGGTTTCCTTTTGAAAAAAAGTAATTGCATCTATCGGTTGCTTGTATCTGTTCTCCCTAAATAACCACTGGCTAATGACATGATACATACGGCTGATGATCAGTACCCTTTTGTGTGTTGGGCTTGTAATGTATGCTTTGCTAAGGTGAAAGGAATGCCCGCTGTGCCACAGCGACTGGGGGAAAACATACGGCGAATCCTTGGTAATGATGAGAAGAGGTGTATGGGAGTAAATCTGTACTCATAGCATCTGTCTGTGGTTCTGTCCTAATTGTCCTGAGATCTAGGTGATGCCTTTTGATAGTTGGGAAGTTTATAACAGCGGCAATACACAAGTGTTACTGCAAAGGCAACTGAAATCACGACAGTTGCTTTTGCTGAGTGGCAGTGTTGAATTTCACCACAACAATTTCTCATCACCATGGAAAGGCTGAACGATCATCATACGAATTATAAGATACGAGACATTGTTTTCCCTTAACCTCCCAATGGACTGTCTTTTGCTGTGTAGGTCAGGATCTGGCTTGTTTTTAGTGGCTGCTTTCAAGATGTATTAGGTTCCCAGGTTCATGTGCAGTGTGCGTGGAGGGAAGGTCAGACACAATGATACAGGGGCCTATATGCGTTCCTCACTTCTAACTAATACTTGTAAGATGATAAGTGGTCCAGCAATGTTTCATATGTATTCCAACTATCTTGAATTATATATCTTGCTTCACCAGTGCAAACACAAAATAGATGCGTTCCCTGAAAATGTTTCCAGCTGAAATGCTTCTTGTTAGTGGTGAAAATTGTGGAGCTCAGAGAATGCGCTCTACCGTTGGATCATCTCTTAGAGTGAAATGTGTTAATAGAAGAGTGACTGCACAGGTACTGAGCAGGGCCTGTCCTTGTTAAAACCTAGCTTGGTCTAACGCTTCTTGGGATGCTCAGATGTAGGGTTTCAAGTTGGTGGTTCCTTATTCCATTCACTTTGATAAATATCACAGAGAACACTATGATACAGGACTCCATACAATGCTACCCATGCCAGCTTTCTCAAATGTGGTGACTTCCAAATGTGTGGGACCACAGTGCTTGTTGTTCCTATCCAATGAGCCAGTGGCTTGAATTCTGTGAAAGATGGGAGTTGTAGTCTCTCTGACAAATATGGAGGGTCCTAGATTGTGGAACACTGGTATATAAAATAATGAGAACAAAAATTGCATTATTGTTTATATAGCATGTAACATATATTAATCAATATGTTGGAGATGTTTGAGTGGTGTGGGTGCAGTGTTGCACAGAATGGGAATGGCTAACAATCCCAGTCCTATGTGGCTCCTTGGAGCTCTGTTGAAAATGTTCTCAAGTCAGAGGATGTACAAATGCTGCCCTTGACCGCTACACCAGTTTCATAGGCCATGCATGCTTCCACATGTTAGCATGTTGTGACTTGTTCCTGGACGTGTGTTCTGCATCTATAAAGCCCTTCGTGCTAATTCACTAGTTGATTATGACTGTGGAGCTGTCCACAAGTGGTCTCCAGATGTCCATCTGAAACAAATGTGCCCATCCCTGATGATAATACTACATGGTGCCATGCATCACCTGCTTTTGATATACAAAAATAGCATATTCTACACATACAGATTATTTGCAGGGATGGGGGATATTCACACTTTCAGGTATTTGACTCATTTCAGTGATAGGCCAGTTCCCTCTGACTGTTCTGACTGTTGCTGCTCCCCAGTGTTACTTTCTGACATCTCTTTCTCCCCTTGAACCTTTGATTCAACACTGAGTTTGTGCACTGAGCACTGAGTTTTTGCACTGAGCAAACTGAGCAGAAAGCACCAAAGCAAATGTTGATGAGGATCCTTATGCAACTTTTCTTAATATCCTTTTACAACCCACACCTCCACCCCATTCTCCACCCCCAACCCAATTAAAGCATAATTTTATTCTCTTATGTGATTCTTATATGCCACGTAACATTTCTTTAGCTTAGAATAATTGGAGTGCCATGTACAACATCAAAATAATGCAGTGGTACAGCAAATAACTTTTGAACTCCAAACTTAATAGTATCATAAATATCAAAATAAATGCTTTTTAGATGGCCTGAGTATTGCTTGAGTTACAAAGGCCTCACCATGAACTCATCCATGCTTTGCAACCACTTTGGTATTACTGCTAATATAACACCAGCCTCTCTCCTTCTTAACCAAACAAATCTGCTTACGAATGTTGATTAAAAAGAAATAGTACTCTGAACACGTACAGTTTCACATTTTAAACTCACATGTTGGATGATCTTTGAAACTCACAGGAGGAAGATGACTTTGTGCTCTTGTTGCCTTGATGCCAAACAACTGTTTGAAAAGCTCAGTATGTTTATACAGGACATTGTCATTAAGTATCTTCTTTATTAGCTCACTGATATTTCATGTTGGATGTAGGCCTCTCACGTTTGGTTCTATACGTTTCTGTTTTCCACTACTTTGATCCAGGACAGTCCTGTTGATCCTCTAAAATTATCCACCCACCTAGTTTGTGGTCTCTTTCTACAACTTCTTCTGATCCAAAACTGCCATGATGGCATTTATTTCTCCCATTCCCCTTGTCTTGTCATGGACCACCCTCCTCCTTTTAATGATGCTATTTGTTAATTTACCTATATCATTTTTGTCTTTTGTTAAATAGCCTGATTTCCTACATTAGTCTGATACATAGCATTTGCCAATCCACTGCTCTTTGGTATTTTGTGAGCTGTTTCATTATGGGTTTGATTATAGTCCAAGTCTGTGTCACAAAGACTAGTACTGGTAACACACAAGTATAAACTGGTCTTTTTAATTTTAGAATGTTATTAAATATACTGTAATAGAAACAAAATACTGTGCTCCTTTACTGGACTTAGATCTCTTAGATTTCTCATCAAGATTTCTTTCAGTTCCAGTAATCATTTACTATTGGCTATGTAGGTTGTGCTTGATGGAAGCTGATGTTCAAAATATCAGGGGAAAGGCAAAAGGTTTCAGCATTCCTGTTCCCTCAGTTTCCCTTTTTGTTCATTATGGTTGTGTTTTCATGTTCAAAATCCTGAACATGTTTTTAAAGATGGGTAGTAGGAACTCGCAAACCACTCCAGTATTCCTGCCAAGAAAACTCCATGAACATGGGGTCATGAAGAGTCGGTCATGAATGTAACGACGCAACACACAACACATAGAACAGAAAGACCCTAAATAAACAAAGACAACAGATATTGTTAGACAACTGACAGAAAAAAATATCACTAAAATGTAAATAGGAGTCCCACCACTCTCCAGCCACAAATGTGGCCAAGGAGAACACGTCTGCTGCCCTCAAGCCCTTCCTGGAAACCTATGGCCGCAGTCCTTTTTCAAAAATGAGCACTGCTTTCCAGGGAGCCACCAAGGGCAGTGATGTCTTACTATAGCCCCTTCTGCTGGCAGACGAGACAGTGAACACACCGTTAGAACCAGAGCTCCCATAAGGAGAAAGAGTCAGTTCCCCACAGAATGAACTGTACAAACATCTTTCCATACCTGGACTTGATCTTGAGAGAGAGGGCCTTTTCACACGACCCCTAAGATCCGCTGGTCCCTTAAATTCGGACCAGAGATCTTGGGGGTTCGTTTCTGTTCCTGCGTCCCCACCCCTCAGCACTTCCTGCTCCTGTCGGCGTGAGGAGGGGGGAGGGGAAAAAAGGACAAAAGAAGCCTTTACTAACCTGCCGGTGCTGGTCGAAGTTGCCATGAGCCCCCTTTACTTCCTGGTTCCTTCTCAAGGGGCTCTTAAAGGGGCGGGAGGCAAAAAAACAACAGACAAGCCAGGAGAGCCCGGCACTCTTATCCGCATCAATTTTTTTTCACCTCCAGAGAGCAGGTACATGAAAAATGTGCTGGGTCACGCTAAAGTGGGCGGGGTCGCACTTAATTGTCTGCAAACTCCGGAGCTGGTGGGGAAACATTTCTAAGCTTCGGAGCTGGGAGCCATTTGCAGCGCAGCTTAGGGGTCATGTATAAACGCCTAGAGAGAGATGCAAGGAAGCAGAAGAGGTCGTGCTAGATATCTCTTCAAAAGGGTGGGCAGACTTTTCAAAAGAATTCTCGGTGCTTCTCTGAGATTGGAAAGGGACAGATTTTAAGAGAGAAGCTGTGAGCTTGAGACACCTTCGGTTTAGAAATTTGATGTATTTAATCTTTCAGTGTTATCTTACGAGTTTACGAATGCCTGAGTGAATTCAATCCAATTTGTTCCTCAGAAACCGAATGTAGGATTCCAGAGGTGGTTGTTTTTCTGTAATCCTGTTCTTGTATATTTCAGCATTTGAATATGACCCATAATATAAACTAGAAGGGATATGGTGCCTGAAAGCTAAAACAGTACAATGGAATTGAAATGATAAATTAGATGCTATAAATATCTTTATTTATTTATTTTCCTTTTTAGAAAAACCTTCCTTTCACTAGCTGTTAATTGCAGTTTTGTCGGGATTGCATTGAACTCAAAGGAAAATTGAAAAAGAATCTTATCAGAGTGATGCTGTTGAAGGCCTATCAAATGTTTTCATGTGCGAAATGAAAGCTGAGACCAAAATTAAAGGTCATAGCATTCAAGTACTATCTCCTATCTTATAACCTTTTCCATCAGATTCTTGGTGTTTTATGATATAATCAATAGTTTTATTGGGGTTGTGTCACAATATGTTCTAACATACCAGAGGTTTAAACCACCCTATGGCAGCATAGATTTATATTTCTGCACCGCTGTGTACACCACAATTTTTAAATTATTTATTTAAGAGCCAAGTCACTGTTGTGTTTGGGTCTACTCTGTGACTGTGTATGTGAGAGGAAACAATGCAGTTACAATTGCTTTGAAGGCTCCATTTTCAAGACGGTTGGAGTGCCATTAAGAGCAAAGAATCTTTGTTTCCGTTGGATATACAGTATATTGGCTCAAATTAAAGATAGCCCTTAGAGTTCAAGTCAAAGTTTTAAATTCAACAGGGAAGTTATATTTAAAAGATGATTATAGCCATTTTGTCACAATGATGTTTGCTCTTGCTACCAAGGAGAACTGGAAATGAGATACATACCATTCATGAGCAGCTAGATTCAGAATGCAAGTGTGGTTATGGAACATTGCCCAGTATTACTAATTCAAGCAGCATTCATAGCGTGCTGGCTGTTGACTCAATTTGATTTCACACGTGACACTTCAAGCACCTTTCACTTTTCTCCTGCTGTTTATACACACTCTGTTTACTAGCAGAACACACACTTACCATACAAAAGGGCCCCAGCATGGCATCTCCAAGTATGGCTAAGAGCATTTCTGTCTGATACTCTGGGGAAGTACTGCCATTCAGGGCTAGATGAATTAAGAGCTTGATTCAGAACAAGGTACCTTCTCATGTTGGAAAGATAGAGATAGCAAAATCTAACTGCAGAGGAAGTTCAGAATATAAAAGTAATTAATTCTCCATCATGGAGAAATAGAAGCACGCCTCCTCAAAGATTGAATTAATCTAAAGTGTTCATCACTTGCTGCTCGTGGATGTCAGAGTAAAGAACCGGACAACAATGCCAAATAAGAACATAAGAACATAAGGACATAAGAAGAGCCATGTTGGATCAGGCCAAAGGCCCATCTAGTCCAGCTTCCTGTATCTCACAGTGGCCCCACCAAATGCGTCTGGGAGTGCACGAGACTAGATATCTGTCTCCTGATACCACTCCCCTGCATCTGGTCCTGGAAGTACCCTGGTTTTAAGTCTGGAGATTACACATCTCCATCATGGTTTGTAGCCTGTGATGGACTTCTCCAGGAATCTATCCAATCCCCTTTTGAAGGCATCCAGGCCAGATGCCATCACCACCTCCTGTGGCGGGGAGTTCCACAGACTAACAACGCGCTGGGTGAAAAAAATATTTTCTTTTGTCTGTTCTTACTCTCCCAGCCCTCAATTTGAGTATATGTCCCCTAGTTCTGGTATTTTGTGAGTGGGAGAAGAGTGTCCCTCCATCCACTTTACTCATACCAAAGAGGCTCCACTTTTGCTGTTCATATTTATATAAGAAATGTATGCCTTTTCAATAAGAAATGGATGTCATGGAATTAAACCTGAACTGTCTAAACTGTCGAGGCAGCCTTTCAGCTGAGCTCCAGCTACTTTTGATTCTCCATTCTTGCCTTGGCTGTCCACTGCCTATTGTCTACCCTGCCACTGCAACCAGCAGTCCAGCAGTACTAATAAAAAAGTTCAGTGCTAGAAACAACAGCAATAGATTATCTGTTACACCCTCAACCTCTCTGGACTCTAACGCAGTGATGAAATGGTGTATCTTCCAGAATGATGTCATGTTGTATTTTCCCCAAACCCAAGGTAGCACAGCCAATGTTTCCTCCGAACACACACACCTGTGCTGTAAAAGAGCAGAATGAGAGAAATAAAAACAGCATTAACTGTTGGCATGGTACTGCTGTATACCCAGTTATCTAAGACAGCACCAGGACCTGGAAAAAAAAGTTGGTTGTTTGGGCTACAGTTGCTGAACTGCAGTGGTAGCATCACTTCCAAGATTGAAGGATTGGAAATTGCTATTTGCAAAAGGAGAAGGCTGAAAGCATGGACTTTCCAGAATCCCTCAGCTGGTAAAGCCAATTGCCACATTGTCCAGGTGATTCTGGGGCATGTCATCCAAAAACTACTTTCCCAAGATTTGGCAAATGAAATGCGTTGGGAACCCTCATATGGACCATGACACAGGAACTGAATGTGCTAGTTGCTTCTATGGGCAGAAAGGCGAAGGCTTGATCTTTGATTCAGACAAAGATGGTTGCAAGCAGCAAACCAGCTGGTCTACAGGCACTGACATAGCCAATGGAAAGTAACAGTTCCCAGTTGGGCAGAAGAACAGGTCATAATTCTCAGATGGTCTCCTGTACACAGATAGATGCTCTGAAGGTTGGTAGAACTGGTTTTGAGGCAAAGTGACTTCACCCAAGGTCTAAAAGGTGATGACAAAAGGAGGTTGTTGGGTTTTCTCTCCTGCATCTTATGTCAAAGACTTCCCCCCTCAAATACAAAATGTTTAAATGTTGGGTTTGTTCAAAAGCTGAAGAGCGATATGCTTTTCTAAGAGTATAAATGGGTTCAACAGACAGACAGACAGACAGACAGACAGACAGACAGACAGATAGATAGATAGATAGATAGATAGATAGATAGATAGATAGATAGATAGATAGATAGATAGATAAGCATTTGCACTCACCATGTTAGATGTATTTATATGTTGAAGCCATTTGCTGATAGCATCTAAAGTTCAGTGAAAAACCAGAAATACAGTACAGTACTGTATTTGGGAGTGTTTGTCATACAGTGGCCAAAAATCATCTTACCTACCTATATGCAATCTCTGATTCTTATTCATTGAAGACTGTGAATGCATATTATCTGGTTTCTGGGTCATGAGGGAAAACAGGCTGTCATAGAAACAAGCTCTTATCAATGGCTCTTATTTGAGTGGTGGTGGGGACACAGATTCAGACTAATGGACAGGAGTGAGGGTATGAGGGCTTTTGTGTGAGAGTGAAACAAGGGTGTCACATGTTTATTACTTTTTCCATTCTAATGCTTCATTCTGAGATAAGGATGGTACAAACAATTTGACTGGATATTTATTAATATTTATTAATGTACTGTAAATGATCTCACCAGCAATGCTTTGGAGGAAGTTTATGGCAGCAGAATAAACAGAAGTCAAAAGGAGACATTGCAATATTGGGGGGGAAACACCAGTCGGTGTAAAATCTTGACAAAATAAGAAGTATTAGATATCTCTGTCTGGGACAGGCCATGTCCCTGTGGCTCTTTAGTTTGGGTTGATGGGAGGCACTTTCAGCCACAGGAGTTACATGGACCTCTGCCAACAGATTGGTTGATTGGTCCCATAGATCCTGGACCTTTTGAGGGGTGATGGTGGTGTTTCATTAGGTTGCAATTTGAGATGAGGGGGCAGAAGGTTGCAGTTGGAAGAGGAGGCAAAACCCAGCCCATGACATGGCACAGATTAAAAAATCTATGTCTTAAGCCCTCCAGACAAAGTGTTCAGCTATTAGGAAACACTCAGTGGAAATAGAAGCTTCCTCAGGAGTAGGAGTTTTGAGCTTATCATCTTAGGAACAGTAGATGTCCACATGCCAGCAGCTGATCAGTTTAAGTCCCAATCATGGGAGGTAATACTTCTGGAAACATCATCTTCAGAGAACTCAAGATGCTCGTTGTTTTGTTCCTTGCATTTTGACTCTTGCTGTAATGACCTCCTTGCGTATGAGCCTGGACTGTCTTGATTCCACCTCTGGAAGTTTCCTTCAGTGTTTGCTGTTAGATTCTGGGGTGTTGATTGAATATTGGTTTTGATCCTCCACACTGGTTGTCTGTTACTCCTCAGCAGGATTTTATTTGTTTCTTAATTTTGTCTTTGTTCATTGTGTTTTCCTTTTTGGTATATCCATTTGTGACCAAGGATCTTGCTACTGGGACCCTGCATCCCAAGGAATTGGGCACGAGTGGTGGAACATGGGAATTGTTTTCATATCAGGCCAGGCCATTGATTCACCTAGCTCTGCTGATGGGTTGCAGCTTCTCAGGGTCTCAAGGAGGACTTTTTCCAAGGATGGCTTGTGGACTGAGCAAAGAGGAGCCTCGTCCTCTAAATGGTAAGGGATATCCCCTAATTCACCACAGTGTGCCCTGTAAGCCTTTTCCAGTCACATCTAGATAGGCGCAAAATGGAATATGGGATCTTTTACACTCAAATAACATGTTCTTCTACTGAGAGTTATGAACCTAAGTTCAAATTCCCACTCAGCCATGAAGCTTGGTGGATGACCTTGTAATCTACATTACAGGATTGTTGTAACAATAAAAGTTTAGACAGTGAAGAAGTGTGCATGCTGCCTTGAACTCCTATAAGAAAATTAGAACATGAAAATAGTAGAGAGATTTTTACCATTTTTATTGTTATTTGTTTGTTATTCTTATTTGTTTATTGCTGTAGCAGTGGTTCCCAAACTTGCCCCCCCCAGATGTTCTTGGACGAAAACTCACAGAAGCCTATGCCACACCTGTGGTGGCATGGACTTTTGGATATGGTAGTTCAACAACATTTAGGTACCCAGGGTTGGGAACACAGATACTCGGTGTGATGTAGTAGATCAGGCATGTCCAAACTTCAGCCCTCACAGAATTCTAAGCTTAGATTGCCAATGGCAAAGGTCTGTGGGAGTTGCATTCCAAAACATCTGGAGGGCCAAAGTTTGGACATGCCTGGAGTAAATAGACTACTCTCTGGAGACAAAGTTTTACAACTCCACTTGGCCATAGAAACTCCCTGGGGAAGAAGAACTGGTAGAACCAGCCTTAGATATTTCGCTTACCTTGAGAGCCCTATTAGAGTCAGGGTAAGTGGGTTCAGACATGATGGCACATACCTAACTATATAACACAGTGGCTATGCCTTAGCACTCAAACCAGATGTAACATGGGCACAATGGCACAAGCTATGAATCAAGTGTGTATTCAACTCTGGATGCAGAAGGATTTTGGCCTGCTGCTTGACTAATGAAAATTATCTAATGTCTGTTGTGAACATGGTAACAAATACATGAAAACAAGACCCATTTCTCTGTCAGAGACTCTCAAGATATTGAATTACTAGGCCAGATTGAAAAGTGATAGCGTGATCATTGGGGACTCCATGCAATTATTACATAAATCCTGCATCTTTCCCAAAATTTCTCAAAGGTATTCCTCCCTCCCTCCCTCTTTTTTTCATGCGAGAGTCACTTGCTCGTACTATAAATCCCAAGAGCTGATATTAATTGCCCAATCATTTCAGTAAAAATTATATCTACACTTCAGGACAGGCTTTAGAATGAACAGTGTGTATTTATCTAGTGCTCATTTTGTTCACCTTTTTCTGATATTGACAACGAGCCGAATTTTAAAATGCATGTCATTCGCAAAAGCATATTAACTGGAAGTAGGCCAAACAGATACAGACTGTTATGTGAACACCAAGTCATTTCCTGAAACCATGTTTCCTTCTGGCAAGGTAAAAAGGCACTGCCATAAGCAAAACACAGAGGGACCCTGCTTGTTTTTGACTGGCCTTCATTTCCCTTTTAAAATAGTCCACATTCTTAAACTAACACACTGTGCATTGCCAAGAAGCATGGTGGTAAGAAATATTTAATAGATGTGTCACTTGGCTTTGTTTAAATGGGAGCAAACAGCTTCTGTCCTGATTGTTTGATGAAATATGGCAATTGTTAAGATAGAACAGTTTGATTGCGTGGAAGCTCACGGAATGAACCATCCTTGATGAAAAGAGTCAAGCAGGTGGGCAGCTGTGTGAGGACCTTTTCCCTGAAATACTCTCCTCCAAGAAATTAGCCTGCCCTCTTTCCTTTCAGCTGTTCTGTGGAAGTTAGAGACCTCCTTATCCAAGGACTTTTGCTGCCATGGCAATCGAATTCACTGAGAGTGCTGCTGGTATTTATTTATTCTTTCTCTCTACCTGTTTAGTGTCTTCTAATATGATGGCCTTTTCCTCCAGCTATTATTTTCAGTTCGCTATTATTATTATTATTCTCATGTCTTCCTTCCTGTTTTCCGAACTACTTTCCATCCATTAAGAAGAAACGGAAAATAAATGCTCTCTTCAGGCATTCTGTTTAAACAAGGCGTAGAATAAGCATGAATGGGGCTATATTGTCTGACTTTGCTCCTGTTGGCCCAAGGGGAACAATGCCACTGGAGCAATGTGTTCTGAAAAGGATGATCCTCAGTAGATCCCTCACTGCAACTGGAAACTCCAGTACAGCAAACCCTCACCTATTGCAGGGGTTAGGGACCCAACCCAACCCACAATGATTGAAAATCTGCAATATGCGGATTCTGGGTTAGGTCAGGACTGGGTGGGCTCTCTGGAGGCTCTTGTACTTACTCTAGGCCTGGTGCTGCCCCAAATGGGCTTGCAAGGGGCTTTCCAGTCCCCCAGAGGCCCCAAAAGTGCTTTCTAGTGATCTGGAGGTCACTTCTGGTTTACTGGAAGTCACTTCCGGTTTGCGGGGAAGCACTTTTGGGGCCTCTGATGGGCCTGGGAAGGCCTTTCCTCCTTACCCCAAGGGGCCTTTTTTCATATACTGCAGACACGCAATATACCGGGACCGCAGTATATGAACCACGAAAGGGCAGGGGGCAACTGTAAAGCAAGCAAGGTAGGAGCAGGCAATTAACAGTAGAGACTCTATCTTAGTTCCCTAAAGGGTACAAGCTTGCAGGAGTGTAAATGATCTTTCCCCCTAGAAATAAATGGAAAAATGAAATTCGTTGTTGGATATTGAAAGCTAAACTTGAACCAATTACTTTTTGGTCAACTCTAGAGTGATATTTGCACACCTTTCTGCCAGTGTGGTGTAGCTCAAGAATTTTAGACAGGTTTGGGTGTTTCCCTTTCTATCTCAATATGAAAACATAAGGGATTGATGGGCTGTGCACCAGCTGAAGTGCAAGGCAGCCAAGTTTCAAGGACAAGATTTGGGGCCATGGGGGTAGGGAGTTGGATTGATTGTGTCGCATGGACCCATTCTGAGCCCTTCTCACTGGAATCAACAAGATTTTGTGTTGTGGCTCAGTGATTCTATTGCACGTACACTAGCTGTCCTTTTGTTCTCTTCCACTACATTATTGATAGTTGTGCCACTATAATAATGTGGGTGGTGGTGGTGGGGAAATATTAGCTGAGCAGCAATAAGCCATTATAGGGAGACAGAAGGTCTGGGCTGTGGTTATACCCACTGAACAAAATTGTTTTTAGGATTTATAGCATGAGAAATGATCAGAACTATTTTATCTTATTTTTATAATGATATGCCAAAAACAAAAAAGCACAGAGGGGGGGGGAGAGGGGGGGAGGGAGAGAGAAAGAATATACAAATGACATAGATCAAACAGCACTTAATTTTCTAGATACACTTGCAGACACTTTGAGGTCAGTAAATGGCCTGGATTTCTCCTAATTCAGTGTGATATTCAGTTCTCTTCCCTTTAAAAAAATACATACTACTAATTTATTTATTTATTGTGATAGTCTAGCTGGGTCCGCTGTAGGTCAACCCTCTTCCTCAATACCACCACATCACCCACTACTGTCCTTATTCTCAGTTGCCCATCCAACATTTGCATCAACCTGTTTTGAAAGCCCTTGGGGACAAGACTGATACCCTTTGCCAATTGTTAGCTACTGATATTGTTCAAAGGGGGTGGCCAAGAGGCAGGTGGATTCTTCGTGTGGTTCATTTTGCTGGGATCCCCTTTAGTATTAGTCTTGTATTTGACAATACTGTACATCTTCAATAGTAGGTAATGGAAAGTGGCTTCTTTTCAATGTTTCATGCAAGGCTTTGGATATGTGGGTATCCTAAGATTCCCTAGTGGTCTTCTGATCACACCCAGACTGCTTACTTAGCCTGTGCTTTTCTTCTCTTGTTCTGCAATCTCCTGACCTTTGTGAGTTTTGCATTTCATCTTTCCAAAGATGTACTACTAACTCAATTGGATTTGCATTAGAAACAATCTCTTTCAAATAAACACCACCTCATTTTTATGTTTCCCTCAACGAATCTCTTCATTCCCTTAAGTGTTCATTCAATATGTGCTGGTAAAGCAAAAAAGGAAAGTGTTCTGCTTATATACCGCCCCATACCACTGCAAGTAGTCTCTGGGCGGTTTACAACTTTAATTACAGTGCACAGGCTACACATTGCCCCCCAGCAAGCTGGGTACCACCTCGGAAGGATGGAAGGCTGAGTGAACCTTGAGCCTGCTACCTGGGATTGAACCCAGGTTGTGAGCACAGTTTTACCTGCAGTACAGGCATTTAACCACTGCGCCACAAGGCTCCTGGTATTGGATATTCACCACCAGTTCCATCCTCTGGACTGCCTGTGTGTGTGTGTGTTGTGTCGTTACAGTTGTGACCAACTCTTCATGACCTACAAGGGTATTAATTCCTGGTCACCAACAATTGCAAATTTTATTCTGTATTCAATTACTGTATTTTTTTTAAAAATAACCCTCCAGCTTTTGAATGCTTGTGTTGTGTTTTTCTATCCCTGATTTAAAAACAACAGGAAATGACCCAGCATTGCTACACAGTATTGTGCCCGTGTTGCCAAGCTTTGCATAGTGAAGAGCAGCCTGAATGTTTAAAATGGCAGCAGTCAAGCTGGTCTCTACAGGATACACTCTTGTGCTCACTGCTATTTACAAATAAACACCATTCAATGAAAAGTCTGACGCTGACTCCTTTTTTCATCAGTTAACAACTTTCTTACCTGAGCACAAATAAATTGTTGGGCCTGTTTTTCAACAAACATGAATGACAGTGAGCAGTTTCAAAGTTATAGTTGGTTGTTTTGGGGATCCCCCTTGTTTTTGAATCACCTCATGGAATGCTGAATTGGGCTGTCGTACAATATGCACGTATTTGTCCTGGAGGTCCTGGTCTAGAGTGCATACACCACCTCAGCAGCCCTGTCCTAGGACACACTTACATCCACAGAGGGCCCAGTCACATGGGGATTTATGATGACAAGGCGGATGGCTCAACATCAACTTAAGGCTGAGACACAATGACTGCAAACACAGGAATGGAAGTGGCCCAGAAAGAAGAGCGGAGCCTCAGTAAATTGTCTCTTGTTTAAGCCTAGGCCAGCCTCCTGGTTGTTAAGCCCATATCAAAAGGGGATTAAAGATGTCTTTCTCCTAATGAAGTCCTAATGAAGTTGAGTTGGTGAATGGGAAGAAGGCTGCAAGTGAAACCACACTCCTAATTGGAATGGAAATGTATTATCCTCCAGGCATTTTTCTGGGGCCTGTTGAGTATCTTGTAATGTGTTTACTGTGTCTTCATAAGTCCTGTCACTTTCAAGATCTACAGTATAATGTAAGAACTACTTCTAGGCTTTTTCTGTTTAGATAAGAAGTGGTTCAAGTTTTATCACGTGTGGCCTTTCTCCTCAGAAAACAAAAACAGAGGGACCTGACTTATAGGTTCTCCTCCACAGGACTTTCTTTGCTGCGTGGTGGTTCTGTGGTGCTCTTGTGCCCAGTCTCCATCTCTGTCCTTCCAGGGCTGCAGTCCAATTTTGGACCATTCAACTGCCCTGCAAATGCCCAAACCTCACTTTAAAATCAAACCACACAGCAATTTTGCAGTGACTCAAAGATCTTGGATTTTACACACTACTTGATATCTGATCTACCAGTCTCTGTTATCTCCAAAACTGCAGTTACCTACTTCCTATTTTTAGACTGGTATGATATCACTTGATGCCCTGTTGCTTGGTCTCAAATGAAGATAGTATATCTTTCTACTCTTTCCTTCTCTCTTTGGGGGTATCCGTGGGGATCAAAAAGTCCTATTGAACGAGCCTTTTCACACGACCCCTAAGATCCGCTGGCCACTTAAATTCGGACCAGAGATCTTGGGGGTTCGTTGCTCTTCCTGTGTTCCCACCCCCTCTGCACTTCCTTGCTCCTGTCTGCGTGAGGGGAGGGAGAAAAAAAGAGGAAAAAATGCAGGCTCACCTCCGTCTGCCGGTTGAAGCTGCCCTGAGCCCTGTCGTCGTCCTGATTCCTGTCTCTTAAAGGGGCGGGGGGCAAAAACAACAACAAACAGAACTGAGGACAGCCCGGCATTCACTCCTTTACATCCGCATCAGGGATTTTCACCCCCGGAGAGCAGGTACCTGAAAAGTGCACTGGGATGCACTTAGGTGGGCGTGGTCGCACTTAATTTTCTGTAAACTCTGGAGCTTGTGGGGAAACAATTTTAAGCTCCGGAGCTGGGAGCCATTTGCCGTGGAGTTTAGGGGTCGTGTGAAAAGGCCTGAAATAGCTGGTGCTTGCTGTGCTTGAGTAATATTTCCATGTAATACTTCACTTAATTGTCTTGTCCTTCCTTCAGTCAAGTATGAAAACAGTCTCATATTCACAGTTTCTGCTTTATCTGCCATGGCAGTGCTCGTGTTGAGGTTCAACTCGTCTTTCCAGTTTTCCATTTCTCAGATAGATTCTAGGATCTCTTCTTTTGGCACTCTTTGGATCTCATCCATCCCTTTTGCCAAGTCACAGTTTGCAAGTCATTCTGGTTCTGGTTAGGACTTAGTTTCAGTAGTGTGGACTAATTTCCTACGGTATTATATAGTTTGTGTGTTCAAACAAAGGTTGGACCTATGTAATCAATTTTGGAGGGATAAGATCAAGACTGAGTTGAAGAATCTGCCTCTCCTCAGATGTAGTTAGACCATTTGGCACTATCAATTTAACCTTCACTTTCCACTTAAGAGTGTAAGCTACCATTTTATACATCATGGTTGCAGGCATTTCCAACTTAATAATGATAGCTGTGTGATGGCAAGTCAATTCCAACTCATGGTGAATTTTTCCAGGGCTTTCAAGATTAAGAATACTTCCTCTGGAAGCAGCCTAGGACTGTGGCAGCTTGACCATGACTACATGGGCTGGATGTTCTCCAGGAGGCACACTGGGCACATCAAACTCCCAGTTATTTGGCTCCTGGAACCAGATACCTTAACCGCTGGACGATCCAGCCACTGCAACTAAACAGTGGGAAATTTGTACACAACAAAATTGGGATACCTCTGATGAATGCTCTGTAGCCATCCAGATGACAATTTGTTGGAGCCAGCATAAGGAAAGAACCTGGTTTGCATGAAGCTCCAACAGTAGAAGCTGCCTCAAGGTGCTAACAAGATGTTAATTGGCAATTTCCATTGCTGTCTTTTTAAAAATGTTCTCCTAAGCGCCATAGCAATAGTGGGACCCAGCACTGAGCTGAAACTTGTTTCTTTCTTTCTTTCTTTCTTTTTAAAAGACATGGTTTGGAGGCACAAGGTGCTTGATTAAGGGAAATGTAACCCCTTTGTTCCGGATCAAGCAGTTGCAATGGGCAGAAGGCAGACCCAAGTGATAAGTACTGGTAATTGAAAAATGTATATAGGAAGTGAAGAGATAGAAGGTATCAAACATGATACAATATAAGAGAAATAAAGAAATGGGGTTAGGAATACCCAACCAGTATTGTTATTATATAGCCTCTCAGTTTAGACAGCTTCTTCGATTGATCGATCGGGGGGGGGGAAATGTACATGGTTGCCATTAGAATCTCCAAGGGATGCTCTGAAAAAAGTACCTGGAATATCATTTTTGCTTAGAAATAAAACTAGCCCATTATACATCGAAAATCAATTTCTGAAAGCCTTCATTAATGAAATGGGGTTTATGGAAGACAAAATTACTACCATCTAATTTATTCCTTATACCTTTTTATGCCATCCCCTATTTTAAAACAGCAATAAATGGGTGCAGTATAGGAACTGGAAGGAAAAGTGCCTATTTTGCCTCTGTGACCTCTTATCAGGCAATATATCAAAACTAAGGACTCAATGGTCTGACATAACCTGGTGATGCAAAAGCTTCATGGCTCCAACTATCCCAAGTAATCCATTTTACTAATTTACCATAGTTTAGAGAAGTAGTTGGTAAGCCTCTAACAACAATGGAAAATATAATACAGTATTATTTGCTAACAAAGAGCCTAAGGGCCTGAATGCTAAGATCTACACAGTCTTAATTAACATGAATGGTAACACAAATAAGTTCAAAGACATTTGGGAGACAGACTTTGGACTTACTATCTGAGATAAAGACTGGAAAAGATTTTGAAGCAGGAAGGCTTTAAATCAGACTCAACTATGTTTAGACAGCATTGTCTCAAAGTGGTACACCAACAGAATTATATCCCATTGAAACTGAATCATATAAACAAAACATTGGACCCAAATTGTTGGCAAGGCTGTAAAGGAATTTGTACATACATTTCTGGTGGCATTGCCGTAGAATATACAATTTCTGGCTCAAGCTGTTTGGCAAAAAATAGAAATATAACATCACAAAGAATGGTTATGAGTCCAGCCTTGGGATTAATGGACATTCTTAATGGACATTAATGGAGATTCCAATTCACTATTACACCATAAAGAGCTAATTATAATTTTTTGTTTATAGAGAAACAATTGCAGTCATTTGTAGAAATTTCAATGAATGTTTTGGAATCTAGGGTATGGAGATTAGTTTTGCTGGGAAAACTCACTGCCCATTCACAACTGAGGTACCAGAATTCAAGTATGGACTTGTTTTATATAACTTGGTGTCCTTTTATTCAGTACTGTAATAATAATACTAGTTCTCTAAGCAACCTCCCTTTCCACAGCTACTCATGCTAATTTATGGAAAGATGTATTATGTTGACTAGTAATACCATTTGGTATGTTTATATTTACTGTGTGGGGTTTGATGGTTAATAATAATAATAATAATAATAATAATAATAATAATAATAATAATAATAATAATAATAATAATAATAATAATACATGGTTTGTAGACATGAGATGCTCAGTTAAGGGAGCTGACATCTTGTGGAAATAGCAATGAGCTCTTTTCCCCCAGAGCAGGAAACTGCAGTGGGCAGAAGACAGATAAAAGGGATTTCAAACCTATTGCAACAAAATCAAACCACCCTTGCCATCTCTACTACTACTACTACTACTACTACTACTACTACTACTACTACTACTACTACTACTACTACAAATATTCCCTTGTCAAAAGAGATGATACCACAATGGGCTGCCTTGCATTAAGCTTTAGGAGCCTCATGGCACAGTGATTAAATGCCTGTGCTGCAGGTAAAACTGTGCTCACGACCTGGGGTTCGATCCCAGATAGCAGGCTCATGGCTGACTCAGCCTTCTATCCTTCCGAGGTCAGTAAAATGAGTACCCAGCTTGCTGGGGGGGGCAATGTGTAGCCTGCATATTGTTATTAAACTGTAAACCACCCAGAGACTACTTGAAGTGGTATGGGGCGGTATATAAGCAGAACGCTTTGCTTTGTGTAGTCATCAAGTATAATTTAAAATAATTTATGCCGAATCAAATTCAAATTGTGGGTTAAATGGTCCTAATGACCAGGGCTGGCACATCTATTAAGGCGAACTAGGCAGTTGCCTAGTGTGCCAAAATGGAAAGAGGGAACTGGCCAGCCGGCCCCCCCCCGCCGCCACCCCCACCGCTGGCCACCACCATCCGTCCCCCCACTGCCCGCCAGCCACCCATCGCCGTCTGCCCATCGCTGCCTGTCGCCGTCCGCCGTCCGCCCGCCACACCCATCGCCGTCCCCTCGTGCCCGTCGCTGTCCCACCACCACCGCCCTGCCCGCTGCCCGCCACCCACCCTCTCCCCACCCCGCCCACCCACCACCCACCCCACTCCCCTGCCCCTCGCCTAGGGCGCAAAAAAACCTAGTGCCGGCCCTGCTAATGACACTGTTTCACTGTTCATGATGCAAAAGAGAAAAAGGGATGGATGGGAGGGGGGAACCCACTCAAGTAAACCCTGATATGCATTCTTAAAATAACATGCTCATTGTTACGATGAGCAACTGGAAAGGAAACATATCAGACTGGGAACGAATATGCACCTTTTTCTTTCAGATTTTCTCCCACAACCCTTTATAGATGAATTAGCAAGTATTCCCGGGGCCTTTATGTACTGTATTTGAGGATCATTTGTGCATAATGGTCAGAATTCTATTATTTCTCCATTGCCTGAAAAGGCCAAGCCCTCTTTGAAACTGAATTTCCCTGGGTGGTAGTAGCTGCTCTGAACAAGGTGTTCAGCACTGAAGCACAACATGGGAACATGCCAGGAGGAAATGTCTGCATTGAATAATTAATTCCTAGAATTCTAAAACAGAATTATTTGTTGAGTATAGTGCTTGCCGTGGAATGTCTCATGGACCTAACATTCTGTCTGTCTTGTTCAAGTGTGAACTCCCTTAGCTGGACCTTAGAAGAGAAACATAATTATTCTACAAGTAGAGATTTGAGATACAGTATAACGATTTTAGCCTTTGTTTTAATGGCTTTGGGTTTCATCCAATATAATTCTGTTTTCAGGATTCATGATGGCTACCATCAGGTCAGATTAAGTTAGCTAATGATTTTTTAAAAATTCTCTGTAGTTTAGGTGCTTGGGTCCTAAAGTAAAGCTTTTTTAAAACCCTACATTGACAGGAGATTGTATTAGAAATGCCCTCAACATCTCTCCTCCCCCTGCAGTATAGATATATTAATACTTCATTTAAAACTAGAAATAAAAACCTCTGTCCAGAAAAAAAAACCCATGTGAGTAACTGATGTTTGTACCTAAACACTTTTATTAACACAATGATGTTCTCTGATTGAATAACAGAGGGACAACTCTACCAGCAGGCAATGGTTATTGTGTATGACTAGATGTGGATTTTGAAAATGCCTTGTGATATTTCTCTCCACTACAATAAAAATACAGATCTTCTTGGGGTTTCCTGTTTCTTCTGCACATTGTCCTGACCACCGTTTTTCTTTGGTTCCCCACATTTTGTGTCAAATGTTCATGTGTGTTTCTCTCTATTCGGCGTCATCTTTATTTTTGCATCCTTCTTTGTTAGTTCTGATTGTTCTCCATGATTCACGTATTCTTTAAATTTACATTTCTACTTTTGAGACTGCTGTCCTGTCAGTTTAGATCAAGCATCATTTGTATATGAACTATCTAGGTATGTGGTCTTCTTAATGCCTTCCTAAACCCCTTCTTTAACAGTTTCTTTCTACAGCTTGATCATTTTTGTTTGTTTGTTACTTTTTAGCATTTAAAAAAAAACAATTGGAATCCAACTACAGTGATAGAAGGATTGTGAACCATGTTTATATGGACTCTGATTCAATGGCTAACACTGTTTGGGTACATCTGATTAATTAGGATATGATCTATTTGGTCTCCTCCAATATTTTTGTTACTGTTGTTTTGTATGAATTTCCTGGCATACATTCTTGCTGGTGGCAATATGATGCGGGTGGCTAGGTACTTATTGACAAAATTGCATCACTCTTTCTCCATGTACATTCTGTATTCCTTCTCTGTGCTTTCATACAAAATATCCACAGACTCCATTTCCTGTCTTAGTGTTAAAGACCATATACAATCACCACTGGCAGCCACTAAGATATAGGAGACAGGCCAGCCCCAAAGGTTATTACTGATGAGTGATTGTCTTGGACAATCAGAGAGAAGAACATCACGCTCAGTCCACTTGTAATGAATGCCAAAGGGGAGGGGAGGCAGAGCATTATTGAACTAGGTGGCCATATTGTCTCTTTTTATATAATCACCACACTTCCAAAGGCTTATGGGATTAAGCATTGCTACAAATATTAGCAGGTGTCTTAAATAATATAATACACATATTCATTTTTTTTCAAAACTGATTTTAAAAAAATATTCTTTAATATAAGAATTTTGAAAATACTACTTTAACAAGTATTTTTCAGTATAACAAGCATAGGCTTTGGTAAAGGCAGCAAGTCAGTAACCAGGTAATTTATCTTTTTCTTATAATTTGCACCTTCTAGATGTTTTTAATGAGAACTTTGTCTTACTGGCCCCCAGAGTCTAATTATGTAGGTATTATTTCTTGTGTAAGCTTCAGCTATATTGCACAGAATCCCAAGGGGTTTTTCCAGTGTTTGAAATCTGTGTTATTACTACACTTAGGGCCACCTCACAACATTTTACTGCCTAGGATATTGTTAAGCATTGCATGCAAAAGCAATTATGATATTTTAACACGTGAAGCAAAAAGACCCACAAGTCTTTTCCTCCATCCCTGGAAGCCAATTAAATTAAATTAATATAAATATAAATAATTTTTAAAAAGATTAAAAATGACCAACAATTTTCTGCCCTTGCCTGACATCTAGATTTGAAGCCTAATTATTGTTACTTCATGCCCCAAAATGGACCCAACTACATTTTTCTATTCTTCTGTCACAAATATTTAGGAACAATATTTTAAAATGACCTCAAATTTGGATCTATTTGGAAAGGACCTAATGATAATGGCAGACAGAGAGACCCAAGATATATGTGTCTGTCTCTAGAATTTATTAAGATAAATGGAGCCTTAGCCATTATTAAGGGATCAAAAACTAATGCTATTTCCATACATACTGAAAAACACATTAGGTAAATGTCCTCTTTCCCAATAGGCTGATTAAAAGCCTCCTGTTTGTAAAAGGATTTGTTTTCCTGCAAGACCATCTCTGTGTTCCCAAAGGTCCTTTGTTTGCATTCTTCTGTTATATGTATGTGTGTGTTTTATAAACATTTATAATATACCAAATTAAATGGGAAAATATTTGAGGCTTGAATGTCATCAGCAATAATAATAATAATAATAATAATAATAATAATAATAATAATAATAATAATAATAAATTCCCTAGGAAATAAGAAGACTGTGTTTCCAAATCTGGTTCGTTCAGATTAGAAGAATGTAAACTTAGGTCAACAGACAGTTTATGGGAGATTGACCATTTAGGCACACCCTGAAGATACAGATCAGCACATACAAAAAGTCAATATTTTCCTTAAAATCTACATGTGCTGCTTGATTTACATAGATGCAAATGCCAAGATTAATGCTGTAGTTTTAATACAAATACAACACATTTAACCACAGTGGCTGAGGCTGGGACCACCTGATCTGTGCACTTCTCAAATCCCCAAGCAAAACCAAAACAAATCCTTGCGCCTCTGGCATGGACCCAGGTTGCACTGCAAAGACATCATCTTGGTCTCTTCTTGCCTGTTCAGTTCACTTCATTCGCTGGCTGGGTGTGCTTAAACTGCTGTCCTTTTGTGCTAGAATATGAATTGAATGTGTATGGTAGAAATGTCTGCCCCTTGTGGCTACACATAAAAGTGTTCTGCTTATATACCGCCCCATACTACTACAAGTAGTCTCTGGGCGGTTTACAATTTTAATTACAGAATGCAGGCTACACATTGCCCCCCCAGCAAGCTGGGTACTCATTTTACCGACCTCGGAAGGATGGAAGGCTGAGTGAACCTTGAGAGAATTGAAATGAGCACAGTTTTACTTGCAGTACAGGCATTTAACCACTGCGCCACGAGGCTCTTCACATGGCAAGAGAAGAATGAGTAAACCTTGAGGTTGTTTTGCAAAATGGCTAAGCCTTTTGTGTTCATTCTTATTCACAGGTGTTTATGTCTGTGAAGATTCTCATTCATCCAGGTGAGTTTATCTGGAAGTTGAGTCATGTCAGCTGGACTTCTTTTCTAGAGAGAGTGAAAGGTTTTGCTGCTCATCCACAACTTGAATAGGTTCATAGGTGGATAATGGCCTAGGGTGCGTGAAAGTCCCACCTGCGCAAACTTTCCCAACACTCCTTAAATATTCTATGGGTCGTGAGCTATGGCCTTGCTGGTGGAGGTGTGAAGTGCTTCTGATCTGTCCTTTCTATCTCCAGACAAATCAGAAGCACTTCACACCTCCACCAGCAAGGCCATAGCTAACGACCCATACTTAAGGCGGGGGTGGGGGTGGGGGTGGAACGGTCTGCAGGTGGGACTTTCATGCGCCCTAGGCCATTACCCACCTAAGGAACCTATTCAGAACGTGGCCCACCTACAAACCTATTCAGGCTATTGTCCACCTAATGAGCCTATTCGGGCCATTGTCCAACTTATGAGACTATTCAAGCCAGGGTGATGTTAAATCAATGTAAACTATAAAATGGAAGACTCACACCAGCCTTCCTCAGACAGATGAAGCTGCTTGGATGAGTAGTGAAGCATTTCAGTCTCTCAAGAAAAGAAGTCCAGTTGCCATGACTCGACTTCCAGACACAGGTTTTTTTAAAACATATTAGGTTTTGCATTGGATACTGGATGATAATGTGTTAGTTGTGTATTACCAATCTATTGTTTTTAAAAATAATTAATTAAGCAACTGTTTAAAATGCAAAAGTGACCCCAAATGCCCCCCCATTTAGAGAAACAACTAGTAAACACTACTTGTTACTTTCAGTGTATTTTGCATTATGTTTGATATCATTAATGGAAAATGTCACATTTGTTACTCCCAACCTGTGAAACATGTCAGATTTTTCTTTGTCTATATTAGGAGCACTACAGCATGATTAATCAATATAGCGGATAATTTTGCCCAGTAAAAGGCAACATCATGAATATTTTGGGCAGCTGGAATCAAACCTTCCATGGTACTTACTGAGGGGCATAGAGGACACTGTCATATTGGTGGAGTTCCTTTTCTCTGCGCCTGCAAAGGACTGGGTCTGCATTAGATATTAACTATTTTCATACAGTTAATATCTAATATGATTCCTTGTAATAATGCACTGTATCCTAACTCTGAGAGTGGGTCATTGTAAACATGTTGTCTACTAAGAAACCTAAGCTCTAATAAGCTTCCAAGAAATTTTAGGTTATCCTGCAGCACAGCTGGAGGAGCACTGGGCCAACTGGTGATGGATATTAAGCCTGCTCAGAAACTGTTTTTATTGCTTTCTCTAGGGGGCAACCTGATAGTTGGTGTTGTAGTCAAAAACATATTTCAGTAGGAACAAAACCCAAAGCAAAGTGAAAGTGTTGCAGCACCTTTAAGATGGAGACTTTTGTTTCAGGGTGAGCTTTTATGGATGTAAGCAAAATGGCTACACCCTGTCTGCAGTACCACCAACCCAATGTCCGTTTGTGTGATGGAGTTAAGCAATTGGTTTGCTATATCCCAAGGTCATCCACCCCACACTGTTTGTGCTGCTTCTTCAAGTCTTGAGGTCAGGCTGTTCATTTGCTCCTTGAGTGGAGAGAGAGAGAGAGGCACCTCCCTGTCCAAACTGGTATTAACTGGACTGTCTCTGACTGTGAAGTATACTTTGACAGCCTGTTTGCTAAACCTTGGATATGCGCTAGTACAATAGGCTCAATGATTACTTATTTATGAATCATAGGTTTGTTGCTAAGGCAACAGCCTATGGCTCTGATGAGAAAATGTTGATCTTAACGCCGAAGCCACCAAAAGCAGCTGAAAAGAGGCCCAGACTGTTCTCTTTAAATTGTAACCTTTGTTCAGACTGCAAGGGCACTATAACAAAGGCATCAAGAAGAAGAAAAAGGGAAGCAAGGAGAATATTGAGAAATTCCAGTGTGTTACTTGCAAACTAGGTTCCCAAGCACTGCTATGTGATTGAAGCTGTACAAAACAAACATGCTATGTGGAATGCCCCCTGGTGTCTTGTGGGAAAAGCTGTATGTTTCTTTTAGTATTAGCATACATTGCACTTTCTTTGCACTTTGTTACTAGCATTGTTGCTGCTGCTGCTGCTGTCATACAGTCGTGACTGACTCTTCGTGACCCCATGTCCATGGAGTTTTCTTGGCAGGAATACTGGAGTGGCTTGCCAGTTGCATTTATTACTCACATTACATTGGACTTTCATTCCATAGGAGATTCTGATATTGCCATCAGCTCACTGAACAAATGAGACAGCACAGTCAAGACAGCATTCAAAATGTTAGCCTCTTTCATTTCGCTGCTGCTGAACAGTGTTCAAATAGATGAGAATAATGCACTATTCATCTTGGTAATTTAAATGTGTTAGCTGGCCCCTGTGTAAGAGAGAGAAGCAGCATATATTTTGCATGCTGTATGCTAATATCTTCTTAATCTGCAAATGAATCAATTCACTGTGAAGAATGCCCAACACAACCTTGCCTTCAAAAGTTAACACGTTTTTTATTTAGCTTTTGATTGTTAGAGTTTCACTGACTAGCACTGGTAATGTTGTTTAAAACCTACAGAAATGGCCTACATATATTGGTCATGGGCCTGTTTCCCTCTGCCTCGCATCCCATCCCATGATGGTGAGGTTGGGTAATAATATGGCCCTGAGAGCTGGTAGTCTTAGTTGTTTTCGCTCAGGAAGATAATGGAAACTGGCTGCAGGTAGCTTGAAATGGACTTAACACAAGACTCCCGTAATGACAAGCTGAACAAAGACCTCGCCTCTTGTAGGCATGAACTCAACCTGATCCTGACTGCAGGTATAGCTCACAAAATTAAGCTGGCCAAACTGAATTTTGTGGAAAATGCAAACAAACCAGGTAGATGGTTAGCGTATAGGTTAAAAAAGGTACAATCACAAAAATTCATATTTTCACTCAAAGACAAAACTGGGGAATATCAGACAGAGCAACTACTAATCCAAAAAATCATAGAGGAATATTAACAAAGATTATTCAAGCCGGAGATGATTGACAAAGATGCTATCTTCCAATATCTTGAACAAGCCAACTTTCCAAAACTTACTGAAGAACAGAGAGCCCAGACGAATGCTCCTATCACAATGATGGAAATAACAGAGGCTATTAATCATCAAAAATTGAATAAAGCGCCTGGACCTGACCAAATACCAGCCATATTTTACAAAAAAATTTCGGAGACAATCTCTGGAAATATGAAAAATCTCTTTACATCTATATTTGAAGGCGAAGATATACCAGATTCCTGGAAATCATCACATATGACACTGATTCCCAAAGAAGGGAAATCCAAAGATTTGATACAGAATTATAGGCCAATTGCCCTCCTAAATGTGGATTACAAAATTTTTGCAACCATTCTGGCTAATAGATGGCGGATGATTTTACCTTCTCTGATATCACGCGACCAGACTGGCTTCCTTCCGAAAAGGAATCTCCAATCCAATATCAGAACTTTTCTCAATGTGTTGGAATATTACGAATCTCACCCCGAGAAGCAAGTAGCTTTTGCATTCATCGATGCTGAGAAAGCCTTTGATAATGTATCCTGGTCTTTACTTAAAACTCAATTAGATTACCTTCAGTGTGGCCATAGAATGTTGCGAGCTATTGAACAAATCTACTCTACTCAAAATACCAGGATTGTAGTTAACGGTCACCTTACAGACAAAGTTAATATACACAAAGGTACTAGGCAAGGATGTCCTCTTTCCCCTCTTTTGTTTATAACTACCCTGGAAGTTCTTCTTCATGTTATAAGGGAAAACCCTGACATTCAAGGCCTACAAAACAAGGGAGAAGTTTACAAGGTACAAGCCTTTGCAGATGACCTGATGGTTATCATGGAGAACCCTCAGACACCCTCCGTAGAACTTCTAAAGACCCTGGAGGCATATTCTAAAATCTCTGGATTAAAGGTGAATAGAGAAAAAACATTGCTTCTAACTAAAAATATGACTCCATTCATGATTGAAAAACTGGTAAATCAATCTGGTTTTCAACATTCAAATAGGGTAAAATACTTGGGTATTACTGTATCTAACCGATGTAACTCTTTACTCAAAGACAATTATGTCAATGTTATAAAAACAATAAAAGCCGACCTCGAAACTTGGTCAAGACTTCAGCTATCCCTAATGGGCAGAATCGCTGCAGTTAAAATGAATGTCTTACCTAAACTGCTTTTTTTATTTCAATCTCTGCCTATATTGCCAAACTTTAAGATCATTTCAGATCTGGAAAAAGTATACGTATATTTATATGGCAAAAGAAAAAGCAAGGATTAAAAATATTTATTTGCAGGATAGAACCAAATTTGGTGGCTTTGCCCTTCCTAATTTGGTACTATACTACAAGGCTGCCGCCATGACTTGGATTAAGGACTGGATCTTGATGACAAATAAAAGAATATTGCAGCTTGAGAGTTATGGTTTTGATAAGGGCTGGCATCACTATTTGTGGCATAGGGGAAATTTACCTACCCTCTTTAAAAAGCACTGGATAAGGAATGCCTTAGTTAAAATATGGCTAATGATCAAAAACAATTTTATCTCAAAGCACCTATGTGGTTATCCCCACTGGGAGCAATTTACAGCTCCCAGGCAAGTGAAATCTCAAATCTTATAACTTACAGACACCTTCTGAATGATGACTTCTCATTGAAACCACTAGGGAAATTAGTATCAGAAGGTTATAATCTGGATTGGTGGAAATATCAACAAATACATTCACACTTCAAAGAGCTTTCCAAAGAGGGTGGTTTTATGACTACTGATACCTCATTTGATAAAATACTCTCTTCTGGTGACTCCAAGCTTCTTAGTAAATTCTATAGCATATTGTTAAATGAAAAATGATTGATACATTGGTTAAAGACTGTATGATAAGATGGGCAGAAAACTTAGGCTATACTATTCATTTAAATAAATGGGACTCTCTGTGGAACACAGTTAAAATCTTCAAATCTATTTCGTTCAAGGAAAATTGTTATAAGATGTTTTATAGATGGCATTTTGCGCCTCATCGTTTATCCAAGATGTATAATTGTTCACCTAAATGTTGGAAATGTAATTATGACTGTGGAACCTTTTATCATATGTGGTGGACTTGTAAAGAAGCTAAGGCGTATTGGAACATGGTAAAACTTTTCTTAGAAAGATCTTTGAAAATTAAAATAGAGTTTAGACCAGAACTATTCTTGTTAAATATAGTAGATATAAATATTTCCTATGATCAGAGATATGTACTTCATCATGTAATTGTTGCTGCAAGAATACTGTACGCGAAACTTTGGAAACAACCAATCACGCCAACAGAGAAGGATCTTCAGGGAAAGATAAGAGAATGTATCGAAATTGATAAACTCTCTGGTTATCTAAAGGGAGACTATGACGAGATCTTTCGGGAAAGATGGCAAGAAGTAACAAATTTATTAGTATTGTGATAACATCTGGCAATTTTAGCAATATGTTAAATTACTATTTCTATTTTGCTTGATATACTCAATGTAAATCTTAAAAACTGTATCCCCCCCTTTCTTTCTTTTTTTCCTCCCACCCATACTCCTTCCCTTTGTTCCCCCCTTAAAAATCCAATAAAAATTTATAATAATAAAAAAAAGAAACTGGCTGCAGGTGGATTAAACAATAGTCATGGAACCACATTTAGAGAGCTGTGTCTGGAAATTCCATGTAATGATTAACATGTTAGGAGGTGATGGTAAACTGACACTGCTGTCTCTGGTAGTGCTGAAGGGAGTGATAAAAGTAGCTGTTACAAAAATCCAACTTGTTTTTTCTATATAGATCATTGATTTTTTTGTGTGAGATCGTGAAAATAAACATTACTGCTATCTATTACAGTATATGGTCAGCAACTCTAGGTAAAGGGCCTCTGAAGCTCAATTATAGTGTTTATGACATAATTCATTGTTATTACTCATAACATTAAAAATAGGTTACAGGCGTTACCTTTATAGGCCACTAATAAAAATTAAAAAACAACAAAGAACATTGCAAGCTTTTGAGTGTAAATCACCCTTCTTCAAAGCAGGTCCCAGATATTCAGACATAGTAAAAGATGTGCTTTACCAGGAGGTTACTTTTAAAGTCCTTGGTTAGATGATGTTCTTAAAGTCCATGGCTAGATGATGTTGCAGCCAGGGCAGGAGTCTTGTTAGAGACAGGAAGTTGGAGAGCAATTGTAAAAGCTGCTTAAGCATTGGGTTTAACATCCCCATTCTTCAAACAAGGGAGCATGGGTCATATACCGCCCCCTGTCCCTCATCCATCGCCATATGGCTCTGTGAGACCTACAAATCCATGTTGGCCAGAGATGGGGGGCAGGGGGAGAAAGGGGTTGATGTAGGGGACCCACATGCTTCATTCCGGGATTGAGGTAAAAATTAGTAAATACACTAGGTTTGCCAATTGGAACCAAATTGAATTAAAGTGACATTACCTAGTGGTTGCAATCTTGCCCTTTAGTGTTGAGAGTCCCTGTGCCTAATTCCAGGTCCACGGGGGAATGCCGGCTCTTTCTTGGTATCTCCACAATTCCATCAAAGCAAAAAGGGGTTTGAGCTGCATGGCACTTAATGTCATGCTAGTGGTGGTTCTAACTGAACCAAGGCAGAAGTACTATTCACAGAACACGTCTGGAGTGATATTGCACAACCAGTTGTGGGAGGAAGTGTGCAATCTGTGTTGCCTGGGTGTAACTCCTGGAAAATTTATGCTGACATAATACTATATTACATGAAAACAAATACGATTCTGGCCAGAGTGTTCCATTACTCTTCACCACTGTGTTCCATTTCAGTTATTTAAAAACAAATTTTAGGATTAAGAAGAGAATGGCATAAATTTGAAAGTATCCATTCCAAATTCCTCAAAAATGCAGTTTAAAAGGAGCTACACAACTAACAGTATTCACACCCATTGGCCAAAATCCTGTTGAATAGTTACTCCAAAACAATGGAGATAGTGTAACTTACAACTGCAAATTGCCACTAATTTCAAGTCCCCACTTGAATTCTTCATTACACACCATTCATTTGACTAGGCACTTAGCTTTGCACTTGACCAGAAATCAGTAGTACAGTATCTATTTGCTGTTTTGAGTTAATATATTTCTCTCTGTTAGGATAACTACACAGCAGAATGTTGGACCTTGTATTATAAAACATAATTTAGTTATGTCTATGATATATTAAAAACTGTAACTAATTACAGGCAAAGTCATGAGATCAATGGGGAATACACATTGCACTAGTCTTTCCCTGTATGGCACATGCACCACACAATTTCTTCTTTATAGTAGATTAATTTCGTTAACAATGAAGAATGGGGCTGATACAATTGATGATAAAGACATACTGTAATTTAAATTGCTGGGATTGGTTGCCTACCTGTTCTGCTAGTGATCTGTGGGTGCCTACTGACATTGACACCGGTTTATGCACTGAGATTTTGAAAAATTATCATCTTCCTAGGGTATCCCATCCCATAAAAGAGATGATAATGTCAGTCAGAAATGGAATTTCTTCACATACTGTATCAAGATGCCTAAGTATGTGCCTATGCCTAATAGTCATTCAAAAATTCCCAAAAGGTCAACCTGCAACTTAAAAATGTAACTGTTGGGTCAAATAGTCACACTGGGATGCTGTGGTGCTTTATGGATGGGTCTTAGCAGGCTTACTTGGCAGTGGTAACTAACAGGGTGTTACTGGGTGGTTAAGGGCCATTTATTTACCCACAATACCACAAAATGATCCTATGTCAAGAGCACTTTGGGAAGTTAACATATCATCTACCTTCAGAGCACAACTCAGAAAAATGAAACAGGGACAAGCATCAGCTATGGGCTCTGCAGTAGGCTCAAAATTTCAGATGTTGACACTGTCCAAGTTAGACCAGATGCTTCTTTCATGGCATTAAAAATTTCAGAAGAGGATAATGGGGTCTCCTACAGCTCAAGGGATCCCAGACTCTCTTGTCAAATTAGCAGCTAGTTAACTGGGTCAACTATTTGGATTATTTCAGATTACAGTCTTAAAGGCACGGAACAAGCAAAAACACCATATTGTCATTTTAATAGACTAAAATGTAGTTGTTGCTTACAAAGCATACCTTATCATTCATGTGTTAAATCTTTATTAATTAGTTTGCAGAGGATCTTAAAATTTTGTGGAACACTTTGCATCTCAGCCATTGGAAGGCTCCTCTTGCTTATTCTAAACACCAGAAATAGGAATTAGAATTTGTTAAACAATAAATACCTTGGATTACTTATTTTGATTGTTTTTTAATTTATTCATTTACTTATTTTTCACTTTACTCTGAAAGGTCCCCAAAAGGCTCCTATAGATAAAAGAATGAAATAAGATACTGATAGCTAATAGGAAAATCATTATAAATTCAATGTAGCATAATATATGTGGGCAATACAAGTAGAACCAAAGGGTATCATGAACATAAGACCAGGAAAGAGAAAGGAATACCATGCCTGGGATACCACTTTTGGGAAACTACATACCAAGTAAGCATTACTGGTATGTTCTCCATAGCGGTTTGCTTTGCCAACAAGTCAACATGCTAGGCTAATATTGGGAGAAGAGTGTTTGAATCTAAAGGACTAGAAAATGGTTCATGACCCATCCATTCTTATGTACTGATTATCTGGGCAATAAATATTAAGAACATAAGAAGAGCCATGCTGGATAGTCCAGCTTTCCTGTATCTCACAGTAGCCCCACCAAATGTGTCTGGAAGCGCACGAGACTAGATATCTGTCTTCTCATACCACTCTCCTGCATCTGGCTCTTGAAGTACACCGGTTTTAAGCCTGGAGATGACACATCTCCATCATGGTTTGTAACCTGTGATGGACTTTTCCTCCAGGAATCTGTCCAATCCCATTTTGAAGGCATCCAGGCCAGATGCTATCATGACATCCTGTGGCAGGGAGTTCCACAGACTAACAACATGCTGGGTAAAAAAATATTTTCCTTTCTCTGTTCTCACTCTCCCAAACCTCAGTTTGAGTGGATGTCCCCTAGTTCTGGTATTTTGTGAGAGGGAGAAGAGCGTCCCTCTATCCACTTTACTCATGCCCTGCATTATTTTTTATGTCTCAATCATATCCCTCCCCTCAGGCGCCTTTTCCCCAGATTAAAGAGTCCCACATGTTTTAGCCTTTCCTCATAATAAGGAAGGTGCCCCAGCCCAGTAATCATTTCAGTCACTCTCTTCTGCACCTTTTCCAATTCCACTATGTCTTTTTTGAGATGCAGTGACCAGAATCATACGCAATACTCCAGGTGCGGCCTTACTATCATCTTGTACAATAGCATTATAATGTTGGCTGATTTATTTTCAATCCCCTTTTTGATATTGCTCTTTCATTGACCCTTTATTACCCCCCCAACTGTTGGAATGTAGCAAAACGGCCTGGAACTGTGACTTCTCTTCCAGGCCAGACAAACCAAACAAATTCACAACATGCATGTGGCTCGATGAGATGGGTGGAACCAGGCACAAAATGCCTCCTGGAACAATACTTCCTGTTCCGGGCAGGAAATCAATATTGCAAACAAACAAATCAGCAAGCAAAAACCTGGAACGATGACATCCAATTGAGACAGTCAAAGTGGGTACTGGGATGTTATTCCTGGAGGAGTTTTGTGGCTGGATTCAACAGTACACCATGGATGCCATACTTCAGCTGAACATGCTGATAGGCTCTGTTTTAGACTTTCACATTAAACACACAAAGGTCTGAATGGGTCGCCTGTCGGGTGGAATATGGATAAGACAGAGATTATATACAGTACAGTATATATTCCCATTCCTGTCATCCTGTCAGCTTTTTCATAGCACAGTGCCCAAATAGGGCATTGTTTATCGTGGGTTGCAAATCTGTTTGGCAAACCTGCTTAACACACTAGTGTAAACAGAATTTGTCCCCTTTTCCCAGGATTGTGATCAGAATGACTGATAATCACAATTCAGTAATACCTTGGTTTAATAGTAACTTGGTTTAAGAGCGTTTTGCAAGACAAGCAAACATTTCTTCTAAAAATTTGCCTTGATCAACAAGCATTGTCTTGCAATGCAAGTAATTGAGCAGGTCACATGATCACAAGTGAGCCAATGGTAGCTCTCTCTCTGCCCCCTGTTGGATTGTGGGTGATTGTCTAGAATGTTTAGTCTCAGATAGCCTCGAAAGCAGAGGGAGGAGAGAGGAATGCATCGACCAGGAATGTTTTCAAAGGAGATTGCAGATTAGGGGTCTGTTTTATTTTTCTTTATATGTATATTTAATTTGTTTTCAACATCCTTTCTTATTTTTCAAACCATTTCTAGCCATGGGGCAGCTAGTTAAGTGTGGTTACAAATTGCTTTTTATTGTCACATTAAAAACACAAAATCTAATTGTTAGTCCCAAGCAGAGCAGATTCTGCAGCCAGGTACCTAAACCATGGTGAGGACGTGGACTTCTAGCCAATTTATTTTGTGAGTTTTGGCAATTTGTGTGTAGAGTATGTTGTCTATGGGTCCCCCGAATGAATAGTCTGAGTTTGCTTTATTTCTTACGGGGAAATTTGCTTTGATATAAGAATGTTTTGGTTTGCAAGCATGTTTCCAGAACAAATTATGCTCGTAAACCAAAACCAAATTATGCCCATAAATTATGCTGAATATCAAACGAACAGCAAGAAGCAAACCAATTACAAACAGTACATTTAGAGCTAGTTCATTTACTCAGTGAGCCAATGAAAAAGCGTTATGCTCCAGTCTCCACAACTGATAATTACTACCTGACATATATGCTGTAGTTCAGTACCATTCAGCTGAACACAAGTATTTTGGGTATCACACCCTTTGTGGTGGTTCTTCATTTTGGAGAAGAGAAAGGGATGCTATGTGACTAGAAATGTCTACAAACGCTCTGAAAAACCAAATCTCTCTTGGCTTTGCATTCATAAAATAGGAATGGCTTTTAAAATTGGTGAGTTCAAAGTCTTAAGAAAGGTTTGGACAATTCCTCCAAGTAAGTGAGCAGACATTTGTAACAGAGCATGTACTAACACATATTTTGTTTTCCCAGGCATGTCTTTCAGTCCTGATGGGATAGAGAGGCTAGTACCCTGTTTCCCTGAAAATAAGACATCCCCTGAAAATAAGACCTACTTACAGTTTTGCCCCACACTGAAATATAAGGCATCCCCCCAAAATAAGGCCTCCCCATAATAAGATAACCAATAAATGTGTACCATATTTTTCTTCATGGAAAAATAAGACATCCCCTGAAAATAAGACCTAGCGCATCTTAGGGAGCAAAAATTAATATAAGACACTGTCTTATTTCCAGGGAAACACGGTATCTTAGTTTCACATTCATAGAAGCAACAGTGCTTTAGAAAGAGATGGGTAAATTAAAGAAATCACTAGATACAATTAGGAACCCTTATAAGCTCAGCACAGCTTGTTAGATTTATTGCCCTCTAGTGGCCTGTAGACATCATATCTTTGGGGACTAAAAGTACTCTAGAATAGATGGTACTGTAAAATAAATGTTACTAACTGGTACTTTCTGCATCTTTTGGCTTCATAATAAAAGTCATATATTCTGCTGTCTCCAGCCATAAATAGCATTTGCTATAAGAAACGCCATCTTGAAGAGTTCAAGAACAATCTTGTGTGTGTGTGTGTTGCGTCGTTACAGTTGTGACTGACCCTTTGTGACCCCATGTCCATGGAGTTTTCTTGGCAGAAATACTGGAGTGGCTTGCCAGTTCCTACTCCAGAAGAACAATCTTACAACACTCCTAAACTAATAATTTCAATTGACCTGATCAAATGTGTTGATTTCATACAGACTGAGCAAAAAAGTAATCTACAAAGTATCACTTAAGATGACAATATAAAGCAAGAGGAACAGCTTCAATGCTAAATAATTTCCCTTGGGAGAAAACAAAGAAGGGCTAGGAATTAAAGGAATGGAAAAGGGAGCCATCGGTGTTTGAGGAGCTGATTTTCCTATGCTTTCCCTACTCCCACTAATGATCATTATATTAAAGTAATAAGATTTTTTGAGACCTGCACTTGGCTCCTACTGCTAGTCTCCATAAATATGGAGTAGTAAGTACATTTTTGCTTTTCTCTGGAGTGATGATGTGGGAAAGAAGAGACTTGAACATCCAATGTTGTGAAGTTCGTAGGTATTGCATTTGGGAAATGGGTACCTTTTAAAGGTTTCAGTGACATGACATCAGGACATATTCAAAACATTTTAGAGTCATGGTTGTGCAATTCTATTCTTAATTGAGAGTGAGTGCATCACCAGTTGATTGAGATGATTTGGTTAATGGGATGATTTGGGTAATTGACAGAATACTTTATGAGGTACAGGAGAGACATCAAATTGGATCTTCCTACGTGATTTTTTAAAAATGAGAATGAAGTACCAGTGTAAACCTGAGTGTGGGATTCTGAAACTGGGAAGGCAGACAAATTGGGGAAAATATGAACATTTTCCTAACATGTTCATTAGGAAAAGAGGGATTAAACCTTCTTCTCTGCATATTGTGGTACTTCAGTCATAGCTCATATGTCTTGCATGCAGAGTGTCCCTGGTTCAATTATCTTAGGTTAGGGTTAGGAAAGGATCCTACCTGATACCCCAGAGAACTTCTGCCAATCAGAGCCGACCATATCAACCCAGATAGACTTGTGTTGTGACTCATATAAGGCCGCTTCATATGTTTCCATGTAGATTAACCTCTCCGTGCTTACATTTAAGACAGACAACAACACCATATGGAACTACACACTAGTTATTTAAATAAAGGTGTAGCTTGACCTGGAACAGATATTTCTTGGTACAGGCATCCCTCACTTTATTGTGGTTCATATACTACAGTCCCTATATATTGTGGAACTGCAGTATATGAAGGCAAGGGCTCCTGGGGAAATCTGTGTGGGCCTGTTTGGGGCCTCTTGCACTTACACCAGGCCTGGTGCCGCCCCAAGTTGGCCTCCGACGGGCTTCCCAGGCCTGTCAGAGGCCCCAGAAGTGGTTTCCGGCAAACCAGAAATGACTCCGGTTCACTGGAAACCACTTCTGGAGCTTCCTACAGACCTATGAAGCCTGTCGGAGGCCTGTTTGGGGTAGTGCTAGGCCAGGGTAAGTGCAGGAGCCCCCAAAACCTAATCCAGCATCGACATAATGCAGATTCCCCTGCAGGTCGGATCCCTAACCCCCATGATAAACGGGGGAGTAACTCTGCTTTGTATTATTCGCCCCCTGTTCCAAAAAAGGCAGACAACTAGATTTGCAAACAAGATCATAGGTGAGTTGTGCTGCCACACGTGAATGGTACATCCAGTCATTTCTCAAAGGATGGGAAATGCAATGGCTGAGTCTCTTCACTCTTGAATGATGGTGCCTAAGAGGTGACCTAATTTAAGTTTATAAAACCATACATGGTGTGGACACAATAGATAAAGAAAAACTGTTTTCCCTATCGCAAAACACTAGAACTAGGGGCCATGCCAGGAAACTTTTGGGTGCTAGATCTGAAACAAATAAGAGAAAGTACTTTTTCACCCAGAGGATCACTGGTCTATGGAACTCCCTGCCAGAAGAAGTGGTGACAGCTGTCAGCTTTGATGGCTTTAAGAAAGGATCGGACAAGTTCATGGAGAACAATGGCATCAATTGCTATCATTATGGATGCCTAAAGACAACCTCTGGGTTGGAGAGATAGACAGGATATCTCTCAATGCCATTTGTGGGGAATCATAAGCAGGTGAAGACATCTCTGCTTGGGAAAACCCTGAAGCAAATGGCGAGCCACTGTGTGAGACAGAATGCTGGACTGAATGGGCTGTGGCTTGTTCCAGCAAGGCTGTTCTTATATTCTTATGTATGGTGCATTAGCTTGTTTGCTCATCTGGTTTTAAAAGGTGGAAATAACTGAAATTGGAATTTTGCATAGTTTAAAAACTTATTAAATGCCTCAGTTTTGATGTTTGGATTTTCATGTAGGTCTACAATGCTTAGTACGTGTCCTTCATATGGTAGAAAATAAAATTTGACAGCAAATTTAACTGTTATGTTTGACTAAACAAGTGCAGGACATTAATATTAAATGTACTTAATTCTCCTGTCAGTCAGTTTTTGAATGCTATGAAATATTCAGATACTTCTGAACACTGAGTGCTACTGCAGAATTTTTTAGTATCATATACAGATGTAAATATTTGCCTGGTTTTTATTAAAGGTTCGGATGGACAGTGGCATCTGTGCCTGAGAAGAGAAGATCTTGACAAGCGTGATGGGGGAAAGGAATGTATGTGGGTTCTTTTGATGACAAACGGTTATCAGCTTTTCTCTAGCTGTTCCACCACCATTGATTATGTGCATTGCAAAGGAGAGAAGAAAAAATGTAGCAGTGTTGTATGACAATCTTGTTTCACTACACATTAATGTCAGACAGATGGTATCTCTTTGATTTTATTAACACAATGTATTAATAACTCTTGGGATTTAAGGGTCAACAAGTCTAGGTTCAAACTGTTTGTACAGCCATATATTTCAGGGAGTGTCTTTGCACAAGGTCTTGTTTCTTAGGTAGCCTCCTTCACAGATTTATTGGAAAAACCAGAGCACAGAAATTATAAAATTGTTGGAGATGCAACTCTCCAAATGCTACAGGCAGTTATGGCCCTCTTGATATTGCTGGATTCCATTTCCTAGCTGCAGTCAGCCTGGCAGATAATGAGGAACAATGGGAATAGTAGCATCTAGAGGTGCATGATATTCGGAGTCCTGATGTATATCTATGAACTGGCAGGAAACAGGCTCAGGTGTAGCATTATTTCAAGGTGTCCATGAACGTTTTGTGTGCATTTGTTTTACTATGGTAACCACATATTTTGAAGACAAAACATGATATGAGCATAATACAGTACCGAGACAGTAATTCTATTCAGGAGCACTTGCTAGCTCTAAAAAAAAAAGTAGGGCATTTTCTTAAGCAGTGTTACCATGGGAACATCCTACTGCATTCACCAGGCATTTGGTATTTCCATGGAAACTGGAACTATTGTGCCACCTAATGGAACTGTTGTGCCTTTACATGAATCCGCTCCTGTCTTCTGTACTTCCTGGTAGCTTATAAGTAGGGTGGGCTACATTAATTATATTATTTGGCATCATTTGCTTGAAAGGTTCAGTCTAATGCTCTAGTTGCTCTCTTTACCCCATCCCTTCTCTCTCTCTTTCTCTCATTCAGACATTTCCAAGCAGCAACTTGATTTTTACGACTGCATCCCACCCTCAACCCCCCCTCCCCCCAAGTAAATCTACATAAAGAACTGCTGGCCTTCGGTAAGACTGAAGTGGAAGGGATTTTTATTTTCTAAATCAAGTCACCTTCTTGCCAGAGAAAATGATGGCAGTGTTTTCATTGGTTCTTTTAACTGGAGATGCTTTGGGTGAGACCACATGCAACAATGACAGCCAAAATTTAAACATTCAGTCATTTCCTCCCAAAAGCAACCCTTAGAACTTTATTTCTAAGATTATTAAGAGAGGGATGGTATATGTATTAGATTTCTACATGACTTTTCAGCAGGCTTACACAGTGTTAATATTTCAGTAAAAATGCATTTAGTCAAAAAACATTAAAAACACTATCATATATCCTGTCTGAAAGCACTCAGCAGAATTACCAAGAGATATCAGAGGGAGAATGAAAGCAAGGTATAGAGGGATTTTAAAACCTTAGGAAACAAAACATTTTGGGAGGAAGGATGTCAATGTAAGCACCAAGCAAGCCTCACAGGGAAGATTATTCCACATTTGGGTGGGGGGGCAGACTGAAGGGCAGTTTTTCCCTCTAGCCACAAATCATTGCAGATGGTTGGGGTACTGATGGATGCATATCTAGTGCTCCTTTGGGAATCTCAGCACATGCCAAGGTCTTTAAAGACCCAAACCAACTTTCCCAAAGAGTCCCAAACATCTGAACTAGTGAGTGTTAAAGAGCATTTACAATGTGCAAATGCATCTCTGCTCTTAAAATTTTATTTAAAAAAATATCCAGAGGAAAGTGTAGCTCATTTGAAGTGGACACATAGTAGAAGGAGAAAAGGAATTTTGGGGGCTAAATCCCATTGTTGCTCCTAACTAAAAATAGACTTCATGAATTCATCAGTGGCTAAAATCCTGTTGCTTAGCACAGTAAGTCACAGCCAGAATAAGTCCATTGAATCATTGAGAATTTGGTGAATCAACTCCAATGAAAGTTCCATCAATTCAATGGGTCTTCTTCATAGTTGCTGGAATAGGCTAAGCAACAGGATTTAAAAATCATAGAATCATAGAATCATAGAGTTGGAAGAGACCTAAAGGGTTGTGATGTCACCCCTTTCACAGACTGAGTTTCAGAGGCACAACTGGGTTTATTTCGACATCCCACTTCTGTGCCACCAAATTGTGATGACACCTCCCTTTCACACGTGAATTGTGATGGAAATGGTAATGCTGCCACCTTTTATTTACTTAATAATGCTGCCACTTTTAAACGTGTCACCTCATGAATTGGGACAGACTCAGATGAATAATATAAAAATAATAACAAAGTTTATTGAGAAGATAATAAATATAACAATATATGAGGATGGTATGTGTTGCCTTTAGCATATAATAGATTTAATCAGCTCTACAAGCCTCCCTGTCTTCAATAACTAGTAAACAGTATAGCCCTCACTGCCTGACAGAACTCTCAGAGAACAGTGCTCTCTCCCAGCACTCACTCTCCACTGAACTCAACTCACTGAACTCACTGAACTCCCCTGACTAGGCTCCACCCTTTTTATATCATACCATTCCCCGCCCTCCTGCTGGGATTGGCTGATGATTTGTATATTCATCACTCCTATCTGCCGGGTTTGTCACAAGGGTCATCCAGTCTAACCCCCCATCAGAGTACTCCCAACACATGACCGTCCAGCCTTTGCTTAAAAACCTCCAAAGAAGGAGACTCCATCATCCTCCGTGGCAGCATATTCCACTGCCGAAGAGCTCTAACTGTCATGAAGTTCTTCTGAATGTTTAAATGGAATTTCTTTTCCTGTAGTTTGAAACCATTGCCCCGCATCCTAGTCTCTGAAGCCATGGAGAACAAATCAGTCCACTCTTCAATATTTTAGCCAATGAATGGTGAATTTAAACCCAGCTCAATCTGTGGGACTAGTTGGAACTACCAACTGAATGTAGGCCTGTATGCATTATTCCGTTTCACTGTTGTGATGATAATAATCATCTTTCTCCACCAATTGGCTATTTACCATACAAACACAAACAGAAACAAACAAACAAACAAACCCTCAAGCCATGCTCATAGTTTTCTTATTCTTTTTGGAAAGGATTTGCTTGCTTCTGAGATGAATTCAGATATATACATATGGATAATGAAGGAGAGCAAAAGATGATTACATGTTGTTATTATACATTTCTTAATAGACTGTGGTAAGGACACTTTGGGCATGGGTTGACTATGACTAATTTTATTCAGTAAACACATTTAGCACCATCAAACCTTCACAGCATAAGCAGAGGTGTGTGTGAAAGGAGACAGTTATTTTCTCCTGGTCATTTCTCCCTAAATATATGCCAAATCTGAAGTGCCTACCTACAAATAAGACAAAAATGTTATTCTAGAGACAGCTACAGACATTGATAGTATATGAAGGTGTAAGAACAACAATTTATTTATTGAATGGGCCCATTGTGTATTTTGATGCAGCTTTAGAGCAAAGAGGTAAAACACAAGGCGGGCCGATAATGTTTCATGAAATGAGCCTGAATGTAGGACACACAGGGTGATAATAACTTGTAATTCAATGCATTCAGCTATTACTCCATTTGTTTCTGATTTTGGTTGACATTTGTCAAGCAAACAAAAGGCAGACTTGTATTTAGTGTATCACTTCAGGACATGTTCATGTAAGAAATGTGTGCAGCCACCAAGCTTGCAAGGAACATTCTGTGCGTGGATTCTGCCATTTGGAACAAACTCCTTTATCAGCAGGGACAATACTGCGAGCATGGCATTGTTTTCACTTGGTCCATTAATGTCAGGTATTTGGACCTTAGAAATCAGATCAGCCTCTTCACCGATCTAAAAAAATATCTAGAATCTAATTTCCAATTTCATAATCTGTAGCTGATTTTCTTTCAGATATTTCCACAAAATCATTTCTGTAACTGGCAGCAACTACCATCCAAATTGTCCTTGGCATTGGCCTTCAATTGTGTAAGTTTAGGAACCAGGCTGTAGGAACAAATGGAAGCATCATTTCACTCAAGGCTGGGACTTTAAGTTGAAAACTCTAATTCAACCTGCACTTTAAAATCTTGATGCAACGGTGAAGTAGGATGATTCACTATGCTTTCCTTTTGGGGGACTATATTCATCCTTTCCACTCCTAAATGTGGCCACAAACAGTGGGATGTTAGAAATGTATTGCTTTTCATGACATTCCTGTCAAAGGCACTTACTTGCTAAGCACAGACATGTTTGAAATTGCAGGCTAGCAGATTTCCAGTCAATTGCAGTGATCTATTCAGAGGAGCTACAGAAGGTTGTTTAAAGGGATAGTAGAAACATCACACATTGGTGACACAAAATGGAATAGGTATTTTGCTTACCTTTGTCCAACCTTTTGGACCTGCTATTATGCCCATTGTCAGTCTACTAACCAATAGAATTTTTTCCAATGAATGTAATTTAGGAAGAATTAACCTCTCATTTATGACTGGGACTTTGTGTTACAAGTGACCTGTGTGCTGCTTGGCTTTGTTTCCAGATACACACTATTGACAGGGCAACTTTGTAGTTACTGCTTTCCCTTCCCAACGTGGTTCTGTAACTTTAATGAGACTTGGACCATTTTGAATGTGACAAAGAGCTCGGTGCTAACTTCTCACTAACAGCTGTTTATTAGAACACAGATAAACTTCTGACTTTAAAAGAATGTAGCAACTGAACTTGTCAAGTAGGAGCCTCTGAAGCTATAACTGTGCTCATGACCTGGGGTTCAATCTCGGGTAGCACGCTCAAGGTTCACCCATCCTTCCATCCTTCTGAGGTTGGTAAAATGAGTACCCAGCTTGCTGAGGGGGCAATGTGCAGCCTGCATACTGGAATTAAACTGTAACTACCCAGAGACTACTTGAAGTGGTATGGGGTGGTATATAAGCAGAACACTTTGCTTTCATTTTTCTTGGTTGTTGATACTGTATAGTCTTCTGGTCAAGGTTGCTCTGGCCTCTGAGTAGAAAGGGTAGGCTCCCCCTCCCAGCTTCCACCTCAAAATGGCATTATTTCCTTCAAAACCAAAAAGCTAACATGGCTCACTGGCACTGAAGCCTTCTCTACGATCTTTTTAAAGAGGCAGCTCTCAAAAGATTAGACAGCTTTTCAAATATATCCTCAGTAAAGTAGGCCATGGAATTCTAACTGGGAAAAAACCCAATTCATTTGAAAAGGAGAGCTTTACGGATGCCGTGGACTGCGGGAAAGACAAATGAGTACTAGATCAAATCAGGTCCGAAAACTCTTTTGAAGTGGAAATGGCTCAATTGAGGCTCTCATGCCTTGAGCATATCATAAGAAGACAAGTTGTTTTTATAGACCATCAGGTTGCCCCTGATTTATGGAAAACCTAGTAGATTTTTTAAAATGTGTGTATTATGATTAAGGAGTGGTTTCTCGTTTCCCTACTCAGTTAGTTTCCAAGGCCGAGTAAAGGGTTGAATTCAGTTCTCACAAATGTAGATTCAACACTTTTTAAACTATACCATGCTGAATATCATGGAAAAGACAAGACTCAGTGGAAAACACAATAATGCTGGGAAAAGTTTGTGGCAGTTGTTACAGTGAAAGATACAAGAGGGATTAAGTTGACAAAGAAAGCCATGGCCTCGAATAGGCAAGGGCTGTTCATCATCATTGGCATTCTTCAGTCTTGAAAGACTATGGTATCATGCCTGGAGTAGAGATTCTAAAAACAACATCTACTGTGACCTAATAGACCAGTTCAGGAATGGCAATCTCTACCACACTGGGGGCAGATATATTCTGTTTCTTGCCCAGTCCTCGGTTTTGTTGTTTCCGTGCCTGCCTCTTTTCCTCTGCCTGTTGGACAAATGCCTCTTTGAATTTATGTAGACCATGCTGTATCTTTTGCCTCCAGACAGTGCGACCGGAGATCAGAGTTTCCCATCTGTTGAGGTCCATTCCCAAGGCTTTCAGGTCCCTCTTACATATATCCTTATACCGCAGCTGTGGTCTCCCTCTGGGGTGCTTTCTCTGCACTAGTTCTCCATACAGAAGATCTTTTGGGATCTGTCCATCGTCCATTCTCACAACGTGTCCAAACCAGTGTAAGCGTCACTGTTTCAATAAAGTATACATGCTAGAGATTCCAGCTCATTTCAGGACTATGCTATTTGGAACTTTCTAATGCCAGGTACTGTTGAATATTCACCTAAGACAGTGCATAGGGAAGGTATTCAGCTTTCTTTCCTGTCGGGCATGGAGGGTCCAAGACTCGCTGCAATACAAAAGTGTGCTCAGTACACAAGCTTTATAGACCTGAATCTTTGTATGTTCTGTCAGCTTCTTATTGAGCCATACTCTCTTTGTTAATCTGGAAAACACAGTAGCTGCTTTACCTATACGTTTATTCAGCTCAGTCTCTAGTGAGAGTGTATCTGAGATAGTTGAGCCAAGATACACAAAGTCGTGGACAACCTCCAGTTCTTTTGCAGAAATTGTAATGCGGGGAGGAGAGTCCACATTCTGTCCCATGATTTGTGTATTTTTTCAGGCTGATTTCTAGCCCAAACTCTTTGCAAGCTTTACTAAAATGCTCCATAAGTTGTTGGAGGTCTTCGGCAGAGTGAGCAGTAATGGCAGCGTCATCAGCGAAAAGGAGATCCCACAAACATTTCACCTGTACCTTAGACTTTGCTCTCAATCTAGAGAGATTGAAGGGTTTTCCATCTGATCTGGTCCAGAGATAGATACCCTCTGTTGCAGTTCCGAAGGCATACTTCAGCATGGTAGCGAAGAAGATCCCAAACAAGGTTGGCACAAGGACACAGCCCTGCTTCACTCCGCTTCGGATCTGACATTAGGCCATCAAAACTACATTGCCCTTCATATCCTCATGGAAAGACCTAGTGATGTTAAGGAGCTTGGGTGGGCATCCAACCCAGAGGAGAATTTTAAAGAGGCTGTCCCTACTAACCCTATAAAATGCCTTCGTAAGATCTATGAAGGCTACAAAAAGTGGCTGTCCTTGTTCCCTGCATTTCTCCTGCAACTGCCTGAGGGAAAATACCATATCACTAGTGGACCTGTTGGCTCGAAAGCCACACTGTGATTCTGGGTAGACTCTCTCTGCAAGTATCTGGAGCCTCTTCAGTATAATGTGTGCAAGCAGCTTCCCGACAACACTAAGGGCATTTATACACGACCCCTAAGCTCCGCCGCAAATGGCTGCAAGCTCCGGACTTTAAAAATGTTTACCCACCAGCTCCAGAGTTTGCAGACAATTAAGTGTGACCCCGCCCACTTTAGCACGACCAAACAGCAGTTTTCTTGTACCTGCTTTTTGGATGTGACAAATATTTGATCCGGTGTAAGGATAGTGAGTGTGGGGCTCTCCTGGCTTCTGTTTGTTGTTTTTCTGCCCCCCGCCCCTTTAAGAGATCTGAATGCTGCCGGGAACAAAACAGAGGTAAGACAGCATTCTTTTCTTTCTTTTTTCTCCCTCCCTCAGGCAGCCAGCAACCAGGAAGTGCGGAGGGGGTGGGGACAGAGAAAGAGCGATGAACCCCTAGGATCTCTGGTCCGAATTTATGTGGCCAGCGGATCTTAGGGGTCGTGTAAAAAGGCCCTAAGAAGAGAGATACCATGACAGTTGTTACAGTCGCTCTTGTCACCTTTGTTCTTATAAAGTGTAACAATATCAGCGTCCTTCATATCCTGTGGTACTCCCCTTCCTTCTAGCAAAGGCAGAAGATTTCGTACAGTTCGGTGGCAAAGATCTCTTTGCAGCATTTCAGAACTTCAGCAGGGATGTTATCTTTCCCAGGTGCCTTGCCAGAGGCAAGTAAATCCAGAGCCACATTTAGTTAATGACAATCATTTGAAGGTTTCCCATTCATAAGATTGCTGTAAGTTGGAGATGACTTGGTGGCATGTAGAAACAACAAAGCAAGACACAAGACCACTCTAACCATCACTTAAAGGTACTGCACCACACAATAAGATTAGGTATGAGGTTAACAGGAGAGCATAAGGGGAGATCTGATGAAATCAGAACATAGCTCTGTCTAGTCCAGCTTTCTGTTTTTGAGGGGCAAACAAGAGATGAGAAAACAGTTGTATGCGCTTGTTTGTTTTGTCCAGCCACTTGTACTAAGCAGCAAGGTTCTTCCAACAGCAGAGTTATATATCATTCCACTAATCTATTAATAAATTGTGTTAAGATACTTGATTACCTGTGGTCAAGGCAATAGCAATAATACTTATGTATGTATATACAAAAATAGTATCAGAAGGAAAACATGAATCACAGTGGGAACATAAAATCAATTAAATAATAATAAAACATTAATATCCTGTGGCCAATAACATCATCCTTTTGTCAACAAACCCAAGACCCAGCTGATTGAAAATGTTTTTCCCATTAGTGAAAGGGCAAAGGTGAGGAATCTAGTCCAGACCCTGGTTACACTTACCAAAAAAAAAAAACAACAACAAAAACCTGCTTTTGCATCAGGTTAAGCAGGCTTTAAATCAATTTTAAAATACCTGTTTATGTTACACATAGCTCAGCACACTTTTTTTTGGCCTGGAAATAAAATTATTTTAAACAGCCAGAAGAGGGTTGTTTACTTTAACTTGATAGTGAATCAAATTTATTTGATCATTTGCATGTGTGAATGCCTGCATCTGTGCATTGTGTTTTGGGGACTGCTGAAATGAGTGGCAAATCTAATGGAGGGGAAAATGAACTGTTTCCCCTCTGGTTTAAAGATAAAGGTAAAGGTTCCCCTGCACATGTGTGCCAGTAGTGTCTGATGCTAGGGCAGTGCTCATCTACGTATTCGAACCAGAGAGCCAGTGTTGTGCAAGTCCATGGCCATGTGGCCGGCATCGCTGCAAGGAAACGCTGTTTTATCTTCTTGCTTTTTACAGTGGTACCTGTTTATCTGCTTGCATTGTCATGATTTTGAACTGCTAGATTGGCAGGAGCTGGGGTTAACAGTGGGAGCTCACTCCATTGTGTGGCACCCGGGATTTGAACCACTGAGCTGCCATCAGTTTTCAGTGCTCTAACCCGCTGAGCCACCACACCCCTCTAGTTTACCCCCCCCTTTCTTGTGGGCAAGAATGCAATCTGGAGTCTGACATGGAAGCAGAAGGGGAGACATTTCAGGCAGCCACAGGTCCAGGAGGCAAAATGGCAGAGCAGAAGGAAAGGTGAAAGTGGAAATCCAGGCAGCAGTAGGATGCATGCACCTATATGTGCATGCACACACTGGTGAAGAGAAGGAAGATCCAGTGACTTGCACACACCGATTGGCTTGCAGATATCTCTGACCCTAGCCACTTGCCTTAATTTCCTCATGCACGCAATCTGCCCTCCTCCACAGCTGCAGGAGGCAGCAAGGGATGGCTTTCCTTCAACTAGCAAACCAAAAAAGGCATCAGCTTAGCTCAGACCTGTCAAGTGTCTCGATTTGGGTGGGACATTCCCGTTTCCTAGCCCTTGTTCTGCCATCTTCCCGGAACATTTCTTTTCTTGGAAATGTTCCGGGCGATGGCAGGAGAGACAGGCTTCCTCTGGCTGCCGACAGGAGAGACCTGGGAGTCCGACTGGAGAGAGAGAAGGAGACTATGACTCCCATGATCCTCTCTGCAAACTTGCTTCGCAGCCAGTGGAGGGAAAGGCGGGGTGAGGGCTGCTGGAAGGAATCCCTTGTGGGTGCTTCCGTGATTTGGGCATGCTCCTGGTAAAGCTGCAGGATCCAGGCAGCCTGAGCGTTTGGGTTGCAGGCGGGCAGGCAGGCAGGCAGGCAGGCAGGCTGGCTGGGCAGTAGGGTTCATTTTCTCCATGCCTCCCCTTCCTGGTCTTCTCATGCCTGGATCCTGCACCATGCCCTCCTCATCATCACTGCCTTCCTCGTCCCCCGGTGTGGCTTCTATGGGGGCCATGTCCACTTTGGGCCGCGTGGTGGGAGGTGCGTGTGTGGGTGTGCGGGCACAGGTGCACGTGCGTATGGAATTTTGTGTTTTTGTTTGAAACAGGATGTAGCCCGCTGATAGCTTTATCTTCGACATCTGTGTATAATCACACATTTAAATTACAGCACACTATAGGTAAACATTCCATAAGAAACAGAGAGTAATTAGAGTTAGCATTTGCATTACTGGTAAAATGAAGGCTGAAATCAAGTAGCCAAACTTAAACTGTACTGGGTTAAAAATGTAAGCCATGTGGATTGACTGATTGATTGTTTTGATTTGCGTTCTGCATTTCTCTGTCCAAAAGGGGCTAAAGACAGCTGTCACCTAAGCAGAATAAAATTGAGTAAAACAAGTACAGTTAAATATTGAACTGCAATACAACTTTTAGAAAGCAATTAAAATACACCAGTAAGATTGTAACTGGGAATTGAGTCATGGCTACTGGACTTCTTTTTTGAGAGATAGAAACGTTGCGCTGTTCATCCAAACAGCTTCATCGGTCTGAATACAGCTAGTGCAAGTAGTCCTTCTTATAGTCAGCTTGACCTCTTGTCCCCTGGTCTGATTGGCTCATAAGATGAACAATAGCCTGAATAGGCTCGTTAGGGAGACATTAGTGTCCGTGGCCTTAAGGTAAACAATGGCCTAAGGTGCTGAAACCCATCAAGAATGGGTCGTTAGCTGTGACCTTGGTGGTGAAGGCTCTTTGATTTGCCTGGGTACTTTGGAAAGTACAGCTTGATAAGTAGCAGATAGACTATGCCGGAGCCCACCACCTCTGTTGAGGGAGGGATTTTCAATGCTAACATGAATGGCTTCCCTTACTCCTCTCTCAAACCACCTCTCTTCTTTGTCTAATATGTGTACATCCTCATCTTTGAAAGAGTGGCCTTTGTCCTTCAAATGGAGGTGTACTGCTGATTCTGGTCCTGAGCTGTTACCCCTCCTATGTTGGGCCATTCTTCTGTTTAATGGCTGTTTAGTTTCTCCGATGTAGAGGTCTGAACACTCTTCACTGCATTGGACTGCATATACTATATTGTTCCTTTTATGGTTTGGTATCGGATCCTTTGGGTGGACAAGTCTCTGCCTTAGTGTGTTCCTGGGTTTGAAATAAACAGGGATGTGGTGTTTGCCAAAAATCCTTTTAAGCTTCTCCGACACTCCCGCCATGTAAGGAATGACCAGGTTCTTCCGTCGGGTCTGGGCCTCAGACTGATCCCTTGTTCTTCTGGGATGGCCCACTCCCAAACGCATCTGGTGGGGCCGCTGTGAGATACAGGAAGCTGGACTAGATGGGCCTTTGGCCTGATCCAGCATGGCTCTTCTTATGTTCTTATGTATGCCGTTTTGTTGTTTTGTTAGCTAATGAAACAAAATGAAATTGGGATGTGTCGTGTTGTTTCTTCATTTTTATGAACTGATTTGTTTCTCTGTGAAATGGCTCCCCTGGATTCTAGAGACACCAAATTTAGTGTGATCCTTCCTTGGACTCTTTCCTTTAAGCCCTCCAAATTTGGAGAGATTTGGAGTTTGGGGAGCTGAATTATTAAACTTCAAAGGGGGTGCCCCCAGGAAAAAACATTTCCAAGTGCAATTTTCTGTGCTAGAAAATAGTGATCCCAGGCAGCTAGCAACATGAAAATTGCTGTGGAGGTTCCTCAAGCTCTCCCTTTGAAGCACTCCCAATTTGGAGAGGTTTGGGGTATAGGGGGCCAAGTTATTCAACTCCAAACAGGGTGCCCATAGGAATCCATTCTAAAGTTTTTTTTGGAGGGTGGGGTGGGGACAGGGAGTGGTTTGCTAATCATCACATGGTAGCTGGCTATATAAGAGCCTGGCTGCTTTCTTGTTGTCTGTCATGGAGTGGGTTAGGAGACAGACATCTTTCTGGCAGTGGTGTTAAAGTTAGCTTAACAGTTGTTTTGACTAGCGTCTTCACCGCTGAAAAGCAAAGCTGCTGTGTGTTGTTGTGTGAGTGGACAAAGAGAGAGTGGTTTGTGCGTGGTGTGTAGAAGAGACAGCCTTTTTATCTCTCCGCGTGTACTATCTCTCTCTCTCTGTCTGTCTCAGAGAGCCACAGCTTATCTGTTATTTTTGGGAGGGTTGGGTTGAGGGATTTTGGGCAGGCTTTCTTAATTTTATATATTCTTTCCCCCTCCTCTCCCTGAAACTACATTCCTTCCCAACAACACACATTATTCCCTGTCCACCCACCTGTACCATTTTCCCCATTCATTTAACCTCCCCCCCCTTTGTGTAATTGTGTGTTTCTCTGTGCTGAGAGAAGCACACACAGCTTTTGTTCCTTTCTGTTCTGTTCTGTTTGGGAGGGTTTTATCACGGGAGGGATGTTAGGCAGGGTTTCATTCTAAAAATACAATTTGGGCATGCTTTCTTTATATTATATTATATTATATTATATTATATTATATTATATTATATTATATTATATTATATTATATTTCCCCCCTCCTATCCCATTGAAAGTGCAACATCCCTCTCCCCCCATCATGATTCCCACCAGTACCAGTTCCCCCATTCTCTAGTGTCACAATACAAATGTGCCCAACCATCCCTCTTAATCATGGCCCCATTTCCAAACACCAACACATTTAACATATTCCATTATTCCTAGCTGGAATATTCTGGCAAACTCCTGACTTCCTCCTGGGCCTGCTGGCCTGCCTGCATGTTATGGGATCTGAAAGACCCATGTATTTCTAAGAACGGCCTTGGTCTTCTTGATTTACTCCTTGCCTGCCTGCCTGCCAGGTGGAGTGCAATTCTTCTGATACAGCCCAATGTGCCCTGGTGGGCTTCAAGGGGAGAGTCTGAGGATGCTCCACTGCAATTTCCCTGCTGCTAGCTGGCTAGGATCAGTATTTTCAAATACTTTTAAATTACATTTTTTCCTGGGGGCACCCCATATGGAGTTGAATAACGTGGCCCCCTATACCTCAAACCTCTCCAAATTGGAGGTGCTTCAAGGGGAGAGCTTTAGGAAGCCCCACACAAATTTTCATGCTGCTAGCTGCCTGGGATCACTATTTTCTAGCACAGAAAATTACACTTGGAAATGTTTTTTCCAGGGCACCCACTTTGAAGTTTAATAACTCGCCCCCACAATATCAAATATCTCCAGGTTTGGAGGGCTTAAAGGGGAGAGTCCAAGGAAGGTACCCACCAAATTTGGTGCCTCTAGGATCCCGGGGTCTGTTTTATATAGAAATGAAATCATTGATTTGTGTTTTGTTTTGTACATTTTTTAAAAAAAACATTAGTAACGAAACAAAACAAATCATGGGGGTCAACAAAATGAAAAGAAACAAAACACAATTTTTTTTCATTTCATGCTCATCCCTAATTTTCAGTCATCCAAGTGAGATTATCTGGAAATTGAGTCTTGGCAAATGGACTTCTTATCTTGTGATATTGAACTTCTAGATCAGTAAGGTTGTTGGTTATAGGTTGTTCTCCCAAAAACAAATGAACATCTACCTAGCTTAAAAGCTTTTTTAAAAAAAACAAACATAAGCATTCCATTTATATAGTATAGTGAACAAAAACACATTTCCCTGCCAGCTAAACAACCTATTAAGAAACAGGCCACCATAGCTAAAACTGAGGTTGGCCTCATTTAAAGCTATTATGTGGCAGTGACTCCCTCAGCTGATTGCTATTCCTGCCAAGTCTCCTTCACCCGTGCTTACCTTCATGATGACATATGGGCCAGGAGTTAGCGAGACAATAGTCTTTATTAACCCACTATCTAAACTCTTAACAAGACTAAAATTTTTCATCTTGGGCTGGACTTCAAACAGCTTGGCCTTTATCTTCACAAATCGTCAAGTGTTGTGTCTGAATCATTCCTTTCTCTGAAGTTAAGAGCGGTGCCCCTGACACCCCTTGGGACATAACAACAGCTTGATATAAGTGAGATACAACCCCATTGGGAATGTGTGGGTGTTCTTATTGCTCCATACTGTGTTTTCTTGGGGAGGAGTGTGCTCTACAGTCACATTTCTGGGTCTCTGGCCAGGTATCACTGCACTACCCAGGTCCATCAACTAGCAAGGGTGCATCTGGGGTGGTGGTGGAAGGGTGCATTTGCCCCAGGTGCAGCAATCTGGGGGAACCTCAGAAGCCAAGAGGGTGGGTGGGCAAGGGGTCTGGAGCCGCCTCCCTCCTGCCCCACTGAGAGCGGAAGCCACCAGGAGTTTAGAAAGTAAGTTGAGCGTGGCATGTTTTTGCGCACGGGTGGAAGGTGATCCAGGACGCACAAGCTGTGGTGGGTTGCCTTCTCTTGCCAGCCCCCTCTACTTTTCTAGCCATGGGGGAGCCATTAATTGATTTTTAATGCATTCCTATGGGAAAATGCATTTCGGTTTAAGAATTTTTCACAATACAAAACAGCCCAAAGAATGAATGAATTACTTAAACCGAGGTACTACTGTACATTGAAACATAACTATTTCATTGTCTTGTTATTTAATTAGGAGTTAAAGTATGAGTAGTGCTAACGGGAAGAACTATTGGTTTCAAGATAACGACAGCCAGGAAATATCTATTATTTTTCAAGGTCAAAACTCAGAGGTTTGAAATAAAAATTCATGCTTCAGCATGCTGAATCTAGGTTATTATAGCCTTATAAAATATATCAAAGCATGCTGCTATTTAAAAGTGTGCAAAAATAAAATATCTTTTCTATGGGGTGAAAAATCACTTGCCTTCCTTAGTCATTCTAGATGGATTTAAAAGCCAGCACCTTTTCATTAATATCTGTCTCCATAAATATCACTCTGTCACCTTGGAGTTTTGCGTTTTCGAGATTGGATAGCGTTTGTCATTCTTAAAACTTTGCTGCTGTTCTGTGAAAAGATAAGATGGAAACTGAGATGGCAGATGCCTGATCATGCAGCCCCAAGGAATAATTTTGACTTAAATTTATAGCCTTATGTTGGATGTGAAAACAATTCAAAATGAGTTTAGAAATTGTAGGAAAACTTCAGTGGCAGAATGTGGCAGATGCGTTTTGAGAAACAGCAACTTTGGAAGAACATCAATCATTTTGCATTGATTCTTCCTAACAAATTAGGTGTCATGAGATCGGGCTTTGTCCCTTTCCCCAAGAGGCATATGTGCCTTCATTCAAGGAACTGTGGCCCAAAGATGCTAGAACGAACATACTGAACCCACCCAAAGGCAAACTTTATCAGCAGCTTCTAGATTACTTTGCAGGCGATCCCACCCAGATAAAGGCAGGGTCAAAACTCAACAAAAGACATGACCGAGCTGGCACAGAATACAGTCGTGCCTTCTAGCATTTGGCTAAGCCTTTGTCTCCTTGCCAATGTGTAGCTGATAATCTGTGGCGTGTTATTTACCTAGCTGTGCATATTCACTTCTGAATTTCCCTCCTACTGCCATGAAATATTTTTTTACAACCTTGAAGGATCTTAGTTGTAGCAGGAGACCAAGACACCAGAGTTGGTTTTGTTGTGTTTCTGCAACTTATGCAAAATAGACTTTGTATCAGACTCTTGCCTCTGAACAAGAATTTTCTCCATTTGCGAAGTTAAGCATGTATGTAGAACAAGGATATCTACTGCTTGATCACAAGGAAACAAATAACCCATATTATGATACTACAGTAATACCTTGGTTTAAGAATGTCTTGGTTTAATAGTGTTTTGCAAGGCAAGCAAATATTTCTTCTAAATTTGCCTTGATCAACAAATAATGTCTTGATATACAAGCACTAGAGCAGGTTACATGATCACAAGTGAGCCAACGGTGGCTCTCCCTCGCTCTCTCCCCCTGCTGGATTGAGGGTGATTGTCTGGAACATTCCGTCTCAGGCAGCCTCCAAAGCAGAGGCAGGAAAGAGAAATAGAGGTCTCTCTTGCACCAGCCAGGAACGTTTTCAAAGGGGAGTGCAGGATAGGGTTTTATTTTTCTTTATATTTTGATTTTTCTTTAATTTATTTTCAACATTCTTTCCTATTTTTTCAAACCATTTCCACTCATGGGGCAGCTACTCGTGTATAGGGCTACAAATTGCACTTTATTATTGTCACATTAAAAATACAGAATAAAATCAAGTTGTTCATCCCAAGTAGAGCAGATTCTGCAGCCAAGTACCTAAACCCTAGTGTGGATGTGGACGTCTAGAGAACAAAGGAGGCAATAGTAAAACCACTGTTATAAAGCCCTCCTTAGACCCAATGATACTGAACAATTACTGACTGGTATCGAATATCCCATTCTTGGGGAAAGTCCTAGAGCAGGTTGTGGCCTCGCATCTCCAGAGGTTTCTGGATGAGATAAACTACCTGCATCCATTTCAATGTGGCTTCAGGCCTGGCTATGGGACTGAGACAGCACTGGCTGCATTGGTAGATGACTCACGCACGGAAATGGATAGGGGATCAGTGTTCCTTTTGTTTTACTAGAACTCTCGGTTGCTTTTGATACTATAGACCATGGCATCCTCCTGACTTGTATATCTGAAATGGGAATTGGGGGCACTGCATTAAAATGGCTCTGGTCCTTCCTGCAGAAAAGAATGCAGAAAGTGGTGTTAGGTGATTCATGTTTGACACCACGTCCACTGACCTGTGGAGTCCCTCAGGGTTCTGTTCTGTCTCCTATGTTATTTAACATCTATATGCAACCACTGGGGGAGATTATCAGGACTTTGGGGCTTAAGTGCCGCCAGTATGCCTATGATAACCAGCTCTACCTCTCGTCACCTCTGGACTCTAAGGGAGATACTATCTCAACTTTACATGAGTGTTTAGCTGCAGTAATGAACTGGATGAGGATGAACAAAATGAAACAAAACCCAGACAAGACAAAAGTGCTCTTGGTCAGTCAAAAGGAAGACCAACGGATAGGGATGCAACCTGTACTGGATGGGGTCACCCTCCACTTGAAAAAACAGGTACGCAGCTTGGGTGCTCTTGGACTCATTCTTGAGCTTGGATGCCTAGGTCACGGCTGTGACCAGGAGCACATTTGCACAATTAAGGCTAGTATGCAAGTTTCTTGACAAATCAGCTCTGGCCACAGTAATACATGCCCTAGTGACATTCCGGCTAGACTACTGTAATGTGCTCTATGTGGGGCTACCGATGAAAAGCCTCAGGAAACTTCAATGGGTCCAAAATGCAGCAGCCAGAGCGTTGACTGGAGTGGGGTACAGAAATCACATTACACCCTTATTAAAGCAGTTCCACTAGCTGCTAATCAGCTATTGGGCACAGTTCAAGGTGCTGACCTTGACCTACAAAGCACTATACAGTCTGGGTCTTAGCTACCTCAAAGATCAAATCTCACAGTATGAACCAAACCATCTCGAGTATTAAGGTCATCAGGAGAGGCCCTTCTCTCCATCCTGTCACCCTCACAGCTACGCCTCGCGGGAACCCATGAGAGGGCCTTCTCAGATGCTGCCACCAGACTCTGGAACTCCCTCCCACTAGAGGCCAGGACTGCCTCTTCTCTGTTGTCTTTCCGGAAAGAGGCAAAGACCTTTCTCTTCAGGTAAGCTTTCCCTGAATGATGGTCTACCTATTATGTGTCTTTTATATGAATCTATAGGATCACATAGACTTTTTGTTTATAACTAATTATAAACTTATGGGTTTACATTTATACGATCTTTCAATGTTAGTTTCCATCACTCATAACTTTCCATGGAACTTTACTCCCCTTTAACTCTTCGTGTTCTCTTGTAGTTTTAATGTTATGTTGTCTATTCATGCTGTTAAGATGCCCCTCAATTCCTTGTTCTCAATACTTGAACATGTATTAATTGTATTGGACGGTATATTATCCCTCATTTTGTAAGCTGCCTTGGATCCTTTTTCCAAGGAGAAAGGCAGGGTAAAAATATTCTAAAATAAAATAAATAAACAAACCTCTTTCGTGAGTTTTGGCATTTTGTGTGTACAGTATGTGGTCTGTGGAGCTCCAGAACAAATCATTTGAGTTTCCATTATTTCTTATGGGGAAATTTGCTTTGCTATAAGAGTGTTTTGGTTTGCAACCATATTTCTGGAACAAATTAGGCTTGTAAACTAAGGTATTACTGTACTTCTAAAATGATTGCATTTTCCAAATCAGCACATTTTACAGGAATGTACAAAAAACATTTGCAATTTGTTGTTTTGGCAATTCCCCCCCAAGGTCCTCTCCTCCTGCACATCTCACCTTGGCTCATCGCATGAAGAAACTATTTTAAGTTGTTCCATTTACCAAAGACAAATCAAGTATGCACTTACTTCCAGTGCAGGAAAAAAAACTTCCCTAGCTGGCCAGTTTCTCTTTGTATTCCACTGGCATTACCAATTATGCTGAAGGTGGGCCTGGGTGGTTTTAAGTGCATGGAAGAGGGTCAACCAGACCCTCAGAACATGATGTTCCTGGGTTAGATTACTGGACAGAGAATTTGGGAGTTGTAGTCCAAAATATTTTCCAAGTGCCATGCACAACTCAAGTTATTCTTTTTAAGTGAACTAGACAAACACAGGCCGCTCAGAAGCATGTATTAATGTTTGGGATAGGTTTTGGTTCATTTTACCATATCCACGACCAACAAATGATGCCACTGGTCATGGGAATGTAAAGTGTTCTGCTTATATACCGCCCCATACCACTACAAGTAGTCTCTGGGCGGTTTACAATTTTAATTACAGTGTGCAGGCTACACATTGCCCCCCCAGCAAGCTGGGTACTCATTTTACCGACCTCGGAAGGATGGAAGGCTGAGTCAACCTTGGGCCAGCTACCTGGGATTGAACCCCAGGTCGTGAGCAGAGTTTTACCTGCAGGACAGGCATTTAACCACTGCGCCACGAGGCTCCTCACCTCGTAATCCATCTAGGAGTCTTTGGAGCCTTCACTAAAAACCACACTGTGGTTTAATTAACTCTGGACAAAATACAGCTTCACACTCTGTTCCAATGAGTCTGGTGTCTAGACATTGTTCTACTAATATCAGAAAAAGCTGTCTGTGAGTGGCTCTTTCTCAAAGAGCCCCCACAGTGTGGCAATATGTTCAGTGACTTCAGCCAGGCAATCATTCATCTTCAGGTTCGGCATATATTTCATTTTTGTTCAATTAAAGAAGTGCATTGAAACATCTTTAATGCTGTAAATAGCCCATGATTGGACTCCAATACGCAATGCATTTTGTATCCATTTTAGATCAACCACTATTTAATTTTGTTTACCTTTAAAACTATGGCTAATTCTAACCATGGTCGCAGAGAACAAACCAAGTTTTTCAAGTATGATATATGTTGGTTTGCTTCTACTAGATATAATTAAGATTAACCAATTTGTTCCGATTTTGCCAACACGGCACCCAGTGGTTTATTAAAAAATGAAAATGAAAGTATCAAAAAGCCATGTGATCGCACAGTAGGGAGAAGGTATATTTGTTTTTTAGGTCTAGAATGTGGTTTAGCATAACACAGTAGTCCACTTTGGCTACACAGCTGTGAGAAAGGGAATCATATGCTCCGTAAAGCTGGTTCTATATACAGTCGGGTTTCTTTTGCTTATTATATAAGTAACCGAGTTACCCAGTCAATTTCATTCAATAGCCAGTCAAAAATTCAATTGGGATTCATTGTTCTTTGTGCACATGCAGGAAAACTCAGGAAAATGGTCCCTCTGGAGATTACGAAAAGACAATTAGAACGGAATGTGCAGGATGCTTAATTCATTTGATGTGATAAAGGGAAGCTAAAAATAGAGGCTTAATGTGTGAAGCCAACAAGGTACTCTACTAGTTGCATGAAGTAATTCATTCTAAGGCCCCAACACCTGGGTAAACAACAAGGACTGCATATAGTGTTGGTATTAGAACAGTGTCCATTTCATAAAAGGGGGCATGCCATAAAAGAAACATTACAATCATGATGGCTCTTTTTTGCAGCTCAACATAACATAATGCTTCCAATAGTGGGATGCAGAAAAAATCCGCTGTAGAAGATATATACAGTAGTACCTTGTATAAAGGAATTAATTCGTTCCAAATGAAATTATGTTAAGCAAATTTTCCTTTATACAAATTCCCATAGGAATGCATTGAAAATGGAGTGATCCCATTTTTATGTTGTACGTATTTTCCCCATAGGCGATTATGTTAAACAAACTTCCCCTATCTCCGGAACTTTTTATGTTGTACAAATTTTATGTTATACAAGCTCTTTGTTACAGTATACAAGGGTCCACTGTACAGGGAGAGCCTGGGAAAAGTTCTATTCCAATAACTGAATTGAGCTTTGCAACAAAGGCTGTCGAAGGCATGGTGGGATCACTGGGCATGCTGGCTGGGAATTTTACAATCAAATTCCACCCGTTCCCTTGCTCCAGCTCTTTTGTAGAAAAAAATATTGCATCCTTGAATATGTACTTGCAAAGTCCCCCCCATATTGCCTCCAGGTTCCTTTTTGTCTTGCCTCTTTTTCCTATGCTTCTCCTGGGCTTCCTGCCTTCTCTTATTTTGAAATGGTATATTAATTTCCACCTTACAAAATTTATGAATTTAATTAAAAAACCATTTTCCAACATAATGTTTAAAGAAGATAATGATACAGTAGGGCCTCACTATATAAGGTGTTCCTTGAATCCATTGGAACTTCCTCAAGAAGTTTTTGTTTTTTTTTAAATGGTTTTAGGGAAAGTGGATTTCCAGTGCATTAATGGATACTTCAGACTTAGGTCTCCTTTTGGATAGGTTGATGTTCACGCTTGGGTGTTTGTGGAGTTTCTTCCCTGTGAAAGTCATCTTGTTGGATCATTAAATGAAAAACTGGCATAATTGGCTAAACACATTGAACAGATTGAATAACACTGGAAATATAGCTGTTTGGCACAGTTTGAAATGATTTTTCCTTTTAATGACACACTAGCATTTGTCAGTTCGCTTTTTATGTGAGCCCTTAAAATGCCACTACAATTAAATTAATCTTCTTAAATTTATAAATATTAAAAAGAGAGTGGTATTCACAAACAGCTGCCTGTGCCTTTTCATCTGATCCAAGATGCAAAATATTTTAGGACGCAACACTACGTTGTCAGTAAGTAGTATGTTCTCAGCAACAGCCTGTGGGACCTTTGCTACAAAAAGCATTATTAAGTGCACAGGCATTCCGCTGACTGTTTTCATTAGTAATCCATATTGGAATGAGGTATAGCTCAAGAAAGAAACTTGGTTCAGGTGGTTTCACCGGTCGTGGTCAAATGTGTGCTATTCTTTAATTGTTCCAATGGAACAAAGATAATGTATTGCTAATCGGCAATATGGTATATTGCAAAATGACAAAACATTAGCCAGAAGGAGAAACCTCACACTATTAGCTATGCCGGCCAGGGATGATGGGTTTGCAATCCAACAAGTTCCTGAGGTTATATATTGTCCACTCCTACTTTAAGGAATCCATGATTACTAATTTTTAGTGATAGACCTGTGCTTAAGTCAAGTGGATTCTGACTTATGACAGTCCACTTGCATGTTTTGTAGGTATATAGTTGTGGGATTGGTCAGGACCCTGCCCCTCAGGCTGGTCCAGGCATGAGTGGAGTTTCTACCTTGGACACCCCAGTGGTTGAATTTTCTACCTGCAGTTCCTCAATAGACTGGGGAGCTGAAGATGATGAGGCAGGTGAAGTGGTAGAGGTGCTTAGGAGGACGAAAAGGGCATGGTGTTCACAGCAGGAGAATGTGAGGAGGACTCAGTGACAGAGGAAGAAGACCTGTGGGCAGATGTCACTGATTGGCAGGTGTGACAGGTGGAGGTGCTTGGGTCCCCCAGAGGATCCAGTCAAAGAAGGCTGGGAGCTGGTGAGGGGATATGACCCCTAGACTGGCTAGTGGGTTGACCTTCTTGTGTTGGTGGAAGAAGCTGTAAGGATACAGTGAGACCAGGAATGACTCCATATTACTGATTTTGCTGAAGCCCACTGCAGGATGAGATGCTGCTGCTGTAGAGGACATGAAGGCTCCCAATCACCCAGATTGGCCAGAGATTCCTTCGAATCCCATTCTTGAGTCTTGGAGATGCCATACATCCTTCCACCTCTCGGCTCTCCCTCATCAATGAGGGCGTATTTGACCATAGAGAAAGTCAGTGCTGCAGCTGAGCTTGCCTTTGCATCTGGTAGTAGCTGCTGCTGCTCCCCTTGCTATACCAGAATTAGATCCCAGACCACCCAAATCCATTGAATGGTGTCAGGAGCCATACAGCACCCTTGCTATGGCACACCCAGCCTTGTGCACCTCCACTAGGTGCTGGAATTAGCTGAAGAGCAGGGGTTCCATTAACTGTCACCTTGGACTGAGGACTAAGTTGGACATTAGCACCCTGTTGTTATACCATAGAGCTAGACCTTGTTGGCCTCACTTATTTGCACTTGAGTTCTTACAGTAAAGTGTGTCTGTATTCAGAATAACATCTTATGTTGGAGGGGGCAGTAAGGGCCACTCATGATAGAACTCACAAACAGTTCATGAGTCTCTGTCTCCAGAGCTGATTTGAGGCCATGTAGGTTTTCTAAAACAATACAGGTGGTAAGCCATCTATCAGCCCCATATACTTTCGGTAATTTGGGACGGCCTGTCTCCCAGAAAGCATGGAAGGGATTCAAACTCAAAGTCCTGGACTCTGTCATCATGTGTCCCAAACCACAAAGCTATATCAGCATTGAAATCAAAGATAACAAGTATCTAATTACAAAAGCGATGTGAGATCATAGCTCTGGAAATGAACATTAGAGGAATGTTCCACAGAGTAGTGCCAACTGATTTATGACAAGAGGTAATGATGATTTATTGAGACCACTGATTTCTTTTTAGGAACATTGCATAATGTGGTTGATCTAATAATGATGGGGGGGGAGGGACTGGTGTTCTTAAAAAATACATTTTTAAAAAAAGATAAAACAAATGGTTCTAATAACCCATTTGGATCCATTTGGTCACTACCTGACACACACATGCTCATTTAGTCAATAAATTGGAAGTCATATCAAGTAGGAATTACTAAATTCAAGACAAATAAACGCTTGTCTGTTCTTCAGTCCTGTGCGGAACATATTAACCAAACATTTTGATAATCTTCTCCCTTAAATGCTTTATTTGTTTATCATGTTTAGAGGCAGTTTCAGGAAAAAATTACAGATTCTTATCAGCTTCAAGGTAAAGGTAAAAATAGAAACAAATGTGCTAATTTTCAAAAGCTTCTGGTTACCTTTATAAAGGGCTTAAAATATGTGTAATAAGTAGCTTGTGCTTTAGGATGGGGTGGGATTCGCTACCAATATTTTCTTGAGGGGTGGAATGATCCTAGCCCAATAAAAAGCTGCTTGGGAGAATATGTTTAGCCATTCCCTTTTATCAGAATACCACACATAATTGACATCATTTGCAGATATTTCATGCCAGAGTCAATATTTTGATATGATGGTAACAGTTACTTGACACTATTTGTTCATCACTCTTCAGAAGCTAATTTTTATTGGCAAGCAGCATTTATTTCATTTGAACAGATGAACTAAGTGATTACTCCATTTAAATTTATCTGGATTTTTAAAAGTCATTAATGATTTGATGGCCTATGTTTGGTTGGGGAAAGATTTTTATTATCCAGATCAGAAATTTGTCCAGAATGGCAAAAGAGCATATCGCTGTTTCTTGAGAAGCTGAAAGGTAAAAGGAGGATGAGAAACCCACACTAGGGATTCAAGGAACTTAATTTAAAAGATATATACGCTCCCTCACTCAACAAAAACATACATATGCATTCCTTGAAGATATTCTAATGTAACATTTTAAACATGGGAAGGATTCAGGTTGGTTTTATTTTTTGAGATGGACAAGATTGCTCCTTCCTTAGTCCACTTAACAGAGGCTGTATTTTGCTACAAAACTGAACTTTCTTGTCTGTTCATGGATTGTCATGAATGTAAGCCATCTTGGAAAATGACAGCAATTGAATGCAACAGCCTTGTCATCAGTGCTTATGTTAAATTTGTGACAACATGGGCCTGGATTACACACAGATGTCAAGTTGCTCTGCAAGTGTGAGATAAAATGTGTGTAATCCAAGTCCATGTTGTCACACATTTATCCTAGGGACTGACACCATTTGTATTTACGCCAATGGGACCCCAGGGCATTTCCAAAAGTAATGTAAGCATACATAACATGTTTGATTGAATTGAATATGCCAACCCACCTCACATCTATCCCATCAGTCCCTTGAAAATGCTGCACAGATTAAAATCCTATTGCTTACTTATGGAGAAATAGGGCAAAGACTATAATGTTCACTCCCTCCTAGTGGCAATTAAAGAGTTCCCAGTGGAATTCTCAAGCACGCACCAAGCCAGTGGGTGCAGCAGCCCTAGGAGTCGCTTCTGCCTCTGTAGCAAAGCAACAGGATTTCTGCCAGAGAGGTCTCCCTTCTCATGTTTGTGTTCTTTCCCACATACCAAAGCCCACCACATTCAGGAGGGTATCTTTAGCCTAGATATCCAGTGTAGTATGGTTAGTGTTGTTTTGGAATTCAGGTGATTGAGGTTCAAGCCCCCCCACACACACACGTGAAACTCACTGAGTAATGCGGGGCCTAAACTACACACTGTGTCATGATAAGGACAGAATGGGAGGGAGAGCCTTAATTACAACCTTAAGCTTCTTGGAAGAAAGAGAGGACAGCATGTATGACTTTTAAGGGGCTGTTGTGAGGTGAATGAGGCAAAGATGTACGGTTTCGCTACCCAAGTGTCACGTACAGAAATGTGGAACCACGCCATGGAGTGCACAAATCCTGTTCAAGATTTTCCCAGAGGAGACATGTGTGTTTTATTATGTCATTTCTGCCACTGACGTACTGCCCCAGAGAAGAGCTTTAAAAGTTACTTTTTTGGACTGCAACTCCCAGAACCAACTGACCATGATGGCCAAGGAATTCTGGGATTTGTAGCCTAAATAAACCCCATAACTGTTCATAGTTGTGTGACAGAGATTATGCGAGTACCCCAGCTGTTTCTGTACCAGGTTAAAATATTATTTATTTATTTACTTACTTTCTAATGCAGTAGCCTAGTGCAGATCTTGCAACTACTGAATTAAAGAAAGCATGCTAAAACCAGGTATTAGGCAAATAAGCAAACAAAAAAAAACCCTTTCGTTGTGTATGAAAATCTATTCATGGATGGAGCAAGAGGAAAAAGGTCCTTAAGTTTACAACAGCAGTGCTTAAGCTGATTTCTTCCATGCCAGTCTCCTCAAGAAGTAATTATAGAGTTTTATGTGCATTGCCTTTATCTCTCTATAAGAAGAAGTGATGTCAGAGGAAGGAGGAGGAAGGAAATGAGCCTCAGAGTATTGATCTGCATGCAGGCTTGGAGGGGAAAATATACCAAACATTTCTGACTACCTGTCTGCCTGGCCCTCCCCATCCCCATGCAAATCACTTGCTCTGTGAATCTGTATTCAGTCCCTAACACATATACAACCATTCTTTACTATGACTGGAAATGATGGTTTCATTGTCCTCATGATAGACTTGTTTAAATGGCATTATACTAGGCCATTTCCTATCAGGAATTCAAGGCATTCTCTACAGCAAAGGAGAGGGGATCAGGAAGAGGTCAGTTTCCTTTTTCTCAAAAGAAAAGAAACCCATTAAAACTAGGACTTTGGCTGACCTAAAAGCACACAGAAAGTGACTGATACTGCTAAGTGGAGGCCACTTGAATTCATCTCTGATCGTTTGTTTGGGAAGAAAAGAAGAAGTACTGATGAAAGTGGTGCAAAGAGCACTCAATTGTATGAACCAATTTCATCAGTCATAGAAAAAAATCAGTCATTCTCAACATATACTACCATCTAACAATTAACAAATGCTGCTGCTTTTGTAATATTTCCAGGGTGGAAATTTCTGATGTTGAAACAACAGAACAGCCAGTACTGTAGGATAACAATGGGATAAGATGGTCTGAAAACATGAAATCGTAAAATCAGAATAAAAAGAAGATTTTTTAAAATCCAACTTACATTTGTAAAGGCAAGTGATTATAGTTAACATCCACTTCACTGAGCTTAACACCAATTAAACTCTTATGTTGTTAATTGTAATCTTATTATGTACTAGTAGATTTGCATATGTTTGCACCATTTTTTCTTCTTCTACAATAATACCTTGACCCACTTGGTACTCTTAGAAGGGCTTTGGTATAACATACCCAATAGTAATTTCATTTGTCTTTGTAAGAGAGGAATGAGGCCCAAATAAAGGCAGCCTTGAGTAAAACATTGACCTCTGAGTGCCAGAGCGGATTAAAAAGGTCTGCCCTTTCCCTGCACCTGGTCATATCTTGATTTAAATGTATTCTGTTTTCAATCCTTCAATTTTGATTTGAGCAGCAGTGTGTAGGTATGGGCACTGTAACCGTCTTCTTCAAAGAACATATGTTTAAAGTCCTCCAGGATAAAACTTAGGTGTCTGTCATTTGTTGCCTGGAGTGGTGAGGATATGAGTAGCAATGATTTAGGACAAGAACATGGAGATAGAGAAACTGTTAACTCCCAAAATGTGATGATATCATCACAATTACAGTCTCCCTCCTCATTAAAAAAATGTTAAAGCAATCCAGTCATGGATCATCTGCATCACCTCCATTGTTGTTGTTTGGTTGCTCTTGCTGTTGTTGGTTGTGTGTTGTGAAATCCCTTCCAATATATTTCAACTCTATGAAAAAGTTACCCCTCAAAGGGCCTGTTTTCAACTGTCCTGCTCAGCAATTGCACAGTCATGACCATAGCTTCTTTTATTGAGTCAATGTATCTCTAATTTGGTTCTTCTCTTTTTCTGTTGCTTTCAGGTTTTCAGTGGTAGGGTCTTTCTACTAAGTTTTGTTTTCTCAGGATGTGCCCAAAGGGCAACAAGCTAAGGTTAGTTATTTTACTTCTACAAAAGAGACAGAGGATATCAATAACAGAGAAGATAAATAAGAAGATGAGAGAAAGCTCGCTCCACTGGTATAGACATGTACTGTACTCAGAGCAGCACCTTCCACTGTGGCACAGTGGTTAAAATGCTCTACTGCAGCTGTAATTATGTTCATGACCTGGGGTTCAATTCCAAGCAGCAGGGTCAGGGTTCACTCAGCCTTCTAGCCTTCCAGCATCACTAAAATAAGTACCCAGTTTGCTGGGGAGAGGCAGTGTGTAGCCTGCATCATTACTTGTAAACCACCCAGAGAGTGCTTTAAGTGCTATAGGCTGGTATTTAAACAGCACACTTTGCTTTAGCTTTTCCTCCGTCACCCAAACTACATACCATATGAAAACTGTTGGCTCGCAGCCACGTGGATGACCAAAACAGAGATGGTAGGGCACTGTCAATAAGGACATGTAAATTGTCCGTCTGTGTCCTGAGGACACAGT